>JANAVB010008798.1:11768549-12379813 GCA_029216955.1 Iris pallida
ATACGTTTCTCAATAAATGGAAACGAGTGTGTACAGTGACACAGGGTCAATGAAATAGAGGAACATACACATCCATAGTATACAAGAGTTATCGATGGGGTAACCAACTCTAAGGCAAAATGATTTCTAACAACTGAGTCGCGAATTTCTATTTGTGTCAAACCTGCCAGACTATTGTCACAAGGGTTCTAGTTAAAGCAAACTTCAACCAATAATTAGAGGCTCAAAAATAATTGGTCTCTTGAGAATAGGGAGTCTCTTAGGTTGGCATTTGATCAAGGGAAGGATCCTAATCATCTCGGACTCCAATGACTAGAAGATCAAGATAGTAGGTTTAGTGTCGAAGGGAGGACGAGTAACTCAAGGCAAGGTTCCAGTCACAGGGCTGGCCGATGGCAGCTAGCCTTGCGTATACAACTATCATAGCCATAGAAAATACTCTGTCTATCTATAATTATTGAGCTTTCGTTCCCAATCAGTGAAAGACAAAAACAATAAAGAGTTCAAGAGAGATGTCACTGAATACAATTACGTGAATCAAAGGCGAATGCATATTTTAAGAGAAATCGTCAAAGCAATCGCGGATGAGATCCTAGAGACACCTACATCTCAATCCACGTAGTGTAATTAGATGAAGAGTGAACCAAATGCATCATGGTTGATCAGCCACCAATATACTGATTCTGATTAGACCATATGTTAACGGGCGTCCCCAATAATATATGTCTTGAATCAAGCTCGATAAAAGAGTGAGCTTGCAAAAACTAGGCTGTAATTGTAGCGTTGGTCGAGATAGTCAAAATACAAGTACGCAAGATTTTGAAAGGAGGCACAAGTAGTTCGAGTTCTGAGAGAATCAAAATCTTATCGGGTGTTCCTGCTTATACAGTCAACCTTCTATCTTTTTATTCCTAAGGCCTTGGTCGACCAATGGGTTATGGACCTCTAACTCTTATATTCTAGGTAAACCTATTAGTGTCAGTCAATTACCTTGTTAATAAATCACGAAGACCACAGAATGCTAGGTCGGGAGACATGCTACCCAGCTTACAGGACTTTTACTAGTTTCGGCTTGGATCCTATGGGACACACCGGGCATCTTTCTATTCTCTATAGTATCCTAAACTTGTAATCACGTCTGAAGTTATTAATCGAGAATATGCCTCGCCTGTATACTCTGGCTGTGACAAACCCTTGGTTCCATGATTCATGTGTGATAAGCTATCAGGTGCTCTACCTTATATTGACACAAGGTTATTCAAGATCTAAAGAGGTCAACGAGAACATAGTTTTAGCAATATTCCATAAACTGTAATTCTTCGAAATGATTTCAATTCTGTGGGTTGTGCCTTGCCAGTGCGCTGCTGGCTGCAGTGAACCCATGCTCTCCGCTTTCAGGTAATTTGCGACAGTGCATGCTGTTAGTCATCGCACTCATTTAATTACTCTAACTATATTCCTAAGGACTTCAAGGAGCTGCTAGAGTTTCAAGCTAGTTGATCATGATAGAGACCGTAAACATCTACCTATGAGTCTCAATCCTCAAAAATAAAAATTGATCGGGGAGGAAATAACCGAAGACAAGAAAAAATAAGAACAATCCAAATCTTTATTTCGCATGAATTTCAAACGGCTGAGGGAAAACTTTAAATCAAATCTAACTCGAGGTTCGTATATGAATAGCAAAATCAGAAATTATAAACCAGTTCCCTACAGTAAAATAGAATTTTAAAATAGGCAATTCTAATTTATGATATGATATTTATATCTAATAGAGCAAAAAGATAATTGAACAGATTATCAAGGTGAAGGCCTAACTAACCAAGCGAATAGTGGATCCACATTAGATCATAATGTCATATCAAAGTATTAGTGTATCTATAAAGATCTGGCAAGCAATCTAAATTTAACAACTCTGTATCCAAATTGTATGGCCTAACAGACAATCTTAACTACCCAATTAATAAGGGACCCTTATCCTAGTTATCCTGCTAAATCATTTAAATCCTAATTGTGAATGAGCATTTCCTAGGCTCATGCTCGCAATAGTACGACTAATGTACTATCACGAGTTCGCAATCTTTTGCAAAATCTGACCAGCATGGGCCACCACAAAAACTTGTCATGACCCACACCCGCTTTCCGGATACGAGACGTGTCCAAGCCAGCCTACGCCGTAGAGTCGACGTTAGAACACTGTCAAGCCCACAAGAAATAATTGCTCAAAATATAACAATTGTTGCTCATTAACATTTCTAAACTTGTTACAACATTTATAATTAAAGAAATACAAGATTTTATAATTAATGAAATTGATACAACTACTTTCTATTTCTAGGTTTATGTCTGCAAGTACACCCGAATCTCCCAAGCTAAGTGAAGCTACAGCTAACCTGAAAAATGTTGGTTTCCAGTCAGGAATGGAACAAGTACATAAACCAACGGCAATGCGAAAATAGAATAGAATTAACAAGACATAAAAATAACATATGAGAGATGAAAACTGGAAAATACTGATGACATGGCACGGTGGAAAAGAAAAGGGAAATAAATAAAAGACAACTACCTATGTGGTCCTTTCGATATGTGAACGGCTAGGGGGTAAATCCGGCACACTGCACATATCGTGTGCAGCTGCTATCAGGCAAGAATAGACATTTTAGGGATATTTCTGGGTAGTCCACATGTCTACTAAGATATTTCCCCTCCCGACTACTCCGTGTGATGAGCGTGTCAACAAGCAGCAAGATATATGTATAAACATGAAATGAAAAGACTACTATGAATCGAAAGCAATCAGAAAGTGCACTTGCCTGAGGTCCTTAGCTGGTGAAAGCAATAATACTATACCACTCAATGATCCACAATCAGTCAACATATGCAGAAGTCTCCAGATGCTAAAATAAACAGTACCAACATTTTCAAAATAGTAAAATTAGCTAGGATTGCTTGTCCTTAAGTCCAATTCTGGACACAGGAACAAAACGGTAATTTCGGGCAAAAACGATATCCGCCGTTGGACCCACTTTGCACCAAAAAGCGTGCCAGAGTCAACGGTTTCTAAAGTCGTCAAATTATATGTCAACATGTCCAGTTTTTTGATACGAACCCAACCGGATGTCCAAAGTTGGATTTCGACGGACCGTGCACAAAATTGCCCGTTGAGTCGAACTTTGGGGCCCGTAAAACGGCGATCCAATCAACTGTCTCAGAATTTGGACCAAACTTGTCATACAGGACCAGAAAAATGATACAGTCATGTTGGCGCAAGTTTTGTTTCGATCTGACGAACGTGCACAAAGTAATTGGAAAACTTGCACAGAGGCCGATATGGTAAATTTTGACTAATACGTATCAAATTCGTCGCGAACACGCGACCAATTTGAATTCCGTCCAAGCCCACACGTCCACGAAGCCGTTATACACCTTTTGATGCTTTCGGTTCGTGACCAAGTCACCCGGTTTGGCGGGACGCACGTGGTATCGGGGTGTTTTCTAAGTTTTTGTTATTCTGAAAAACTGATTTTTTCCAAACTTTGAAACTGAATAATTTTGCATACATTGAACGAAAAACAAATCTACGAGAAAGGTCTTGATCTTCTATAGGTTAACTATAAATCTGTTTAAACAGATTTTGAAATATTGAATTATTCTGGTCAAAATTTGATCTCGATTATGGGGGTTTGGGACAGTTCCGAAACTCGAAAATTAAGATTTTTCTCGGTTTTGGGAATCGATTTACGACGTACACATCGCGAAATATAGAAATCTATTTGAAGAGGATTGAGGGTGTATAGGTTGTCGATGCACCTGACTCAGCAGTTCACAAAATGGTAGAGTAACGACAGAGGATTCACGTCGTGAACTGGCCGTTTACAGCCGCTGCTGTCCTATTTCTGATGTCCGTGCGCTGTCGGCCGTCCGGCCTGCCGCCGACGACTCGTGGTCGGCCGTTGGCCACGTAGGGTGGCTCCAGTGGGTCGCCAGGTTGGGGTCGACGGAGGGTGGTTAGGGTTTCGATGAAGTCTTCTCCCTCTCTGTCACTCGATATACATATATACGCATAACTCTGTTTTAATCCGGAGCTGAGGGGTCGGGCTGGGACCTGTGGGCTCAGCTTGGCACTGGGCTGGCCGAGAGCAGATGGCTGCTCTGCTATTACATTTCCTTTTCTTTATCTATTCTATTTTCTATTTATTATCATTATATCTATATATATATATATTTTTATCTCTGTCTCTCTTATATATATATATATATATATATATATATATATATATATATATATATATATATATATATATATATATATATATATATATATATTATATATATATATATATATATATATATATATATATATATGTATACCTACACACACACGTATATCTATATATATATATTTAAATATTAATAATACCCATTTTATATATATATATATATGTATACCTAAAACTCTATTTAAATATTAATAATACCCATTTTCTATAAATAACCAAATATTTTTAGAAAATATCATTAAGTCCACCCAGAAAGCTTGGAAATATTTCAAATTTTTTGGGAAGGGGAGCTACAGGAAGTCTAGTTTCTTACCAAAAATATTAAGAAGGTCGAAGTGTTTCACAACAAAAATGGTCTATACTGGACACCTTTCCGTAGAATGGTCGTCCCAACCAAACCATTTGGAACTGTATGGGTGACCAACTGGACATGAAAATAAACACGTAGATATTTATATAAGTTTTGGTTTCAAGAAAATATGATGTTGGAAAGTACACGAAACCCTAGATGAAAATAGCATACTTGCTGGAACAAATTCAGACTTGGAATCTATTCTTTGGGTGACTTCTAAGCGTAACTCTTCCAAAATTTACCATGGCTCCTCAGGGACTTGCTAGGACGTTAGAGGAAGGTCTTGAGTTCATGTGAGAGGTGGTAAAAGGGGAAAGAAGTGGTCAGGTGAAGGATTTCCCGTCGGGTGAAGCAATTGTGCACGTGTATGAGAACGGAAAGCAACTCACTGTTTTTAGTAGATGAATATATAAAAACCGCACAAAAATAAAGCTATGGGGTACATGATTACATGAGAAAAAGATTTGGAAGATATGGTTTGGTGAGATTTGGTTGCCTAATTTAAAAAATTTACAAAGATATGTCCAAAGGGATTTAAATCAAGTCAAAATTAGAAAAGTTGTTATAGAGTTGGTTTAAAATAGATTTGAATTGATATGTCTGTAATTAATTCATAAAAATTAGTACAAATATGTCTAATAGGTTAGGATACCCTAGAATAGTCTCCATGGTCCCTAGTTGGACAAGTTTTGGATTGGTGAAATTTTTGTGATTGATTTATGTCCAATATGTCTATAGTTTCGACTTGTGTGCCACTTAAAATTAAATAGCACATGGGAACCCAATTGAGGGGCACACCATTGGCACGTGCATAGTAGGCTCGAAAAGGATCAAAATTATATATTGGGTCAAATAATTTGCATCAGAGTTGGGCTATAATTGTTATTTGGAAAACTAGTCAAATTTTACAGTAGATAGTAAAATGACTATTTTGCCCATAAAGTTGTACTTAAAAAATATAGCACAAGGGGATATGTTTGGATGGGACATGATATATCAAACTGAAGGTGAACTCATCTAGAATATGATGATGGGACTATATTTGAAAAATTGATAATTATTGTGCTTCAAAAATTAAATCTATGGTAAAGTACTACTATAGTCATTATTGACTTTAAAATATAATTAATATTAAATATCCATATAAAAATAATTAAAAATATTATCAAAAAACTTAGGGGGCTTACAATAGTCATATTTGATTACAAAATATATAGCTTAATAAATAAAATTATATAAAAATAATAATAAAAATTTTAAAAATTAGCGTGCTTACAATCTACCCACCTTAAAAGAATTTCATCCTCAAAATTCAAAATAATGCTCACTAATGAAGAACCGTCCTAATGTAACTAGGAATAGTTCAAAAGGGTACACTACGTCACTACGGTCTCTCCTAATAACTTAAGTAACAATCAATCCTAAACAATTTTTTTATGCAACGTTCCTATCATAAAACTATAAATGCTTATTGTAACGCCCCAGTCCTAATATATGTAGGACTACGTAAGTAAACATGCCCGCCGTATATTAAATATACATAAGTTATATATACAGCATATAGATAGCCATGGTTCACTAAATCTCATACAAAAAAATAAGAAAATAACGATTTCACTAAATCAATTATGAAAGTCATTGAACAAGTTGCTAGGTGGAGACAAATCCACTACCAAGCACTAAACTAGAAAAAAGAAAAATATCAAACTAAAGAATACAAGAAACACATAATGATCCAAGAGCAAGTCTTCTTCGATATTGAGATAAGATCACGATCATGGCCGGTACTCCTACGAAAAGTCAAGAACACATACACCTGAAGAGATCACTAGGTCCTCAGAGGGTCGTAACAAGATACATAAAAATATGCCGTATAAATTGAATATGAATATGTCATAAAGTCATAGGTGTTGAACCAAACTAGATCACAGTCAACCTAATCTTGATAATTAACAAGATAATATATATTATAATCTAACTTGACACATCAAGCTCCATCATGCTCCAAAATAGAACGTCATCATATATCAGTTCAAGACAGACATCATCCACGATTGCTTCGATAGTGCTGCTGTTACTTGTTATCTTAGTCTGTATTTTTACTTTTTATTGAGTCTAGGCTATTGTAAGTTGAGTCGCACTGAGTACCTCAACCCTATACTTAATACCAAGCTCCACCAAACAAACTCTAAAACCTGCCAAGCCCAAAAGCCTACTTGAACTTTCTGTCATCTAGAAGACAGAGTTCGAGCCAAACTCTGCCCCACACAGAGTTCGGGCCGAATTCTGCTCCCTTAATTTTAGGGCATAATTTTTAGGGTTTGCTGGTTGCTAGTTGTCAAATGGCTAAATATTTGAATATTTGGGACAGAGTTCTTGCCGAACTCTGCCTATCTGGACTAGTATATACAAGCCTTAATTTTACTCATTTCAATCATCCAATCTTCTCATCTTCTCTTCTCCTATAGCCTATACATTCAAGAGCTTATTCTTCTCATCTAACTAGCCACAAAACTTTCCAATCCTCCACGATGCTCAGCGCGAGTCAACTAGAAGTTTGTGTGCAAAAGTTTCAAAAGAAGTCACTTGGACAATTCCAAGTCTTGCCATCTGCAAATCTGTAAGAAATTGGCGTACTCTTCTGAGTAAAGGTATGTGGTTGTACACTATTTCACAAATAGTGAATTTTAATTCCGAGCTAGAGTTCTCAGGCCTGGACTAGTCCTCCACGAGAAAAACCAGGTTAAAACTGCTGTGTCTGTCTATGCTTCTCTGATCTCTATTTATATTCTGCACTTATACTCTGATTATTATTTCTGTTGGGTGGACTTGAATGGAGTTAATTTTAATTGGGTATTATCGACACATACTCTATTCACCCCCCTAGAGTTGCCTATACGTACTTCAATTAGTATGAGAGCTATGTTTTCTGATATTGGATTAACATCCTAAGAGCTGATCCATGGCAACCAGACAACCTACTTTTTCCAACTATGGTGAGGGACAGTCCACAAATAGGCCACCCTTATTTGACGAAACTAACTACACCTATTGGAAAAGTATAATAAATTTTTATCTCAAGTCTCTAGACTTTGATCTGTGGACCATCGTCACGGATGGTTGCAAGAAACCTGCCAAAATAGCTGTCGAGGGGACTCTTGTTGAAAATCCCCACAACAAATATTCTGACCAGGAAAAGAAATAGGTAAGTCTAGATGCTAGGGTTATTACTACTCTCTTTTGTGCAATAGACATGACTGAATTCAACAGGGTCCCTACATGCTCTATATCACACGAAGTATGTCGGCTTCTGGAGGTGACTCATGAAGGAACTACACAAGTTAAAAAAAAATTAAAGATCAGCCGTCTGACACAAGAATACGAGGCATTCAAAATGAAGCCAAATGAGACGGTTAATCAGATGTTCACCAGATTCTTCGACATCATCAACCCTCTATCTTTCCTTGGCAAAGTATATTCCAACCATTAGAAGATACTCAAAGTACTAAAATGATTGCCGAAGATATGGAACCCCAAGCTCACGGCGATTAATAAAGGAAATGATCTTACGGCTATGTCACTAGAACCTCTGATGGGCAAGCTGATGATGCATGAGCTCAACCTTAAAGATTTTGGAGAAACTGCTCCAAAAGAAAAAAAATTGCCTTAAGAGTTCTTCGCCGAAGAACCATTTTAGAGGAAACAGATGACGACGATCCCGAAGGTGACGATCAAGCACTCATGGTTCAAAATTTCAAGAAGTTCCTACGCTTAACCGAAGGAAGGAGGAACAAAAAGACGATGAGAAAAGATTGTCATGTTGTAACTCCTCTTCCCGAAAGTTTTTAAAATATTTTTTTATTATTTATTTGATTTAAATGGTAATTTTTAGATTTTTATAAATAATTATTTAATTAATTCTTACGATAGATGACATTATCCATGGTTGAGTTTTGAAGTACAAGGTGACCAGAAATAGTGGCACAGATAGTGTAGTTGCGTGCTTTGGCTAGTGTATTAGCTATGTTAGGGAAGGTCGAGCCATACGAGTGTCCTAACTAGAAAAACCAGACCAAGTTGCGACTTAACCTTTATAGATGTTTTAATTATTTATTAATTAATTTATTGACGTATAGAAGACCCGGTTGTGCCAAACTAGCCCGAATTGGACCCGAACCGAGCCCAAACCCATGTAGTCGTGTGGTACGTCCAAAGACGTTCGTGTTGAGGTATTTTTGGTATGGTTATGCCGTATTTCATCTCAAATGATCTAATGCGTATTTTCTGAGTATTTTATCGATAAATCTTATAGATATCAATATTATTCGATGTTCAATGATAATTGTATAAAATATGTCCTTGTACAATCTGGGACTAGTAGACTGTATATATAAATTGTATTTGCATCCATTATTGGTTTAGTGAATCTTGTTGTTCTTATCTTCATTATTATTATTGATATAAATAGTTAATACAAATAAATACTATTGAACGTTGTGAATTGTTATGAATAAATATTGTATGAACTTATTCATGGGTGTAAGCCCTATATTAGGGAAAATATTATGATAATTTATTTTCTGGACTCTTTCAGTAGTTATACTCATATAAGAAATATCGGTATATATATATATATATATATATATATATATATATATATATATATATCATTTATATGTGTGGTTTTATGTAGAAAAACAAAAAGAAAAAATCCCCAAGCCCAACAGTGGAGAATTCCCCAACCCCAGCCCACACAAGTAAACCCCAACCCAGCAAGGAGCCCAGCCGAGATATATATACACATATGTATATATATATATATAGGGAGAGACCGAGAGGTTGGGGAAGAAAACCCTCGCCAAACCCTAACCCAAAGGCTTGCTGCCACCTTTTCCGACCTCGCCAACCCCCTGCGCGCCACCCACCGTCGGTGCTAACTCCGCGTACGAGCAGAGTCACCGGCAGCCGTGCGCACAGCGGCAAGAAGCAGCAACAGCAGTACGAGATGGGCGGCAACAGTAATACGACTTCACGGTATAAGAGTTCTCCGCCTACGTTTATTCATTTTATGATCTGTAAAGTATTTTAGAAAGCCTGTATAACCCTGTAGGAGTCCTAGCAATTAGGTTCGAGTTTCATCGAGGTTTCAAGTCAGGAAACCGATGGGAAAATTGATGAAAAATTATCCCAAAATAGGACAGGGGACGAGAACAAGTACCCATGTTCGTGTCTAGTTTTCTAGCAACCTATTTATATTGGTACAAACTAATTAAACAGAATTAAAGACAACCTATAGGACTGGAAGACCCTTTTTGTAGTTTTTGATTTCATCACATATATGCTATTTAATTCGTTCACCAAAATCGAGAAAAACCTGTGAAAACAGTTTTCGAAAATTTGAAAATCCTTCGATACGACGTGCGTCCCACCTTACCGGGCGACGTGGTCGCAAACTTCGTAGACGTGTGGGCTTTGACGAAATTCAAATTGGTTGCGTGCACGCGACAAATTTGATCCGTATCCGTCAAAATTCACGGTATCGGCCTCTGTGCAAATTTCCCAATTACTTTGTGTACGTTCGCCAGATCGAGACAAAACTTATGCCAACAAGGCCGTATCATTTTTTTGGTCCTGTATGCCAAGTTTGGTTCGATTCTGAGACAGTTGATCGGATCGCCGTTTCGCGGGCCCCACGATCCGATTCAACAGGCAATTTTGTGCACGGGCCATCAAAATCCATAATTGGACATACCGTTGGGTTCGTATCTTCAAACGAATCTGTAGACATATAGTTTGACGAATTTATAGACTATTAACCCTGGCACATTTTTCGGTACAAAGCGGGTCCAACGGTGGACACTGTTTTGGCCCAAAATTACTGTTTTGCTCCTGTATCCAGAATTGGATTTAAGGACAGGCAATTCTAGCTAATTTGACTATTCTAAGAATGTTGGCAATGTATGTTTCATCTTTTGGAGACCATTGTGAGATTTGACTCCTGTGGCTTATCAGTTTGATAAGATGTATTTGGATCTACATGCAACCACCAGGTAAGATACCTTGTCTTCCTCTACAGTTTAATTTCATGTTTATAGTTTTCATATTGTTATCGTATTATCATTAGATACTCTATTGCTATAGATCTTATATGTTATCATTAGCTCTCTAGTTGACTTAATTTATCTATTTTCTACATATCATGTTCACCAGTTTATTGTCTTGCTTTACTTGATAGTGTAGTTACACCAGACTTGTTCACTTTATAGTTCATGCTAGAGCAGTCCTTACCTGTATCTTGACTGAGTTATACCTTGTCTCACCTGTACCCTGACTGAGTCGTGTCTTGGAACGAGTACGTGTAGTTGAACTGCTATTTTTCTGTATCGTTTTCCCTCAACCAGAGAGTCCACACTCGGGACGAGGGTGTTTATTTCTTGGCACCAGAGAGTCCACACTCTGGATGAGGGTGTTTGTCTTGTTCTGTTTACATCTGTGAGTCCACACTCGGGACGGGGATGTTGTACTTGCACCAGAGAGTCCACACTCAGGACGAGGGTGCCTTGCCGTGAACTAACCTGCGAGTCCACACTCGGGACAAGGATTAGTGATTAGTTCAAACCTGTGAGTCCACTCGGGGTGAGGGTTTGGTATTCTATTGATCTCATTCCACTTGTTCATCCAGCAGTTCAGTTATGTATAGTTGTTCTTGTAATCCAGCTCATAGTCACCTGTCAGTAGCCACTTGTCGATAGTCACTTGTTAGCAGTTTTGGTTATAGTCTTTTGCCATGTGTATGTCCCGTTCCTTGCTTATATCTTATTTATAATTTATGCATGATTAAACTGCTAGATAGGCATATTTTTATGTATCTTGCTATGTCCCCTGAGGACCTGATGATCCATTCAGGTTAGTTATTGCGTGGAGTTAGTTAGCAGTTCTCGATGGCGGATGATCATAACACTTGTGGGTTTCAGATGATTACGATATTGCTTGAAAGATTCAGGTATTAATTTCACGTTTATTATCCAGCTCATGCTTTTCTTTCATTATCATGCGATATCCTATTTATTGATTTAGTTTATAAACTCTTGCTATATTCTTTGGAGTCTTTTCGGACATTTATACTAGGGGCTACAGACCACGACCCATAGTGTTCATTCCAGTTTCGTGCTTTTATTGTGGATTTGAGATATAGATTTGTTTGCCATGATTTGGCAGTTTACCATGCTCTTGACAGCATTTACGTATTCTAGTCAGGCTGGAGTCCGCTTGATGCGTAGCTGGCTTGCTCACGAGCTCGCGTCGAAAAAACGAGTGCGGGTCGTGACACATGTAACAAAGAAAGAAGCAGATACAAAAAGCCATAAAAGAAGCCAACCTCAAGAAAGTATGCCAACACTAGCATCTGGTATGAAAGTGAAGCCAGTAATTCAGACGAAGAAGAGGACTCTCCGCAAGACACGGCAAACGTCTGCCTAATGGGAACTTCAGATAAGGTAAATGATTCTTTTGACGACTTTTCTTTTGATGAACTTGGTGATGCCTTTAGTGATCTACTTGAAGACCACAAAAAGGTTATTAACAAATATAAACATGCTAAGGATAAAATCATGTCTTATGAAGCCGAGATCCATAGACTTTAATGCTTATTAGAAAATGTTAGAAACACTATACCCACGAAAAATGCTGGGGAGATATCTAAGCTTAAGTTAAGCTTACACGATGCTGAATCTCTTAATTGTGAAGCAAACACATGATATTACTGCTTTAAATAAAGAACTTGCTGAAGAGAAAAATATGTACAAGATTACTACTGGTAGAATAAATGATCTTACTGCTAAATATAATGAGTTGCATGCTGCCTCTAAGAAATTAGAGATTAGACAGGGTAAACAGGTTATTCAACCTCAAACTCAGTCTCACAATCACAACACTTACACTAAATACCAGACGGCTCAACACAAGAGAGCACGTCATTACAAGAACACTCATCCACATACCACATAAAAATATGCCTTTATGTGCACCTACTCCTATGCAGCACGTAAAACACACACACACGTAGTTATAATCATCCTGCTGCTACACGTAATTTTTATCATCATCCTACTACTACATATAGTTTTCATCATCCTACACCCACATATAGACATCACTATCATCCTGCACCTAATACCAATATGCATGCTACATGTACTTACTGTGGTTTACATGGACACATATTACTAATATGTAGAATTAAAAAACTAGTAGATATTAATCTATATACATAGGTACCTAAGACTAACTTTTCAGGACCCACAAGAATCTGGGTACCAAAGGTCACTTCTACTCATGGTGTAGGTGGACCTTCCTTTTCAAACTAGAAGCAAATGGATTCTGGAGTGGGTGCTCACGACCTATGATTGGAGATGCTAACCTTTTCGTAATACTATCGATGAAAATGGAAGGATATATATCCTTCAGCAATAATCTGAAAGGCTATATCATAGGTAAAGGTATAATTGGTTATCCTCCTTCTCCCGTTATTAAGGATGTCTGTTTAGTGACCGAATTAAAGCATAACCTGCTCAGCATTAGTCATCTTATTAATCATGGATATGATATTAACTTCGGTAAAACTAAATGCTTTATCTATGATAGATCATCTGGAGACATCGATTTCGAAAGGATAAGGGAAGATAACATATATATTTTCTATCTATCTAGAGATACTAACAGTACAGGTAGATGCCTTTATGTCCACAAAGATGAAAGGCTATTATGGCATCAACGTCTTGGTCATGCTAACATGGACACCAAATTGAGACTATCTACCAAGAAGCTAGTAAGAGGATTGCCTTCAAAAAGGACTCGGTATGTGCCGAAAGTGAAAAGAAAAAGGCTACCAAATCTTCTTTTAAATCCATCAACACTGTAAGTACCACTCGACCTTTGTAATTACTCCATATGAATTTATTTGGTCCTAGTCTTGGCAGAAAACTCTATAATTTCGTTATTGTTGATGATTTTTTAAGATTTACATGAGTTTTCTTTTTTGCAAATAAAAATGATACCATTTCAGTTTTTAAAGTTTTTGCTAAAAAGGTCCAAAATAAAAAAGGCTACAAGATTACTCATATCCGAAGTGATCATGGTGGAAAATTCAAAAGTTCTGATTTTGAAAAGTTTTGTTGTTTAAATGGCTTTAATCATGAGTTTTCTTGTCCTAGAACCCCTCAACAAAATGGTATTGTGGAGCGAAAGAATAGGACTCTTGGCGATATGGCTAGAGTCATGCTGAATCAATTTTCTCTTTTGAAATATTTTTGGGCAGAAGCTGTCAGCACAATGTGCCATATTTTGAATAGGGTTTTGATTCGACCTATTTCGAAAAAAACACCCTTTGAGCTTTGGTTTGGAAGAACTCCAAATGTTTCTTACTTTCGAGTGTTTGGCCATCACTGCTTTATCCTGAATACCAAAGATAACTTAGACAAGTTTGATGCTAAAGCTGACGAAAGTATTCTTCTTGGTTATGCTGCCAAGAGTAAGGGATATAGAGTGTTCAACAAACGCTCCATGATTGTTGAAGAGTCTACTAACGTAACTTTTGATGAGGACAATAGTATAGCTATCATTCTGATGATGATGAACCATCAACTTCCACTCTTGTGGATACACCACCCGAAACCAGTTCTCTGGAGAGCTTACCAAAGAAGTTCCAATTCAAACCTTCACATCCAGAAAACTTGGTAATAGGTGAGGTATCGAAAGGGATAACTACTCGATCTTATTTAAAAGATTCTATTGCTAGTACTGCTTTTATTTCTCAAATTGAACCTAAAAATATTTTAGAAGCTTTTAACGATGAATTTTGGACATCTGTAATGCGAGAAGAACTCAACCAATTTGAACGAAATCAGATTGGGAACTTGTTCCTGGGCCTGCTAATCATTCAATCATTGGTACCAAATGTATTTTTTGCAACAAAGTTAATGAGGACGGTTTGGTCACTCACAACCAAGAGGAGGGTATCAACTACGATGAGACGTTTGCTCCTGTTGCACGACTTAAATCTATTCGGATGCTTTGCGCCTTTGCAAATTTCTAAAATTTTAAACTTTTTCAAATGGATGAGAAAAGTGCTTTTCTAAATGGTTTTATTAAAGAAGAGATTTTTGTCATGCAACCCCATGATTTTGAAAATTATAAATTTCTCGACCATGTTTTTAAACTTAAGAAAGCTCTTTATGGCTACAAGCAAGCTCCTCGAGCATGGTATGAACGCCTTAGTACTTTTTTACTTGATAAAAGTTTTTCAAAAGGAAAATTGACACTACACTCTTCATAAAATTCCTTGATGATACTGTTTTACTAGTACAAATCTATGTAGATGATATCATATTTGGGTCTACTAATGAGGGTCTATGCAAAAATTTTGCCAAGTGTATGCAGAACGAGTTTGAGATGAGCATGATGTGGGAGCTCAACTACTTCCTTGGACTGCAAATCAAACAATACTTGCAAGACGTCTTCATCAGTCAGTCGAAGTATACAAAGGACATGCTGAAAAAGTTCGAGCTTGACAACATCAAACCTATCAGCACTCCTATGGCTACTACAACAAAGCTGGAACCTGATGAAAGCGACAAACCGTCAATCAACCTAAGTATTGAGGCATGATTGGTAGTCTATTGTATTTAACTGCTAGTCGTCCCGATATTATTGTTTGCAAAAAATAAAAATTTGTTTTATTACAAACTTGTAAAAGAGTATAAAGTACAATGAATTCTGGAGAAGTACAACTTTAGAAATCTGATCAGGAGACGATCACTTTATCCCTTGGACTATGCGAACTTGAAGACTGTAGCCTCTAGAGAACGCAGCAGTAATTTTGCAAGAGTTCTTAATCTCTGTCCGATGATGATTGGAAACTCTATTTATAGAGTTCAGAAAATAACTGTTTTAGCAGTTATTCTGATGTGCGCGCGGCTGGATTGCGCCAAACTAGATTGCGCCAACCTTTTGTTGCGCCTTTTATTTAGTTGTTATTCGTGTACTAACTGTATTTAGATGCGTGGCATCATATGATTGAGATACGTGTGGTCATGTACAGGATAGTAGACACATCTTGAGAGATTAGTGGCATGTGCGCCATGTCATCCTGCTTTAGAATGTAAGTTGTCTCAACTTTATCAGGTTGCGCAAGCTTCAGTCAACAAGTCAAACTGCGCTTGATTTGAGCAGCACCTACACACGTGGCAGCTTCTGAACAAAAGTCATTCAGGTTGCGCCCAGGTGCAACTAAGGATTTTATTTAGATTGCGCCTAGACGCAACTCACGAAGTATATAGGATAGCTGTCCACCGACTTCTCTTGAGTGGCACAATTCACGGGATTCAAAGAGATTTTCCTCGTTCACTGTTGTGTCAGCCGTCAGTATTGTCAGGTAATGATGACCATTAAGTGTCAGATTCCACGTAGGTTTTGGCACAAAAAGACTGGGCAGCAATCTGATATCGGGCGCAACCTGATCAGTGGCGCAGTTTGTTCTCTAAGATTTATATCAGTGGCACAACTTAATTTTTGGGCTCTACACGACCCCCTTCAAAGTTTTCAAAAGTTAAAAACATTACAAAGTTTTGGAATACTTTGAATTGATAAAAGTTTTGACTAAGTCAGGTTGCGCTAGTCAATGCTCGGTCATCATGATTAAATACCTTTCTCGAAAATATTTATTCTTCTCTTCGTCTTTCAAAGTTTTATTGATTTCTTTCAGTTTTTCATGAGGAATACGAAGAGTCAATTAGTTGATATATATGTAGTTGATCTTCATACTTTAGTCTTCACTTCTGTTCTTCAATGGCTCCTAAGAAGAAAGAGATGGAGACCAATGCTGACACCAAAACCAAGTCTCCTGAAGCGAGACAAGATGTTGCGCCTATAATTTTTTATTGGGGGCTGACCCAGCTTTGAGGGTAGTGAACTTTCTGAACTGTTTCGGTTTAACCCCATAACTCTTCAATCGCTCGAGTGGCGGATCATCCTCTGAGGAGTATGTCAATTCGGAGGGATTTCTCAACCTGATGCGTCGCTCGGGGATCTGTACTATGCAAGAATTGGACGCCGCCTTTCGTCAGACTGATGAAGGCAAGGACAAGAAATATGTTCTGGGCAGAACAAAATTTGTTTTTTTAATTTTATGTCGTTGACTGTAGGGGTCCACCCGTCTTTATGCAATGGAACCTAGAATTTCTGATTTTGTGTGTCTGTGATTTCGAATGGTGCTCATGAACATTTTTTTTAACTAATCCTTCGTTTTACTGTTTCTTCTGAAGAACACATGGCAGTTGTTACACGCTTTTTAGATACCCATTTTTAGTTCTTTTCCAAAATAGGATCCTAGAACGACGTACCGATCTCATCTTTATCCTCTTTAAAAAGGATATTCAGAAATGAACGAACCATTCATACTCTCTCAAAACCAATGTCTTTCCATAGGGTTTCACTTGCGCCACTTCATTCTGATATTATTTGCTTGCATGTTGTGTCTTCAAAAATTGGTAAGTCTTAACGAAGAATCAATAGTATGAGTACTTTTCTTTCGCACCACTTCTAGAGACAAATATTAATCTGCATGTTGTAGACACTTATTGATGTGTGCTAACTATCTCTGAGAATAGGTGCACACTGTGGCCCAGTGTTTAGCTCTGATCAGAGGTGCGTATTGCTGTTATACGCTTGTTTGATCAGTGTTCAGTGCTGATATGCGCCTGTTTGTAGGTACATTACTGATGTGCGCCTGTTTGTAGGCACATTGCTGATGTGCGCCTGTTTGTAGGCACATTGCTGATGTGCGCCTGTTTGTAGGCGCATACTGCTGATAGATTTCTGCTAACTTCTCATGTTTTATTGACATTTACAGGGACTTGGTTAGCGAGCTTCTTCAGAACTGGTATTGGTGATTTGGATGTTACAGAGAACATTCTTCTGACACCTATATCAGACAGCTCATATGGTTCTGACACTCAAATTTGACAGCTCGGGACTCTTCATGTTAAGAAGGATCTTCCTCAGATGGTAGGAAGAGCCTTTATACGTGAGAGTTGGATGGTGAATACGCAGAACTAGGAATCGTATCATAAGGGTGATCTTGTTCCTAGTTCCCCTGGCGGGCTGTGTTTCTGTCCACCAGTTGTATTGACAGCAGCTCATCTTTGGGTTGCTGCACTCTGTGGTTCTCCTCTAGTCTTTCTCAGAGAGAAGACCAGAGTTAATTCCATTGTCGAGATCGTTGCTTCAAGTCGAGACGACAAAGAATTGCCACCAATAAATAAGAAGATCCAAAGATGTAATAGACCTTCATTATCGATGAGAAGATCCAAAGATGTAATAGACCTTCATTTTGAATGAAAATCCGAGATGTAATAGATTTCCATTAAGATGTATCTATGTTTTTAAAGAAGGAATAAAGAATGATTTTCTCTTCTTTACGATTTGATTTTGATGTGGTGATAAGAAACATAGAATCAAGGAAAAATATGGATGACAAGTTGCTGATGAATACAAAATTTCAAAAGTATAGAGAATGTGAACTTTCATTAGAAAAAGTGAACGGTCACTTCCATTTTCGAGATAAGGACACTGAAAATGAATAAACAGTCACATTGGATAATGAACGAACATTTATAGATGAGCGAATGTCACTCCCGTTCCCAGAATGCGTATTTTTATTCATGTACAACTCATGTATATTTATTTATTATTTATCATGTATTATCCTGTATTTAAATTCCTTTAATTTTGTGTTAATTAATTATCTGCATTTTATTTTTTGTAATTTTATTTCTGTATTTCATTTTCTGCTTTTAGCCGCTCTACCTTGCTTTCGGGTTGGCTTTGGTTGGACCCGTATAACCCGACCCACAAACTCCCACCTACCACCATCCTTCCTATTTAAGCTCCCATTCCCTTCTCTCTCCTCATTACTCTCATTCTTCACCATTACTTCTTCTTCTTCCTCTCATCACTTCTCCACCTACCAGCAGTAGTAGCAGGCAAGTGCAAATCTTGCTTCTTGCTTGGAGAACCTTTTTTTATGGTTCATTTCTCTTCCTTTCATGATCCTGAGAGAGTTTACTACTTAGCATTTTTGATTTCTTTGGCTGGTTTCTCCTAGATCTAAGTTGTTATATTCTCGGTTTTTCATGGGTTCTGATCTCCCAACTTAGCGTGCTTTCTGGCTGGGAACTTCACTTCTGGCTTGGAACAGGTTCAGTCACGCACACGTCTTTACGTGTTTGCGTAGATTTTTAGTCACGCACACGTCTTTACGTGTTTGCGTGGATTTTTAGTCACGCACATGTTCTTACATGTTAGCGTGGATTTCAGTCACGCACACGTTCTTACTTGTGCGTGCGTGGATTTTTAGTCACGCACATGTTCTTACATATTAGCGTGGATTTCAGTCACGCACACGTTCTTACTTGTGCGTGCGTGGATTTTTAGTCACGCACACGTTCTTACATGTTAGCGTGGATTTCAGTCACGCACACGTTCTTACTTGTACGTGCGTGGATTTTTAGTCACGCTCACGCCTTTACGTGCCAGCGTGAATTTTGAGTTACGCTCACTTGTGCGTGCGTGAATTTCTTACCATTCTTCACGCTCACTTATGAGTGCGTGAATTTCCCTTCATGCTCACACTGTGCGTGCCAACGTGAACCACTTTTCACGCTCACGCTGCTTATACGCTCACTCCAACCTGCTAGACTTGGCGTGACTTGTTGGCCTTAGCCTAGACTTGTTGGCGTGACTTTTGGCCTTAGCCTAGACTTGTTGGCGTGACTTTTGGCCTTAGCTTAGACTTGTTGGCGTGACTTTCTAACCTGGGTGTTACTATTTGCTCTATAACTTATTCATTTAATGATGGCATAATAATTCTTCTATTATATCCTTACGCCTTTTGGCATGAACTTGATAAATCATGACATGTTAATATTATTAATACAGATTGTTATGTGGAATGCGTCTTGTGTCGTGATTGATCCATGGATACCCAGTATGACTGGAATTTAACCTTGAGAATTATAGACTCGACCCCATGTAATACTAATTGACTTTCATGCCTTGTCACCATTGATGATAATGGTTATCTTGACTAAAATTGATCATGCGTTCCTAGTTGGAACTAAGAGACTGGCTAGTCGTCTTATTGAATTAAATGAATGAGACACGTTCATGTAATGAACTATTGTACTCGATTAGCCAAATCCGAATATTGGTATACAGGCACATGCAGGCTTCAAATTATTATTTATCTATTTTATAAAAAACAGCATGTGTACTTTATGGTCAAGGTATGATTACTCCGTGGTTAGATTTGACTATTGTATCACGCTATGTAAAACCTACAACCTAGCCGCACGGGTATCATTGTAGAGTTGCGCATATCGTACCCCGTACGAAAGTACTCATTTGAATGACCATGATTTACGGCATGGAACTTCGCTTAACATAGAGACTATTAAGTTAAATAAAATAATGATGGCATGGAGAGAATGGATTCCCGAGTTCTTACATGGCAGCCCTCTTTGGGACTATTAAGTGCCCGACAGGCCGGCTGGTTCCTACAGATACTGTAAATCTGTCACACGGGCAGGGAACGGTATCTGCTTATATTATTGTACATGCTATATTAACGGCGGGCGTCCCGCTGGGACTCGTCTAATTACATGATTGGCGCAATCGATTGACTGGATAGACTAGCCTTGCTCGTGCATAGTAAGAACTGAGGAATCCCTATTTGTATAATTCCAGGATAACTTGGGACTCACAATAGCAAACCGTAGTAGTTGATTGGCCGTTCAAGATGATTTGTTTGTGTACTATACCTACTCTATTGCCTAACTGAGATGATCAGAATGTCAGGACATGACGGGCTAACTTCTGTCCTTGTTTGGTTAGGAGGTTGGTTCGAAGTGTCGTGATGTTATGTGAATCCTAGTGGAAAGCAGAGATCTATTATTATATTCTCTTACTTACTGGTTTAGTCCTTCATATCGTGCTTCCTTGTAGTACTTGCTATTAGAGGTCTAACCTCTCTGGTTTCGTATGGCCAGATTTAGAGCCGGTTCACGAGGATCCAGCTTACTTCTACCTCCAAGATGGTCAATACTAGGGGAATGATCGCAGGAGGACTCGAGTGGGTTCCTTACTTCATCGCTCGTTTTGTTATTTACTTTATACTTAGCCGTTTGGCACCGACATGTTAGTCGGATTGTCTTGTATTTACTTTTACATAATTGTAACTAAGTCAGACTGCAGCTGATAACAATTGTATACTTGTCACTATACCATCTGGCTATATTTTGTAAAGCCAGATCTCAAGAACATTTTGACTGAGTGTTTGGGACGCCTTACTGCTTTATCTTACATGTTCTCTATTTCTGTTTCTTATTTTGAATGATTGAGACAATAGATGTGAAGTGACCATAGTAAGACTTTCATGTAGTATGCACCCCCTCGTCTGGTTAGACAGCATTGATCGTATTATACGGTATTCATCTACCCGTAATACGTAGCTGGCTGAGTCATTCCCCCGCTCTCCAGTATTCTGGTTCTGGGGCGTGACAACGAACAGTTATAAATGAACGAACTGTTGGACTTCTTTCAAAAAGTTGTATCAGTTCTCGAGATTGACTATCTAGTTGTTTTGTCTATAAATAGAACACAACTTTCATACATATCGTCACTTTCTTTCTTTTCTGTACAAAATGTCCTCCAAAGATTTGCTCATCCCGAAGCTTGAAGGAAAGACTGAGACACCACCTGCTGAGCCCTCAGTACCTCCTCAGAAAGAAATGGATGAAGGCTCAACTGTTCCTGTACCAGGAGAGGACTTGATTTCCAAGCTAGTAGAGCCTGGGAAGACTGCCGAAGAAGAGGCATTGACGATGGCTGCCTACAAGTTCTTTGTGAGTTCAGACAATGAGATGTTTGAACTGTTGGCGAACTATGTATTTAATCATGAAGGGTTAGGGCCTCCTCTCCGTCCTTAATATTATGTAATTCCATTCTACTTTTGAATAAAAAATAAACTTTTATTTACATCATGTCTCTAAAAATAAAGTACATTTTGGCTTTATACATAATATTTCTTGAGAAATTTGCCATTGATGGGCATCATAGCAACTCTGCCATCCATATCTGTTAATTGATAGGCTCCATTAGAAAAGACTTTATTTATCACATATGGTCCTTCCTATTTTGCCTCGAACTTACCTTTGCTCATATGTGTCACAGTCATAGGACGTCTGACTGTAAGAACCAACTCGCCTTCTTGAAATGTTCGCACTCTAACTTTGCGATTGAAAGCTTTTGAAATCTGAGCCTGATAAAGCTCGATATGCTGTTGAGCCAATAACCTTTTTTCATCGAGCGCCTCCAATTTCTGAAGCCGAAGACAATCATTATTATCTATCGTAAGCTCATTAGTAATGGCGATTCTCAATGATGGAATTTGAATTTTTAAAAGTAGAACAGCTTCACATCCATATACCAGAAAAAAAGGTGTACAACCTGTGGGGTTACGGACAGTAGTGCGATATGCCCATAGACATTCTCCAAGTTTATCACTCCAACTACGTTTGTTAATAGAGACAAACTTTTTAAGGAGTTTGATAATAGTCTTGTTGAATGATTCAGCCAACCCGTTAGCTGCAGGATTATAGGCTGTAGAGGCGACATTATTAATTCTGTTATCATCACAGAACCTATTAAACTTCTGGCTGATAAATTGTGGCCCATTATCATGGATGATTCGGCGAGGGACACCAAATCTGTATATCACATGATGTTTGATAAAATTGATAACGCTACTAGTCTTTACTTCAGCCAAAGGTATAGCTTCGGCCCACTTGGAAAAATAATCGGTTATAGCTAAGATGAACCGATGTCCTTTAGATGAAGGAGGATTAATAGGGCCAATTATATCCATGCCCCAAGCTTCAAAAGACCATGAGGCTGCAGTTGGATAAAGAAATTCCGACGATTGGTGAATAAAATCTGCATGAATTTGACATGCATGGCATTTTCTTGCATAATCAATAGCATCTGATACCATAGAGGGCCAGTAGTAACCCATATGTCGGATACGATCCTGTTGTTTAGGACCAGGTTGATGTGCTCCATAAACGCCATCATGAGCTTCCTGTAATATCTACTTTGCTTCATCACCAGCGAGACACCTCAAGAGTAACCCATCAAAAGTTCTTCGATAGAGAGTTTTAGTAGTATGGTTATAATAGAATCGAAGTGATCGACGACGAATACTTGTAGCTTCCTTAGGATCTTCTGGCAATATGTCATGTACTGCAAAATCAATGAAATGTACTCTCTCCTCGCTAAGGACATTGACTTCAGTTAGGTTGCTGAATTCAATGTTGTGGTTGTTTTTAACACAAAATAGTTCTCTATTAGAAATAACAATGATTTATTGTCTTTTGATTGGCACTGCCAACACCGCGGCTAGATTAGCTAAGGCATCGGCTTTTGTATTGCATACGCGACGTACATGTTCGACGAAGAACCCTTTGACCGAAGAAGCTATTTGGGTTGCTGCTTCATGGTATGGTTCCAAATCTTGATGTCGAACTTCATATATGCCTCTAACCTGATTAACAATTAGCTTAGAGTCACCATATACTTCGAGATATTCAATATTCAATTGTTTGGCTAATTGAAGTCCAATGAGCAAAGCATTATATTCTGCCACATTGTTGGAGCATGATTCGTCTAAAGAATAGGCCCTTTGAATAGTTAATCCATCGGGTGAAAAAAGAACAATTTCTACTCCAGCAACAAGAGTACCTCCAGGTCCAATTCTAGAAGCTCCATCAAAGAACAACCTCCAAGTAGGAAATTCTTTTGAGATCATATTTGATTCCAATGTTTCGTCCAGAATCTCATCGTAGTATTTAGATGTCTCAGGGACAGGATGAGCTGCTAAGAAGTTAGGAAGTGCTTGGCCTTTTACGAACTTTTGAGGAACATAAACTATATCATATTGTGCTAGCAATATGGCCCATGTGGAAAGCCTATAATTGAGTGTGCTTGGCTTCTTCATTAAGACTCGAAGAGGATTGACCCGGGATATGACATGAATATTTTGGCCTATGATGTAATGTCATGTCTTCTGAACAACAAACATTAAGGCTAAACATTCTTTCTCCACTGGACTATAACGATGTTCAGCTCCAATCATTGTTCGGCTGAGATAGTAGATGGCTTGTTCATGACCTTCCTTGTTCTTCTGAGCTAGCAAAGCTCCCAATGAATGATACATTGCTCGAATATACATTAAAAAGGGTATTCCTGAGATCGGTGGTACAAGAACCGGTGGACTCATTAAATACCACTTTATGTCATCAAATGCTCATTGACATTCTTTCGTCCAAACAAAAGATACACCTTTCTTCATTAATTGAGTAAATGGTCTACAACATCCAGATAAATTCGAAATGAACCACCTAATGTACGCAAGTCGACCTTGGAATCCTCGTAGCCCTTTTAGGTTGCGTAGAGGACACATCTCTTGAATGGCTTTGATCTTCTCGGGATCAACGTGTATACCCTTAGAGGTAATGACGAAGCCGAGAAATTTACCACTAGAGACACCCAAGAAAGACTTGGTGGGGTTCATCTTGAGTTGATGCTGGCGCATTAGATTGAAGATAGTTCTTAAAACTTGAATGTGATCTTTTTTTAGATGACTTTTGACAGCAATATCGTCAACATAGCATTCGACAGTCTTTCGTAAATGATCTCGAAAGATAGTGCTCATAGCCCACTGGTAAGTTGCACCTGCGTTCTTAAGACCAAACAGCATGACCGTATAATAGTACACACCCCGAGGAGTACGAAACGAAGTATGTTTTTCATCTTCAGGATCCATCCAGATTTGATTATATCCAGAAAACCCATCCATGAAAGAAATTCGTTCGAATCCACATGTATTGTCGATCATAACATCAGTAATTGGGAGAGAAAATTCGTCTTTGGGGCAAGCATTATTGAGATCCTGAAAGTCTATGCACACTCGAACCTTTCCGGTCTTCTTCAGATCGGGGACGACATTGGCCACCCAGTCAGGATGTTGCTCTTCTCTGATAAAGCCACAAGCTATAAGCTTTTTGACTTCATCATCAATTGCATCCATCATTTCAGGCTTGAATCACCGTTGTTGTTGTTTGACCGGTTTGACATTCGACAAGATATTAAGCTTGTGAGTTGCAATTTGAGGATATAATCCCGACATATCTTCGTAACTCCAGGCGAAGACGTCAATGTATTCATGAATAAGGTGAATTTATTCTTGTTTATCATCTTCTGAGAGATTCTTGCTGATAAAGATTGGTCATGATAAACCTATCTCTCCAATATTGATTTGGACCAGTTGATCTTCAATAGGTGGTTCTCGTTGTTCAAAACGAAGTTCCTACTGATTGTCCATCCATTGTACCCAAGGGTCCATTTCAGTAGCTTCTTCAATGTCACTGTCATCATCTTCTGAGAATTCGGCGGACACCATGTTAGAAGATACTATCACCTTATGAACATGATCGATGCTGGTATCAGAGTCCCATGAGATAGAATCAGAAGAGTTTGAACGTTCTTCTTCATCAGATTCAGAAGGTCCCGAATTTGGTAGTGGTGACATATAACCTAGTCCTCGTTTCGTTTTGCTGTGGTATTGTTGTGATTTTCCTTTTGGAACAACAATACGAAGAGGGATTTTGTCACTACCACATTTCTAGTGTGAGAGTATTTTTGGGGTAATTTAATTTTTTTTTTGAATTTATTTGAATTTATGGAAATTTTTAGGATTTATTTTGGAATTGTTTGGACTAGGTTGACTTTGACTAGTGTTGACCCTTGTAGACCAACCTAGGAGCTAACCCTGGTTAGTATGGACTTGGTTAGGTTATATGACTCTAGTCTAACCTAGCCTAATTAATGGTTTGGTCATTAGACTCTGGTTAGCAATAGGAATTAGAAAGTCATAAGTAATGGTTTATGATTTAGAGCCTTGATTAATCATTTAACACATAGCCTTGTAAGTTGGCCCAAAGCCCAAAATAATTACCAAACCCTAATCCCTAGGAAATGTTGGCCGGCCACCCTATCCCTATTGGGATCATCACCCTATAAATATCCATCTAAAATTTAGGGTTGCCTCTTCCTTAGGAAAGCTCAAAGTTTAAGAAGGTTAGTTTCCTATTGTATTTTAATCCCTAGAATTCCATTCCTCTTCCTTTTTCATTCTAATCTCTTTCATTAGGTTCTAATATATCTATTCTTAATGTCATTAAGGTTCTATTTCAGTTTGATGTGATTTGAGTGGATTGGGACATCAAGAGAGGAGCTCAACAAAGGGGATTTTTCTTGAAAGTTCATCCATAGGTAACTTTCTCATTTCTCCATGAAACTTCGATTTCTTTTCATGATTAGGAAGCCCTAGGAGTCCCCTAAGTGTCTGCATTAGTTTTGTGTCGGGTTTCATAGGTTTCGTGTCCGTTCTAGACACGTATCAGACCCTGTTTGAAGTGTTTGTCGAAATGCCACAAAGGGCATTTTGATTTTATTTGTGCAATATTTTTGAATAGAAAATTAAGTTTTATCATTGCTTATTGATTCCTGTTCTTCTGAGTAAATTTTTGTGTCAGCTTGTGTCGATTTCGATGCATGGACACGCGCCGCACACCCGCGCGCGCGCGCTACAGAGATCCCCTGCTGTTCGGGGGCTCTGGAGGACACGACACACATTTTTATGACACAAAATTTGACACGAGTCATGGGGCACTGACTGACATGCCACGTGTCAAGTCTCACATGCCCACGTGGCGTATCGAGGGAGAAATCTCCGTCGCACGTGGATTTCACTGCATGTACACTGTTAGTTACTAGCCACTGATATGACTCTCATATCGGACACTGACATAAAGTGGACACTGACCAGTTGGCCTATGAGATAGCCTTATAGGTGGGCTATCTATGTGGATGACCACGAGACACTATTGTGTCCTGTGTCGTGTGCACGATACGAGTGCACGTGTGCACGAGGTAGTGCACTCGACAGTGCACTGTTATACTCGTTTTGGGTTTTAGGAGTTTGGACACGTTTGTGACCTCTAGTATGGACACAAACACCTAGTGTGACACCTATACAATGTATCTTTTTAATTACCAACCTATTGAATTGTAAATTAGCTACTATTTCTAATTCGAAATTCTCATTCCTAAATTTTCTGATACATGAACTGTCAGTTGGGTGTTCTGAGGAATTGTTGAAAGTAAACCTATTTTATGTGTTTAAATCGATTGCTTGTACACCTATATAAAATCTGGAAGTTAACCTACATATTAAGGTTATGTTTGGCATAGGAATTAAGCTTTCGAATTCTTCTTTTGGCCTTCAAATTCACATTTGAACTGTTGGATTCATCCACACTGTTAACCTGGAAATTGTATCAATATTATAGTATAGGACTGAAATCTGAAATGTTAACTATTTTCTTTGGGTTTGTAATGAAGCTAAGATGATTTTCCAATATAGTATTAACCTGAGAATGTTTGATATGTAGACTAAACTTGGGGTTTTGTTATATGACTAAAAACTGAACTTTTCTCAGTTTTATGAAATTAAATTGGTTTTCCTATTTCCTGTGCAGTTGGCTGAACTGAAATCTAGAGTTAGCTTTATGCATGAATCTGAGAATAGGTTCCAATACTGGGTAATATAGTTTGGGTTATGTTTGATAGTTCAAATTTGGGAATGTTTAGATTTGTGGACTGTTTTGTTATAACTGAACCATGTAATTCCTCTTTACACACAGTCACCTACACACACACACTAATGTTGAACACACAGGGACATGTTCACTGTCACCTGAGTATTCCCCTATATCTGTGAACACATTAGACATAACCTTGTGCACTCTTACACACTTTTTTCTGGCAAGACATGTTACTGTCAATCCTTGACACACAGGATCATATTGATTCCTACTGACACACACAACCTTGTGTCACAAACATCACATATTGTTTCACTGTTTTCCTGTGCCCCACACACACATTCACACTCTCTCTTTCTCTATATTTCCTGCACTGTCTAGAAATGGACTGCCCCATTTCACCTTCACACACACTCAGCCACAACAAACAGGCCCTCTCTCTTTATATACAAATGTATGTATATAGTATCTATATGAATATAATATATGTATGTATAATGTAATGAGTGCATGTATATATATTTCTATGCTTTAGCCTAGGGTTATATAGGATGTATATATAATGTAAATGTGTAGTGTAGTGAATATGCATATATTGTGTATATACTAAGCTAGGCTTGATTAGACTAAGGTAGACTAGTTTGGCCTAATTTAGACTTGGTTGACCTAGTTTGACTTCTAGAGTTGACCAGAGTTGACCAAGAGTTGACTTTGGCCTAGATTGACCTAGAATCATGTAGAATGCATAGTAGGACTTCATTATACCATTTTGGACTTGTTATGACTTGTGCTATTCTGATTAGGAGCCAGACACCACTCCTCAGACAATACTTTCATATTGGACACTCAGATACCAAGCGAGTACATTCTCTGATCATTTTATATCCTGCTTAGAATTATTTCCTGCAGTAGATTACTTTAATTGTACTGTCACGTTGGTCACACGGATTGGTACTATATGGATCCCTTCTTGAGATGTTATCCTTAGGGAGCATCGGGTACTACATGTTCTGTGCGTTTCACTTACATGGCGTATCACTATGCTTCACTGGTTCTTCGATCACTTGTGACATATACTCTTATGATCACAGAATCTCCTAGAATCTCTTATCCTATTTACTAGGTATCCTAGAATCTCCTAGAATCCCCATTTATGGGACATCCATGTATCACCCTTCGGGGGCCTTTGCATGGAATCATAACATAACCTGGCTGGATCCTTGTGTATTAATTGGGGGTATGGGGGAGTAGAAATAGACATGTGAATACTATCTAAGTAGTGTAGTATCAAAATCTCTTCCATAGTGTAGCATCAGAATCTCCTATGCCATTTATATGTCTATATTATACTCTGACTCACTAGCCACATGTTAGTTCTCTATTTATAGTAGATATTTCTATTACAGCTTTCTCTCTCTGTTTACATAATGCACTTCTTTCAGTACTTGTATCTTACTTTACTGCATGATTATATTTTCTAACCTGCTATGAACTGTTGAGATGTACTGTGCTCGCTCCTGTCCAGACTGGACCTGTTGAAAATATTACAGAGGACGAGGAGGAGGCTTGTATGGATACTTACTACGGGGCAGTCTTAGATGATACTTGCGAGCTAGACCCTCAGGAGGACCCAGCTCTAGCTGAGGACATCACCCCCATTGTCTAGACTAGATTAATTAGGCTTATCTTACTTTATGTAGTCTTGAGACAAGTTTAGCTAGACCTTATTCTGAGTTCTGAGTTGTATATATTCTTTCATTCTGTATCTGAGACCATGTACTTCTGGATTTTGCTAGGATTATCTTAGACTACTTTTCATCTATTTGTTTCCTTGAGTTCTATTTCATATCGTGTTATCTCTTCCTTAGTTGTGATTGAGTTTATTACTGCTATGTCACCCCCATTCGGGGAGTATAAACTGTTTAGATATATATTGTTAGATGTATGTTGACCTAGGACATCGTTCTACCGCCGACACTGCGGCGTAGGCTGGACGTACCCACGTCTCACGCCCTTACTCTAGGGTACGGGTTGTGGCACGTTTTTAGTGGTAGCCCATGCAGGTCTAGACTAGAAGTGTAGTGGTATTTGAATTAGAGTATCACTACAGCCTGCAGTAGGAAATAGGATATTAATTTTAAGGTACTCAATCACTTTAGGAAAAATTCTTTTATTGCCATCTAAATCCATATTGTCAGCTGATCCTTTAAATTTTTTAACTGTCCGCCTTTGTTATTTTACTTCTTTCTCAGAAATTGATACTCTTGTTTGTCTATCTTTAGGATGGTAGAGACTCGATCGCAGCGTGCATTCATGAGGATGCTATAGAGGGGACTGCTACCTCTCAACCAGTACAGCGAGGCCAGGGGACTGCAGCTCCTACCACCTCTGCTCGTATTGAGACCTCGGCAGCCGCAGTAGGGGGTATGCATCCATCGACTCGGAGGTAGGACCCGGTCATTCCAGAGGATCCCTTCCAGCAGCCACCGTCTACAGGATACGTAGATGCAGCACAGACGTTCGCATACTTCCAGCAGTTCATGGACCGGCAGCAGGCTCGACAGGACAGGGGCATGGAGCTGGCACTTACGACGGTCGCAGCTCGACCGGTGGTTCAGCAGCCGAGGACACCAGGGATCGAGCAGTTTCAGAAGATGAGCCCCAGAGACTTTCTAGGGACAGAGGGGATCCTATATGCCGATGAGTGGATCGAGCATATAGAGGAGATCTTCCGTTTGGCCAGGATTCCAGCAGATCTTCAGATCGATGCCGCAGCTAGCCGGATGCGAGATCTTGTTCGCACCTGGTATCAGTCAGACCCCAGTATGGGGGTACCTGGGCAGACTTGGGAGCAGTTCAAGGGCTTCTTCAAAAGAAGTTCTTCCCAGATTCAGCACTCAGAGCCTTGGAGTCGTAGTTCGAGAGCCTAGTCCAGGAGAGCATTTTATTGGGGGAGTACGTCGGGGAGTTTGGCCGCCTCGACAGGTTTGTAGAGGGCTTACGACAAAGGCCCAGAGGTTCCGGAAGGGTCTAGTCAAGGGGGTCAAGTCCTTGACCAAGGGTAACCGGGATGCTACGTTCGAGGAGATCTTGACATGAGCCTTGCTAGCAGAGGATGATCTTGAGCTTAGGCTCAAGAGGGGGCGAGACCCAGTTGGAGGCAGCAGCAGCGGAGGCCAGGCCAAGAGGCCCCATTTTCAGCACCAGCAGCTGAGGCAGTTTCAGCCGCAGCCGATCCAGCAGAGGCCAGTTCACCAGCAGCAGCCGAGGCAGCACCAGCAGAGTCAGAGACAGGGTGGTACTTGTGCCTACTGCAAGAAGAATGGGCACGTCTTCAATAAGTGCCGGAAGAGGCTGGGCCAGTGCCTGGTGTGTGGCTCAGCAGACCACCAGATGAGGGAGTGCCGCATGGGACGAACAGCTCAGGGAGCAGCAGTCTGAGCTCCAGCAGGCCAGCAGAGGGGACCAGTCCTGCCAACGCAGCAGCAGAGGTTCGTCCAGCACCAGTAACAGGCTAGGGGAGGCCAGCAGGGGCGAGCTTTCGCCATGGCAGCTGGAGATGCAGAGGTGATAGGAGAGCTGATTTCAGGTTTGATTCTACTTGACTCCAGTCCAGCTTTTGCATTATTCGATTCCGGGGCTTCGTATAGCTTCATATCAGTATATTTTACGATTAGACGTATCATAGCTGAATCGTTGCCTAGGACTTATAGGATCACGACTGGCGGTGGCATTATCCTCGTGAGTGATGTTTGTAAGGGTCGGGGAGTAGTTTTGGGAGGCTGTGAGTTAGAGGTTGTTTGCCATTGATTGTAAAAGTACAGAACAATTATCGGAGGACTGAACTTAGACTCACAATACAAACTCGCTTGTACAAAGAAAGCCTAAGGACAAAAACCTCGGTACAGCAATCTAAGTACAATTGTTTATTTTAGATTCTGGGGGTGACGATAGAGGCTCGGGAAGGCGACGACATCCCTGCCTTACTCCTTGGACGATCGGTATGCAGCCTTGGCTCCTTGTGAAAAGATGGTTGGCGTTGACGAAGAAGTACTCTTTTTGCTGCTCTGTTGCTCTCCTGGCTTCTCTCTCTCTCTCTGTGTATTCTCTCTCTGACTCTGTATATTTTTTTTATTCTTTTGTTGTCGGTCCTTATGCAAAGAAATGATGCTGGCTATTTATAAGAGTGGGATATGATCATTAGGGTTTGCTAATGATTATTTGTTTTTTTGGAATGTCGGTGCTCCTTCAATCTATCTGAACCCTTGGTCCTGATTATAATAAATCTCGGCCATTAATGAGGATAGCACTGAATCTTGTGAGCAATTAATGTTGATTGCTTTAAATCTTCATGATTGATTATACCAATGCCCGATTGCTCGCCATGTGTCCCATTGGCTTGATGATAAATGATATGCCTTGATCTCAGTAATTATGATGATGATGTCAAATATATTTGTTGAGATTCGGTTAAATCGTTGATTAATCCGATGCCACGTATTTTGATTGTGGGTCCTGCCAGAGCCGCATAGGATGGGCAACACTTGAACCGCAGGGAGATACTCTTCGTGAGCCGCATAGGACAATGCTTCATTGAACCGCAGGGAACGAACTCTCAATGAGCCGCATATGCATAGTCTTTGCGAGCCGCATGAGCTAGCGTTGTATTGAGCCACAGGGGCTGAGCTCTTAGTGGGCCGCATATGGCTGATTTCTGCTAGTTATATAGGGTGACTTCTCAGTGAACCGCATGAAGCTGTTCTCTATTTAAGCCGCATGAGATTTGTCACGTGGCAACCTAGGATTTCTGACGGATCGGGTCAGAGATCTTCTTCTTTTCCCGAAGAGTCTGTCATTATGGCAGAGCCATTATGACACTTTATGCCAGAGCCGCCACAGTCGTCAAATCGTGTCAGAGTATTAAATGAGGCCACTATTCAAAGGGCCAGCTGGAGGGAAGGATCAAAGGGGGACACGTGGTATCGAACGAGCCGCATATTCCTGCTGAACCGCATACAATCTCGAGCCGAATGAGACGGAGAGTCTTCCTTTGAACTGTATAAGACAGCTCCCATATGAGCCGTATGGGCTTTCTTTCCAGAGCCGCATGGACCATTACTTTGATATTTTCCATGCTTCTACAGGACCCCCTTCAAAATTTTCAATTTGTAAAATTGAAACACTTTGAATAAGAAGCATGGCCCAGTTCATGCCGCATAAGTGTCTCAGCCGCATAAATCCATCTGGCCGCATGGGCTCTTTGCCACGTGTCCTGACTAGGTGTGCAAATCTTCATTAAATGCTCTTGATTCATTTTTTGATTTAATGGCCGCTTTTTGGATTTGGGTTCAGAGTCAATGTGTCGAACCAGTCAGTGGTTTGAGCGGTCGACTGCCTTGCTGACGAACTATTTCTTGACGTTGTGTGCTTCTGAACCATAGTTGTTCCTCTGTCTTTGTCTTGCTTGTTTTCTCTTTATTTCTATCTTGTAGCAGCGATATAATCCCGGCGGATGTGGAACTTTGAAAATGGATATGTTTCGTCTCATCTTTTCTTTCTTTGTACTTGGGTGTTTTGTGGACTTGGACTTGCTGGGGGATTTATTTGTGGACCTGTTATCCTAGGCGTACCTAGGTTTTAGGTACGAACAACAGGTTTGGACAGGATGTCCGGAACAGCCGTGGCAAAGTGGTCATGGATGTTCTCGGTGCTTAAAAAAAGGAATACCGTAGAGCAGCTGGGCTCCCGGGACATGGTGGGGTAGTGGATTTATGCTAAGAAGCTTAGCAAAGGAATATTTGTGGACCTATTATCCTTGGCGTACCCTGGTTCGGGATACAGATAATAGGGTGAAAGGAAAACAAACATATTTGCTCAGAGGTCATGAGGACATGGCAAGCATGAGGGTTTTACCGTAGAACCTTCCTGCTCAGAGGTAGTGAGGACATAGCAGGGGAGGTTTCACGGAAGATATTCGTGGTCAACAGTGGACATTTGTGGACCTATTATCCTTGTCGTACTCCGGTTGTGGGTACAGATAATAGGTCGAAAGGAGACCGACATACTTGCTCAGAGGTAATATGGACATGGCAAGCATGAAGGGTTCTTCGACGGAGCCTTCCCACTCAGAGGTAATGATGACATGGCAGGAGTGGGCTCAATGAAGAGAGAGTACATAGAAAAACTCAGAGGTAGGAGAACGTGGTGGTTCTATGTGAGGGGCGGTTTGTTTTTGGTGGAAGTGAAAACGACTCAGAGGTAATGAGGACATGTCCGTTTTCGGAAATTTGTGGATCGATTACCCTTTTTTGTGCACTAGGAGTGCGGGTATTGGATCATGAGGGAGGATCTCTTCCGGGAAGCAAGTTCAGAGGTATAATCATACGTGACTTACTATCCGAAAGAGTGACCGAAATTTGAGTTCAGAGGCACCAGCGGGTACATAACTCAGTAAATTAACATATTGAGAAAGTGGGAGTCCAGCGGCACCAGCGGGTACATGACTCGATAATCTGAAGGGGTTGTAGAGGTGAGTTCAGGGGCACCAGCAGGTACATGACTCGATGATCTTGAAATGTTGTGGGTGTGAGTTCAGTGGTACCAGCCGGTACATGACTCGACAATCTGAAATGCTGAGGGTGTAAGTTCAGTAGTACCAGCGGGTACATGACTCGAGGACCTTGTAGCGAATGTCGTTTAGACATAATATTTCTTCAGGAACTTGTCGTTGACGGGCAGCATGAGCAAGTCTCCGTTTTGCTTTGCAAGGCGGTAAGCACCGTTGGAGAATACCGTCTCAATGATAAATGGGCCCTCCCACTTTGGCTGGAATTTGTCGGCGGTCTTGTGAGTCATGACCATTGGCCTCCGGATTGCCAAGACGAGATCGCCTACCTGGAATATTCTGATTTTGACCTTCTTGTTGAAGGCTCCTGAGATGCGTGCTTGGTATAGCTCAATCCTTTGCTGAGCTAGGAGGCGCTTTTCATCTAAGGACTCTAACTCTTGCAGTCGACGTCGGTAGTTATCATCGGTTGTCAATTGGTGTGTGAGGGCAACACGTAGTGAGGGGATTTGTGTCTCCAAGGGGAGGACTGCCTTACTTCCGTATACCAGGGAGAATGGTGTATTTTCGGTGGCTGTTCGGACCGTGGTGCGATAAGCCCATAAGCACTCGCCGAGCTTGTCGTTCCAGTCATGTTTGTTGGAGGAGATAAACTTCTTGAGAAGTTTGATGATTATTTTGTTGAACGCCTCTGCTAACCCATTTGCTGCCGGACTGTACGGCGTCGAGGCGATATTCTGAATACGGTGCTTATCGCAAAACCGATAGAATGCGTGGCTTGTAAACTGTGGACCATTATCATGGATGATCCTTCGGGGCAGTCCAAAGCGGTAGATGACGTAGTGTTTAAGAAAGCTGATCACGTTTGAAGTCTTGACTTCTGCGAGTGGGACATGTTTGCCATTAAAATTGTTTTGATTGAAATTTTAATACAAACAGAACAGTGTTACAATGTAGGACTTAGATGTAGTCCTAGGAGTACACTTTTGTTTAAGCTGGGTCCTTAGTGCCAATGGAGCGAGTGGTAATGTGTTGACTCCGTTGACCGGCTGACGACGGTTATCGGTTCTCAGAAGGTATTGATTGCTCTGGATGCTGGAGCTTGCTGAGAGGAGGAAGACGTTGAGTGTCTAGAACTGCCTCTCTGGTGATTCTCTGTTGTGGATTCTCTCTGTGTTGTGAGTCTCTTTCGTGTCTGTCCTGTGTGTGTGAAGGAGATGATCCTTCTATTTATAGTTTTACAGGCTGGCTGCTCATGCGCGCATGCAGGATGCGCCGGTGTGGGGACGCCACGTGGAGGTTGCTGATGGAGGCACATGGATGCTGCGCCCTGATCGAGGGGGAGAACTCTTCATACTGCTGTTGTGAGCCGGCATGTAGCAGAGAGAAGATCTTTCCGTTGCTGAAATCTTGGATGAGTTGAGTCAAAGGACACGTGTCGTCGACTCATGGTTCGAAGATCTCGGATTTGGTGGAGAGGAGTGATCTGGTGGGCTGCGCCTTGGATTGGGCGTAGGAGGAGGCTGCGGCTCATAACCTTTAGGAGTTACAAACCATTTGGGGCGCATGGCTTTTGAGGCGCATGCAGGCGACTTTCCTTCTGTCTTTCAGGATCAGAGAGCAGTCTGAGGCGCATGGCTTTTGAGGCGCATGCTGATTTGGACGCATGGCCGTAGAGGCGCATGCGGTTGGTTGAGTGGCCACGTGGCAGTAGCCGTCGAAATAAAGTCATGATGATGCTGACGTTGTCGACGCTTCATTTTCTGAAAAAGCTGTCAACTGTTCAGACTTTGGAAGGCGTACTGCCAACTCTGTCAGTTCAGCATTTAATATTGGTGACGTTCGATGGACAGCTGAGTGGGCGCGTCGGTTGGCGTTCCACTCGGTATGGAGATGTGTGGGGGTGCACCCTCTGTAATGCACCGAGTACTGTAGGGCGCGTCTGTGTGATGCGCCTGATGCCGAAGGGTGCGTCCGCGTGATGCGCTGTCTGACTGGCGCATCGGACATGTCTTTTAATGATGTGGCTGTCTCGCTCTTCGAGTGCTATAAATAGCCGTTTGGCTGAATTCGAGGCGTCCGGTTCATCCATTTAATGTAAATTCATTGTACGGAATTCGGAGGGCCATCCACTTGGCGCGTGGGTTTGATCTGCCCGGCCTATAAATAGTGGCATGGAGAGAAGGTTTGCTTCTCATTCCCTCACGTACTTCCAACATGAACTTGAACATGCGGGTGCATTCTCTTGACGAAGTGCTCCCGAGGGTGAAGATGAGACGCTGTGTTGTCTTCGATGCACTTGAAGGTGACTGTTACATCCAAAAGACGGAGTCGAGGGCTTCCGAGGCAGGCGGAAGGTGCCGGTTGCATCCAAAGATAGGGATGCTCGGGCCTCGTCTCCGTTGTTCGGGAAGAGCCGTAGATCGGAATGGCGGTGCTAGGCTTTCTCTTCCTTCAAAGTGGGTGTCGCCCACTCTGGTTGTGTTGAGAGCTTCCTTGTGCCATGATTTCGATCACGGTCTTCCTTGGGCTTTGGAGGCTCTTTCGAAGCCTCCCCTGGCCACAGCTTTGCCGTGCTCCTCTCTTCCTTGGTTCCAGCCAGAGGGTTAAATGCTTTGTGGAAGCACTTATCCGGTGATCCTGGCTGGAAGAGCGGCGCATAACTGGGCTCTGCTCGGCCAGGTGAGCCTGGCTGGAAGAATTTGGCTGAAGGGATGCACATAGCTGGGCTGGATGCACATGACTGAGCTGCTGAAGATATGGTAGGATGCGCCTGGTTGGAGGTGCATGATGTCTGCTGCACCTGACTGATGGCGCATGGTGATGCTGCGCCTATCTGGTGACGCATGGTGGCCGCTGCGCTTATCTGAAGGCGCATGGTGGCCGCTGGCTGTAGACTTAGGATCTTTCCTTTGTAGAAATTCTCCTTTGTACAACCTTTTCTAGACATGTAATAGACTTTTATATATAAAATGAAAAGTCCTTCTTCAAATGTCTATCTTTATTGATCTTGCTATGAAGTTCTTCGTCTGAGTTCTGGCGCATGTAGTGTCTGGCGCATGGGCTTTCTGGTTGTGAAATTCTATGCTTCTACAAGACCCCCTTCAAAGTTTTCAAAACTTTTGAATAAGTTTTGGAATACTTTGAATAAGAAGCATGGAGGTCAGGGCGCATGATTTCTGAGCGCATGCCTGTTCGGGCGCATGCTCTTCTCAGTTAATGATGATGGTGCCTCGGTAACCAAAAAGATTAATGATGATCTTTTGGTTTTGTTTGCTGCTATCCTTGCACAGAACCCGAGGCGACGGCTGAGATCACACGTCATCTGTTCATGCGTGCGACCAAGACCTATAAATAGGTAAGAGTTGGAGAGAGAAAGGGTTCTTCTTCTCTGTGCCTCTGCTTCTTTAGAGTTTCTTCTTCAAAACCCTAACTTCTCCTTCCTCGAGAGAATGGCTCCCAAGACTCCTCGCGGTGCTGTCGGCAAGGGGAAGGAGAAAGCGAAGGAGTCTGTGGAAGTTGCGGCGGCTGTCGTTCCCCGTCGGCCTGTCGAAGTTCGGTCGGAGGTGGTTGGTAAGTCTCATTGTCCGTACGCCAACGCACATAGGCCTTGAGTCTTTAATGATGTGCCGCGGTCCTTGCCCGCCGACGTGCATGGGTTTAAACCCTGGTGATGTGCCGAGGCTATACTGCTGACGCGCATGGGTTCAAACCCTGATGATGCGCCGAGGCCAAACTGCTGACGCGCATGGATTCAAACCCTGATGATGCGCCGAGGCCATGCGCATGGGTTCAATTCCTGATGATGCGCCGCAGTTTTCTCCTTTAGACACATTGTGTGTTCTCTTCTGACTTTTTTTGATCTTTTGCTAGTATCGATGGCAATCCCGCTTTTGAGTGAAGTTTTCTTGGAGGCTGCCTTCAACCAAATGGGAGTAGAGCATAACGAGGAAGTGATAAACCCTGCTCAAGATGCTCTTATGCTGGATCAGCCTCCTGAGAGAATGACCCTAATCCGTGAACAGCAGCATTGGTTCCTCAAACGGATGATGGAGCATGGAGTCATTAAATCTTCCACATCTGATAAAGTGACCTTCCTGAAGCCTGAGTTCCTGTTTGGAGACCGTCTCACTTCTACTGACTCGTCAGTGCTGAAGGTCAAGGAGGACTGGTTCTTTACTGCGAATGGAGTGCATATGACTGTTAAGCAACTTGAACGTCAGTGGCCTTTGACGTCCTTCTGTTGCCTTGTTTCCCAGAGGAGGATGTCTTGGGAGCTTACCCCTTCTTAGGGGGAGCGGTGACTGGTGTCATCCAAATTGATTCTACTTCCGACCAAAGGGATGCTTTGACCGTTGTACGGTCTGGGTCTTCTTACACTTGGCGGACTCTACGTCCTGGGAGCCTCTACAGTGATGTACCCATTGATACGCTTGCTTATAGTGCTTCGACTTTTACACATCGTATGTTTTTGATGGAACGCTCCTACCCGACAGGAGAGTTTCGGGTGGAGGGTTGGTGCCATTACGTCTCCAAATGGGATAAACTGACGCTCTGGATCTTGTCACGATTTCGGACTGAGCTCCGAGAGATCGGGTTGACTGCCGCGATCCGTGCTACCCAGGCGGGTGTTGACCTTAATAGGCACATGTTCCTCGCACTCCTGGAGATGTTTGATATTCATACCGGGACCTTCTTTACTCCGGTAGGGGAGTTAGGGCTCGTACTTCATGAGATGTATGAGGTGTCTAAACTCCCTTGGGGGTCGGAGCCCTATGAAGAGTACTTTCCAACCAATGAGGAACTTCAGGTCCTGGGGGACAGAGCTGATGAGATGACGGCCGTCTTCAAGGAAGTGGCGAGTCATCATTACTATGTGCAGAAAAGGGATAAAAGCGGGTCGCAGCCCCATGTGACCGCTTGGAGAGATTATGTCTTTAGACAAGACAAAGAGGATTCTTCGAAGTTTTCTACTCCGCCGGCGCTCTCTCGTAGCGAGGTGCTGTCCGAAATGAGCATGTTAGGGGTGAAGAATCCTCGAGGAAATGAAGACCAGCAGTCAGATGCAGGCTCCTACAGCTGCTTCTGGCACCTTGCTTATCCAATGTCATCCAAGGCGGTTTTGGTCGCCTATCTGATGATATGGCTCCGGGATTGCGTGTTCGCAGGTGGATCCGGTGCCGTCGAGAGGGTGACTCGAAACTTAATCCTGCCAGCCGTAAAATTGGTCTTCGGCCGGCGCTTGGCTCTCCTCCCCGCAATGGTATGTAACCTGCAGCGAGGTTTGCGAGAGTTTGCTGGAAATGTGATTCATGATAGAGGCAGAAAAAATAACTTCCCGCGTGCCGAGCTGCCGTTTCACTATTTGATAGGATGGCTAATTCTGCATCATCCCAGTGTGATGAGCCCAGGCTCGGAAGGAGATTATAAGGCTGGAGATGCATTCCTTCGTCGTTTCCATCGGAGGAGCTGGTCGCATACTGGTGTCCCGGTTTGTAGAAAGGTTTTATCCCGTCTTCAGGGTTGGGAGATCACCAAAGTTGGTCCCATCTATTTGGGTTTTGAGACCAACGAGGATTTAAGGGACCTAGGCGAAGGTACCACCACTCTGCCTCAATGGGGATTCCGCTGGTTGTAAAGTATCCGGCCGTCCCATCTAGTGTACCGGAACAGGAATCAGTGCTACCTGGAACCGTACTTGCCGAGCCGCTTTGTACGGCAATTTGGTTATTCTCAAATGATGTTGGATAACCCCAGTGTTACCCTGGGGTATGTTGGAAGTTTGTTGGATGGTGCACGAGCTTGGCATTACTATAATGCCGGATGTACCGGAGCTCGTTTTACGTTGCCCGTCCCCGATCCGCGGCCGCCCATTCTTTACTCGGCCGCCAAATTTTACTGTGTTATGGCTGCCCCGCCCTCCGGATATGACAGGGAGACCAGCCTTATCGCAGGCACCCAGTTAGCAGCGACTGGGGATACACCAGTGAAGGCCCGGTCGCATCGTTCGTCAGGGGTGGGTCAACGGAGTGCCCCCTCCGCATCACAAGCAGAACCCTCGGGCGATCGATCAAAACGATGTGCAGATACAGGGGCTGAATCTCTTGTGTCGAAGAAGCAGAAGAAGGCATCATTACCGACGGTGTCATCGGATTCGGAGTCCGAAGAGGTAAGGACATCCTACTAAATCTGATTTTGGTTCCGCCACTTACGAGGCCCCATCTTCTTTTGTAGGAGCCGCTAAAAAGAAAACCTCGTACCCCAAAGTCGGGTGGGAGTAGGCAAGAAGAGATGGCGAGCTCGTCTAGAGTGCGTATCCCGCCGACAATGATGTCTCTCATGGAGGAAGATCCGGAGGATACTGTCATCGTGGAGGTTCCGGTATCCCCGGGTTATGTCAGGAGGGAACCTGAGGGTGCAGCAGCTTCCGAGGTGACGAAGGCCACAGCGGAGGCTTCACATATCGAAGGTTTAGCAAGTGCGCAGCTTCCTGGTGATAAAGAGGAATGGAGTTCATCATCTTCCGATGACATCGCTCCGGAGCTGCAGGAGTCTGTTGCGGGGGCAGCAGAAGCAGTGAGGATAGAGGAGAGGGTTGATTCCCCTCCTTGTCATGATGAAGGGAGGTCGACTGAATCATTGCCAAATCCTTCCTTGGCTTCAACCATGGACATAGAGATGGCTACCGATCAGGCGGTAGTGACAGATTTTGTCCCTGTAGAGGGACTTGAGAAGAATGAGACCCTTCTGCCGGTCTTGTCTCCTGGGGCTAGCCAGGAGATAAATGTTGATCTCCCCGTTTTGCCGGGGGAGGTAGCTGATGCTGATAGAACGTCGGGGGTAGAAGAGGTGGCCGTTGACGTCGGTGATTTCTCCGGGCTTGAGAAGGGTAAGGGTGTGGAACCCTCTGTTGCTCCTTCCACTTGGGGTACTATCACGACGCATGTGCCGGCTCCTTCTGTTCCTTCGGCTCCTCGGGCTAGCAATCTGGCCCCTGTTGATGAAGAGCCTATTGCTGTCGAGGTTCAAACCTCTCGGATCGAGGTTGGCGGATCTTCCTCCGGTCTGTAAACTGTAGTAGCTCCCCCAACTCCTGCTATGACGCCGCAGGTGCTGGCTGATGCCGACGAGTATGTGAAGTTCCTCGTCGAGGGAGTGTACAAAATGCTGGAGAAAGGTGTATCTGCAGTGATGGATGCCAAGGGGAGCTTTGCGACAGCAAAAGCTTTAGCAATGCCTTGTATCGAGCTGATCCGCGTTCACCAAGGCCATGACCATATGGCCGAAATTCTGGAGGCTTCGGTGATTGAGCTGGACGAGCGGCTCGCGGAACTGCAGCGCATCCAACGAAATGACCTCTCTGTCTTGATAGATGCAGAGATAGGGAAGTTGATTGCTGAAATCGAGGCTTCCCATCGAGCCGATGTGAGCAGTTGGGAGCGTGAAGTGGCTGGGATTGAGACTGCGGCGGAGCAGTTGTCTCAATCTATGAAGAAGACGACGGAGAAGCGGGCTGCGGTGGATGCTAACATCGCAGAGGTTGATGCTCAGATGCGCCGTCTTGAAGACCAACGGGCCCAACTTCAACTAGAAGCTGATCGTGTCCTGGCTGAACACGTGGCATTCAAGCAGGAGGAAGCGACTCTTACTCAGCGGACCCTTGCTTTGGCTCAGCAACGACGACAGCTTGATGAGAAGTATGAGAGTAAAACTTCCGCTGAGGCTGTCGGATTAATGCGTCAAGAAGCCGAGCTCCGAGTCCAGGCGACTGTGGAAACTCGCACTGCCGACCTGAGACGTCGAGTCAGAGAACTCTCATCCCACCCTGGAGAGGATCGGGGACTGTAGTTTCTCTTCTTTTTATGTGTTTTTTGTAACTCTTGCTGGGGAAATAGCGTATTTCTGTACTCCTTTTTTTTGATAAATAAAGAAATACACTATCTCTTTTTTTTTGATGTGTTCATTTTTGATCTCATGAACTTGATGATTTATGTGGACCTATTATCTTTTGCGCACCTTAGTTTTTAGGTACAGATAATAAGTTTGAAGGAACCAACAAGTTTGCTCAGAGGTAATGTGGACATGGCAATCATTAGGTTCAAATGATAGAATCTTCCTACTCAGAGGTATTTATGGACGTGGTAGGAATGATCCTGGGGGATACGCTGAACAACTCAGAGGTAATGTGGACGTAGAAGTTCTGCGATCAATGTACGACAACATAGGAGTTGTTTGTACGGGATGTTTACTCAGAGGTAATGTGGACGTGGTAAACATGAAGGATAGCGTAAGCTCACGAAATGTAAGGTTGCGCTTTGTAGGATGTAGAGAGACAACTCAGAGGTAATGTGGACGTGGTTATCTTTCTACGGAAGGATGCCACGGAACAGCTGGGTTCCGGAAGCATTTGATTTTGTGAAAAGAGGTTGTTTGGGGAAATACATGTCTTGGAGGATGTCAAGAATAGTACTTCTTTAGGAACTTGCCGTTGATGGGCATCATGAACAAGTCCCCATTGGGTTTGGCGAGGCGGTAAGCACCGTTTGAGTATACCGTCTCAATGATGAAGGGTCCTTCCCATTTGGGCTCGAACTTCCCTGGTGTCTTGTGAGTTAACACCATTGGCCTTCTGACTACTAAAACCAGGTCGCCAACTTGGAAAGTTCTTTGCTTGACCTTCTTGTTGAAAGCCTGTGATATACGGGCTTGGTAAAGTTCCATGCGTTGTTGAGCTAGGAGACGCTTTTCGTCAAGTGCCTCCAGTTCCCGCAGACGACGACATTGATTGTCTTCTTCTGTGAGTTTGTTTGTGATCGCTACTCGGAGTGAGGGGATCTGGATCTCGAGAGGCAGTACCGCTTCGCTCCCGTAGACCAGGGAGAATGGTGTGTTGCCTGTTGGGGTCCGTACCGTTGTGCGGTAGGCCAAAAGACATTTGCCGAGCTTTTCGTCCCAGTCGCGTTTGTTGGATGACACGACTTTTTTGAGCAGCCTGACGATAGTTTTGTTGAACGCCTCGGCCAATCCGTTTGCTGCCGGATTGTAGGCGGTTGAGGCCACGTTTTGAATACGATTCTTGTCACAGAACCTGCTGAAAATGTGGCTGATGAACTGGGGACCATTGTCATGAATGATTCGCCTGGGTACTCCGAAACGGTAAATGACATGGTGTTTGATAAAGCTGACCACCCTGGAGCTTTTTACTTCCGCTAGTGGGACTGCTTCCGCCCATTTAGAAAAGTAATCGGTGATGGCCAGGATGAAATGATGTCCTCTTGATGAAGGAGGGATGATTGGTCCGACAATGTCCATGCCCCAGGCTTCGAATGGCCAGGAGGCGACTGTAGGATGTAGCGACTCCGATGGTGTATGTATGAAGTCTGCATAAAGTTGGCACGCGTGGCACTTCTTGGCATATTCGACAGCATCGGCAACCATGGTTGGCCAGTAGTAGCCCATACGTCGCAGTCGATCTTGCAACTTAGGACCGGGTTGATGAGATCCACAAGTTCTGTCATGAGCTTCTTGAAGAGCTTCGGCTGCTTCTTCGTTGGACAGGCATCGAAGGAGGAGCCCATCGAAGGAGCGTCGGTACAGCATTTTAGTGGCTGTATCGTAGTAGAATCGAAGAGAGCATCTCCAGACTGAGACGGCTTCCTTCGGGTCTTCCGGAAGGATTCCGTAGACGACGAAGTCGATGAACGGGAATCTCCAGTCTCGGACATTAACATCGGTGTTTGTCGGCACGGCGTGAGCCATTTGCAAACATAGGTTGTTTCTGGGACAAATCAAGTCTCGGCCAGTTACCGTGACATAGTGTTGAGTCCCAAGGGGCGCGGCCAATGAGGCTGCGAGGCCAGCCAGAGCGTCAGCCTCCAGGTTTTGTAGATAGGGTACATGTTCGATAAAGAACCCAGTGAAGGTTGAAATGATGTTCAATGCAACTTCATGGTAAGGGATCAAATCTTCATGGCGAACCTCGTATTGCCCCCGAATCTGGTTTACGACGAGTTTCGAGTCGCCGTAGGCTTCCAGATGATCCACCCCCAGCTGTTGTGCTAGCTGGAGTCCCATGACGAGTGTGTTGTACTCAGCAACATTGTTGGAGCACGGCTTCGAAAGAGAGTATGCGCGCTGGATGACCAGCTGATCGGGGGAGACCAAGACTACCCCCACTCCTGCGATGATTTGGCCGTTGGGGCCCGTTCTTGAAGCGCCATCGAAGAACATCTGCCAAACGGGGCTTCCTTCAGTGACGTTTGATTCTTGGACTTCATCCGGGATGTCTTCATAGAGTTTTGAAGATTCTGGGATGGGGTGTGCAGCTAAAAAGTCAGCCAGAGCCTGACCCTTGACCGCCTTCTGCGGGACAAACACCATGTTGTATGGCGTTAGTAGGATCGCCCATGTAGCCAGCCGGGAGTTTAATGATCCTGGCTTCGTCATGAGAACTCTGAGTGGATTGACTCGGGAGATGACGTGAATTGTCTGGCCCGAGACGTAATGACGAGTCTTCTGAATGGCAAACACCAAAGCCAAGCACTCCTTTTCAACGAGATTGTACCGGTGTTCGGCCCCGATGAGTGTTCGACTGAGGTAGTAGATTGCTTGCTCGTAGCCTGCATCGCTGTTTTGAGCCAGTAAAGTGCCGAGGGAATGATCCATGGCACGGACGTAGAGGAGGAATGGTTTGCCGGCGACAGGTGCCACTAGGACTGGCGGGCTTGTCAAGTAAGCCTTGATGTCGTCGAAAGCCTTTTGGCACTCCTCTGTCCAGACGTAAGAGACTCCCTTCTTCATGAGCTGAGTAAAGGGTTGACATTTACCGGAGAGGTTTGCTATGAACCTCCGAATGTATGCCAGATGTCCCTGTAAGCCCCGAAGTTCTCGAAGGTTCTTCGGAGGGTCCATGTTGAGGATGGCTTTAGTCTTCTCAGGATCAACATGAATGCCTTTCGCTGTGATGACAAAGCCCAAGAATTTGCCGCTAGAAACCCCCAGGAAGGATTTAGCGGGGTTCATTTTGAGTTGATGTGCCCGCATGAGATCGAAGACCGTCTTCAGGTCCTGTAGGTGATCTCCTTTGAGGCGGCTCTTGACTGCGATGTCGTCAACATAACACTCAACTGTCTTGCGAAGATGTTGACGGAAGATGGTACTCATCGCTCGTTGGTATGTTGCACTGGCATTCTTCAAGCCAAAGGGCATTACTGTGTAGCAGAAAACACCTTTCGGAGTCCTGAATGACGTGTGTTTTGCATCATCGGGGAACATCTTGATTTGATTGTAGCCTGAATACCCGTCCATGAAGGACATGCGTTCAAAGCCACATGTGTTGTCGATCATTACATCGGTGATTGGGAGCGAGAATTCATCCTTCGGGCAAGCAGAGTTGAGATCCCTGAAGTCGATACAGACTCGTATCTTCTCGTTCTTCTTGGTGACAGGGACGACGTTGGCTACCCAGTCCGGGTGTTGTTCCTCACGGATGAAGCCACTGGTCAAGAGCTTGTCCATATCCTGATCGATGGCATTCATGATGTCCGGGCAGAAGCGTCGCTGTTGTTGTTTGATAGGTTTGGCATCTGGTAAGATGTTCAACCTATGCATCGCGATCTGTGGATCGAGACCCGGCATGTCTTCGTAGCTCCAGGCGAAGACGTCAATATACTCTTTAGCCAGTTGGACTAAAGATTCTCGGTCTTCTCCTTCCAAGCTTTTGCTGATAAAGATGGGTTTAGAAAAAGACCCATCCCCGAGGTCGATCCGCTCGACTTCGTCTTCGGTGGGAGGTTCTCGTAACTCAAAACGAGACTCCCATTGTTCTCCTAGGCGTTGAGCCCAGGGTTCCTCTTCGAAGGGTTCCGGCGGTTGGTCTTCGCCTTCATCTTTCTGAGGTTGCGCCGATGTCATGTTAGCTGACAGCACTTTCCTAAAGACTGATCCGATACTGGTATCGGAATTCCACGTCGATGCTTCAGACGAGTAGGAATGTTCTATGTCTTCTGCGTCTGAACTCTCTGGAGTTGATGGCGGCGTGACATAGCCTAACCCCCGTCGAGTCCGATTATAGTAATCCTGTGGCTATCCATTGGGCATCGAAAGCCGGACAGGGAGATACCGACCCTTGCCGTAGTTTAGGCCTTTATTGCTTTTCAGGTCGTAGCCCATCTTTTGGATGATGCGCTTTGCTGTATCCGTGTACCGATAGACTTGTACTCTGCCGGTATCAGGTTCGGGCTCGATTGACGGGAGGTCCTGATGACGCTCGACTTTGCCCGAGATGATGGTGCCTTCGTCTCGGCTTCGTGGGGGGATTATGAAGACTCCTTGAGACGGGGCCACTCGATTATGGTGGACGGTCGTTATTTGTGTTTGCAACGACCGTAGAGCGTTGTCTAATGTATACATGGCATTCCAGTGTAGAAGACAAGAATAATTGAAAGACACTCTATTATTGATAAAGTGCGAGATTTTATCCCTTGGGATCACATTGTCTAAGGAGGGTGCGTCTACATCAGCAGAGATATATTCGCCAAGCTCCTCATCTGTAAGCACTGGGGCCGGATCAGGAGAGTCCTCCACCGCTCTGACTTTGGGGTCTGAGAGGGTTATGTGAGCCCTCTCCGACATTTTGGATGACTGCGGCGGCTTGCCTTTAAGACGCACCTTGAGAGGTGCCTCGGTTGCGCCTCCGATGAGTGGCGCCTTCCCTTGTAATTTTACCACCAGGGGAGCCGCTGTTTGAGGTGGCTTTCCCTTGAGGCGTATCTTCAGGGGAGCTTCGTGAATCGGTGCTTTCCCTGATAGCTTGATGCTCATTGGAGGTGCCTTCTGGGGAGGCTTGCCCTTCAATCGGATTTTCAAGGGGGCGTCGGGAGTCATTTCGGGCTCCAAGTCCGGCTCTATTGCCGTCTCTGCTTCATCATCGGCGTCGTTGGCTTCCTCCTCGTCAAGTGGCTTGTACAAGTCAGAACCGGTGAAGTAGGCCTCAATCCCTTTGAAGGGATCGATATCTGCAAACTTCGTCCGGATGACGCCGTTGGTGATACATATTTCATGTATTGGTGGAGCGTGGAGGGCACCACCATATACTCATGTAACCATGGTCGTCCGAGTAAGATGTTGTAGTTGACCTCGGCATCCACCACATAACAAGTCACCTCAGTTTTGAGGCTGCCGATGTGACACTTCAGCCGGATCTTGCCCAGTGGCTCACTCTTGCTAGCGTTGAAGCCACTAATGGTCGTATTGGAGGGCGCCAGCTGGTACATTGGGATCCCCAGCTTTGATAGCAGCGCCTTTGGAATGATGCTTAGGGAAGACCCCGGATCGATCTGAATCCTGCTCACCTTTACCGAACCGATGTACCCTGTGTAATACAACGGTCGGTTATGTCGGTGATGCTTGAGCAGCATGTCTTGTTGGGTGAAAGTTATGTTTGGGATAACTTCATCCGCACAATGACAGTGTGCACAAGTAGTTGGGAGGTCTTCAGGCTGCTTGATTTGACTGAGAAAGGATTCGGCATCCTTCAGAGCTTCGCAGAGAGCTTCTCGGGAGTCCTTGGAGAGACGCAGGAGCTCGAACAAAGACAAGCGTGCAGGAGTACTGGCCAGTTGTGCCAGAATGTCAAAATTGTGGGGCTTGGCTAGCCCCGAAGCATTTTCTTTCCACAGAGGTCTGTCGAAACGGGCCTCCACTTGCTTTTGTTTATTGGCTGCTGAAGGTTTGGATGGACCCTCCTCAGGGATGGTGCCATGAGGCACCACTTCGGCGGCAGCTTCACCGGGCTGGGAGTTCTGTTGTGCACGCATCTGCACAGGAAGCGCCTCTTCCGTTGAAGAAGAGACCGTGCGGCAAGACTTGATCTTCCTGCCTTTTGTATTGGAGGTAGGGCGTACCTCCGGTTGAGTTACCTCGGAGACGAGGTCGGGGTGAACCCAGAGGACCTCTCATCGAGATGTGGTGAGTTGGACAAGTCCACTCACATTGTCACGGGTGGGTGGCAAGTTCACCACCTCCATTGTCGCCTTAGGGATGGGGACGACGCCATCTTGTGTGGTAGTCGGCGACAAGGTGCCGAACTGAAGTGACACCACATTAGCTGACACCGTCTTCTCTTCGTAGTCGACGGAGATTACATCTGCATTGATCATGCGCTGGATGTAATTTTTGAGGATGTAGCAGTCCTTGGTCGGGTGTCCGACAAACCGATGGTAGTGACAGTACCTCGGGTTGTCCACTTTCCCGACTTCATCGGGCCGCTTCGGGTCCGGAAGCTTGATCTTGTCACCCTGCTTCAGTATCTCAAAGAGTTGCAGGGTGTCGTCATCATTGAATGAATAAACCTCCTTGGGTCTCGGTGCCAGTGGAGGCTTTTGAGTAGGCGCAGATGCGCCCTTCGAGGCATTAACAGTCAATGCCTGTTTCCCCTTTGTTTTTCGTCCGGAGTTGTTGATTGCGGACTTTTTCCCCTTATCGTCAAAGGCGGGGAAGCTAACACCCAGAAGACGTGCATTGGCCGCCTTCTTCTCTGCAGCTTCAGCTTCGATGATTAGGGAGCTCCAGTCGGGAGGGGGAGTAGAGTTAAGCCAGAGCTTTACTGCAGGCAGCATGTTCATACTGCAAGCGGAGAGAAGCGCATGCTCTGGCATGCCTGGAGGTAGCCTGAAGCAGGCCTGACGGAAGCGTTCGATGAATGCCCGAACCATTTTCTTGTCCTTCTGGCGTATCTCAATGAGAGACGCCATCGTCATGTCCTTCCCACCGTCGTAGAAGCGGTCGAGGAAGAGGCGTGTCAGGTCGTCGAAGGACGATATGGAATTATCGGGGAGGCTGCAGTACCAGTCATACGCCACCCCTTTCAGGGCCCCAACAAAGATGCTGGTGAGGAGCGCGTCCTCCTTCGGAAGATGTCCTGTCTGCGACTGGAAGTACGTCAGGTACCATCGTGGAGAGTCCTTCCTGTCATACGGCGTGAGTGTTTGTGGTTTATACTTTGGGGGATAAACCACCTTGTTCCACTCAAGGGGATAAGGCTGGGGAATGCCCATCTTCTGGCGCTCCTCCTGCCTGTTTTTGGACTCGAAGCGCTCCCGTAGATCTTTGATCATTTCGACCACGTCCTCCGTGGAGCTAGGAGTCGGGAAAGGAGGTACCACCTGGAGTGGAGCGTTTGAGGGCTCCGACGTCCGGGGTGCTTCTTTGTCTGAGGGTGTCCGTTGGAGGGGCACACTCGACTCTCCATTGGCTCCTGGGTCGGGACCATTTGAAGGTGTCCTGATCAAGGCCGACCGCATCTCAAACACTGCTTGAGTCAGTGCTTGCATTGAGGCAGAGAGGATTTTGAGTCCTCCCTCTAGCGAGTCTATGCGCTGGACAATGTCCTGTGGCGGCGCATCAGTCTCAAGATCACCCCCGGTCATGTATACTGTCATGACACGGCCGGCAGTAGATGGATTAGTTGAGGCTTCGCTCTCAGCCTCGCTCTCATGTGGGGGAGTCACTTCTCCTGGTGTTTGGCCACCCCCAGCCACATTCTGGAGTTCGTCTTCGACAGGCGCCTCTGCAAGGGCCTGACTGCCCTCAGCTCTGTCTTGAAGGGCCTCTTCGTTTCAAGCACTACCCCCGGCGGTGTCCTGGAGGACATCGTCATTTTGAGGGGCTTCAGGGAGGCCATCTTCGCCTTGATGAAGATCCGCCGCAGCTGTGCTTTGGACATCTTCATCTTCGGAAGGAGGCTCGACAAGGGTCTGGCTACCCCCAGCTTCCTCCAAGAACTTCTTCCTCGACCGAGTGCCTTCGAACACTCCAGAGGTCGAGACAGCTGCCTTGGTTTTCCTCGGCTGGCTTTTGGATGAAGACGAGGAATTGGCAGTCGTCTTCCGGACAGATGAGGAGTTGGAGATCACGTTGCATGAAGCAACCTTTAGCTCCTCTTCTGCTGACACCTTCGTCCCAAGGCGATATCGGAGGGGTGTCGATGACTGTAGCCGTTGGAAGACCGACTGCTTTGGCGGTACTGCCGTCTTGCAACAGCAGTTGATGGTGACCACTGCACAAGTGTGCCCCGTGAGAGGCGTATCGTGCTTGTTGGTCAACTCTCCTGACCGGCGCTTGTGAGTGATCACGTTGCGCAGGTCGTTGGAGGAAAGTGCTACCCTCATACCCCTCTCAGGCGCATGGCAGGGCCAAGCGCCGGGGTGGTCGGGTGAGTGCTGCGCCCCCTGATCTAATACCAAGCAGGCATCACGATCAGTAGTGGGGGAACCACAGCATTTGAAGTGACTTGAACGGACCTTAAACGCACAACCAGAGGAGGCGCGGGAGTTCAAGACCACTAAGTTTGCCTCTTTCGGCTTGGTTGTGCACGCAGTGAATACGCCCAAGCGAGATGAGGACTTTGAAGGTCGACTCGTTGTTGGTGCAGAAGCACTTGAGTCAACCTTGTACAGCTTGCCATCGGCAGCGCGCGTGATTGTAAGCACGTACCTCTGGCCGGCTGCTGGCATAGCACGTTTGTGGCGCATGGCCCGTGCCGCCTTGGATTTCTTCGTACCAGCCCGCTGGGGCGCATAGTACTCAGCATCCAAATTCTCCTCGCTATTACAGCGAGTGAGTCTGTCAAAGACAGAGGCTCTTTGTGGCGCATCAGAAGTGATGCGCGGGGCATTAGCTGCGCCCCTGCTCCGTCGACGTATCTTCCTCGCCTGAGAGGAAGATGGCTGGGGAACGTGGTCAGCCGCACGCTTCCCCGAGAGATGCGCTGCATCAGCGGGCGCACCTTGACTGCTGAGGACGTCAGCAGGAAGGGAAGGTTGGACGGGCACATCCCCTTCAACGGTGGTGCCCGAGGCATCGACTTTGCGCACCCAGACTGCGCGGGTCTTCTTCGGCTTCGACAGCCGCTTCGAAGGACTCGCACTTCCTTCAGAAATGAACTCCTCGTACGCCTGTTGATTGAGGCGTACTACCAGCGTCTTGTGGGAGGAGCCCACCTTCACGTCGTCGGCCTGTGACACAACCTTCTCGGTAGAGGAGAAAGAAGTCCCCAGCAGAGTCGCCAGCTTGTTTGCCATTAAAATTGTTTTGATTGAAATTTTAATACAAACAGAACAGTGTTACAATGTAGGACTTAGATGTAGTCCTAGGAGTACACTTTTGTTTAAGCTTGGTCCTTAGTGCCAATGGAGCGAGTGGTAATGCGTTGACTCCGTTGACCGGCTGATGACGGTTATCGGTTCTCTGAGAGGAGGAAGACGTTGAGTGTCTAGAACTGCCTCTCTGGTGATTCTCTATTATGGATTCTCTCTGTGTTGTGAGTCTCCTTCGTTTCTGTCCTGTGTGTGTGAAGGAGATGATCCTTCTATTTATAATTTTGCAGGCTGGCTGCTCATGTGCGCATGCAGGATGCACCGGTGGGGGGACGCCACGTGGAGGTTGCTGATGGAGGCGCATGGATGCTGCGCCCTGATCGAGGGGGAGAACTCTTCATACTGCTGTTGTGAGCCGGCAAGTAGCAGAGAGAAGATCTTTCCGCTGCTGAAATCTTGGATGAGTTGAGTCAAAGGACACGTGTCGTCGACTCATGGTTCGAAGATCTCAGATTTGGTAGAGAGGAGTGATCTGGTGGGCTGCGCCTTAGATTGGGCGCAGGAGGAGGCTGCGGCTCATAACCTTTAGGAGTTACAAACCATTTGGGGCGCATGGCTTTTGAGGCGCATGCAGGCGACTTTCCTTCTGTCTTTCGGGATCAGAGAGCAGTCTGAGGTGCATGGCTTTTGAGGCACATGCTGATTTGGACGCATGGCCGTAGAGGCGCATGCGGTTGGTTGAGTGGCCACGTGGCAGTAGCCGTCGAAATAAAGTCATGATGATGCTGACGTTGTCGACGCTTCATTTTCTGAAAAAGCTGTCAACTGTTCAGACTTTGGGAGGCATTTAATGTTGGTGACGTTCGATGGACAGCTGAGTGGGCGCGTCGGTTGGCGTTCTACTAGATATGGAGATGTGTGGGGGCGCACCCTCTGTAATGCGCCGAGTACTGTAAGGCGCGTCTGTGTGATGCGCCTGATGCCGAAGGGTGCATCCGCGTGATGCGCTGTCTGACTGGCGCATCGGACATGTCTTTTAATGATACGGCTGTCTCGCTCTTCGAGTGCTATAAATAGCCGTTTGGCTGAATTCGAGGCGTCCGGTTCATCCATTTAATGTAAATTCATTACACGGAATTCGGAGGGCCATCCACTTGGCGCGTGGGTTTGATCTGCCCGGCCTATAAATAGTGGCATGGTGAGAAGGTTTGCTTCTCATTCCCTCACGTACTTCCAACATGAACTTGAACATGCGGGTGCATTCTGTTGACGAAGTGCTCCCGAGGGTGAAGATGAGACGCTGTGTTGTCTTCGATGCACTTGAAGGTGACTGTTACATCCAAAAGACGGAGTCGAGGGCTTCCAAGGCAGGCGGAAGGTGCCTGTTGCATCCAAAGATAGGGATGCTCGGGTCTCGTCTCCGTTGTTCGGGAAGAGCCGTAGATCGGAATGGCGGTGCTAGGCTTTCTCTCCTTCAAAGTGGGTGTCGCCCACTCTGGTTGTGTTGAGAGCTTCCTTGTGCCATAATTTCGATCACGGTCTTCCTTGGGCTTTGGAGGCTCTTTCGAAGCCTCCCCTGGCCACAGCTTTGCCGTGCTCCTCTCTTCCTTGGTTCCAGCCAGAGGATTAAATGCTTTGTGGAAGCACTTATCCGGTGATCCTGGCTGGAAGAGCGGCGCATAACTGGGCTCTGCTCGGCCAGGTGAGCCTGGCTGGAAGAATTTGGCTGAAGGGATGCACATAGCTGGGCTGGATGCACATGACTGAGCTGCTGAAGATATGGTAGGATGCGCCTGGTTGGAGGCGCATGATGTCTGCTGCGCCTGACTGATGGCGCATGGTGATGCTGCGCCTATCTGGAGACGCATGGTGGCCGCTGCGCTTATCTGAAGGCGCATGGTGGCCGCTGGCTGTAGACTTAGGATCTTTCCTTTGTAGAAATTCTCCTTTGTACAACCTTTTCTAGACATGTAATAGACTTTTATATATAAAATGAAAAGTCCTTCTTCAAATGTCTATCTTTATTGATCTTGCTGTGAAGTTCTTCGTCTGAGTTCTGGCGCATGTAGTGTCTGGCGCATGGGCTTTCTGGTTGTGAAATTCCATGCTTCTACAGGACAGCTTCCGCCCATTTAGAGAAGTAATCAGTGATCGCAAGTATGAAGCGATGTCCTCGGGAGGAAGGTGGGGTGATTGGACCAATGATATCCATTCCCCATGCTTCGAATGGCCAGGACGCCACTGTCGGATGTAAAAATTCAGAGGGTTGGTGGATGAAGTCCGCGTGGACTTGGCAAGCTTTGCACTTTCTAGCATAATCTATCGTGTCTGCCACCATTGTGGGCCAATAGTAGCCCATTCGGCGAAGGCGGTCTTGCAGTTTCGGGCCAGGCTGGTGGGCCCCGTAAACACCGTCATGGGCTTCTCGTACGGCTTCTTTGGCTTCTGCGTTTGACAGACATCGAAGCAGTAATCCATCGTAGGCGCAGCGATACAGCATTTTCGTCTCTGTATCGTAGAAGAATCTGAGGGAACGCCTTCTGATGGAAGTAGCTTCCTTTGGGTTCTCAGGCAGGATGTCGTAGACGACGAAGTCGATGAATGGTTGTCTCCAATCTGGGGCGTCATCGATCGTCTGTGTGGAATAACTTACGACGAATTGTATATTATTTTTGGGACAGACCAGTTCATGGCCTATCACTTCCACTGATTGTCGATCATAATTCGGAACTGCTAGGAAAGCGGCGAGACCAGCTAGGGCATCAGCTTCAATATTTCGGAGTCTAGGGACGTGTTCGATGAAGAACCCCTCAAATGCCGAGATGATATTAATCACTATTTGATGATAAGGGATCATGTCTTCATGGCAGACATCGTACGAACCCCGGATCTGATTGACGATTAGTTGGGAATCGCCGTATGCTTCAAGATATTCTGCCCCCAGCTCTCTTACAAGTTGGAGGCCAATGACCAGAGCGTTGTACTCGGCCACATTGTTAGAGCAGGGTTCAGTGAGGGAATAAGCACGGTTAATCACCAATCTGGAAGGAGAGATTAGTACTACTCCGACTCCGATGACTATATTGCCTTTAGGTCCGGTCCTCGAAGCGCCGTCGAAGAACATTCGCCATATATTTTCGTGGGAGGTTGTATGCGAGTCGGCGACCTCATTTGGGATCTCTTCGTATATCCTGGAGGACTCCGAACCTGGGTGGGCTGCCAAGAAATCTGCCAGGGCTTGACCTTTGACTGCCTTTTGGGGGACGAAGATCATATGATAAGGGGACAGCAGTATTGCCCATGTAGCGAGGCGAGAGCTGAGTGCCCCTGGTTTAGTCATGAGGACCCTGAGAGGGTTAACTCGTGAGATCATATGTATCGTTTGTCCGATGACATAGTGCCACGTTTTCTGAATGGCGAACACCAGAGCGAGGCATTCCTTCTCCACAGCGGTGTATCGGTGCTCTGGTCCAATCATCATTTGGCTGAGGTAATATATAGCCTGTTTATGGCCTGCATCGTTATTCTGTGCCAGTAGAGCACCGAGGGAGTGTTCTATTGCTCGTACATAGAGCAGAAATGGTTTTCCAGGGACTGGGGCTACCAAGACCGGAGGATTTGACAGATATTCTTTGATGCTATCGAAAGCACGCTGGCATTCTTTGTCCCATACGAATGAGACTCTTTTCTTCATGAGGTGCGTAAATGGCCGGCATCGCCCGGAGAGGTTGGAAATGGACCTTCTGATGTAAGCTAGCCTTCCCTGAAGGCCTCTGAGTTCGCGGAGATTTCTCGGGGGACCCATCTCCATGATTGCTTTTGTCTTTTCAGGGTCTATATGGATACCCTTTGCAGTGATGATGAAGCCTAAGAACTTCCCGCTAGATACGCCCAGGAAGGACTTCGTAGGGTTTATCTTCAAATTGTGCGTCCGCATTAGGTCGAATACCGTCCTTAGATCCTGCAGATGGTCTCCTTTGCTACGGCTATATCATCAACATAGCACTCCACCGTCTTGCGTAAGTGGTCTCTAAAGATGATGCTCATAGCTCTTTGATATGTGGCGCCAGCATTCTTTAAACCGAAAGGCATGACTGTGTAGCAGTACGTGCCAATCGGTGTTCGGAATGATGTATGCTTTTCGTCGTCGGGAGACTTCTTGATTTGGTTGTATCCCGAGAAGCCATCCATGAATGACATGCGCTCAAAGCCGCAGGTATTGTCGATCATGATGTCTGTGATAGGAAGGAGGAATTCATCTTTGGGACATGCCTCGTTCGGGTTACGAAAGTCGATGCAGATTCGAATTTTCCCATTCTTCTTGAGGGCGGGTATTATATTGGAGACCCATTCAGGATGTTGCTCCTCACGAATAAAACCGCTGGCTATCAATTTGTTGACTTCAGCTTCGATTGCGTCCATGATGCCTGGACGGAAGCGTCACTGTTGTTGTTTGACTGGCTTCGCATCTGGCCGAATATTGAGTTTATGAAGAGAGATGTCAAGATTTAACCCTGGCATGTCTTCATAGCTCCAGGCGAACACATCAATGTACTTCCTGACAAGTTCTAACAGCGACTCCCGTTCTTCGTTGGTTAGGCTTTCACTGATGAAGATCGGTTTTGGAGAAGATTCGCTGCCGAAATCCACTTGTATGACCTTATCTTCAGTAGGAGGTTCTCTCAGTTCGAATCGCTTTTCCCATTGCGCGTCTAATTGCTGGGCCCATGGCTCTAGCTCGAGGATTTCGGGGATGTCTTCGTCTTTCTCGTAAGCGTCGGCGAACGTCATGTTGACTGACATGACTTGTCTGAACACATCTCCGATACTGGTATCTGAGTCGGAAGTTGTGATCCGGTTGAATGTGACTGCCAGTCGCATTCTTCATCTGAACTTTCCGGGGTCGTAGTAGGCGTTACATACCCCAACCCACATCGAGTTTTGTTATAGTAGTTCCGTGGTTTGCCCCGCCGGGACTGGCGGCTTCAAAGGTAATCGTCGCCTAGTGCCATAGTTCAATCCTGGCATAGTCTCTAGATCATACCCCTATTTCTGCATGAGATATTTGGATTGAGGGCTATAGAGATACAGAGGCAGTCTTCCGGCATCTGACCCGAGGTCGTTTTCTTCTATAATGCGGGGATGAGGGTTGTTCGTCCGGCCGAAGATGACTGGATGATCTCCTTCCTTGTGTATTTGGTAGGCGTCTTCTACTGGAGTAAGCTGGATTGTGGTGTACACATTTGTCACCTGTGTGTGTAGGTGAGCGCCTATGACGTGTTCCATAGCATACATCGTACATAGCTTATTGAGCTCGATGTAGTTCAAAGATAACCCTTTATTGATGAAGTAAGGTATCTTTTCTAGGGGGATTACATCCCCAACAGAGTCGCCATTAGTGTGGGCGGCCACATACTTGGCTAGCTCCGGTTCCGCTTTGACTACCCCCTGTGTGAACGAAGATTGAGAGGACGACCTAGGAAGCTTGATCGTCAGTGGTCCAGTTGATGGAGCAGAGCGTGGAGTCGTTGGCAGACTGGCGACCCCCAGTTTGGCATTCGATGTGGAGCGAGGAGTGGCTGGTTCGCTGGAAGTGTCAGACCTTGCATCGAAGCGACAACCTTTCTTGGGAAGGCATATTGTCAATGGCCTGTCCGAGGGGTTGATCTTCTCTGTTTGTGGTTGACTGACTCTTGGTAACCTGATGGTTAGTGGCTCCGTTGTGGGTCTCGGCACTTGGCTGGATCTAGGCAGCCGGATTATCATCGGCTCCTCTTGCGCCGAGAGGCTGATCGCGTCCTTCCGCAGAGTGGCGGTGAGGGGTACAGACTTGCCCAGTTTGCGAGCTTGGAGGTGGATCATCAGGGGTCCTTCTGATCCCGTGGCTGTCTCAGTATGAGCTTGTGCGTCTCCTTCATCCAGGTGCCTTTTCGACTTTTCGTATAAACAGGAGTCCGAGTAGTAAGATTCGACCCCTTTGAAGGGATCGATGTCAGCAAACTCTGTCTTCACGAAGCCGTGTTTGTCGACATATTTGAAGCACTGGTGTAGCGTAGAAGGCACGATCATATAATCGTGTATCCATGGGCGCCCCAAGAGGATGTTGTAAGAAGTGTCTGCATCTATGACGTAGCAGGTGACCTCGGATTGGGGATCGCCAATCTGACACTTCAGACGAATCTTTCCGATAGGGTAGCTCATGCCCGAATTGAAACCGCTGATGGCGGTGCTTGTAGGTATTAGGCGATGCATTAGGATGCGGAGATGATGTAGCAGACCTTTCGGGATGATGCTTATGGAAGAGCCAGGATCAATGTGCATCCGATCCACCTTCACGTCGCCGATGTATCCCGTGTAGTATAGCGGGCGATCATGTAGGTTGGTTTTGATGAGCATGTCCTGCGGAGTGAAGACGATGTTGGGCATTGCTCCCGTGCAGGCACTATCTTGGAGATCCATGGATGAGTCCTCCCCAGTGAGGTTAGATTGAGCGAGATAGGCATCGGCATTTTGGAGTGCTTCGCTCAATGCAATACGAACGTCTTTGGAGAGCCTCAGGAGTTCATATAATAACAATTTGGCCGGAGTGTTAGCCAATTGTGCTAAGATGTCAAAGTTGTAGGGCCTCTCCAGCCCTTGGGCTGCGTCCTTTCGGAGAGATTTGTCGAAGCGAGTCTCCTTCGGCCTAGGCTTGTCGGTCGTCGAAGGCTGAGCCGGTCCCAGAGCATCAGTTGCAGTGGGTTGATGATTTTCAGCTGGACTATCAACCACAGGTTGGGATTGCGCTCCGGACCGCGTGAGACGGCTGTAGCTTCCTCGTTGTCTGCTGAAATTGTGCGACAGGTCTTGATTTTTTCACTCTTTTTGTTGGTGGGAGATGGTGTGGGCCGAGTTACTTCTGACACCAAGTCTGGATGGACCCACATGACCTCTCCTCTTGAGGTGGTGAGAGGTACTAGACCAGCAGCTTGTTCTCGGGGCGGAGGAAGATTGGTAATCACCATTGTCGCGAGAGGGACGGGAATTACCCCGTCTTGGGTCTCCGTTGGAGGGAAGTTGCCGAATTGTACGGACACCATATTGGCTGCTACGGTTACCTCTTCGAAGTCGATGGCCAGAGCATTCGAATCGATGAGGCTTTGGATGTACCGTTTTTGTTGGTAGCAGTCATGTGTAGCGTGGTATACATAACGGTGGTAATGACAGAACTTCGGGTTCTCCAAATCAGCCGACCGAGGCTCCCGTCTTGGTGGAGGAAGCTGAATTCTACCTCCTTGTATAAGCATGTCTAAGATAGGCTTGATGTGGCCGTCTTCGAAAGAGTAAGTGATCTGAGGCCATTGCTTGTCTGCTGGCTGTGGCTCGGGCTTCTGGGCCGTGTCGGCCACCATAGCCTGCTTGCCTCTGTTGTCCCGATTGTTGGAGGGGCTACCCCCATTGTCGGTGTTGGTGCTGAGACGCTTGCCCTTGTTCTCTCCATCCGAGATATGCAACCCCAGTTGGCGAGCCTTTCTCAGTCGTTCTTCAGCGCTTGTGGTACTGATGATGAACGTCTTCCAATCTTTGAATTGACTCTCGCCCATCCAGAGACTGATGGTTGGAAGCAGTCTCTTTTGGCAGATTTCAATCAAAGAAGAATCCGGATTTCAGGAAGGCAGCTTCATGACGGTCTGGCGGAACCGCTCGATGTAGTTCCTTGTTAGCTCCTTCTCTCCTTGGACGATGTCCATGAGAGTGGACATAGTGACATCTTGTCCTACTTCATAGAATCGTTCCAAGAACATGCACTTGAAGCCGGCGAAGGAATGGATGCAGTTGTTCGGTAGATTGCGGTACCAATCAAAGGCGACTCCTTCCAATGCTCCAATGAATAACCGTGTGAGGATCGTATCTTCATGGGGCATATGGTCACTGGTGACCTCAAAGTAAGTGATGTACCGACTTGCTGAGGTTTTGCCATCATACGGGTTGATGTTGAATGGCTTATATCTTGGTGGGAATGGAACATCCCTCAACTCAGCTGGGTATGGTTGCCGTATTCTGAGATCTTAAGCATTTTTTTGGGCATGAAACATGGCACGAAGCTCCTGAACCTCTCTTCTTACTTCTCGGGTCTCATCTGTCGCGACGGGGGCTGTTATTTTGGGAGGATTATTGCCCGAGTTTGGTGCCGCTGAGTTCGAATCTATATTGACCGCGGGGCTCGTGTTTGTTTGACCAGGCGCTCCTCCTTGTAAAGTGGACAGGGCCGCTTTAATCTCGTCTACAGACTTGACCAAAGCAAGTAATATGGCTTCGAGACTGTCGATGCGCTAGCGATCCCTGGAACCACCTTGATCGCTGTCCGTCATGAATACCATCCTTACATGAGGAGTGATAGAAGGAACGATGGAGGATGTGCCCTCTGAGTCGTACCCATGCACCGAGAAGTCATTGGGATAGGTAGGGATGTTCTTTTCGGGCTCGGACTCGGAGGGGATGGTATCCCCAGCTTCAGAGCTTGCCTTGTCTTGAGAGTTACGGACGTCCTCGGGGGCATCAGCGTCCGTTGCTCCTGATGGAAGAGTTGGTTGTGCGGACTCGGTTCCTTGGAACATCGGATTGTTGCGGATGTTCGAAAGAGTGCTACCCCCAGCTCCTTCCACCCCCAGCGATATGGATGATAAATTTCCTATCATAGTAAATTTCGTCTTTGAACGGGTGTGTTGGAACACACTAGTGGAGGACAACCGTTTAGACGACAGTTTCTTAGTTGTAGTGGTTGATATCTTCGGACTGGAGACGCTCATTTTCTTCCTTCTCTCTTCGACGGGAGATTTTTGAGCAGAATTGCAGGAGGTGCCTCATATTCTGAGTTCGGGTGCTGTAGCCTTTGGAAGGCGGATGGCCGAGCTTCCGTCATTGCCGCGTTGTTGCAGCAGCAATTGACAATGATTTGGGTGCAGTGACATCCATGTGAGGACTCTTTGCACGCCGAGGCCCCTTCTCTTTCCTTACGTTTGTGGAGGACAGCCTCACGCAGGTCAGAGGAACCACTTTGTCCGTTCGCCACTGGGGACTGGACTCGAGCGGTCCTATACAACTTTCCATCAGAGGCCCGCGTGATAATCAGCGGGACGCCCCGATAGTCGGAGGTTGGGACAGCTGTCTGGGCTTGATGAGCCCGCGCTGCCCTAGACTTCTTCTTCTTAGCATTTGTGGGTGCATAATAAGAAGAGTCCAAATTGAATACCACAGAGTCTGGCTTATCATCCAGAGAATCATCAGGGTTCGGACCGTACGAGAGACGGTCGAAAACTGATCGAGAGGAGCATGGAGCGGATGCTATGCTGCTGGGATTGGAAACCGTGCAGGCTGTCTGCATGCGGTTATCTTCTGCCGTCGGATGAGTTCTTATGCGGCTAGGAGTCACGACCGTGCAGGCTTGTCGCATGCGGTTGGCATCTGTGGCCGCATGGGTTTTCTGCAAATGATTGACTTTGATAGCTGCATGAGTCTCATCCATACGGTTGGCAACTGTAGCCGCATAAGTTATGCGGCTGACAGATGTGGCTGCATGAGTTTTCTTCATGCGGTTGGCGGATGTAGCCGTATGGGTTTTCTCCCTGCGGCTAATACCCTTCTGCGGCTCGGATCGTGCAGAGTTCCTCTTTGCCCCTGCAAGTCCAGCATCATAGTATTTTCTTCTGCCGGACTTGGGGACAGCAGAGTTGTCTACGGTCTGAAGTGGGGCCGCAGGAGAGTCCTTCTCGCCGTCTTGAGCAACAGAGGGTATCCCATCGAGGGCTTGAGGAGGAGCAAATGATTTTGGCCTCCACTTTTTGCGAGCCTTCGCGGTGCGGGTGCGCTTCTAGACCGGGCCAGCGCTGCCTTCAGAGAGCATCTCTTCGAACGCTTGTTGGTCGAAGCGGACGACCATCTTCTGTTGTGTGGAGCCAAGTTTGGCTGCATTCGATTGCGTCACCAACTCCTCAGCCGTAGAGAAGTTTGTCCCCAGCAGAGTCGCCATCGTGTTTGCCATTGATTGTAAAAGTACAGAACAATTATCGGAGGACTAAACTTAGACTCACAATACAAACTCGTTTGTACAAAGAAAGCCTAGGGACGAAAACCTAGGTACAGCAATCTAAGTACAATTGTTTATTTTAGATTCTAGGGGGTAACGATAGAGGCTCGGGAAGGCGACGACAGCCCTGCCTTACTCCTTGGACGATCGGTATGCAGCCTTGGCTCCTTGTGAAAAGATGGTTGGCGTTGACGAAGAAGTGCTCTTTTTGCTCCTCTGTTGCTCTCCTGGCTTCTCTCTCTCTCTGTGTATTCTTTTTCTGACTCTGTATATTTTTTTATTCTTTTGTTGCCGGTCCTTCTGCAAAGAAATGATGCTGGCTATTTATAAGAGTGGGATATGATCATTAGGGTTTGCTAATGATCATTTGTTTTTTTGGAATGTCGGCGCTCCTTCAATCTATCTGAACCCTTGGTCCTAATTATAATGAATCTCGGCCATTAATGAGGATAGCACTGAATCTTGTGAGCAATTAATGTTGATTGCTTTAAATCTTCATGATTGATTATACCAATGCCCGATTGCTCGCCACGTGTCCCATTGGCTTGATGATAAATGATATGCCTTGATCTCAGTAATTATGATGATGATGTCAAATATATTTGTTGAGATTCGGTTAAATCGTTGATTAATCCGATGCCACGTGTTTTGATTGTGGGTCCTGCCAGAGCCGCATAGGATGGGCAACACTTGAACCGCAGGAAGATACTCTTCGTGAGCCGCATAGGACAATGCTTCATCGAACCGCAGGGAACGAACTCTCAATGAGCCGCATATGCATAGTCTTTGCGAGCCGCATGAGCTAGCGTTGTATTGAGCCGCAGGGACTGAGCTCTCAGTGGACCGCATATGGCTGATTTTTGCTAGTCATATAGGGTGACTTCTCAGTGAACCGCATGAAGCTGTTCTCTATTTAAGTCGCATGAGATGTGCCACGTGGCAACCTAGGATTTCTGACGGATCGGGTCAGAGATCTTCTTCTTTTTTCGAAGAGTCTGTTATTATGGCAGAGCCATTATAACACTTTATGCCAGAGCCGCCACAGTCGTCAAATCGTGTCAGAGCATTAAATGAGGCCACTATTCAAAGGGCCAGCTGGAGGGAAGGATCAAAGGGGGACACGTGGTATCGAACGAGCCGCATATTCCTGTTGAACCGCATACACTCTCGAGCCGCATGAGACGGAGAGTCTTCCTTTGAACTGTAGAAGACAGCTCCCATATGAGCCACATGGGCTTTCTTTCCAGAGCCGCATGGACCATTACTCTGATATTTTCCATGCTTCTACAGAGGTGAGCCTGCTCGTAATGCCATTGCCGAACTATGATATAGTACTAGGCATGGATTGGTTGTGCAGGCACCACGCCAGCATTGATTGTAGAGGGGGTAGAGTTCTCTTCAGAGCGCCGGAGGAGCCAGAGTTTGAGTATTCTAGACGTCAGGCAGAGCAGAGCAGCGGAGTCTTCTGTGGAGTCTCGGTCGAGGAGCTGGCAATTCTACACCCCTTGATAGCAGTGTATATGGATGTTTTCCTAGAGGAGTTTCCGAGATTGCCACCAGACAGAGACATAGAGTTCTCGATAGACTTGGTTCCAGGAGCGGAGCCCATCTCTCAGCATGTCTATCGGGTGAACAACAGTGAACTGGTGGAGCTGAAGAAGCAGGTGGATCATCTACAGGACAAGGGCTTCATCCGCTCGAGTTCGTCACCATGGGGTGCACCAGTGTTGTTCGTGCCGAAGAAGGATGGTTCAGTACGCATGTGTATTGACTATAGGGCACTCAACAACCTCACGATCAAGAATAAATACCCACTGCCGCGGATCGACGATCTATTTGACCAGTTGAACGGAGCTCGGGTATTTTCTAAGATTGATCTGAGGTCGAGATATCACCAGGTGAAGGTGAAGAGGGAGGATATTCCCAAGACCGCTTTCAGGACGCAGTACGGGCAGTTCGAGTTTTTGGTTATGCCGTTTGGGCTAACCAATGCACCAGCAGTATTTATGAACCTTATGAACAAGGTATTCTACCAGTATCTGGATCAGTTCGTGGGGGTGTTCATTGATGATATCTAGTTATATTCCAAGACTGAGGAGGAGCACGAGGAGCATTTGAGGATAGTGCTGGAGACTCTCAAGAAGGAGCAGCTTTACGGGAAGCTCTCCAAGTGTGAGTTCTTCTTGGACCGGACGAACTTTTTGGGGCATGTGGTGACTGGAGATGGTATCTCAGTTGACCCCAAGAAGATTGTAGCTGTTGAGGCATGGGCAGCGTCGACTTCAGTTGCAGAGATCAGGAGTTTCTTGGGACTGGCAGGATATTATCGGAGATTTGTGCAGGATTTCTCCCGGGTTGCAGAGCCGTTGACTCGGTTGACCCGGAAGGATGCTGAGTTCGTTTGGTCCGAAGAGTGTCCGGAAGCTTTTGATGAGTTGAAGAAGCGGCTTACGACAGCTCCGATTCTGACATTGCCTTCAGGATCAGGTGGTTTCACATTTATAGTGATGCTTTAGGGAAGGGGCTGGGTTGCGTCTTGCAGCAGCATGGGAAGGTGATTGCCTATGCTTCCAGGCAATTGCGTCCCCATGAGAAGAACTACCCTACCTACGACCTGGAGCTGGTAGCATTAATATTTGCTCTGAAGCTGTTGAAGCATTATCTATATGGTGAGAGGGTGGAGATCTTCACAGATCACAAAAGCTTAAAGTATGTGTTCACTCAGAAGGAGTTGAACATGAGACAGCACAGATGGCTAGAGTTGATGAAGGATTTTGACATCCTACTTCAGTATCATCCAGGGAAGGCCAACGTGGTTGCCGATGCCTTGAGTAGGTATCCGACAGCCATGTGTTTGACCATGGATCAGCATTTGCTTGCCGACTTGGAGAGCCTTGGGATTGAGGTGATCGTGCCCGGAGTACAGATGCAGTTATGGGGGATGCAGATTCAGTCAGACTTGGTGGAGAGGATCAAGTCGGCACAGTTTCAGGACATTGCTCTGAGGTGTCTCCGAGAGCAGGTTCGAGTAGGATTGCTGGAGGGCGAGTTTTCTCTTGCAGAGGATGGTGCCTTGAGGCACAGTTCCAGATTATGTGTGCCCAGCGGAGATCTCAGGGAGCAGGTTATGCAGGAGGCCCACAGATCTCAGTACTCTATACACTCGGGTGCCAAAAAGATGTACCGAGATCTGCGGAAGCATATTTGGTGGTCAGGAATGAAGCGGGAGGTGGCTCGCTTCATGGCTAGGTGCTTGGTCTGTCAGCAGGTCAAGGCAGAGAGGCACAGGCCCGGTGGATTGTTGCAGCCGTTGTCCATTCCCGAGTGGAAATGGGAGCATATCACTATGGACTTCGTTTCAGGATTGCCGCGTACTCCAGGAGGAAAAGACGCGATTTGGGTCATCGTTGACAGGTTGACCAAATCGGCCCACTTCTTGCCATTCAAGGTAGGTACGTCTACAGAGAGGCTGGCGGAGATGTATATACGGCAGATAGTCAGGATTCAAGGGGTTCCAGTCAGCATCGTCTCAGGTCGGGATAGCCGTTTTACTTCTTATTTCTGGAGGAGTCTGCAGACCAGCTTGGGCACTCAGCTCAAGTTTAGTACTGCATACCACCCCCAGACGGACGGACAGTCAGAGCGGACTATTCAGACACTTGAGGATATGTTGCGGACGTGTGTCCTGGACTTTGGAGGTTCCTGGGAGGATCATTTTCATTTGGTAGAGTTTGCTTACAATAATAGTTTCCAGGCCAGCATTGAGATGTCACCTTTCGAGGCTCTGTACGGGAGTAGGTGCCGTACACCCTTATCTTGGGATGATATTGGTGAGCGAGCTTTACTGGGGCTAGAGATGGTTGTTGATGCAGCCGAGAAGGTGAAGCTCATCAGGACAGACTTCGCATGGCGCAGGACAGACATCGGCACTGGGCCGATAGCCTCCGGAGGCCATTGGAATTTGAGGTACAGATTAGAGTAGGATTAGATTTAGGTTTGTTTGTTTGTGATTTTTGATCATGTTTGTTTATTATATTAATTGAGACCTTGCTTGTGATTAGGTCGGAGACCAGGTTTTCTTGAGGATATCTCCGACTCGTGGTACGATACGTTTTGGTGGAGGCGGAAAGCTTAGCCCGCGCTTCACCAGACCTTTCGTTATCAGCGGGAGAGTCGGTGACGTTGCATACAGGCTAGACTTGCAGCCTGTGCTAGAGGGGGTCAACAATGTATTTCATGGATCACAGTTGAGACGGTACGTGGCTGACCCAAGCCATGTGCTCGATCATTCGGAGATTGAGGTTGGGCCTTCTCTCAGCTATCCAGAGCAGCCAGTGGAGATTCTAGATCGACGGAAGAAGGTTCTGAGGAACCAGGTGATACCCTTGGTACGTGTCGCATGGAGGCATCATTCTCCAGGAGTGTCTACCTGGGAGCGGGAGGATGAGATGCGCGAGCGCTACCCTTATCTTTTTGGACCGTGAGGTATGCTTTCTATCCTTCTCATCAGTTGTATTTCAACTTTCAATTTCGAGGACAAAATTCTTTTAAGGAGGGTAGGTTTGTCACTACCACATTTCTAGTGTGAGGGTATTTTTGACATTTTTGGGTAATTTAATTTTTTTTGAATTTATTTGAATTTATGGAAATTTTTAGGATTTATTTTGGAATTGTTTGGACTAGGTTGACTTTGACTAGTGTTGACCCTTGTAGACCAACCTAGGAGCTAACCCTAGTTAGTATGGACTTGGTTAGGTTATATGACTCTAGTCTAACCTAGCCTAATCATTGGTTTGGTAATTAGACTCTAGTTAGCAATATGAATTCGAAAGTCATAAGTCATGGTTTATGATTTAGAGCCTTGATTAATCATTTAACACATAGCCTTGTAAGTTGGCCCAAAGCCCAAAACAATTACCAAACCCTAATCCCTAGGAAATGTTGGCCGGCCATCCTATCCTTATTGGGATCATCAACCAATAAATACCCTCCTAAAATTTAGGGTTGCCTCTTTCTTAGGAAAGGTCAAAGTTTAAGAAGGTTAGTTTCCAATTGTATTTTAATCCCTAGAATTCTATTCCTCTTCCTTTTTTATTCTAATCTCTTCCATTAGGTTCTAATATACCTATTCTTGCTGTCATTAAGGTTCCATTTCAGTTTGATGTGATTTGAGTGGATTGGGACATCAAGAGAGGAGCTCAACAATTGGGATTTTTCTTGAAAGTTCATCCATTGGTAACTTTCTCATTTCTTCATGAAACTTCAATTTCTTTTCATGATTAGGAAGCCCTAGGAGTCCCCTAAGTGTCTGCATTAGTTTTGTGTCGGGTTTCATAGGTTTCGTGTCCGTTCTGGACACGTATCAGACCCTGTTCGAAGTGTTTGTCGAAATGCCACAAAGGGCATTTCGATTTCATTTGTGCAATATTTTTGAATAGGAAATTAAGTTTTATCATTGCTTATTGATTCTTGTTCTTCTGAGTGGATTTTTGTGTCGACTTGTGTCGATTTTGATGCATGGACACACGCCGCACACCCGCGCGCGCGCTACAGAGATCCCCTGCTGTTCGGGGGCTCTGGAGGACACGACACACATTTTTATGACACAAAATTTGACACGAGCCATGGGGCACTGACTGACATGCCACGTGTCAAGTCTCACGTGCCCACGTGGCGTGTCGAGGGAGAAATCTCTGTCACACGTGGATTTCACTGCCTGTACACTGTTAGTTACTAGCCACTGATACGACTCTCGTATCTGACACTGACACAAAGTGGACACTGGCCAGTTGGCCTATGAGATAGCCCTATAGGTGGGCTATCTATGTGGATGACCACGCGACACTATTGTGTTCTGTGTCGTATGCACGACACGAGTGCACGTGTGCACGAGGCAGTGCACTCGACAGTGCACAGTTATACTCGTTTTGGGTTTTAGGAGTTTGGACACGTTTGTGTCCTCTAGTATGGACACAAACACCTAGTGTGACACCTATACATTGTATGTTTTTAATTACCAACCTATTGAATTGTAAATTAGCTACTATTTCTAATTCGAATTTGTCATTCCTAATTTTTTTGATACATGAACTGTCAGTTGGGTGTTCTGAGGAATTGTTGAAAGTTAACCTGTTTTATGTGTTTAAATCGATTGCTTGTACACCTATATGAAATCTGGAAGTTAACCTACATATTAGGGTTATGTTTGGCATAGGAATTAAGCTTTCGAATTCTTCTTTTGGCCTTCAAATTCACATTTGAACTGTTGGATTCATCCACACTATTAACCTGGAAATTCTATCATAGTTATAGTATAGGACTGAAATCTAAAATGTTAACTGTTTTCTTTGGGTTTGTGATGAAGCTAAGATGATTTTCCAATATAGTATTAACCTGAGAATGTTTGATATGTAGACTAAACTTGGGGTTTTGTTATATGACTGAAAACTGAACTTTTCTCAGTTTTATGAAATTAAATTGGTTTTCCTATTTCCTGTGCAGTTGATTGAACTGAAATCTAGAGTTAGCTTTATGCATGAATCTGAGAATAGGTTCCAATACTGGGTAATGTAGTTTGGGTTATGTTTGATAGTTCAAATCTGGGAGTGTTTAGGTTTGTGGACTGTTTTGTTATAACTGAACCATGTAATTCCTCTTTACACACAGTCACCTACACACACACTAATGTTGAACACACAGGGACATGTTCACTGTCACCTGAGTATTCTCCTATATTTGTGAACATATTAGACACAACCTTATGCACTCTTACACACTTTTTTCCTGCAACACATGTTACTGTCAATCCTTGACACACAGGATCACATTGATTCCTGCTAACACACACAACCCTGTGGCACAAACATCACACACTGTTTCCAGATTCCACTTCACTGTTTTCTTGTGCCCCACACACACATTCACACTCTCTCTTTCTCTATATTTCATGTACTGTCTAGAAATGGACTGCCCCATTTCACCTTCACACACACTCAGCCACAACACACAGTCCCTCTCTCTTTATATACAAATGTATGTATATAGTATCTATATGAATATAATATATGTATGTATAATGTAATGAGTGTATGTATATAGATTTCTATGCTTTAGCCTAGGGTTATATAGGATGTATATATAATGTAAATGTGTAGTGTAGTGAATATGCATATATTGTGTATGTACTAAGCTAGGCTTGATTAGACTAAGGTAGACTAGTTTGGCCTAATTTAGACTTGGTTGACCTAGTTTGACTTCTAGGGTTGACCAGAGTTGACCAAGAGTTGACTTTGGCCTAGATTGACCTAGAATCATGTAGAATGCATAGTAGGACTTCATTATACCATTTTGGACTTGTTGTGACTTGTGCTGTTCTGATTAGGAGCCAGACACCACTCCTCGGATAGTACTTTTATATTGGACACTCAGATACCAGGCGAGTACATTCTCTGATCATTTCATATCCTGCTTAGAATTATTTTCTGGAGTAGATTACTTTACTTGTACTGTCACGTTGGTCACACGGATTGGTACTATATGGATCCCTTCTTGAGATGTTATCCTTAGGGAGCATCGGGTACTATATATTCTGTGCGTTTCACTTACATGGCGTATCACTATACTTCACTGGTTCTTTGATCACTTGTGACATATACTCTTATGATCACAGAGTCTCCTAGAATCTCTTATCCCATTTACAGGGCATCCTAGAATCTTTTAGAATCCCCATTTATAGGACATCCATGTATCACCCTTCGGGGGCCTTTGCATGGAATCATAACATAACCTGGCTGGATCCTTGTGTATTGATTGGGGGTACGGGGGAGTAGAGATAGACATGTGAATACTATCCAAGTAGTGTAGTATCAGAATCTCTTCCATAGTGTAGCATCAGAATCTTCTATGCCATTTACATGTCTATATTGTACTCTGACTCACTAGCCACATGTTAGTTCTCTATTTATAGTAGATATTTCTATTACAGCTTTCTCTCTCTCTTTACATATTGCACTTCTTTCAGTACTTGTATCTTACTTTACTGCAAGATTATATTTTCTAACCTGCTATGAACTGTTGAGATTTACTGTGCTCGCTCCTGTCCTGACTGGACCTGTTGAAAATATTACAGAGGACGAGGAGGAGGCTTGTCTGGATACTTACTACGGGGCAGCCTTAGATGACACTTGCGAGCTGGACCCTCAGGAGGACCCAGCTCTAGCTGAGGACATCACCCCCATTGCCTAGACTAGATTAGTTAGGCTTATCTTACTTTTTGTAGTCTTGAGACATGTTTAGCTAGACCTTATTCTGAGTTCTGAGTTTTATATATTCTTTCATTCTGTATCTGAGACCATGTACTTCTGGATTTTGCTGGGATTATCTTAGACTACTTTTCATCTATTTATTTTCTTGAGTTCTATTTCATATCGTGCTATCTCTTCCTTAGTTGTGATTGAGTTTATTACTGCTTTGTCACCCCCATTCGGGGAGTATAAACTGTTTAGATTTATATTGTTAAATGTATGTTGACCTAGGACAGCGTTCTACTGCCGACACTGCGGCGTAGGCTGGATGTACCCACGTCTCGTGCCCTTACTCTAGGGTGCAGGTCGTGACTGGTTCGCCTTCCTTTACCATTGTTGAGACCTGTTCTGAAATTATAGCCCATTTTACAGATGATGGCTTTAGATTGTGGACTATAGCGCCGTAATTGTAGCCTTCCTGTATCATCTCTATTATCATTATAAAGTATGATTTTTGGTTCTTCTCTCTTGTTGAAGAATATAGACTTTTCATCTTTCTTTCGAGACGGTACTAAGAAGTACGACTCTTGTATTGAATCCAGTGATACCATTTTTCGTCGAGATGATACGACTTCTATTGTAAGTAGCTTAAAGCTATCTAGCATATCCAGATAACACTGAGTATAGTAGAAGACATCAGTATACTGCAAAGAAGATGCTTTATTGATCTTTACACCATCATTTACAATAGGGACTTTAGCCTTAGCAGGCTTAGTCAAATTAATGACAAGAGGGGAAGAAGAAGAACGAGAAGGAAGAGGGAGCTTCTTGCGACGAAAATCAATTACAAACGGCTCAGAAGAGGTGAGCTCCCTTTTGTTCCTGACTATCACCTTTAGGTCGCTTCTCATGGGAAGGTAGATAGATAGTCAATGGTTGGGAAGACTGAGGACAGGAGGTATGTCTTTTGACTGGTATCACCAGAGTATCATTAGGTATACTCTTTTGTTCTTCATCTGTGTCCATTGCTAGTACCACCTTCATGAATTCCTCTTTGTACATACAAGAATCGTTGCAATATGCTTCAACTCCTTTGAAATGATTCAGATCAGCAACCTCTTTTTGGACTCTCCATTACCATCCACATATTTGAAACATTGGTGGAGCGTAGAGGGTACAATATTGTGTTCATGGAGGAATAGCCTTCCCAATAAAGCATTGTATGAGCCATGATTGTCAATAACATAGAAAGTTACCTTTGTACGAAGATTGCCAATTTGAAGTTTTAGGCGTATCTTCCCCAAAGGTTCACTTCTTTCTTGATTGAATCCTAGGATGGTAGTGATAGTTGTAGAAAGATTATGTACTGGAATTTTCAAAGCGTCCAATAAAGACTTTGGCATGATGCTAAGTGCAGACCCGGGATCAATCAGAATATGGTCGACTTTCATGGTGTCTACATATCCCGTGAAATAGAGAGGACGATCATGATGATTGTCTTCTAATAACATTTCATCTTGTGTAAAAGTGATATTGGGTATTAATTCAAATACACTATGACAATGTGCACAGCTGACTGGCTCCTTTTCAGGTTTCTTGAGGAGAGTCAAACAGGGGTCAGCCTGTATCAAGGCTTTACTTAACGTCTCACGAGTTTCTTTTGAGAGACATAAAAGTTCAAAGATTGACAATCTTGCTGGAGTATTGGCCAATTGAGCCAATATGTCAAAATTTTAAGGCTTTTCAAATCCAAGAGATGATGACTTCTTTAATGCTTTGTCAAAACGAATAGGTTGCTTTCCCTTGTCTGCTGGTGTTGGCTTAGGAGGAGATGGCTCGACCACTGGCACAGATGTAGGTGTATCTTCAGTAGGAGAAGATGATGGAGGAAGAGCATCCGGGGATGGAGCAGGGTTCTCTTGATTTTCGGAATAATCCCGAAGATAGGGTTTCCTAGATCTAGTACCCATTATGATTTCTTCTTCTGTTAACGGTTCAAAAGATACCATATTACAGTTCTTGGATTTAAGACTTGGAATGCTTCTTTTGCTTAGAAGAGGAAGGCATTTCAAATTCTGCCACCAGATCTAGATGAATCCACATAATCTCTCCTCAGTCATTTGAAATCGGAATAAGACCTTCTTTTTGAGGAGGCCGAATATTCATAATTTTTAGAGTAGTCCTTGGAATGGGGACAACTCCATCTTTTACGAGTTGTGGTGAAAAATCCCCAAATTGGAGAGAAACCACATTAGCAGTCACTATTTTCTCGTCCTGTTGAAGATTAATTGCTTCAGAGTTGATCAACTCCTGGATTTTGCCCTTGATCACATAACATTCTCTGGTTGGATGCCCTATGAATCTGTGATAAACACAGTATTTAGGGTGATCAGTTTTATCGACTTTTTCTGGTCGCTTTGCCTCTGGAAGCTGAAGCTTATTACTTTTGATCAAGCAATCGAAGATGCTTAAACTATCATCTTCGTCGAAAGAATACTCTTCTTTTGGACGAGTTGACTTTTGTAGTGGTTTTGATGGGGTGGATGCCGTCTGAGTAACATTGACAGCCAAAGACTCTTTGTCTTTAAGATTGATGGCCAATGTTTCTTTATTCTTGCGGTTATTCTGGCGATTACTACCTCCATGTGTAGAATGTTCATCTTGGTTAGGGTGAGTCATCTGGACTCCTAACTGCTTGAACTTTTCGGCACTCACTTCTGCCGCCTTTGCATTAACAATGAAAGAAGGCCAATCCTGGAATTGTGTTAATCCCGTCCACATACTGATAATAGGCAACAAGTTGATTTGCAAGTGTCTATTGTTACAGCAGATGGAGTACCTAAAGGTATTTTGAGTGCCTCTCAGCAGAATCTTTCAATAAAACTCTCTGTGGATTCATTGTGCCTCTTTTTAATTTTAATGAGGGCAGACATCATCATGTCGTTGACTCCCTCATAAAATCGTTCCAAGAACATTTGCTTGAAACCGGCAAAAGAAGTGATACAGCCATCAGGTAAGCTACGATACCAGTCGTATGCTGTATCGGCTAAACAACCGACAAACACTCTGGTAAGGAGAGCATCATTTGGCTGTAATTGATCAGTCATCACTTTAAAATGATTGATGTACTGACTTGGAGAAGTGCTACCATCAAACATCATAATGGTTGGGAGTTTATAATTAGGAGGAAATGGAACTTCCTTCTACTCTGTAGGATATGGTTGCTTTATGCCCAATCTTTGTAGGCCATCCTTCTGCTTGAAAGCCTCAAACTGAGTGCACAGAAATTTCACAGCCTCATTTGCATCCCTTGATATCTGAGAATTGGTGGGCTGGTTAGAAGTGTTAGGAGGAGGAACAGCATGGTAATTACCACCCCTAGCACCAGACTGACTTGGATCAGTTTGAATTGGCACAGAAGCAACCTGAGGGGCAGGTACCCCCAGATTAACAGGTACAGAAGATGCTATAAGCTCAGGATTTGTAATAGGGTTTACAATCGGAGGTACTGTATGTTGAGCCACCATTATGGTGTGCATGCTTGCAACCATTTCTTCCATAATTTTTCAATTTGTCTTCTAATGCAACAATTCGTTGCTATTGGCTGGTTGACGTAGAGGCATCTTGATCTTCTGTAATAGTATATATTGTCACTTCTCTTGCTGCTATTGATGAGATGGTTTGTTCAGAACTTTTACTATCTGCATCAAACTCCGAAAGAGAGCCCTCTCCCACATGAGTGATAGGGAGATCTTCTTGATTAAAGATACCTTGGATCAAATGACAATTTCTCAATCTAGTGTATTGAAAGACACCTTCATTGGATACATGGATCCGGTCTAAGTATTGTTGACTGGTATTACGGGATGCATTACGTCTCGGACGTTTCCCACCCCCAGTACCTTGAGAAGTCATGTTAACAGAAGCATATAATAGTTCATCTTCGTCTTCTATTATATGTTCAGGAGTTGAAGCATAGTTCAGACGATCGAAGACAGATCGTCGAGCCGATTGGCAACAACAGTTGTTGACAACTTCATGTAGGCAGTGGCGATTTGAAGCGCGATTTGGAGGTGAGGAAAACATTCCCATAGTCTCCCGTCTTTGTGTAAGACATTGCCGGAGATCAGTTACAACCACAGGATGAGAAGAAATCAGAGGGACATATTCCTTAATGATGTTAGGAACATGTCTCCTATTCTTCAGGTGTTTGGTTCCTTGAGTGTACAAGGATGTACTCAACTCATTAGCATAGGTAGAAGGGTCTTTCTTTTCAAACTTTGACTTTTGATACAGATTGGCCTTCGGCATAGGGTTCTTACATTTTGCCAAAGTTGATATTGGTTGACGCCTATTGAGATAAGCGCGTAAATCTGAAAATTCCGCTCCCGGTGTCTCTGTTTGTGATACCTTCAATTTTCCTTGTTTGGACTTGAAATTTGCAAGGTAGGAAGATCTTGACCAGACCCCATAGGGCTAGGTAAGATACCTCTCTGATAAGTATTCTTTCCGGTATAAGAGGTTCGAGGACCTCTGTTTACAGGAATAGAATCTGATACATCTTCCTCTGAGTCATAGACCAGGGAAGTTTGAGGAAAGACCAAAGGGTGCTTTCTTTTGTTTTGAACAGGGTTAGCTAAGAAGCGTTTCCCTTTGTTCTGTTGTATGATCATTTTAGGCATAGATTGTGCCAATTGAGAAAATGTCATAGGGCTTTTTTCCTTTGTTCTGTCTAGTGCTAGCACTAGGACATGAATTCTCTAAGTTCAGAACTTGAGAATTGGAAGAGGGTATAGCCAAAAAACTAGTTCCCTTAAATTACGCCGGAGTAGCAGATTGTTTGGGTTGCGCCATAGTCCTACGGACTACTGGTAGCGCCTTGGCAGCAACTTTGGTAGACTGTGTCTCGACAGTAGCTTAAACTGACTGTGCTTTGGCAGCAAAGATAGTGGTAGACTGTGCATGGGCAGCAGAGTGAGCAGATTGCGCCCTATCAACAGAAATAGGCTATACCGGAACCACTGAGGTGGATTGCGCCTTGGTCATTGAGCACTCAAGTTGCGCTTGGACAACAGTGACTGTGGGGAATTTAGCAGTCCACACAATCCTATTCTTGGCAATAGCCACCGTACGCTTGTTGCTCTTGGTGTTGATCATATTCTCGTAAGCTGTCTGGTTGGGTGAACAACCAAAGTTTTTTGCGTCTTGCCGATCGACGCAATGTCACATTGAGTTGTCACTTTCTCGTCGGAGGAGAAAGTCGTCCCCAGCAGAGTCGCCATTTTGTTTGCAAAAAATAAAATTTTGTTTTATTCCAAACTTGTAAAAGAGTACAAAGTACAATAAATTCTGGGGAAGTACAACTTTAGGAATCTGATCAGGAGACGATCACTTTATCCCTTGGACTATGTGAACTTGAATACTGTAGCCTCTAGAGAACGCAGCAGCAATTTTGCAAGAGTTCTTGATCTCTGTCCGATGATGATTGGAAACTCTATTTATAGAGTTCAGGAAATAACTGTTTTAGCAGTTATTTTGATGTGCGCGAGGCTGGATTACGCCATACTGGATTGTGCCAACCTCCTATTGTGCCAACTTTCATTCAGTTGTCAATCGTGTACTAACTGTATTTAGATGCGTGGCATCATATGATTGAGATGCGCATGGTCGTATACAGGATAGTAGACACGTCTTGAGAGATTAGTGGCATGCGCGCCACGTCATCCTGCTTTAGAATGTAAGTTGTCTCAACTTTATCAGGTTGTACCTGCGTAAATAACGGTTATAACGTACATTATTCATGTAACATTGTTTTGGATAACAGCCGAAAGGGCCCTTTTGACAACGAGGCGTAAAAGCCTAAGCGACACGGTGCACTAGTCTTCGGACTACCACTAGTTGGGATCCGACCCCTACAATAATGATCATCATTTTAAACAATATTTATTATATGGCTACACTAGTTTTATGGCTTGTAACATTCAATATTTTAAATTCTTATCAAAACTTTCATTTTTTTAAAACTATTTATATTCTGGAGCCAGAGGGACAAAACTCGGACAGAACTCTGCCCTACACAGAGTTCGGGCCGAACTCTGTGTGCCTGCTTCCAGAACCTCTAGCTGCTCCAGGCAATCCAATTTTTGATCTGATGGACACGGTTTAACCCGACCTGCTGGCCCTAATGCTCATGTACCCGAACTCTCTCCCTCTCTCTCATCCCTTTTCCCTTTTTCTACCTCCACCCAAACCCTTTCTCCTCAAACCCTAACCTTAGAAAACTCAAATCTTAGGGCTATCTTTCCCCAAACTCAAGATTTAAGTGTTTTTGGTAGATCTCTTCCATCCCCAACTACTTTTGTGACGTATAACTTCTATTTTTTTAATCTCTTTCAAATTCATCTTTTCATTATCAATGGATCCAATGTTATTTGGTAGAGGCAAGAGGTTAAGAAGTGAGGGAGCATCTTCATCTAACCCTCCTGCTCCTTCTTCTAGTCATCCTTTATTCAATCCACCACCTCTACCAAATCCCAACACCTACAATGAGCAAATTTTTGTCTTATTGGATGCATCCAATGAGTGGTACACGGACTTTCACTTATGTAGTGTGTTCCCGGGCCATCCGATAAACTTCACAATTTTTTTGGCATATGACGCACTTTTTCACGATTTATGCCTGATAAACTTGTCATAACTTCATCTCTTGTCTATCTCAATGCCATAAAGATGTTTACTGTAATTTAACTCATGACGACACTAGAATTTATTCTCGTGTCGCCGACATTGACATATATTTTGACGATTTTGAACTTGCCGATTATCTTGACCTCTCGGAACCAAACACTTTGGAAAAACTTGTTGATGCCCGACAGTTCTAATTCCCCGGTGAAACCACTCTTGAGGGTTTCAAGGATGCATTGTGTTCTCCTAACACACGTCCTTGCAAGCTTCGAGCCAAATATCTCAACAACTATTTTTATGAACTCCATCGGATCATCTTTTCCTCGATCTTGCCCAAAGTGGGATCTATCGATGAAGTCACTTATCTTGAGATATCGACTTTATATCATCTTCACATTTGTCTTCCGTTCAACTTCCCTCGTACGATGATGGATTGGATGATTCGTGCGAGACCAAAACCAAAATTCTTAGTCTATGCCATATACCTTCCAAAGATTTTTCGTGCCTTCAACATCCCTCTTGATGACTGTCAGTTCCTACCTGCTCCTGCCTCTTTGTCCAAGGCACATAGGACTATTATTGCTGCTGCATCCTCTGACTCTCATGCCCCTGATATTCTTAATGCTCCTGAGCCTAAGCCTCCTGCTACTCTTGATTCTATCCAAGCGATGTTGCACAATCGCTTTCGTATGGAAGACGACCGCTAGACCCAGTTGGACAACCGCACCACCCTTCAGATGAGTGCTATCAGCAACTCGCTGTACGACCTCTAGTACACCCTGGCCACCCATTGTCACGCCCCGCTCCCATAGAAGCGGTCGTCCTCGCTAAGGCGTGATGCCGTACGAGCCTAGGTTGCGCCCGTGCAAGGCGAAGTCCATAAACGGCCGATTTGAGCAAGGCCACAGAATCGCACAGAGTGTTCCCATTTTCAGCAAAAAGTAAGTAAACACAAATTGAAGCGAATTCAAACACTTTATTGACATTCAAGAAGTTTACAAGCGGCGCTAGTCCGAGATTACAAATCGCTCAAGCTCTCTCTCTGAAATATAAAAGGCGTGCCAAATGGCTTACAAGATGGAATGATTCATGACGATGTTTCGATACATTATGTCCTGTATATGGTGCTTCAGCTTCTTGCAACGCTCTAAGGCTCCAGAGTTAGCTCCACGCCTTAGCACATTCGAGGGAAGCTCTACACCGACGATATCTCCTGCGTCCTACAAGCAAACTGTGGGGTTATCAGTACAGTGTTATGCACTAGTGGGGAGGCTAGCTCGCCCATAATGCTATCATTACCAAACACGTTCTATTTACTTTTGTGCACCGTCTATCATTCATTGTCTTTCTAATCTTTTCTTATGGTCAGTTTCATGGCATATTTCGTGACCTATCTCGTGTTTCTGAATTCAAGTGTCGCATGGAAATACGTGCATGACTTACCCATACTTACCGTCCGGCCATCCCTGACCAAAGTAAACCAAATTAGTCAACAATTCATAAGGAATAACTTAACGTGTCTCATGTAAACTTTTAATATCAAGGGTGTGTCCCTGCCTCGGGGCTTAGCACGTCACAGGTGTCTAATCTAACTCATTTTCATGAAGTACTCCTTATCATTTGATGTGTTACATTTCAAGCCCGTTCAGAAGGCGCTTCATTCAGTTAACTTAGACTACTTTGTTTCAATGCAAGGACTTGCACGTGGATTGTCACCAGCAAAGCCTACTAAATCTATATGCACCGGTCGCTGGCACCACAGGCCATTTTGGACATCTTTTTTCCTTGGTAATTTCTTACCTATCATAGAGTGCAGCTGGAACACCCTGATAGTCTTTTGAAATACCCTGCACTTCTGTCTCCTGGGTGGCCAAGCCCGCACCCAGCCTGGACAGTAAGCCATTTTGATTCCGCCTAGGCCGGCCACGATCCAACACCTTGATTATGCCGCTGGAATCCCTTATTTCTTCTACCTCCCGTATACGAGGGAATTGTCCACGACCATTTCGTTTTGTTTGTTGTTTTAACTTAACGGCTGTCTCTGAGCCGTAGGCTAACCCTTAGCCTTAATGCGTTATCGACCAGGTTGGCGTCCGTGTAGCATGGGTAGCGAGCCCCGTTGCACGTGCCCATCATACCTGTCGCTAACCATTCTTTCCTTCTTATCTTTTATTCATTCATTCTTTTCTTTCTTTCTTTTACTTGTTCGTTCGTTCATTGATTCATTCATGTATTCATTCATTCATTCGTTGATTCATTCATTCACACATTATGTAACTCCCAGTGCGGAAGTCGCCTTGGCGACCCATCTGTCCCGAAGTCTTTCAATATTGCTATACTCTACTCGGAACGACTATGTCGATAGTCTTCCGTTTCATTGTTGTAAACTATTCATTGTTTCATTGTTGAACGCACAAGAGACTCGAAATGCAAGCTCGTGTCTTTGTACGAGCGTGGAGCGCGATGCGAGAGTTCTCACCTTTTTCTATGTTCTTTTCCATATTCTATTCAAGCATACAAGATGGGATTATTCCCTTAGCTAGGTGCGTTGAGTCATTTATTAGCATGCATGGTGTTATCGCCTAGCAATTCTAGCAATAGTGTCCGTATTGTTATGTGTCTAGGCTAAGCAAAGACGGGTTCATCAGAGCCACCCACCTTAGCGATGTTCGCATCGGCCGAGCGATACTCCGAGCGCGCCTTTGAAAGTCTAAGTCTGGATTCATCTTGACGGGCCAATGTAAGCCTTACATCGATTCTTTATCAGGTCGATGCCAACTCTTCGGGTCGACGGCTCGTTTGAGTCGTCGTACTTGCCGTTGGAATGGGCGTTCTGCTAGGATAGAGCGGATCATTACATAATACACCACTCAAAACAAATCTCATCCTCGAGACTTCCAGAGTACAGGTCATCCTACCGTTCCTAACTCATGTCGTGTGCGTATCGTAAACAATTCCTATCGACTGGCTTTATCGCTCGATGGCATCGAACTATACTCGATACCTTTCCAAGTTCCGTATCTGCATACGTTTGGTCGATTTTATTGAATAACTTTTCATTTATTTTAGAGTTGATGGTACTTATTCAATTCAAGCGTTTCTTCGACTTGGTTGCTATTTCGACGTGTCATGGGACTGAAATGGTTACACGAGGTGCGTTGTAATTTATCAAACTCGAGAGTCGTAGGATGAGGCAAACTCTCTCATTCGTTCATGCGTATATCAACACCCACTTGCACCTTCATTCGAGTTCATCATATCGCTGAGTTTGGATCGTGAACATATTCAAGGCGTCCCCCGAATACGTACATTTCAACCAAGATTAGCGATTAGCGAAGTCGGACAAGCTACTCATGATAGTTTTGATTTGCAGATCATTTTGCTAACTTCGATTTAAAACCGAACTCATGTGCTTCTCACTATCGTTTATCTCGGTCATCGAGATGACCCGATTCGTTTCTCAAGCGTTCTTGTCTACGAAATCAGTATGATTTCTTCTTAGCGAGGTCGACCAAGTCTAAGTTATTTTTGTCCGATTTGAGACCAAGTATTGTACCATCATCGAGTATATCTTCCTATCAATGATTCAATTCGTTATCCCAACTTTACTTGTGCATCATCCATTCCTATCATTCACTTCATTTGGGGACAATCTCCTTGTCGTTCACGCACACTCCCAGTTCCCCGTCCTACTCTAAGTCTTGTTGCCAAAAGTCTATCATCCGTCCAGACGATACCGTAAACCACACAGTTTCAATCACTCGGCATAGGGTCATCGTCCTATCCGTTAGGTCATCTCACCAGGTCATAGTTACAAGTCAATTCAGTGGCTCATCGTGCAAGCTCGTTGTACGACGCTCACCCCAAATCCTATGGTCAAACTATTTGTTCGTTTGTACGAAAGTTTCTACCCAAGTTCGTTTTGCTCAAACATCTAAACATCAAGCAACGTTCATCCTATTCGCATCAACACATTCTCCGCTCCAAGTTCGAGCTCGTTAGGAATGTCATTCTACGATAGGTTATTCTCAACCAAATCCTCGATATGTTAATATCGTATGTCCACACTAACAATTTTGATAGTCTATCTCTTCAGTATGTTTGATAAAATCCACCTATCCAATTCACATAGTCGATCACAAGGTCGTCTAGCCTTGCAATACGTTGCACCCCGATCTCACGCAAGTCTAATTATCCACGGTGGACATGAATCACCATGTCAATATTTCTGCAGAATAATCGTCCTCATCGGGACGTAACTCTTGCATTGCGTCTAGACTTGCTCATTTTCGATACGCGGATTGGGTCTACTCAATCCTCAAGTTTTTTCATTCTTCAATCACAAGTCCTAACAATCCTCGAATTCCCCTTCGCTTTAAACCACAAGTCGAAGCAATCAAAATTGCCATGTCATGATATTTTGAGTTCGACCATTTCCGCTGGACATGAATCACCATACCAATGCTCACGCGGAACGATCGTCCCAAATCCGACGTGACGCATGTGTTGGCCCATTCCATGGTCACACCCGATTTCGATAATCAACATGCACTTAAGTCAATACACAAAATATACAAACTGCTGCTAATCATTTCAGGATATATGAAATCAATTTCAACGGACGTTGTACTGCATCAACGAAGCATCAACATCATCAAATCTGAAGATGACTTATTTTATATTTTATTCTGTATTTTACATTTTATTGAGTCTAGGATTTATTTTGTAAAATCAGTTTTGGTAATACTGGCTTAGGGTTATCTCAGTCCACGTTCTAAAAAGCATACCCATTACCACTCATATATCTTTTTACAAAATATTACAAAATATCTTTGAAAACAATTTTTGATAAATATTTTGAAAATCTCCTAACAGAACTCATAACCGAGTTCGGCCCGAGTTTGGACCGAACTCTGTCCGAGTTTGATCAGTTTGTATTCAAACTTCTGTCGCCTCCAAATCTGCGAGCAACATCTCTTTGCGAGATATCTACATATGAACTCTACCCGAACTCTGTCTGAGTTCGGTCCTAGAAAACACCTATAAATAGAGAAAAATTTTTTATTTCAAATCACTCATTCACTTTTCATCTTCTCTTCTCTACTATTCAAGTGTTTTCAAACGATCCAAGATTTTCAAATCATACCTATACACCTCTTAGCCAAAAGCCAGTAATATTAGAGTTGATTTAGAATCTTTTGGTATTCCAAGAGTTGTAAAGAGGTCGTTCCAAGTTCAGCAACTTTTCTTGTTGTGGAGCTGGTCGTGCGCTCGTCACCAAGCACGGTGTTGTGAAGTCGATCGTGCACTTGTCACTAAGCACAGTGTTGTAAGAGACTGCAAGCTCTCAGTTAAAGCTTATGCCATAATGGATTAACATCGAGCAAGAGTACTCGAGACTGGATTAGTCCACTCAGAGGGATACCAGTATATGTCACTGTGTTACTGAGTTTGAATTCCCTATCTCTTGCTGCATTATATTTACTGTCTCTTATTTCACTGCCATAGTTTAAAGTTTTAATTGGTGATTATTTTCCGCTGCATACACACACTATATTCACCCCCCTCTAGAGGTGCTCAACGGTCCTACAATTGGTATCAGAGCCATGTTATATTTTTATATAACAAACCTCAGAGAGTATATATGGCAGCCGTGAAATCAATATTCAACGGTGAAGGGCAATCCACAAATAGACCTCCCCTATTTGATGGAACAAATTATACCTATTGGAAAACACGAATGACTTTCTTCTTAAAATCTGTTGACTTTGATCTTTGGTCTATAGTCATTGATGGTTATAAGAAACCAGCACCCACAGTGGTTGAAGGCCAGCTTGTAGACAAGCCTCATGACAAGTACACTGAAGCTGAAAAAGCTAAGGCTAGTCTAGATGCTAGTGCCATCAATGCATTATTCTGTGCAATTGACAAAACGGAGTTCAAAAGAGTTTCAACCTGTAAGACGTCTCACAAAATTTGGAAACTTCTTGAGGTAACTCATTAAGGTACTTCCCAAGTGAAGGAATCCAAAATTAGTAGACTGACACAGGAATATGAATCTTTCAAGATAAAACCCGGTGAGTCAATTACACAGATGTTTACTCGTTTTCTTGAAATAACTAATCCTTTGCAATCTCTTCGTATGGATTACAACAATCATGAGAAGATCAGAAAAGTGCTGCGGGCTCTAACCAAGAACTGGAATCTAAAAGCCAAAGCAATTATTGAAAGAAACGATCTCACCACTACGTCCTTGGAAACACTGATGGGGAAGCTGATGACCCATGAACTTGATTTGCAAGAGTTTGAAGAAGCAACACCAAAAGAAAAATCTATTTCTTTTAAAGCTCAAGCAAGAAAATCAACATGCAATGACTCTGATAAAGAATCATCAAGTGGTGATGAACATGCCCTACTTGTGAAGAACTTTCGAAAATTCCTAAAGTTTGAGAAATCAAGCAGAAGGAAGAGAGATGTCCAAGAAAGCAATGAAGATGAAACCATTTGCTTTGGATGCAAGAAGACAGGGCACATGAAGAAGGACTGTCCAACTTCAAAGAAAAGCAGTCCATATGACAGATCAAGATCAAGCAGAAAAGCAACATCCGGTCGAAAGTATGCCAACACAAGTATTTGGCATGAAAGTGATGCTAGTGATACAGAAAAAGAGGATAGACCCTGCGGCAATGCAAATGTCTGTCTTATGGCATTTGATAAGGCATCTTCAAACCCTCTATATGATGATTTTACTTTCGATGAATTAGAAAATGCCTTTAGCGAATTACTTGAAGATCATAAAACTGTGCTCGACAAGTATAAGCAATCTCGAAAAGAGATTAAGGCATACACAACCGAGTTAGCTAGACTGTCCAATCTTATTGAAGATATTAGAGAGACGTCTACTACCGGTAACACGAAAGAGATAGCCAAACTCAAGGTAGACTATCATGAGGCTATCCTCAAAATTGAAAAGAAAGAGAGCGACTATGTCAAGATGCAAGAACTATATGACATAGAAAAGAAGAAGCACCTAGTAACAGAACAAAGACTCTCAGATATGACTGCCAGATATGAAGAGTCTATTGCGATTTCTAAAAAGTTAGAAATCAAGTTAGGCAAACAGGCAATACCTGTGACACAGCCTAAATTTAGTCCTAATGCTAAGCATACACCTAATCGGACTAAAAATAAGAAAGCACAGAAGAAACACGAATATCATCATGCTTTCACTTATAGGTTCTCCAAGAAACTAAACAAGCATGTAAACACAGTTGTGACCACATCTAGTTCTAAACTTACTTGCACTTATTGTAGCACGCATGGACACATATCACAGTATTGTTTGGCAAGAAAGCTTGTTGACAATCACACTTTAATCTGGAGACCTAAAGCTAATCAGAATAGACCCTTCAGAAAATGGGTACCAAAGGATTCATCTACTTGTCTTGTAGGTGGACACCCAACCCTCTCATGCTAGAAGCAAATGGATCTTCGATAGCGGATGTTCGCGACACATGACCGGTGATGCATCTTTGTTCGCTGCGCTATTGATGAAGAAAGAAGGATATGTCTCCTTCGAAAATAATTTGAGAGGTGATATAATTGGTAATGGTACTGTAGGTATTTCTCTCTATCCAGTAATAAAGGATGTTTGTCTAGTAACAGAATTGAAACATAACCTATTAAGCATAAGTCATTTGGCAGATAATGGTTATGGTATCAATTTTGTGAAAGATAAATATACCATTTATGATATGTCATCTGGTGATCCCATATATAAAGGGATTAGAGAAGACAATATTTATATTTTCTTTTTTGAGAATACTAATAATGCAGGAAGGTGCCTAGTAGCCAATCAAGATGAAAGCTGGTAATGGCACATGAGACTAGGACATGCAAACATGGATACTATCTCACGACTAAGTACAAAGAAGTTGGTAAGAGGACTCCCTGAGATTCTATTCAAGAGCGATATGGTATGTGCTGACTGTGAAAAGAACAAAGCATATAGGTCTACTTTTAAATCCATCAACGCTTCACAGATCTAGCGACAGTGATGATGAAGATACATATGCAAGGACTGAGAAGAGTTCTGTGACAGATCTGACCCAAAATGCAAGGACTGAGAAGAGTTTTGTGAAAGATCTGACCCAAAAGTTTGAATCATTAAAATTCATGCCAGATCATCCAGAAACACTCATCATAGGTGATGTATCTAGAGGTGTAAGTACGCGTTCATCTCTTAAAGATTCTGATATAGCAGCAAATATAGTATTCATTTCTCAAATAGAATCTAAGAATGTAGATGATGCTTTTACTGATTAGTTTTGGATTCATGCCATGCAAGAGGAACTAAATCAATTTGAGAGAAACCAAGTTTGGGAACTCGTTCCTAAACCTATTGGTCAATCAATAATTGGTACCAAATGGGTGTTCCGAAATAAACTCAGTGAAGATGGACAAGTTCTACGCAACAAAGCACGTCTAGTGGCACAAGGTTATAATCAAGAAGAAGGAATTGATTATGATGAGACCTATGCTCCTGTTGCTAGATTAGAAGTCATCCGTATGTTTTGTGTATTTGCATGTTATAATGATTTTAAATTATTTCAAATAGACGTGAAAAGTGCATTTTTAAATGAATTTTTAAAAGAGGAAGTTTTTGTGAAATAACCCCCTGGTTTTGAAGATTTTCAAAAACCTGATCACGTCTTTAAGCTTAAGAAAGCCCTTTATGGACTCAAACAAGCACCTCGTGCTTGGTATGAACGCCTAAGTGCCTTCTTACTTGATAATGGATTTTCAAAAGGAAAGGTTGATACTACTTTGTTTATAAAATCCTTGAATGATGATATCCTTCTTGTGCAAATTTATGTAGATGACATAATATTCGGTTCTACTAACAAAAAACTCTGTCAAGATTTTGCTAAGTGTATGCAGAGTGAATTTGAGATGAGTATGATGGGAGAGCTAAACTTCTTCCTCGGACTTTAAATCAAATAGTACTCAAAAGGAACATTCATCAACCAAGCTAAGTACACGAAGGACGTACTGAAAATGTACGACTTTGAGAATGTAAAGCCAATCGGGACTCCTATGGCTACATCTACAAATCTTGATGTTGATGAAAGTGGCAAACCTGTCGATCAGCGTAAGTATCGACGTATGATTGGTAGTTTATTATATTTAACTGCTAGTCGTCCTGATATTATGTTTAGTGTTTGCATTTGTGCACGTTATCAGGCAAATCCTAAGGAATCACATCTTAGTGCCGTTAAGCGTATCTTTCGATACCTTAAAGGAACTTCTACAGTCAGCTTATGGTATCCTAAAACCAAATCCTTTGACCTGATAGGTTACTCGGATGCGAATTTTGCAGGATACAAAGTGGACCGTAAAAGTACCAGCGGCACATGTTATTTCCTAGGAAAGGCCTTAGTCTCTTGGTTTAGCAAGAAACAAAATTCAGTAGCATTATCAACAACTGAGGCTGAGTATATCACCGCAGGACGTTGTTGTGCTCAGATTTTGTAGATGAAACAAACCTTAAAGGACTACAATCTGTACTACACTAAAGTTCCTATTTATTATGACAACACTAGCACTATTAATCTGACTAAGAACCCTATCTGTCATTCATGCACAAAGCACATAGAAATAAGACATCATTTTCTTCATGATCATCAACAACACGGGGATATCTGCTTAGAATTTATTGACACAGATCATCAACTAGCAGACATATTCACAAAACCATTGGCTGAAGATTGTTTTAACATAATGAGGTGTGAGCTCGATATACTTGAATTTTCAGATTCATAATGTAATATGGTAATTAAAATTAATTTTATGACTTGCAACTTTGAAATTTATTTAACGGAAATTATTTTTGGGTACAAACCTAAAAAGGGTATGTCTGTCACCACGACTACGGTCGAAGCGAAACGGTACTTAAGAGTTCCCCGATGAACCTCCGTTAGCTGGGACAACCCCTACAGTTAACCCATAAATAGAGTACGTTATTAAATACTAGAGTCAAAAGTCATAAAGTTACATTTAACCAACCAAAACTGCATTTATTTTCTCGGGAATACAAGTGACCGAACTCGGGCCGAACTCTGACCGAGTTCGGACCGAATTTGGACCGAGTTCGGTCGACGCTGTATTAATTTCCAGAACCGAACAGCCTGTCCTAAACTCTATAAATTCAACTCTTTCAACCATCTTTTCCACACACCAACCCGTGGAAACATCTCCTTCCTCCCTAAAATTTCTTCCTCCTCCATCCCAGCAAGGAATCTAAGAGATCTGGTGGGCGTTTCAACATTCTCATCTTCCTCCTTTCTCAAAAAGGTATTCTTTCTCCATGGCTCCTAAACGTCATAGAGGATCATCTTCCCAAAGTGCCTCCTCCTCTTCTGATTATACACCAGCTAGTCTATTCAGTCTAGCACGACCAATAGATGCAGAAGACTATGATTCTACTTTATTTCCGAACAAAGAGTTTTCTGATCTTTGGTTTGATTCTTTTTCTGGCCGTAAGATTTGCAATGGAGCTTTTGTTAACTTTACCATATTTTCTGAACATGCTCCTACTTTTGACCACTTAGGCTACCGAGATTTTTTCGAGGTAGCAGAAAATATTTTTGACAATGCTATCCGAATGTTTTACTGCAACTTGGAAGTAAAACCTAACGAAAACTTCTATTCTTGCGTTGCTGGGCAAGAATTAGAATTCAGTACTACCGATATCAGTAAATTTTTCCATGTTCCTGATCTTGGTGAAGCATTGGTTGACATTACCCATGTCCAATTCCCTGCTGATGTTACCCTTGCCTCTTTCAGGGAACTTATTTGTCATCCAAACCCTGTTCCTCGTAGGGTTTATTCAAAGCATTTGAACCAATCTTTTTATGAACTTCATCGCATGATTTTCTCTGTACTCCTTCCAAAGAAAGGATCCACAGATGAAGTGACCTTCTTGGAACTCTCTACTTTATACTACATTCATTTTGGTATTCCATTCTCTATCACAAAGACCATGATGTCCTGGATGCTGAACTGCAGAAATACAGAAAGGAATCTGGTATATCCTATGCACTTGGCGTCTATCTTTCGTCGTTTTGAGATTGATCTTCAAACTTGTGCATTCTCCTCCACTCCTATCGAGCTTACCAGATCCCACCGATTTCCTGCTCCACCTCTGCCTCCTGGAGCTCAGCCTGCTCCAGCTGCTGACGCTGAGGTTCCTAATGCTGCTCCTTCTCCAGCCCCTGCCCCGGGATTTGATCCGGCTTTCTATCAGCGCTTTGATGATTTTGTTGCTATATCTGCGCAACATCATCAAGGTTATCTTGATTCGGAGTTTCGACGCATCTCTCAGGCTCAGGTGTTGAGGAATGGGATTGCTGTCCTCCAATACAGCCTAGCCCATGATCCAGTCCATCCGATCACCATCCTGCCTTACCCAGGCTTTCCGGGTCCTCGGTTCACAGATGAGGCTTCCTTCCAGCACTTTGACCCCACTGAAGCCTACTTTTCTCCAGAGGCTCCTGGTGCTGACGACCCTACTATGTGACGTGGGTTCAGCTTTTGGATAGTGGATACTTGTTAGATGATGATCTTTATGTTTTGACGTAGTTTTTCTTTTTATGTCTAAACTCATTAGTTAGACATTTTTTGATGATTGTACTCAGCACTTTTTAGTATGACATTTTCAGTACTTTATTTCCAGCATTTTCTTTCCATAGTAATTGTTTTATGCTGTGATCATGTCTCTTTTGCTTCACTTTGTCTTTTGTTTTCTATTGTTGGCTTCACACATTACGGGGGAGCCAAGTCATTTTACTATTTGACAAAGGGAGAGAAAAAGAGTACACACCAAAAAGCATATCCAAAAACAAAAACAAAAATCAACCATCTCTTTTATTCAGGTACTTGTATTTTGTTCTATTTTATAAAGATATATTTTGGTATAGACTCAAGTTTGTTAATTATCAAAATGGGAGAGATTGTTGGCCCATTCCATGGTCACACCCGATTTCGATAATCAACATGCACTTAAGTCAATACACAAAATATACAAACTGCTGCTAATCATTTCAGGATATATGAAATCAATTTCAACGGACGTTGTACTGCATCAACGAAGCATCAACATTATCAAATCTGAAGATGACTCATTTTATATTTTGTTCTGTATTTTATATTTTATTGAGTCTAGGATTTATTTTGTAAAATCAGTTTTGGTAATACTGGCTTAGGGTTATCTCAGTCCACATTCTAAAAAGCCTACCCATTACCACTCATATATCTTTTTACAAAATATTCCAAAATATCTTTGAAAACAATTTTTGATAAAATATTTCGAAAATCTCCTAACAGAACTCATAACCGAGTTCGGCCCGAGTTCGGCCCGAGTTCGGCCCGAGTTCGGACCGAACTCTGTCCGAGTTTGGTCAGTTTGTATTCAAACTTCTGTTGCATCCAAATCTGCGAGCAACGTCTCTTTGCGAGATATCTGCATCCGAACTCTGTCCGAGTTCGGTCCCAGAAAACACCTATAAATAGAGAAGAACTTTTCATTTCAAATCATTCATTCACTCTTCATCTTCTCTTCTCTACTATTCAAGTGTTTTCAAACGATCCAAGATTTTCAAATCATACCTATACACCTCTTAGCCAAAAGCCAGTAATATTAGAGTTGATTTAGAGTCTTTTGGTATTTTAAGAGTTGTAAAGAGGTCGTTCCAAGTTCATCAACTTTTCTTGTTGTGGAGCTAGTCGTGCGCTCATCACCAAGCACGGTGTTGTGAAGTCGGTCGTGCACTTGTCACCAAGTACGGTGTTGTAAGAGACTTCAAGCTCTCAGTTAAAGCTTGTGCCATAGTGGATTAACATTGAGCAAGAGTACTCGAGACTGGATTAGTCCTCTCAGAGGGATACCGGTATATATCGCTGTGTCGTTGAGTTTGAATTCTCTATCTCTTGCTGTATTATATTTACTGTCTCTTATTTCACTGCCATAGTTTAAAGTTTTAATTGGTGATTATTTTCTGCTGCACACACACACTCTATTCACCCCCCTCTATAGGTGCTCAACGGTCCTACAGCATGTGCGAGGCTGGAGTTGCGCTCGCGCAATACAAGATCGTTGTCGTTGTGGTTATCAACGAACAATCAAGTCACTTCCCTCTCCATCCAACATTCATTTCTATCCAATCCCCAACATAGCATCCTTCAAAATAATAACTTCAAACACGGTCATCATTCATCGAATCAGAGTACCCCCGAGTTATTATACATCGATCTTTTATACGCCTCAATACCATCGATGATGCACATAACATGACGATCTTCCTTTTGCAACGAATTTCGAGTCGTGCAACTTAATTCCTCAATTCACATTGACTCATGCTAACTCTTCATTGAGCAACATCTATTCCAAATCCTTAGTCATTCTCGTATCTTCATACCAACGTTTACTATGCACACTATCTTCCGATCGTGCTATCTTCGATCTCGTCCATGGATATTTCACCTTAACTCAAGTTTAAATCCCTTGACTAAATTCAAAATCACAGGGCCGATCTTCTATGTTTCCTCGATCAAAACCTTCATTCGTTTCATTATTTTAAATCTCTATTCAACCGTTTCGTAATTTGCTATATGCATTCTTGATTCGTCCGAATGATATCTCGTTTGAGTCTCCCGAATCATGACCAACTAAGCGTTACTCATTCTAAGGCCTGCGCGATATCATCGCTTGCCGACGTACTCGTTCTATCCGTAAATCCTTTAGTCTCGCTCGAACAATTTCTATAACGTCCATACACCACTCAGGGTTCGAGCCACTCGACTAGTTGTTGACACTCGCTCTTTTCCTTCTTCGAAGCTATCACATACACCACTCGGAGAAGTCATTCTACAAATCCTCAAAAGTTCATTTGATTCCTAATCGATGTGTTCAATCGCGCGTTCGTCCATTCCTTAAAGTTTAAAAACCATCTCTCGTGCTCGCTTTAGCGTTGGTCAAATAGCGTCTCTATCAACATACGTTCTAAGTCTCATTTATTCTCGTCCGAGCGATAGTCGGTCTCGCTCGCAAACTTGTTCGCACCAGAAGGTCTAGGTGTGCGATACTCCGCACAACTAATCCAAAAGGCTGCGTGCATAACCATCCCCTTCGAACTATACTTCAGTCTCGCGTACACGTTCGCTACTTTCAACATAAGGTTATTCAAGTATGTACTGCATTTGCTAACTTTTTAGCATGCGTTCCTTCCAACTCGAGTCCGTCGCGGTTTGGTACAAAGGCCTTCGCCTATCGATCCCGTTCAATCGAGTACTTGTACGAGCTTTTAAAAATATTAGACTTATTGTATGGAACATCCCAAGGCACAACGAGAGAGAGCGTATACTTCTTTTGTTTCAAAACGAGCTTTCAAAACTGAGAGAATCGAAATGAAGTCCAAGGACGTAAATTCGTGCTCTGATACCAATATGTCACACCCCACTCCCGTAGGAGCGATCGTCCTCACTAAGGCGTGATGCCGCACGGGCCTAGGTTGCGCCCGTGCAAGGCTAAGTCCATAAACGGCCGATTTGAGCTAGGCCACAGAGTCGCACAGAGTGTTCCCATTTGCAGCGGAAAGTAAGTAAACACAAATTCAAGCGAATTCAAACTCTTTATTGACATTCAAGAAGATTACAAGTGGCGCTAGGCCGAGATTACAAATCGCTCAAGCTCTCTCTCTCTGAAACATAAAAGGCGTGCCAAATGGCTTACAAGATGGAATGATTCATGGCGATGTTCCGATGAATTATGTCCTGTATATGGTGCTTCAGCTTCTTGCAACGCTCCAAGGCTCCAGAGTTAGCTCCGTGCCTTAGCACGTTCGAGGGAAGCTCCGTACCGACGACATCTCCTGCATCCTGCAAGCAAACTGCGGGGTTATCAGTACATTGTTATGTACTGGTGGGGAGGCTAGCTCGCCCACAATGCTATCATTACCAAACACTTTCTATTTACTTTTGTGCATCGTCTATCATTCATTGTCTTTCTAATCTTTCCTTAGGGTTAGTTTCATGGCATATTTTGTGACCTATCTTGTGTTGCCGAATTCAAGTGTCGCATGGAAATACATGCACGACTTACCTATACTTACCGTCCGGCCTTCCCTGTCCAAAGTAAACCAAGTTAGTTAACAATTCATAAGGAATAACTTAACGTGTCTCATGTAAACTTTTAATATCAAGGGTGTGTCCCTGCCTCGGGGCCTAGCACATCGTAGGCGTGTATTCTAACTCATTTGCATGAAGTACTCCTTATCATTTGATGTGTTACATTTCAAGCCTGTTCAGAAGGCGCTTCATTCAGTTATCTTAGACTACTTTGTTTCAATGTAAGGACTTGCACGTGGATTGCCACCAGCAAAGCCCACTAAATCTATATGCACCGGTCGCTGGCACCATAAGCCATTTTGGACATCTTTTTCCCTTGGTAATTTCTCACCTATCATAGCGTGCGGCTGGAACACCCTGATTATATTTTGAAATACCCTCCACTTCTGTCTCCTGGGTGGCCAAGCCCGCACCCAGCCTGGACAGTAAGCCATTTTGATTCCGCCTAGGCCGACAACGATCCAACACCTTGATCATGCCGCTGGAATCCCTTATTTCTTCTACCTCCCATATACGAGGGGATTGTCCGCGACCATTTTGTTTTGTTTGTTGTTTTAACTTAACGGCTATCTCTGAGCCGTAGGCTAACCCTTAGCCTTAATGCGTTATCGGTCAGGTTGGCATCCGTGCAGCGCGTGTAGCGAGCCCCGTTGCACGTGCCCGTCATACCTGTCGCTAACCATTCTTTCATTCTTATCTTTCACTCATTCTTTCTTTTCTTTCTTTCTTTTACTTGTTCGTTCGTTCATTGATTCATTCACGTATTCATTCATTCATTCATTCGTTGATTCATTCATTCACATATTATGCAACTCCCAGTGCGGGAGTCGCCTTGGCGACCCATCGGTCCCGAAGTCTTTCAATGTTGCTATACTCTACTCGAAACGACTATGTCGATAGTCTTCCATTTCATTATTGTAAACCATTCATTGTTTCATTGTTGAGCGCACAAGGGACTCGAAATGTAAGCTCGTGCCCTAGCACGAGCGTGGAGCGCAATGCGGGAGTTCTCACATTTTTCTATGTTCTTTTCCATATTCTATACAAGCATACAAGATGGGATTATTCCCTTAGCTAGGTTCGTTGAGTCGTTTATTAGCATGCATGGTGTTATCACCTAGCAATTCTAGCAGTAGTGTCTGTATTGTTATGTGTCTAGGCTAAGCAAAGACGGGTTCATCGGAGCCACCCACCTTAGCGATGTTCGCATCGGCCGAGCGATACTCCGAGCGCGCCTTTGAAAGTCTAAGTCTGGATTCATCTTAACGGACCAATGTAAGCTTTGTATCGATTCTTCATCAGGTCGATGCCAACTCTTCGGGTCGACGGCTCGTTTGAGTCGTTGCACTTGCCGTTGGAATCGGCGTTCCGCTAGGGCGGTGCGGGTCATTACTCCCATCCTACTATGTTGTTCCCTATCGTACGGGACCCTTCTCACGAAGGTTACCGTATTGACGAAACATGGATCAGGCGGTATCTGGACCCGGATACGGCCTTTGTTGGCCCTCGTCACTCTGCCAGCGACCCTTCAGACTCTGCTGGTCCATCCCGTGCTCCATGATGGTCGTGGTTTATTACCTGCCGATGCTGCTGATGTTAGGCTATAGTTCCATATTGCTTTATGTAGTAGTTTTTAAAAAACTTTGACTTGTAGTATTTCTATTTCCTTCATGCGTTGTATTTCCTTCAAAACTGTGCAATTAGGTTCAGTATTGAGGTATAAAACTGCTAGTACTTTCTCTCTTTATGGTTATGGTTTTTAGTTGTGTGATTGCATGTATTCACTTTGTCTATTTTTATGGGGGAGCTATTATTTTATTTTGCTAAATGACAAAGGGGAAGAATACTTGATATTTACTTTGGGAATACTTGATATGTGCTTTGAGCTTCTATATATATTATGTTGTGCTTGCTTGGATTAGAACTTGTCTCAGGACATATCTATTTACTAGGGAGCTGACATTTTCATCTACGGGGGAGCTATCATCTTTATTCCATATGTCTAGGTATGAATGTTGCGACATAAAAATATCGTATTTTTGTCAATTATAAAAATGGAAGAGATTGTCGACCCAAACTGGATCGCAGTCAACCTAATCTTGATAATTAACAAGACGATATCTGTTATAATCCAACTTGACACATCAAGCTCCATCAAGCTCCAAAACAGAACGTCATCACATATCAGTTCAAGACAGACATCATCGACGATTGCTTCGACAGTGCTACTGTTACTTGTTATTTGAGTCTGTATTTTTACTTTTTATTGAATCTAGGCTATTATAAGTTGGGTTGCACTGAGTATCTCAACCCTAGACATAATACCCAAGCTCCACCAAATAAACTCCAAAACCTGCCAAGCCCAAAAGCCCACTTGAACTTTCTGTCCTCTAGAAGACAGAGTTCGGGCCGAACTCTGCCCCCACACAGAGTTCGGGCCGAATTCTGTCCCCTTAATTTTAGGACCTGATTTTTAGGGTTTGTTGGTTGCTAGTTGTCCAATGGCTAAATATTTGAATATTTGGGACAGAGTTCTGGCCGAACTCTGCCTATCTCGACTAGTATATATAGGCCTTGATTTTTCTCATTTTCATTCATCCAATCTTCTCATTTTCTCTTCTCTTATAGCCTATACATTCAAGAGCTTATTCTTCTCATCTAACTAGCCACAAAACTTTCCAAGCCCCCAAGGTGCTTAGTGCGAGTCAATTAGAAGTTTGTGTGCAAGAGTTTTAAAAGAAGTCACTTGGACAATTCCAAGTCTCGCCATCTACAAATCTGTAAGAAGTTGGCGTGCTCTTCTGAGTAAAGACACGTGGATGTACGCTATTTCACAAATAGTGGATTTTAATCCTGAGCTAGAGTTCTCAGACCTGGACTAGTCCTCCACGAGGAAAACCATGTTAAAACTACTGTGTCTGCGTATGCTTCTTTGATCTCTATTTATATTTCGCACTTATACTCTAATTATTATTTCTGTCGGGTGGACTTGAATAGAGTTAATTTTAATTCGGTATTATCGACACATACTCTATTCACCCCCTAGAGTTACCTACACGTACTTCAATAGGTAGAATAGAATATTCCAAGTCACTACATGGCAGCATCCCATCATCGAAGCAGTGGACCACCCCTATAACTCAACAAGGACAAAAGGTGGCACACAATTTTGTGATGTGATACTGTCACATGCTATAAATGGAACGGAGTGTGACATGACATCAACTAAGGTGTAACGCCCCAGAACCAGAATACTAGAGAGCGGGGGCATACATAGCCAGCTACGAATAATGAAATGAAATCTACCCTACTATACGGTCACGACTGTCTAGATATATGAGGGTTTAACTACAAGCCATCAATCCCTTATGGTCAATAACAAGCCTAGTGTCTCAATCACAAGCAAGTAAGTAAAAAGATGTACGATCACCAAATATACAATAGTAAGGCATCCCAAACATTACATATTTAGCTGATCATGAAGCTAGCCGTTTACAAAATGTCAGGACTAACAAGAGTTTAGTCATACATGATCAACCCTAGGTTGCCAATCATGTTACAGCCCATAGGCAGACAGTAAGTAAAATGTACACGAGCTAACACTTGCTCGTTGGCTAAACGCCTCAAAAGAATAATTTTTACAATAGACTGGGAGAGCTAAAATAAACCCACTCGTTTCCAGGATTCCGTCTAGAGGTCACCATTTGGCTGGAAAGTCGGTGGATCCTCGAAAGTTGCTCCGGTATCTGGCCATACAAAGCTAGCTGGGTCAGACCCCAGAAAGAGCAAGTTCCACAAAGGAGGCTTCAATTAGGAATTAAAACCAGCAAATTAGCACAAGAATATAATTGCATAATAAAAGACAGTAATTAAGGAAAAGCATGACGGGTGATATACGATGAGATAACCATGGGACTATCCAGATAACCAGGTTACAACCCGTAAACCAAACAAGGACCGGGGTTGTAACCCTTCGTCTGAACAGAACTTGGTTTCTTCTACCATTTATCTGCAAGATAAATATAAGAAATCAGGTCAAGTAACAATCTTGTGCAGGATCAAGATACGACTAGACTGATTGAACCACATCCATCCATCACGGCCAACCAATAAGTACGGCTTGATACTTTAACTAACTAGGGTTATTACAGGCCTAGTTACTAGCAAGATGCAAAGAGATTTCCAAGTCCAGTTACCCGCCTGCTGCTACCTGATTGACGCCAGCAAAAGAAAATAAGCATAGCAGACACACTGTAGTGAGATACATGTGTCCTAAAGAGGTGCCCCACTCGACGGCATGTTGGAAATGTGCTCATCATGACAGATAGCTCCAAATTCTATGTATATATATAAGGCCGAGATCAAAGGGACAACAGGTAACTGGGAAAGTCTCTTCATGAACTACTGTATTATTCTAGTTATTAGCCTTAGCCATTTACAGTAGGTACCCTGACCGTGGTACTCAGGGGTCCCTGTTCTAGACATGATACAAGACAAGACGGGTTCATTTGTACAAGCACAATCGTCCACGGTGTCCAGGTCATTCATTCTTGTCATGTCGTGTTGGCTGTTGCAACAACAATTCGAGAAATATCATGTCAGGTTTATCATGTCAAGAGTGCGCCACGGCGGGCCAGTATCAAGAATTATCATATCAAGTTATCATGTCAAGTTTACTTGTCAGGAGTGCGCCATGGCGGGCCACTATCATGTTATATCATTCATTATTACTAGTCAAGAGTGCACCACCACGGGTCACTACAAAGTCATTCTCATTTATCAAGGAGGGGAGAAACTTGTGCAATTAAATAATAATATAGTATATATATTCTTGAAGCCAAGGAGAAACTCTAAAACTTTTATGTTGGGAGTGGGAAGAAATTCTGACCACAATTCAGGCAAATAAAATATTTAAACAATCAAAGTGGACCCCATGCTGCCCAAAAGTGGGAGAACATACATGCGGCCAAAGAGAGTGGGAGGCCACCCATGCGGCCAGCCAAAGCTTATGCGGCCAGGAAATAACTGAAGGGGCCATGCGGCCAGCAAGAAATATTCATGCAACCGAAAAAGATAAGGAGAGAGGAACCCGCAATAAATTCAAGCTTCCACTCAAGCAAAAGAAAAGGACACGTGGCCGCTCAAGTACTGGGGCCATGTGGCCTAAAATTAAAATGGCTATATACAAATAATTAAAGTAAGGCCATGAGGCAAATCTAAGTTGCTGAATGCAACTAAAAGCTAAGGACCATACGGCTAATTGTTCCCATGCTCCCATATACGGCTTACTTTTAGCAAGTGCATGCAAGCAATGCCACAAAGCATGCAATGTCACGACCCGCTACCCAAATTGTTGGGCCAGGCCGAGGCATGCCCAGCCTACGTTGAGATAAAACATAGTAAGCTGTTCTAAAGACAACAGGATAAGACTAAATGTGCTAAACAGTTCTATAAGTGAAGAAGAATCATAAATGCTCCAAACACAAAAGTCGTCGTATATAGTAAAATGTCCAAGTACAAGTGAACTGTAATGTAAAACTGGATACATGTCCAGTTACAAAATGATATAGTCTAATACATGTCTACTCTCAAAAGTCTAAGTAAACAAAAGACAACTAGGCGAGGTTCCCCGTAGGAACATCCTCGTAAAGAAGAGCCGGGTCCTCGGCAGTAACCCCATAATATGTGTCGCAGAGTAACTCCTCCTCAGTAAGGATACCTACAACGTTATCCTGTCAGGACGGGAGCAAGTACTAAATCTAGCAAACTAGCATATGAAACATGGAAATGAACAGGTGAGTAATAACTGGAAAGCATGGCATCACATAGTCTATCATGGCAAGGACACATATGTCATAGAGACAGATGTATATGTAATGTTTAAAACGGTAGTAGGTACGTGATCGGTCAATAGATGTACAATATGCTGGGGCACATAATGAAATATACGTACGTACAAGTGTAAAGGCGGTAGATGTACATACGCACAGCTTTGAGATAAAGGCCTACGGCGTAGTAACATATAAAATGAAACTTTGCTCGGTACTGTAGAGGGGGATATGATCACGTACACTATTATCAGTTTCCCCATAACCCATATTCTAATCATGTGAGAGATACACCAAGACTGTTCTAAGCATGGTAGTAACTGAAAGTACAACATGTAGAGATCTAACTTGCTACCCCAAGGATCAGCATTTAACATGATGGGGTTTGTAGTTCATTTTATGTGACAATATGTAAAGTTCGTAGAAAGTACTTGCCTCTAGCAAAGCAAAACAAAACAAGCTGCGATAACAGTGCTATGGATGTCCACTAACTCGTCACTGTAGAAATAAATGCAATAACTTAGCTTTTACACTAAGCTAAAATACTAGAACACTGATTGGTACGACACGACTTGTGACTGGGCACCTAACCAAAATGATGACTTGGCATAGGAGACCAATGTGGGGTGACACACTATGTTAACTAACTTTCTAGGGTCTTTACACTAGTGAGGGATGAGGTTTAACACGGTTTAAACGCAAAATAACACAAAAGCTACAAGTCGTAATTAATCAATAAATAAATCAAAAGACCATTGTGTTCTAACAATTTTTGAGATAGGCAAGAAGCCTAGTTTTTCTTAAAGTAAAGTACCAAGGTGATCTTTGTTAATCATAGAAATTTATTATAATTTTTCTGGAATTTATTAACCAGTACAAATATTTTATAAAAATGAGTTTTCCTAAGTATACAGAAAATGAATTTTGGTTTCATATGCCAAACTAGTGGCAAAACAGTAAATTAAATACCACAAAAATTATACTAAATTAGCTAACTTAACATAGTATCTAAAAACTATTTTTCCATAATTTTAGCAATACTTTAAGTATTTGTAGAAAATCAAAAACAGCAATGCACACAATAATTAATTATCTGCGTATTTTGTCCATGTATGAAATTTGAACCAAAGTTCAAATACAGGACCCAAGGCCATGAATCAAGTCCAATATGACTTGTACAGGTCTTGAATGTGTGAAAACACATTTGAGCCCAAATACCCATGCTAGGCCTGGACACCAAATGGTTGCAGTAATTTAAATACAATAAAAATATAATTTGGTAATAGTCAAACTAAATATTATTATTTTAATAAGGTAAAGTTTTACATAGTAACTATAAAAGTATGAATATTATCTTATAAAGATAATTTATACTAAGCTAAGTAAAATACATACAAAAAATAGTGTATATATATATATGAAAAAATATATACACAAATATAGGGATGTTTACATATTGGATATATATATATATATATATATATAAAAATTACATATATGTATATATATATATATATAGATATATATATATAAGAAAATACTTATCTATATAACATATATATATATACAAAATTAATGTATACATATATATATATAATAGTATATATATAATAATATACATACATAAGGAAATATATATACATAAATATATATGTATACATAATACATATATATATATATATATATATATATATATATATATATATATATATATATATATATATATATATATATATATATATATATATATATATACATACATACATAAAATAATGAAGTATACATATGTATATATAAAAACAGTAAATATATATATACAAAATTATAGTATATATAGAATAATACATATATATATACAAATATATGTATATACATATATATATAAATATATATATATAATAGAAAAAGAAAAAGAAAAAGGAAAAGGAAAAGAAAAGGGAAAGGAAAGGCAGCCAGGGGGCTCGAACCCAGGCCAACACAGCGCGCGCGCGGGGGGGGAGGGGTTTAGGTTAGGATGGGCTGGCCAGGGGGTCAGCCCATCAGTTGTGTTAGAGTAAGGGTTGTGTTTATTTTATTTAGGTTAGGGTAGTTTATACATAAAAAAAAAATAAAACTGTCCTGTGTCCAGACAGTTAAGGACACAGGATTTCTCGTGTCCGTGCTACGCACGACACGCACGAACTGAATCGGCCGTGTCCACGTTTACCCAAAGACTGCACGTGTCCTGGCGAGTCGTCCACACGAAAACGAGACGCAAATGGGACACGAAAATACGACTGACACATACGTGTCCTGAGATGGGCTGCTGTCGGGGTGGCGCCTGGGCGGAGGAGGCGTCGTGGTCAGGGCGGTCGGGTGGCGCTGGGGTCGGCGTGACAGGGCGAGTCGAATGGTGGTGGTGGTTGGCGGTGAAGGTCGTCAGTTGGGGCGGAGCAGCGTTCGCCGGAGTAGGGTTAGGGTTTGGGGGTTCGTCGGGGAAGAAGAGGGTCGTCGGCGGCTGTGGGGAGAGTTTAGGGTTAGGGTTTAGGTCGAGAGGGGAGTGGGGGATTTTATAGGTGGGTTTGAGGTCGGTGGGGTCAGCCGGGAAAGGCAGGGGCAGGGCGGGGAGTCGGTCGGGACAGGGGAGTGGGTAGGTAGAGGAGAGAGAGAGTGTCGTGTGTGAGAGGGGGGGTTTGGTAGATTTGCAATAGGGCCCTTAGGAAATAGGATTTTGCATAATAGAATTATTAGTAAGAAAATGCAAAATAGAATTTGCATTTCCTAATTAAAAACATTTCCTTAATTACAAACTGATATAAAAACATATCTAAAAATTGTAAAACCTATTTAATTAATTTCAAATAATTTGTAAAGTAATATTTTTATATTTAAAACTCATTTAAAAATTATAGAAAAATTTCCTAAAATCACATTGAATTATTTTAAAACCAATAATGACATTTAATAATTAATTAACACTAGTTTAATAAATTTTGAAAATCAGGGGTTGACAAGTCTTCCCTCCTTGAAAAAAATTTCGTCCTCGAAATTCACAAGGACTGAAGACCCTACAATATTCTAACGTAGCAAGCAAATGCAACAAAATGACTAAGGCTGCGATCGAAACTAACCTCTAATGTATCAAGCGGGAACGGGTGGTTCCCTCGCAGCGGTTGGATCGAACAAGTAAGGGTATCTCTCCCTCATGTCCGACTCCCTCTCCCAAGTAGATTCACCTGGGGAGTGACGGCTCCAAGCTACTCGTACTAGGGGTATAACCTTGTTCCTCAGTCTCTTCTCTCTCCTGTCTAATATCTCCACTGGCTGCTCAAAAACTGTAAGGCTCGGTCCGACCTCCAACTCTGAATGATCTAGCACATGACTGGTGGTCTGGAACATATCTCCTCAGCTGAGATACGTAAAAGACGTCGTGAACTCCTGCTAGATTGGGTGGAAGTGCAACCCTGTAAGCTACCTCTCCGATCCTGCCAAGTATCTCGAACGGCCCAATGTATCTGGGGCTCAGCTTCCCTCCTCGTCCGAACCGGATCGTCCCTCGAGTAGGTGATATCTTTACTAGCACCATATCACCGTCTGCGAACTCCATCGGCCTGCGACTAGCATCAGCCCAGTGTTTTTGCCTGTCCTGAGCTACTCTGAGCCTGTCTCTGATCATTCCGACTTTCTCTGCTGCATCCGTGATCATCTCCGGTCCAAGCATAACTCTGTCTCCGACATCATCCCAAAAGAGCGGTGTACGATATCGTCGTCCATATAGCGCCTCGAAAGGAGACATACCAATACTGGCCTGGTAGCTGTTGTTGTATGAAAACTCTACCAAGTGCAGATGGCTCTCCCATGATCCTCCGAAGTCCAGCACGCAGGTCCTCAGCATATCCTCCAGGGTCTGTATCGTCCTCTCGGACTGCCCATCTGTCTGCGGGTGGTACGCCGTACTGAACTTGAGCCTACTGCCCAACTCCTCCTGCAAGCTCCTCCAGTAGTGGGATGCGAATCTACTGTCTCTGTCTGACACGATGCTCACCGGCACTCCGTGTAGACGAACTATCTGCTGCATGTATAGCTCCGCTAACTTCTCGGTGGAAAGCCCCACCTTGAAGGGTATGAAGTGCGCACACTTCGTCAGCCTGTCTACGATGACCCAGATGGCATCCTTCCCTCCTTGGGAACGAGGAAGCCCTGAAACGAAGTCCATCGTAATATGTTCCCACTTTTACTCGGGAATGGGTATCGGCTGCAACAAACCAGCTGGCCTCTGGCGCTCCGCCTTGACCTGCTGGCAAACTAGGCATCTCGAGATGAAACGTGATACATCCCTCTTCATCCCGTGCCACCAAAGATGTTCCCGCAAGTCACGGTACATCTTGTTAGCACCAGGATGAATAGAATATCTCGATCGGTGTGCCTCCTGCAAGACTGCCTCTACCAGCTCTCCCTTCGGCACACACAATCGGCTGCCATACCTTAGGGATCCATCCTCTGCTATAGTAAAGTCATCCAGTAATCCAGCTAATGCCTGGGGTCGAAGTCTGCGAAGGCTCTCATCTGTAGACTGTGCCTCCCAGATCTGCTCTATCAAACCTGACTGAATGTCAAGCGCCATCATCTGTATCACTGATCCTGGCCGAACTAGCTCGATACCGAGCTTCTCCAGATCCTTCCGCAAATGCCGATCAATCATCAGGTACCATGCCATCGGATGCCTGCTCAGCGCATCCGCCACCACATTTGCCTTCCCGGGGTGATACTGTAAATCGATGTCGAAGTCCTTCATCAACTCCAACCATCGTCTTTGCCTCATGTTCAGCTCTTTCTGCGTGAACACATACTTCAAGTGTCACGACCCGCACCCTAGAGTAGGGGCACGAAACGTGGGTACGTCCAGCCTACGCCGCAGTGTCGGCGGTAGAACGCTGTCCTAGGTCACAACATCTAACAACTGAAAGTAATAGCAGTTATACTCCCCGAATGGGGGTGACATAACAGAATATAAAACTCAATCACAGCTAAGGTAGAACAGGTAAGATAGATAGATAATAAAAGATAACAAAATCCAGAACAGAGAATCACAGAGATACAAATCCAGAACTAAGTGTCTAAAAATAAATACATCTCAGAATATCTCAAAGTCTAGTACAATAATCCCAAATAGAAAGACAGTCCTAATTTAAGGAGTGTCATCTACAGCTAGTGGCTCCTGCTGCTGGTCCAAGTCTGGGCACTCATCTAGTGTGGCACCGTAATAAGTAGGGCAGAACGCCTCAGCCTCATCATCTGTAATATTTTCAACAGGTCCAGTCAGGACGGGAACGAGCACATATCTCTCAACAGTTCATATCAGGTTAGGAGTATAAATCATTGCAATAGAGTAAAATACAGGAAATGCTGAAAGGAAGTACAAGTAAAACAGGAGATATTTGTAACTGGAAATAGATACATGATAGTAAAGACTGTAAGTGACTACGTAATTTAGAGCACAATATGGTTATGTAAACGGCTTGGGGGCACATGAATACAAATAAGGAGCACATGAATACCTACTGGGGATTGTATCCATATAACCAATTCTACTCACCCCGCCCCAATCAATACACAAGGATCCGTTCAAGTTATATCATAAGCACATGAATATAGCTAAGATACATGAACTCACGAAGGAGTAGTACATGAGCACATGATAAGCACATGATAGCATATGAGAACATGTAAAAACATGAACTAAATACGAGTACAAGAAGTACGTGATGCACATGATAAAGTACATGAACATGAAATACCCGATGCACCCGTAGAGGGATAACATCTCAGGAAGGGATCCATATAGTACTAATCCGTAAAGATACGTGTCAGCATCATGTAGAGTAATCTAGAGCATGAATATATCCAGACAGGTATAAAAAGATCAGAGAATGTACTCGCCTGCTATCTGAAAGTCCGAGATGAAAGTACTGTCCGAGGAGTGGTGTCTGGCTCCTATTTAGAACAGTACGAGTCACAACAAGTCCAGAATAAAATGTAATGCACTACAATGCGTTCTACATGAATCTAGGTCAATCTAGACCAAAGTCAACTTTTGGTCAACTTTGGTCAACCCTAGAAGTCAAACTAGGTCAACCAAGTCTAATCTAGGTCAAGCTAGTCTAAACTATGTCTAGCAAGACTATTCTAGGCTTTCTAGACTAATCTAGGCAATACCTTGTCAAGCCATGCCTATACACATTGGTATATTGATAAAATCTATTATAGAATATATATAGCCTATAGCCTCTATACCTTAATACCCATACCTTGTATCATAACAATAGCACATTGTATCCTAGATACACATACACATGAATAGGAAAGCCTCTATATATATGTATCTATGATGCCTATTCAACACAAGTACATTTCACAAGTATTATATTTATCTACTATGTATAGGAAGCTAAGTATCATCACAACATGTACCATTATATATGTGAATACAAGAGAGGTAATATAAGAGAACATACAAGTGTTGTGTGTGCATTGATACAAGTGTGTAATGACAGAAAAAAAGAAAGAAGGAAAATCAGTACAGTGCTATAATTTCAGAAAATAGAAACACATAGCAAAGAGGGAAAACATTGAACTAATGACAACCTACATTCAGTTTACAGTAAATTGGAAACAGGGGTTAACATATTACAGTGTATTAACATGAAGAATATGAAGGGAATTTCAGTTGCAAGTGCCAACAGTTAACAATTTAACCTTAACATTCCAATTTACAGTTTGAAAACATCATAGGTTTAACAAGCATGAACTCAGATTATATAATGAACTTTCACAGTCCAATTACTTCATTTCCAGGTTTTATGAAAATAATTTCAGTTAAGGGAAATAGTGAATGCCTAATTGAAAAACCTATGATGGTATTTAGAATAGTATCAGGTATAAGGGTAACTGGAAATTCCAGTTTATCAATACACAAGTTCAGAATAGGAAATCTCAGATTTTAGTTCTACAGTCTCCACATGTCTCAGTTATAGGCAACAGTGGCAATACATGGGATATCCTGTGTACAGGAAGGGAATTGACAAAGGGAAAACAAAACAGTGAACTAAAGAACATTATTCAATCAACTCAGGTTATATAGAAGAGTCATTTAACTCAAGTTTTGCCTTGAACAACATCAAACTCAGTCCTAACATTAATTTCAGATTTCAGTGACAGTAAAACAATGAATAGCCCACAGGAAACTCAGTTTTTGTATTGAAACCACATCCACTTAAATCCAATTTCCACATACAACTAGGTAATACATAGATGAACATGTTAGGGACTTAATTATATGCAAATAGCAGTGTTAAATAGGTAAAAAAAAGATGACAAGTTCATTTTACAAAATCTGGACAGCAAGTGAACTTGGGTCTGATACTAAGTTTTAGGAATAGGAAAAAATAGAGAAACTTCATTGAAATTTATATTAAAACCCAAAAACTTGGTTGGTAACAATTAAACACATTGTACACATGCTACATGATGTGTTTGTGTCCACAGAAATGGACACAAATGTGTCCAACAAATAAATCCCACAAAATAGTGAACTGCACAACACAGGAAACAATCGTCGTGCACGTGTTCGTGTCGATCGTGTGCACGACACACAGCGACACGACCCACAAAATATGGTCCACATGTTCACCCATACTAGGGATACCCATTGGACACCCTGAATCGTGTCTAAGTCACGTGTACACGACACGAGACACGCGTGTCAGTGCCCAAAAGGACAGCCGACTGCACAGTGCATAAAATGGTGCACGCGTTCGTGCGTGTCCGACACGACACGTGGGGCTCTGAAATTTGGGGAGCCCCATGTCAGTATCAGCCCCTAGCTACACGTCAATTTTGGCGTGTCGAGGAGCCGTGTCCGAGTCGCAAACATGCCCGAGCAGCAGGGCACACACAGTGCCTGTGCACGCGCGCGCGCGACCACGTGTTCGCGTGTCCGTGTGGACTTGACACAACACTAAGACACGACACCAAGCACAAGAATGTGTAAGCAAGATCAAAACATAAATTCCTATTCAAATAGAACACCAAAAACTACACGAAATGCCCATTGGGGCATTTCATCAAACACTTAGCAGCACACACTGATACGTGTCCAGAATGGACACGAATCGACACGAAAATTTTAGAAACCCTATTCCTACAGTTTGGCTAGGGTTAGGGCATCCTAGAAATGATTTTTATAGAATTTTAGGAGCATTAATAGAGATTATACCTATAGGTGTCCAAAGCTCCAAAAAGCTCCAAAGAAGAGGATCCTTCAAAGCACCAAAGCTCCTCAAATTGTGTGCTCCCTATCAAAACTCAATCCCAACAGCAAGAGAACAATATTTAGAGCCTATAGGAATTTGTTTGAAGGAAAAAGGACCTAATTTGAATTTTTTATGAATTTGTAAGGATGGAACTTTACCTCTTTCTGAAACTTGATGAACCCTAATGAAAAGAGGCTAGCCCTAAAATTTGGGAGGATATAAATAGGGGGAGGGGCTGTTATGTGGCTGGCCATAGGCCTAGGGTTTAGGGTTTTGGCTAACTAGTTGGGTCCTATCTAGTTTAAGTCATGATTTGACTTGTGACTACACAAGCCATTCTTAGGCCAAACTAGCTCCTAATCACCCCAAACCAATTCTAATGAACTTGAAAAGAATAACTTTGGTCAAACTAGGGTTTCTTAACCTAACCAAAGTGTCTTGACCCCGGTTGGCCAATAGGACAGTCTCCTAGTCCACATGAGTCAAAGTCTCTATAGGGTCAAAAATAATTCTACCAAAAATCACCAAAATTACTAAAAAATCATATTAAATATAATTAATAATAATAATCCCAAAATAATTCCAAAATTTTGAAAATGACCAAAATACCCTCAAGCTAGAAAAGTGGCAGTGACATCAAGCTTTTGTGGTTAGTAAAGATTTCCACACGCTCTCCGTATAAGTAATGTTTCCATAACTTGAGTGCAAAGATCACCGCAGCTAACTCTAGGTCATGGGTAGGATAATTTCTCTCATGAGTCCGCAATTGCCTAGATGCATAAGCAATTACTTTCCCATGCTGCTGTAGGACACATCCTAGCCCCTTCCCAGAAGCATCGCTGAAAATGGTGAAACCTCCAGAACCTGAAGGTAAAGTCAGAACTGGAGCGGTCGTCAGCCTCCTCTTCAGCTCCTTAAATGCTGTCTGGCAGTCCTCTGACCAAATGTACTCTGCGTCCTTTCGCGTCAGCTTCGTCATGGGTTCAGCTATCCTAGCAAAGTCCTAGACGAACTTTCTATAATAGCCTGCTAAACCCAGAAAACTCCTGATCTCTGAAACTGACGTCGGAGCCTTCCACGTCTCAACTGCAGCAATCTTCCTGGGATCCACCAAGATTCCATCTCCAGTGACTACATGGCCGAGAAACTCCACTCGGTCTAAAAAGAACTCGCACATCGATAATTTGGCAAACAATCTCTCCTGCCCTAGAATCCCCAAAACTATCCTCAAGTGCTCTGCATGCTCCTCTGGCATCTTCGAGTATATCAGGATGTCGTCGATAAACACCACGACGAACTTATCCAGATACTGGTGAAATGTCTTATTCATCAAGTTCATAAAGACAGCTGGCGCATTTGTGAGACCAAATGGCATCACCAGAAACTCGTACTGCCCGTACTTCGTGTTGAACGCCGTCTTCTGGATGTCTGCTGGCCTAACCTTCACCTGGTGGTACCCGGATCTCAAGTCTATCCTGGAAAACACCTTTGCCCCGCTCAACTGGTCGAACAAATTATCTATCCTGGGCAGAGGATATTTGTTCTTGATAGTGATGGCATTCAAGGCCCGGTAGTCAATACACAACCGGACTGTACCATCCTTCTTAGGCACAAAGAGCACTGGCGCTCCCAATGGAGAAGCACTGGATCGAATGAAACCCTTTTTCAACAGGTCATCAATCTGCTCTTTCATCTCTATGGCCTCCTTGGGATTCACTCTATAGCAAGCCCGGGATACTGGTGATGAACCCGGCACTAAATCTATAGTGAACTCCACATCTCTGTCAGGCGGAAGTCCTGGAAGATCCTCTGGGAATACATCCATAAACTCCTTAATGATAGGGTGTGGCGGTGCTGCATCCCCGACTGTCGCACAACAGTTCGGCTCAAGGCTGATCTTCGGCCCTGTCTTCCTGACACTGAATGGTGCTGTGCCTGGGGGACTGAACAAAATACTACCCTCATGGCAATCTATAGATGTATGGGCATAGCTTAGCCAGGCCATCCCTAATACGATATCATAATCGGGGAGTGGCATCCCAAAGAATTGCCCCTCGAACTCTCTCCCGGCTATTATAATAGAGCATCTATAGCTAGCTCTAATAGGCACTGGTCCTCCTCCCGTCATTACTCTACTAATCTCCGCAGTAGGTGTAGATACTAAATGATGTTCTTGTATAAACTCTAATGATAGGAAGCTATGAGATGCACCAGAATCAAACAAGCATAGAGCTAGAAAAGTATGCAAATAAACATGACCTGTAATGACGTTAGCTAAGTAATCCGGCTCAGAAACCTGCTCCAGCTCCGGCTCAAGGGCTAGGCTATAGACCTTCCCCTGAGGTCCCTTCTGCTGCTGCAGATGCTGCCCAAACCTCTGCTGTTGAGTCGGGAGCAATCCTCTAGGCTTCGCCGCTGGGCAGTTCCGAAGCTGATGGGTGGCAGACCCACAAGCCAAACACTGACCCAACCTCTTCCTGCAGACTGTGAAGTCATGACCTGGTCTTCCGCAGAAAGAACATATAGCTCCCTTCTGCTGCTGCTGTCGGGGTCCCGGGGCTCGAACTGGCGCGGTCTGATGGTGTGGTGTAGGGGGACGATAAGTCTGCTGGGGTGGCATCGGTGCTCTCTGCTGGAAAGCCTGACGCTTCAACAGTCCCTCATAATGTACAGAAGCCGGCCTCTTGTATGACAGAAGACGCTCCTTAATACTTCGGGCCAACTCTAGGCTCTGGTAGTAGTCAGTCGTACCGTTCGCCACTATAAGAATGCCAATATCTGGAACTAGACCATGGCAAAACCTACGGGTCATCTCCTCTGGATCAGCAACCAGACTAGGAGCAAAACGGCTCAAGCGACTAAACTCTGCCGCATACTCGTCAACAGAACGGTTCCCCTGCTGGATGTTCTGGAATCGTAGCCCCATGGCTACTCTAGCAGTGGTCGAGAAGAATTTCTTCTTGAACTGGGTCTTGAACTGGTCCCAGGTGGCTCTCCCTCTCGCAAATAATGGCTCATTCTGGAACGAGACTCCTGCTAAGTCTATCAGTAGAAATCCTGCTGCCTCGACCTGAAGGTCATCCGGCATCCTAACTTCCAGAAGCTTCCTCTCTACTGAATCTAGCCAGTCATCTGCTACTACTATGCCCTCAGTCCCTGAGAACTCCTTGGGATTCAGACCCATGAAGTCCTTGATCGTCCCCGCTCTCTGCCGTGGCTCTACATGTGGTGGGACCACGGGACGTCCCTCAGAACGCTCCATGCTCTGGCGGAGTAGGGTAGTCTGCTCCTGATGGGTTGTTAGGAACCCCTGGATCAGTGTGAGCAGCTGGGTCCCGTCGAGTGTGACGAAAGCCTGGGTGGGTATAGTGATAGGGGGTGGTGGAGGTATCGGGTCCTGCTGGGCCTGGGATGTGGAAGGTGGTATCTGGGTCTGTGGATCTGTGGAGTGGGGGAATGTGGTAGGTGGAGGTGTATCTGTCGACTGGTCAGCTGACTGGATAAGGAGGGCCCCATTCTCGGGGGTAACATACTGGGATGAACGAGTAAGCACCATCTAAATTACAAAAAAAGACTTATAAGGACTTGTTTAAAGTAAGTAATCATAGGCAAGAAAATCTAATTATAATAGCAAACATGTGATGTATTTCCTATGTTGCAATCCTAGCATTTCTCTAGGTGTTCTAAGCGTCTCTCCTAATGTTGTCTAATTACCTTAAGTTCCTAATTGCAGGCATGCTTGGTACAATAACGTAACCAAACAGTTTAGTCAGGACCTGCATGGGCCACCACTAAAAATATGTCACGACCCGCTACCCAAATTGTTGGGCCAGGCCGAGGCATGCCTAGCCTACGTTGAGATAAAGCGTAGTAAGCTGTTCTAAAGACAACAGAATAAGACTAAATGTGCTAAACAGTTCTATAAGTGAAGAAGAATCATAAATGCTCCAAACACAAAAGTCGTCGTATATAGTAAAATGTCCAAGTACAAGTGAACTGTAATGTAAAACTTGATACATGTCCAGTTACAAAATGATATAGTCTAATACATGTCTACTCTCAAAAGTCTAAGTAAACAAAAGACAACTAGGCGAGGTTCCCCGCAGGAACATCCTCGTAAAGCAGAGCCGGGTCCTCGACAGTAACCCCATAATATGTGTCGCAGAGTAACTCCTCCTCAGTAAGGATACCTACAACGTTATCCTGTCAGGACGGGAGCAAGTACTAAATCTAGCAAACTAGCATATGAAACATGGAAGTGAACAGGTGAGTAATAACTGGAAAGCATGGCATCACATAGTCTATCATGGCAAGGACACATATGTCATAGAGACAGATGTATATGTAATGTTTAAAATGGTAGTAGGTACGTGATCGGTCAATAGATGTACAATGTGCTGGGGCACATAATGAAATGTACGTACGTACAAATGTAAAGGCGGTAGATGTACATACGCACAAATACAGCTTTGAGATAAAGGCCTACGGCGTAGTAACATATAAAATGAAACTTTGTTCGGTACTGTAGAGGGGGATATGATCACGTGCACTACTATCAGTTTCCCCATAACCCATATTCTAATCATGTGAGAGATACATCAAGACTGTTCTAAGCATGGTAGTAACTGAAAGTACAACATGTAGAGATCTAACTTGCTACCCCAAGGATCAACATTTAACATGGTGGGGTTTGTAGTTCATTTTATGTAACAATATGTAAAGTTCATAGAAAGTACTTGCCTCTAGCAAAGCAAAACAAAACAAGCTGCGATAACAGTGCTATGGATGTCCAGTAACTCGTCACTGTAGAAATAAATGCAATAACTTAGCTTTTACACTAAGCTAAAATACTAGAACACTGATTGGTACGACACGACTTGTGACTGGGCACCTAGCCAAAATGATGACTTGGCATAGGAGACCAATGTGGGGTGACACACTATGTTAACTAACTTTCTAGGGTCTTTACACTAGTGAGGGATGAGGTTTAACACGGTTTAAACGCAAAATAACACAAAAGCTACAAGTCGTAATTAATCAATAAATAAATCAAAAGACCATTGTGTTCTAACAATTTTTGAGATAGGCAAGAAGCCTAGTTTTTCTTAAAGTAAAGTACCAAGGTGATCTTTGTTAATTATAGAAATTTATTATAATTTTTCTGGAATTTATTAACCAGTACAAATATTTTATAAAAATCAGTTTTCCTAAGTATACAGAAAATGAGTTTTGGTTTCATATGCCAAACTAGTGGCAAAACAGTAAATTAAATACCACAAAAATTATACTAAATTAGCTAACTTAACATAGTATCTAAAACTATTTTTCCATAATTTTAGCAATACTTTAAGTATTTTTAGAAAATCAAAAACAGCAATGCACACAATAATTAATTATCTGCGTATTTTGTCCATGTATGAAATTTGAACCAAAGTTCAAATACAGGACCCAAGGCCATGAATCAAGTCCAATATGACTTGTACAGGTCTTGAATGTGTGAAAACACATTTGAGCCCAAATACCCATGCTAGGCCTGGACACCAAATGGTTGCAGTAATTTAAATACAATAAAAATACAATTTGGTAATAGTCAAACTAAATATTATTATTTTAATAAGGTAAAGTTTTACATAGTAACTATAAAAGTATGAATATTATCTTATAAAGATAATTTATACTAAGCTAAGTAAAATACATACATAAAATAGTGTATATATATATATGAAAATATATATACACAAATATAGGGATGTTTACATATTGGATATATATATATATATATAAATTACATATATGTATATATATATATATATATATATATATATATATATATATATATATATATATATAGATATATATATATAAGAAAATACTTATCTATATAACATATATATATATACAAAATTAATGTATACATATATATATAATAGTATATATATAATAATATATATACATAAGGAAATATATATACATGGTAATTGTTCATGTTTGCAAATGAATTCAAGACAATTTACAACTCTCTTAATCATTTTATCATCTCGGTTAATTTTGAAGTAGTTGTTCCTGAATAACCATTTCTAAATCCTTCCAGCATATATTACTGATGTCGTCGTTATTTTTTTCCAAATAAAAAATAAGAGAGACAAAGTTTTGCTTCAATATTTTTTTTCTGTTTACAATTAGCATCCACAGATTGAAAGTATTATATGGGTAGTAGTCCTTTGTGCAAACACATTTATGATATAACTGCTATATAGTAGGTTTAAATATTACGTGCATATCTTTTTAAATTAAATTGCTCGATTCAATTTTTTTGTTATGAGAGCTACCTACAGAACATATTGCTGAAATTCAAAAGCATGATACCAAACATGACTGAAGAAATTAGCATTACATCTGATTGATTTTATTTCAGTTTTGATTAACTTATTTCTATTTTGTGTATTATATACTTTTTAGTTGTGATATTGTAACATGATCTATTATTCACGGAACATATACGTTGTAGCTTCCTGGTCCCTTTAATTCATTATTTAATATCCTAGTTGGAGGGGTCTTGTGTTAAAAAATAGTTCTTTTAAATCTTTGTGAGATTTAAGTTTTCCATAAATATACAAAAAAAGCTAATTACAAGATTGTTTTCACCTAATTTATATTTATATAAATAATCTTGCAGTACATAACAAAGGAAGGGGCCATTACAAATAGGTACTTGTTCTCAATTTATCTTTCATTTGTCTTTCTCTTATATGTTGCTTTGTGTTTTCAGATTTTTGGTTTTGTTATCAGCTTTCAATTCTTTTGTTTTTATTTAGGAACACAAATATGGATAAAAGTTGGGTGAAGCTTACAAATAAATCCTGTCGGCAATACATACAAGGAGTTAAAGACTTTATACAACAAGCGAGTAGGTTTGCCCAAAAGAATAATAGGATTCGTTGTCCATGTCGTAACTGCAACAATGTGTATTTCCAGCATATAAATGTGGTGGAAACTCACTTGTTTGATAAAGGGATGACTAAAACTTACACCAATTGGGTACATCATGATGAAAAATTTGAACCTACGACAAGTCTTGATGACGATAGTGATGATGATGGCACACGTGAAGAAGAGGCTCTACCGGATAATATTCATGAGATGCAAGATTTTTTTGAAGACTTACATGCCGGAACATTTATGAATTCTAGTTTGGATGAAGTAGCTTTTAATCAGGAACAAGCAGAAACTAGTAATACTCATCCTAATCAACAATCTTCAGAGAAGAAATCAGAGAGATTTTCAAGCTTATTAAGGGACGCACAACGTGAACTTTATCCTGGCTGTACAAAGTATTCAAAATTATCTTTCCTAATAAAATTTCTTCATTTAAAAGTAATTAATCGTCTAAGTAACAAAGCCTTCGATCAGATCCTTGAGCTGTATAAAGATGCACTTCCAGATGCGGAAACATTGCCTAAGTCATATTGTGAGGCTAAAAGTATAATGCGCGACCTGGGCCTTGGTTATGTGGCCATACATGCTTGTAAGCATGATTGTGTAATATTTTGGAAGGAGCACGAAGATAAAGATGAGTGCCCTGTTTGTCATGAGCCTATATATATATTTAATGAAGGTGGACGCAAAAAAATACCTCAAAAAGTTTTACGATATTTTCCCCTAAAACCAAGACTGCAAAGGTTATTTATGTCAAAAAAGACGGCTACAAATATGAGATGGCATAAGAAAAAGCAGCTTTAGGAGGATGGTGTACTTAGGCATCCAACAGATTCAGAAGCTTGGATCGAATTTGACAAGACACATAACTTGTTTGCAATTGATCCTCGTAATGTGAGACTTGGTTTGGCAAGTGATGGTTTCAATCCATTTGGGAACATGAGCAATTCTTATAGTATGTGGCTGGTAATTATTATTCCATACAACTTGCCACCTTGGATGTGTATGAAAGAACCTTATCTGTTCATGTCCTTGCTTATTCCAGGGCCCAAGTCCCCTGGTAACGATATTGACGTGTATTTGCAACAATTGATAGATGAGTTGAAAGAGTTATGGAAAGATGGTATTGAAACTTTTGATGCCTCGACCGGAATGAATTTCCAATTACATGCAGCTCTACTTTGGACTATTAATGACTTTCCAGCTTACAGTAGTTTGTTTGGATGGAGTACAAAAGGCAAACTAGCATGTCCGAATTGCAATAAAGACACTTATTCAATATCACTAAAGCACGGAAGGAAGTTATGCTATATGGGTCATCGACGATTCTTGCCAAAAAATCATGCTTGGAGAAATAGTGATCAATTTGATGGCGAAAGGGAACGGAGGTTACGACCAAAGGAGTTATCTGGGATTGATGTCTTGTATCAGATTAATCGGTTAAATAATATGAAATTTAGGAAGGGTCCAGCTACTACCAAGAAGAGAAAGCGTGAAATATATGAGCTGAATTGGAGAAAGAGAAGTATCTTCTTTGAATTGCCATATTGGCAGACTCTAAAGTTGCGGCATAATCTTGATATAATGCATATAGAAAAGAATATTTGTGAGAATGTAGTTGGAACATTGATGAATATTGATAGAAAAACAAAGGACACTGTAAAGGCCAGATTAGATTTAGAACTAATGGGCATACGGAAGGAATTACATATAATACAGGATGGTAATTCATTTGTGATGCCACCAGCATACTATACAATGTCTGTTGAAGAAAAAAGGAGTTTTTGTGAATGGTTGAAGTTGGTTAAATTTCCAGATGGCTATGCATCTAACATATCTCGATGTGTGAACACTAAAGATTGTAGACTCTTAGGAATGAAGAGTCATGATTGTCATATTTTGTTACAACGATTGCTCCCAATTGGAATACGTGGATATATGCGTAAAGATATATGCAATACATTAATTGAGTTGAGCTTTTTCTTTAAAGAGTTGTGTTGCAAGACTTTAAAGTTAGAAGTGTAACACCCAGTTTCTAAAATAAGAGTAATTTTGAAATTTTATATTTTTATTTATTTAATTAAGATATTTAAATGATAATATGATTTTTGGTAATTTTTAATTATTTTAAAACTATTTTTAGATCATGACTTATGATTTTGGTGTTTGACTAGTGTAACCTTAGAGCCTAGCCATGTGATTAGGATGTCTGACTAGTACATTATAGCCTAGAAGTTATTTTGGGCATTTTAGGATTTATTTGAATTTAATATATTTTATTAGGAATTTTTGAATAATTTAATTGAATGGTGTGATTTAAATACTAATATAATTATTGCCTTGTGTTTATGGTTAGCCTAACCTAGGTGAGTCATGACTAACTTAGTGAGCCACTTTGAGAATTAGATGAGTTGGTTAAGGGGTTAATCAAGTTTAGTCATGGTTAAGTGATTTGCTAAGGGCTAAGATAGAACCCTTGTTCTAGGCCATCTATTTCCCTTGATACAATCCTAGCCATAGGATGAAACCCAAAAACCCTAACCCTAACTTTATGACCAGCCAAGAGACCCCCCCTCTTTGCCTATATAATGCCTCTTTGGGGATTTGAGCCTCTTTCTTTGATAGTTCATCATTCTCTTAAGGAAGTAGGTAAGCCTCCTTTATTTCTTTCCTAGTTTAATCAATAGGACTCCTTTTTGAATGAAATTTCTTCCATTAGGACCTAATCATTGCTCTCTTACTGTTGGTGGAGTCCAATCACAGATTTTGAATCGATTTGATTGATTGGTGGCTTGTGGAGATTCCCTCTTTGAAGAGCTTTTTGAGAGTTTTGATACTTTGAGGTAACTTCTTGTTCTCACCATAGAATCCTGAAATTATTGCATGTATAGGGAGCCCTAGACCTAACCTAACTATAGGAATAGGAATCCCTAAGTTTCTGTGTCGATTCGTGTCCTAACAGGACACGTATCAGTGTGCTATGCAATGTGTTTGTGTAAATGCCACAGAGAACTTTTTGTGTTTATTTTCAAATTGTTTTTGAATGGAAAATCGTGTTTTGATGTCGCTTATCCATTTCTATAGCTCTGAGTTGTTTTTGTGATTGTGTCGTGTCGATAGGAGACTCGTGCACACGCCCTCGTGCACACGCGCGCACGGGCTACAGTAATCCCCTGCACCACGGGCTCTATTCTGGACACGACACGATTTTGTTTGACACGAGATTTTGTGGACAGCTTGGGGCACCCTCCGGCATCACTGTCCCCAAGTTTCACGTGATTGTATGGTCAGGATTGGGAGAAATCGGCCACGCACTGAATTTGCACTGTTCTGTGCACTGTGCAGAACACTTGAACTTTTGTCACTGATACGGCTTAGAATCTTTGGACACGACACTTTTAGACACAATTCAGGGTGATGGATAGGTAGCCCTATACATGGGCTACACGTGTGCACGGCCACGTGTCACCACGTGGCCTGTGTCGAGTGCACGAGTCCTTGGACTCGCTGCACGACACCGTGCACTGTGCAGTGCACTCTTTGTGTTCGAGTGTGCTGGACACACTCGTGTCCACTTGTTGGGACACGAACAAGTTTTAGGACACAACACAATGTTGTTACTGATTTACCAACCCCTTTTCAAATTATTAGATGTAAATTCATTGTGAAATGGGAATTCCCCATTTATCCTGAACAGTGGAGTATCAGTGAAATAATTCACTGTTCTTCCCTGTCGAAATTCTTTTAAACAATTTATATCATGTTTTATGTTAGGTTTGACTTGCTACCCATCACCTATATCCTGTTTAGGAGGCATGGGTTTCATTTTTGTTGAATGGTTGATGAATAGGATTCGATTTCAGTCAGGGACTGTTATCCCTGATACTTGGCTTAAGTTCATAAACCTGGGGTTTTATTCCTGCACAAGAACAAACACACACACACTGAAAATGAATGGATTTTCCTGAGATTTAAAACTGGGTTTAGTTTAAATGTATGCAAACTGAGTTTTGTTTAATATTATGAAAACCTGAGATTGAAATGTATGCAAACTGGTTTTGTTTAATGTTATGAAAACTGAGTTTGAATGGTTATGCAAACTGGGTTTAGTTAATGTTATGAAAGCTGAAATGTGATGGAAACTGGGTTTTAGTTAATATGATGAAAACTGGGTTTTAATTAATGTGATGGAGACTGGTTTTGGTTAATGTGAGAAAAACTGAGTTTTAGTAATGATATGAAACCTGAGATTTGAAATGTCATGCAATTGGGTTTTAGTTAATGTTATGAAAAACTGAGTTTTCCTAAATTTCAGTTTAGATTTAAAATTATGTATGGATACATATGTAGTTTAGAGTTTACTTAATTGGTTTCCATCCCATTTATGTACTGTCATGTCTTACACACACACACACATGCTCCTAAGACACCACATTTCATATGAGGACAGTCACTTAGTTAGGCTTAACTGTTTCATGAGGATATTAGATTGTATTAGGATAAAAATGTTAACAAGTCCTAAAAACCTGAGAGTATTTTTGCCTATACACAGTGTATATGCACACACATTGCCACCCTTGTATCACCGACACATGTGACACACACATTTGCCTCTCTCACCCTCACACAGATTTTTCTTCACACACACAAACTTATTCCTATCACTAACACCCTATTTTGTTTACTGTACACACATGTACTACTGTCACACACCATCTGGAACTCATGTCCTGCCACACTTGACACTCACACACTGTCACTTGGTGGTTGAAACCTAAGCCTAAACACAAGACACTCACACACACCCCTATCTATATGCCTATCTCACATCACTCTCATGTATACACTCACACCCACTTCACACATATGTATCATGACACAAAGACCAGGCACTTATCCCTCTCACATTCACCCACATGCCTATAACCAAATGCACACACTCAATAACACTTTATATCACATACACATTCCTAGCTAACCCACACACACATTGATGAGTTTAGCCATGGATAAATTTCCTATATATATATATAGGTATGCCTTATATGTAGTGAGTATATATGCAATGTTAGCCTATACAATGTTGGCTATGTATATTTTGTCTAAAACTAAGATGTAGGCCATGTAGATACAATATGGGATATGATATGTTTGAATGCCATGATTTAGTGTCTAATTCACATGCCATGTTATATGCCTAGTGGTCTAAACTAATATGGGCATATGTAAATTGTAGGGTTGATAGCTTGTATAGCCTTGTGATTGGTGTGTGATTGCTAGACTAGGCTTGGTTAGGCCTAGTGAGACTTATTAGACTTGTTAGGGTCAGTCTTGACCTAGTTGACCTAGTTTGACTAGTGTAGTTGACCAGAGTTGACCAAGAGTTGACTTTGACCTAGAATGACCTAGAATCATGTAGAATGCATAGTAGGACTTCATTATATCATTTTAGACTTGTTGTGACTTATGCTGTTCTGATTAGGAGCCAGACACCTCTCCTCGGACAATACATTTGCTTCAGACATTCAGATACGAGGCAAGTACATTCTCTGATCATTTCATATCCTGTTTAGAATTATTTTCCTGCTTTAAATTACTTTACTTGATACTGTCACGTTGGTCACACGGATTGGTACTATATGGATCTTTTCATGAGATGTTATCCCCCTCGGGAGCATCGGATACTACATGTTTTGTGCGTTTCACGAATCATCACGTATCTCTATGCTTCCTCTGATTCACGAATCGCTTGTGACACATGTACTCTCATGTTCACAGAGCCATCATGAATCACCTTTACGTATCACTCATTTTATGAGCCATGTGAAGTTTCACGAATCTTAACATAACTTGAACAGATCTTTGTGTATCGATTGGGGATGGGGGAGTAGAAATAGACATGTGAATATTATCCCAGTAGCTGTAGTCATGAATCACTCTCGTAGCTGTAGTCATGAATCTCCTATGCCATTCACATGTTTATATTTTACTCTGACTCACTAGTCACTATTAGCTCTCTATGTATAGTAGATATTCTATTACAGTTTCTCTCTCTGTTTATATACTGTTTTTCTTCAGTTCATGTATCTTACTTTACTGCATGATTATATTTTCTAACCTGCTATGATCTGTTGAGATGTACTGTGCTCGCTCCTGTCCTGACTGGACCTGTTGAAAATATTACAGAGGATGAGGAGGAGGCCCTATGTACCACCTATTACGGAGCAGGCTTAGACGACACCTGCGACCTGGCTCCTCTGGAGGACCCAGCTGCAGTTCAGGATGCTACTCCCAGAATCTAGACTAGATAGCTAGGCTTTAGTTTTCTTTCAGCTTGTTATTTGATTTTCAGTTGTTCTTCTGAGATGTTATATTTAGAGACTTGTTTTGAGCTGGATGTTCTTGAGTTGTTATCTTATACACTTAGATTTTCTCTCTCTTAATAGTATTACTTTGTGTTTCTGATCTCTCTATCTACCTTTTCTATTCTATATCTGCTTTAGATGTGATTGAGACTGTTCTGTTATGTCACCTCCGTTCGGAGTGTATATACTGTACAGGTACCTTTATATTGTTAGATGATTGACCTAGGACAGCGTTCTACCGCCGACACTGCGGCGTAGGCTGGGCGTTGTTACGTTCTCGTACCCTCGCAGTGGGTGCGGGTCGTGACACGTTTTTAGTGGTGGCCCATGCAGGTCGAGTTTATGTAGTGGTATTCGAACTAGAGTATCACTACAGCCTGCAGTAGGATTAGGATATTTTTGAAGGTACTCAATCACAAATAGGAAAAAAGCTCTTATTCAGATTCCGTATATCTACATTTTGCCGCTTATTGTCTTCCTTGAAATTAAACTGTCCTCCTTTGGTATTTCGACTCATTCTCAGCAATTGTTTTCTTTTGATCTGTGTCTCCAGGATGGTTGAGACGCGACCGCATCGCCAGGGCCAGGGGGACGTCGATGAGAGGTCTGCCACCTCTCATGCTCAGCAGTCAGCCCCTGGTACTGCAGCCCCAGTTAGGCCAGCTGGGGTAGGCATTTCAGCAGCTTTTGGGGGAGCCCTACCAGCAGTAAGGCACGAGCCGAGTCCGGTGATTCCGGATGTACTTCTTCAGCAGCAGCAGCCACCTGCAGGGACGATTGATGCCGTTCAGCTGTTAGCCTTCTTCCGGCAGTACATGGAGGGTCAGCAGACCCAGCAGCATAGGCAGACAGCAGAGCTCGCACGAGGCATTGAGCTGGCGATGACTGCAGTAGAGAGAGTCATAGCTCAGCCAGCGGCAGCCCCGCAGTCGTACCAGCCACGGGAGAAAGGCATCCAGGACTTCCAGAAGATGCACCCGAGGGACTTTTGTGGGACAGAGGGGATCCTGTATGCCGATGAGTGGATCGAGCATATGGAGGAGATCTTCAGGCTAGCTGAGATTCCGACGAGGCTCCAGATAGAGGCAGCAGCCAGCATGATGCAGGATCTGGCTCGGACATGGTACCAGACCGACCCGAGGGTCGGTACAGCAGGACAGACTTGGACAGCATTCAAGAAGCTGTTCAAGGAGAAGTTCTTTCCAGACGCAGCGCTGGGAGCCCTCGAGACCCAGTTCGAGGCCCTAGTCCAAGGAAACCAGTCTGTGGAAGAGTACGCAGGAGAGTTCTGCCGCCTGAGCAGATTTATGGATGACTTGTCAGAGACGACGAAGGCCCGGAGGTTCCGGAAGGGCTTGGTAAAGGAGGTCAAGTCCTACACCAAGAATGCCCGCAGCACTACATTTGAGGAGATCCTGGTGGATGCTTTAGCTGCAGAGGATGATCTTGAGCTTAGGCTCAAGAGGGGGCGAGACTCTCAGGGAGGCAGCAGTAGCGGAGGACCGGCCAAGAGGTCGCACGTTCAGCAGCACGTCCAGCAGCAGTTCCAGGGTCACGGCCATCAGCAGGGGCAGCAGCAGCCCAGACAGCATCAGGCACCGAGACAGCAGGTAGTCAGTTGCCCCTACTGCAAGAAGCCGGGGCATGGATGGGGTGAGTGCAGGAAGAGGCTGGGCAGGTGCCTACTATGTGGAGCTGCGGACCACCAGCTGAAGGAGTGTTCCCAGTACATAGGCACAGCACCAGGAGGAGGAGCCAAGGCTCCGGTAGGTCAGCAGCGGGGACCGTTACCGACGCAGCAGCAGAGGTTTGTGCAGTATCAGCATCAGACTGGAGGAGGCCAGCAGGGACGAGCTTACGCCATGACAGTCGAGGATGCTCAGGCAGTGGGAGAGTTGCTTGCAGGTTCTGTTCTTTTCGATTCCATTCCCACCTTGCCTCATTATATCAATCTTAAAATTCAATTCCATCTGTTCTTATCTGCTTCCTTATCTGTTGATAAGCTTTGATCTGGCACTCTTTTCGATTTGGTTTTCTTTCGAGATAAGTCGTATGGACTAGGTCGCCTAAGTTATGGAATCTAGAGTCTTCTATAGTCATGATAGCTGGCATTGTGAGGACATATAGTCAAATTTTGGATGTATTTCTCGGGTGTAGGAATTTAAGGTTTTCGCTGCCAAGCATGCGGCAATGCGAAAATTTTAAATACCATAATTCTAGAGGTATGTACCTTAGTCGAGGACTCTGTGATTATCGTAGCCTTGCTCACTAGCATGACGAAGATTCTGAGTATCATAATTTTGGACAGACGTATATGATTATCTGACGGTATGTTTGAGACTTTTGATTGTGGGGTGTTTGACCTAGAAGACTACTACCATTTTAATTTCGAGGACGAAATTTTTCTAAGGAGGGTAGACTTGTAACACCCAGTTTCTAAAATAAGGGTAATTATGAAATTTTATATTTTTATTTATTTAATTAAGATATTTAAATGATAATATGATTTTTGGTAATTTTTAATTATTTTAAAACTATTTTTAGATCATGACTTATGATTTTGGTGTTTGACTAGTGTAACCTTAGAGCCTAGCCATGTGATTAGGATGTCTGACTAGTACATTATAGCCTAGAAGTTATTTTGGGCATTTTAGGATTTATTTGAATTTAATATATTTTATTAGGAATTTTTGAATAATTTAATTTAATGGTGTGATTTAAATACTAATATAATTATTGCCTTGTGTTTATGGTTAGCCTAACCTAGGTGAGTCATGACTAACTTAGTGAGCCACTTTGAGAATTAGATGAGTTGGTTAAGGGGTTAATCAAGTTTAGTCATGGTTAAGTGATTTGCTAAGGGCTAAGATAGAACCCTTGTTCTAGGCCATCTATTTCCCTTGATACAATCCTAGCCATAGGATGAAACCCAAAAACCCTAACCCTAACTTTATGACCAGCCAAGAGACCCCCCTCCCCTTGCCTATATAATGCCTCTTTGGGGATTTGAGCCTCTTTCTTTGATAGTTCATCATTCTCTTAAGGAAGTAGGTAAGCCTCCTTTATTTCTTTCCTAGTTTAATCAATAGAACTCCTTTTTGAATGAAATTTCTTCCATTAGGACCTAATCATTGCTCTCTTACTGTTGGTGGAGTCCAATCACAGATTTTGAATCGATTTGATTGATTGGTGGCTTGTGGAGATTCCCTCTTTGAAGAGCTTTTTGAGAGTTTTGATACTTTGAGGTAACTTCTTGTTCTCACCATAGAATTCTGAAATTATTGCATGTATAGGGAGCCCTAGACCTAACCTAACTATAGGAATAGGAATCCCTAAGTTTCTGTGTCGATTCGTGTCCTAACAAGACACGTATCAGTGTGCTATGCAATGTGTTTGTGTAAATGCCACAGAGAACTTTTTGTGTTTATTTTCAAATTGTTTTTGAATGGAAAATCGTGTTTTGATGTCGCTTATCCATTTCTATAGCTCTGAGTTGTTTTTGTGATTGTGTCGTATCGATAGGAGACTCGTGCACACGCCCTCGTGCACACGCGTGCACGGGCTACAGTAATCACCTGCACCACGGGCTCTATTCTGGACATGACACAATTTTGTTTGACACGAGATTTTGTGGACAGCTTGGGGCACCCTCTGACATCACTGTCCCCAAGTTTCACGTGATTGTATGGTCAGGATTGGGAGAAATCGGCCACACACTGAATTTGCACTGTTCTGTGCACTGTGCAGGACACTTGAACTTTTGTCACTGATACAGCTTAGAATCTTTGGACACGACACTTTTAGACACAATTCAGGGTGATGGATAGGTAGCCCTATACATGGGCTACACGTGTGCACGGCCACGTGTCACCACGTGGACTGTGTCGAGTGCACGAGTCCTTGGACTCGCTGCACGACACTGTGCACTGTGCAGTGCACTCTTTGTGTTCGAGTGTGCTGGACACACTCGTGTCCACTTGTTGGGACACGAACAAGTTTTAGGACACAACACAATGTTGTTACTGATTTACCAACCCCTTTTCAAATTATTAGATGTAAATTCATTGTGAAATGGGAATTCCCCATTTATCCTGAACAGTGGAGTATCAGTGAAATAATTCACTGTTCTTCCCTGTCGAAATTCTTTTAAACAATTTATATCATGTTTTATGTTAGGTTTGACTTGCTACCCATCACCTATATCCTGTTTAGGAGGCATGGGTTTCATTTTTGTTGAATGGTTGATGAATAGGATTCGATTTCAGTCAGGGACTGTTATCCCTGATACTTGGCTTAAGTTCATAAACCTAGGGTTTTATTCCTGCACAAGGACAAACACACACACACTGAAAATGAATGGATTTTCCTGAGATTTAAAACTGGGTTTAGTTTAAATGTATGCAAATTGAGTTTTGTTTAATATTATGAAAACCTGAGATTGAAATGTATGCAAACTGGTTTTGTTTAATGTTATGAAAACTGAGTTTGAATGGTTATGCAAACTGGGTTTAGTTAATGTTATGAAAGCTGAAATGTGATGGAAACTGGGTTTTATTAATATGATGAAAACTGGGTTCTAATTAATGTGATGGAGACTGGTTTTGGTTAATGTGAGAAAAACTGAGTTTTAGTAATGATATGAAACCTGAGATTTGAAATGTCATGCAATTGGGTTTTAGTTAATGTTATGAAAAACTGAGTTTTCCTAAATTTCAGTTTAGATTTAAAATTATGTATGGATACATATGTAGTTTAGAGTTTACTGAATTGGTTTCCATCCCATTTATGTACTGTCATGTCTTACACACACACACACATGCTCCTAAGACACCACATTTCATATGAGGACAGTCACTTAGTTAGGCTTAACTGTTTCATGAGGATATTAGATTGTATTAGGATGAAAATGTTAACAAGTCCTAAAAACCTGAGAGTATTTTTGCCTATACACAGTGTATATACACACACATTGCCACCCTTGTATCACCCACACATGTGACACACACATTTGCCTCTCTCACCCTCACACAGATTTTTCTTCACACATACAAACTTATTCCTATCACTAACACCCTGTTTTGTTTACTGTACACACATGTACTACTGTCACACACCATCTGGAACTCATGTCCTGCCACACTTGACACTCACACACTGTCACTTGGTGGTTGAAACCTAAGCCTAAACACAGGACACTCACACACACCCCTATCTATATGCCTATCTCACATCACTCTCATGTATACACTCACACCCTCTTCACACATATGTATCATGACACAAAGACCAGACACTTATCCCTCTCACATTCACCCACATGCCTATAACCAAATGCACACACTCAATAACACTTTATATCACATACACATTCCTAGCTAACCCACACACACATTGATGAGTTTAGCCATGGATAAATTTCCTATATATATATATATATAGGTATGCCTTATATGTAGTGAGTATATATGCAATGTTAGCCTATACAATGTTGGCTATGTATATTTTGTCTAAAACTAAGATGTAGGCCATGTAGATACAATATGGGATATGATATGTTTGAATGCCATGATTTAGTGTCTAATTCACATGCCATGTTATATGCCTAGTGGTCTAAACTAATATGGGCATATGTAAATTGTAGGGTTGATAGCTTGTATAGCCTTGTGATTGGTGTGTGATTGCTAGACTAGGCTTGGTTAGGCCTAGTGAGACTTATTAGACTTGTTAGGGTCAGTCTTGACCTAGTTGACCTAGTTTGACTAGTGTAGTTGACCAGAGTTGACCAAGAGTTGACTTTGACCTAGATTGACCTAGAATCATGTAGAATGCATAGTAGGACTTCATTATATCATTTTAGACTTGTTGTGACTTGTGCTGTTCTGATTAGGAGCCAGACACCTCTCCTCGGACAGTACATTTGCTTCAGATATTCAGATACGAGGCGAGTACATTCTCTGATCATTTCATATCCTGTTTAGAATTATTTTCCTGCTTTAAATTACTTTACTTGATACTGTCACGTTGGTCACACGGATTGGTACTATATGGATATTTTCATGAGATGTTATCCCCCTCGGGAGCATCGGATACTACATGTTTTGTGCGTTTCACGAATCATCACGTATCTCTATGCTTCCTCTGATTCACGAATCGCTTGTGACACATGTACTCTCATGTTCACAGAGCCATCATGAATCACCTTCACGTATCACTCATTTTATGAGCCATGTGAAGTTTCACGAATCTTAACATAACTTGAACAGATCTTTGTGTATCGATTAGGGATGGGGGAGTAGAAATAGACATGTGAATATTATCCTGGTAGCTGTAGTCATGAATCACTCTCGTAGCTGTAGTCATGAATCTCCTATGCCATTCACATGTTTATATTTTACTCTGACTCACTAGTCACTATTAGCTCTCTATGTATAGTAGATATTCTATTACAGTTTCTCTCTCTGTTTACATACTGTTTTTCTTCAGTTCATGTATCTTACTTTACTGCATGATTATATTTTCTAACCTGCTATGATCTGTTGAGATGTACTGTGCTCGCTCCTGTCCTGACTGGACCTGTTGAAAATATTACAGAGGATGAGGAGGAGGCCCTATGTACCACCTATTACGGAGCAGGCTTAGACGACACCTGCGACCTGGCTCCTCTGGAGGACCCAGCTGCAGTTCAGGATGCTACTCCCAGAGTCTAGACTAGATAGCTAGGCTTTAGTTTTCTTTCAGCTTGTTATTTGATTTTCAGTTGTTCTTCTGAGATGTTATATTTAGAGACTTGTTTTGAGCTGGATGTTCTTGAGTTGTTATCTTATACACCTAGATTTTCTCTCTCTTAATAGTATTACTTTGTGTTTCTGATCTCTCTATCTACCTTTTCTATTCTATATCTGCTTTAGATGTGATTGAGACTGTTCTGTTATGTCACCTCCGTTCGGAGTGTATATACTGTACAGGTACCTTTATATTGTTAGATGATTGACCTAGGACAGCGTTCTACCGCCGACACTGCGGCGTAGGCTGGGCGTTGTTACGTTCTCGTACCCTCGCAGTGGGTGCGGGTCGTGACAAGAAGTATTAGAGCGGCTGGAAAAAGATATTGCCATAGTACTTTGTAAGCTTGAAAAGATATTCCCACCTGCATTTTTTGATATTATGGTGCATCTAGCTATTCACTTGCCACATGAGGCAAAAGTTGGAGGGCCCGTTCATTATCGTTGGATGTATCCAATAGAAAGGTAATTTTTAACTTACTATATTAAATTACTTTTCCTTTTGAACATGCATATATCTTTTTCAAGTTTACATGATGCAGTGACTAATGTAGAGGCTTATTTATGTCAACAGGTTTTTATGCACACTTAAGAGATATGTGCGTAATAAAGCACGTCCTGAAGGTTCTATTGCTGAAGCTTACATTGATAGTGAATGTCTTACATTTTGCTCAATGTACCTTCAGGGTGTTGAGACTATATTTAATCGAGAAGAAAGAAATTTTGACGGAGGTCAAGATAAGCATAATAACATATCTGTTTTCTCAGCAAATATGCGTCCCTTAGGATCAAGAAAAGCTTATGAGAAAATGGATATGACATAATACAGTAAGGCTCGATTGTATGTCTTGAACAATTGCAATGAAATAGAGCATTATATAAAGTGAGTTATTTCATCCTCGTTACTTCCTGGCATCAAATAATTTATTTTATTATTATCCTGATTTGATTTTTTTATAAATATATGTAGTGAACACATGGCCGAGCTTGAGAGACAAAGCACACATAATGTACAGGAAAAATATGACCAACTATTTCCAAAATGGTTTGAAAATCGCGTAAGTCTTATTTATCGGTAATTAGCTTAATTTACACGTAAACACTTATCATTCTTAGTTTTGATGGGTTATTCTTACTAATTTACTTAAATTTTTATGGATAGATGAAACTATTGCGTGCACAAAAATCACCTGAAGCTACAGATCAACTATATTCCTTAGCTTGCGGTCCTGATCAGCGAGCAAGACGATACACAGGGTGTATCATTAATGGAATGAGGTTTCATACAAAGGAGCGGAAGAGACATCGTAGAACTCAAAATAGTGGTGTGGTTGTAAATGGAGATCACCAAGGAAAAGACATTGACTTCTATGGTGCTTTAACAGAAATTATTGAGTTGAGCTACTTGGGGGGAAATCGAGTTTTTATATTCAAGTGTGATTGGTTTGATGTAGGAAATAAGAAGACAGGGATCCAAACAGATGGTTACTTCACTTCCATTAATATATCCCGTAAATGGTACAAGGATGATCCGTTTGTTCTAGCTTCTCAAGCCGAACAAGTCTTTTATGTTAATGATTCTAAATTGCGAGGTAGCTGGCAAGTCGTGCAAAAAACTCAACCAAGAAACATTTATGATGTTCCAGAAGTAGTTATAGAAAAGGGAGAAGAAGATGATAGATTGATGGGTGATGGTGAGGCTTATCAACAACATCTACCGAATGATACGAATGTAAATGTTGAAGAAGAGGTGCCACATTTGTCATTAGGAAGGAATGATGTGGTCTCAAATGCCACTGATGTGACCAGCCTCCATCCAAATGAATTAGATCTAGAAGATGATGATTTCATTAACGATGATGAACTTTCTGAAGCAGATGATACCTTTGAAGACTACTACTCTGATAAGGGAGAACCAATACATAGTGATCATGACACTGATATAGATGATATGTAGTTCTTTCTGTCGATGAAATTAGTTTATGCTTTGAAAATATAATCTTATTGCATTTATGATTTTTTTTATCATAATACACTTATCAGTTTATTTATGTCTATAAAATTTCATTTTTTTAGCTCTAATTGCAAACTGGCATGAGAGACTCAGATATCCATAGAAAGTGAGCACCCATAACTGAAGTGGGTTATACATACATTTTCCCCAATACAGTCTCTTTCTAAACTGGGAGAGAAGGGAGTATTATCTAGAGGTGCAGAAATCTTGATATTGTAGCCAGAATTCTTGAGTTCATTCAAACGCTGACAGCCCAAAAGCTGTCCATAATAATGATATAATGAGTGTTAGAACTTCCATCGTACACATGATACAATTCAGGTTCATGGATTCAAACGCTGACATGAATTTAGGAGAACCTGAGATAATCAAAACCATGACTGTATCCATGAATATCCATGAACCTGAATTCAGTCATGGGCTACTAGATGTTTATGTTCTTATATTTTATGGAACTAGGAAACTAGTAGATGGCATGGTTGTACTTATTTGTTATGGAATCTATAGATAGAAGAATACCATTTGCATATTTTTCAGGAATTCGAAGGAAAACAATAGGAAAATGTTGATATTTTTTTTCTCTCTTTTAACACTAATATCATAAAACAGATCCTAATTACTGTAGATAGCCAAAGTACTAACATCATGTATGATAGGCGCATGAGGATGGGGGAATCCACTTCCAGCACCAAATTTACATAGATCACTGACAAAGTACAAATTCATGTAAGCATTTAAACATAACTAAATGACATGGGATTTCCTAATTAGTATCGACTCCCAAGACTATGATAAAAAAAGCTAGTGAGAAATATTTTTTAGTACATTCCAAGTGATCATAGTTTCTCCTTTGTATTTGACAAAAAGGCAATTTGCTGATGAACCAAGCTGAGATGGCAAATATGTAGCTGCAAGGAATAGATTTTATAAGTCATTTAGTAGTAAGAAGTAAAGACTCATGGAGCAGGTGGAAGTTCATTTATTGGATATATTTATCTGTTTATGCTATCTACTTGTTTCTTATTATGAATATTGGATGGACTTTTCTTCTGTATTCTTCTAGTTTGCTTAAAAGATTTCTTTTACTTATAAATTTATGCAGTATTAATCGCATCATGGGCTTGATTTGTTGATAAGTGGGTCAGATGAGTTTATTCTTTTCATATTTTTTTGAGTAATTGTGGCTTTGTGAAATTTGGCACTTACATCTTATTTTGAGTCTACTTGCATAACATTTCACTGTTAGTGCATGATAAGTGTTGTATACAGGATCAATTTTTTCCTCGATGGAAAAATGGTAAACCATGCATTCTTTATCCCTCCTCGAATCAAAGAGTATGTGTAGGTTTCTTATTAATATTTGGATAAGACGTCATTAGTAGGTGGTCGGCTTTCCTTAGCTATATAAAGGCTAGTACTCTGTGCTTATGTACCGGACAGAAATCAGAAATATAGCATATTATTCTATGTAGGTCCTGTAGCTGTGAGTGTTTTTGTTCATAAGAAAAAATTATAGTAAAAGGGGCATTATTTGGCCAGCTGTAGAGGATATTATTACCTTTGATTGAGTAAATTTATTCTTGAGTTCTGTTTCTCCTATACTTTGATAGACCAAGATCTTTGAGATCCAACAGGACTCACAGGGATATGTTCATCAAGGACCGTGAATGAAAAGTAATCATTTTCGAGTACCGATCTCAATTCAACATACATGCCTTCGTGTCTAATTGGCTGTCATTGAGTGAAATATAACCGCTCATAACCGGTACTTTCAAAATACCTCACAACCCCGCTACCCCAACAATTGCCGAGCAGACCCTAAGGGTCATGTCCTCTTTAAGAATCTGCAACTTCATAAATTCATATTTTTATTATGATCGACTCAGAACTAATTTGTTTCTAAATTAAGCTTGTCTAGGTTGCTTTTGTTAAACATGTGATATTAAATATATCAAGAGTAGCTCCTTAACCTCTGCTTAAAAGCATTTTCTTTTACTGTTATTCACTCTTGATGCATTTAATATAGATCTCTACTCCTTTTCTTACTCTTAGCAAGTCTATAAATATCTTTTACCCCCTCACTTTCTAACCTTCTATACATATAATCATAGGCCTTGGATTAGCTCAACTAACTGCTTTCTTAGTGTACCCATAATTTAACTTTGGTTCGGTCATGTAGCTTCCTAGTTTACCTCGATCTTCATGTTCATCGTAAATCATTATCCCATTGTTGCCCAGACATTTTTTTGCAGCTTGTAGGTTATTTTCTTCTTCTGCTTTATTTCTTCTCAGTACTTGACATTATCAAATGGGAAGAATTTGTACAGCATTTCAAGTGAAGTTAGCAAAAAGGACATAATAATGAACATGGTTGAATTGTATTCTTAGTTACACAAACTTGTGTGCATTGGGATGGTGGTAGTAATGCAGTAACATGCTATCTTATTGGTCCATATTAGGGGTCTATGCTTTGATTAGCTTTTTTTTTTTCCTTTTACTTATATCTTTGGATTGATGCATGAAATTGGGATTTGGTTAGTTTATAAAAGATGTTTGGGGGGGGTCCTTCATTTCTTTTTTAAATTATTATTCTGGATTCACACTAGGTTTGATGCCCTTAATTGGAATTTGTTTAGAGTATTAGGTTCATGGATTCAAACGCTGACATGAATTTAGGAGAACCTGAGATAATCAAAACCAATGATTCCATGTCCAAAGGTTCATGGATACAGCCCATGACTGAAATTTTCATCCCATCAAAATCAATGCTGCATTGTCACATGTATATCTGCTGCATACATATCGGACATGCTATAGACACTCCAAATATATTAGGGTTATGCCAAATCAGTGCAAAGTTCTCCATATACTTAACGTGTCTTAATATATTCATATGTGTGCAATATAGTTAACAAAGGAGTGTCCCAGTGTCATGAGGGGAATGCCAATGCAAGTTCGCGGGGAGGGGGTGTTAGGATGTTTGCATTTATATTTCCAATGGAAGGCCCTTTTTCTTTTATATATCTTCATGTCTTCATAAGATCTGGAACGCTGTGTTTAAGGTTTCAGAATGGTTTCATTTTCATGCGTTGGAATGAAATTCACAGAACTCCAATCGCTGAGGGTTCAGCCATTTATGGTAACTCTGGAAATCTTCACAGTAGTGGAAACATGCCCCTTTCCCAAAGAGTAATGACTGATAAATGGAAATTGGCTGTCTTACTTATCTTTCGCATAAGTTACACATCACTACATGAAACATGCCCCTTTCCTTGGGACCCAACAAGGGATATAATCATCAAATTTCATTCCTTTTGCTGGTCTATTAGGGGTCTGTGCTTTGATTAGTTTTTTTTCCTTTTACTTATATCTTTGGATTGATGCATGAAATTGGGATTTGGTTAGTTTATAAAAGATGTTTTCATTTCTTTTTTAAATTATTATTCTGGATTCACACTAGGTTTGATGCCCTTAATTGGAATTTGTTTAGAGTATTAGGTTATAGATTGTGTCGGAATTACAATTAATTATTTATCCCGGAACCTGGTTTGTAACTAAGTATTGATATATTAAATCAGTCCACTTGAGTATCAGTCAAGAGTAGGGAAAGTTATTGGTTGAAGTGAGCTTGGTTTAACCTTCGATATTCAGTCCTACATTCATGTCATGTTCCATTTTCCCTTGTGCATCATGTATCAATGATGAGGTTAGTAGGGGCTCGGGTATGGGATTAATTTAGTGTTAGATGTGTTTCCTTGTCCACCCTCTATATTAAATGTCTTGTCCCTATTAGATTAGGTGTCTGTCTTAATGGTCAGCCCTTCCAGTTCAGTTACTTTTGAATGGATTGAATCATTTCAGTTAATAAGTAGGTCTTGGCTCGGGCATACCTATGGATAATGTTCAGTCCAATTTATATATGATATTCAATCATTGCATTCACTGATGTATCAGTCCACTTGTTCTAGTTAAGTCCTTCACATATGTGTGTTCTATCTTTTTGTATCCTAATATTCAGTCTTTTGTTGTTTTTCCTGTCCACAGTTAGATTGCTCAGTCTCCTGAGGAGTAACCCTTAGCATATCAGCCCCCATATGCAGTCCTTTAGTCCGAGATCAGTCCACTGTATGTTTAATGCTCAGTCCAAGATAACTCTCTGTCCAGTTCACTATATTAATCTATGTTCAGTCCCCATTGTAATTTGGCAGTCCACCCTTTTATTTGGACTTAAGTAGGCATTACCATATCTAATTTGGCAGTCTACCATATTACTCTTCCTATATAGATGACCTTGAGCCTAATAGAATAACTGAATTGTATCCATGTCTGAAAAAAAATGGATACTCCTGAATTGTATCCATGAACTGAATTGTATCCATGCCCAAAAACATGACTGAAAAAAACATGATACACTCGTTATTAGATATCCAGGTCTGGATGAACCTGAATTGTATCCATGAACTGAATGTATCCATGAACTGAATTGTATCCATGGATATCAAATAAAGAGAGGATGAATTGTATCCATGAACGCTGACAGCCCATCCTCTCTTTATTTGATATCCATGAACCTGAGATAAACAACGATACAATTCAGGTTCATGGATTCAAATGCTGACATGAATTTAGGAGAACCTGAGATAATCAAAACCAATGATTCCATGTCCAAAGGTTCATGGATACAGCCATGACTTGTCACGACCCGCACCCACTGTGAGGGTACGAGAACGTAAAAACGCCCAGCCTACGCCGCAGTGTCGGCGGTAGAACGCTGTTCTAGGTCATGAACTATAACTAACATGATATGAATACTCTCCATAAGGAGGCCAACACAGAGGTACAACTCAATCACAATCTAGAGATAGAATATGGCACGATAAAATAGATAAGAGAATCCTCAACTGAGGTACAACAGAAATGAAATACAAGTCTAATCATCTCTAAAAATATACAACTCTGAATCAAGAACAACAACTAAACCTAAAATGGAAAAACAGTCTAAGCTATCTATACTAAGCAGGGTATCGTCCTCAGCAGCTGCCTGAACCTCCCCAGGGGTCCAGGTCGCGAGTGTCATCTAGGCAAGCTCCAAGTAAGGGTGCAGGGTGCCTCATCATCCTCTGTAAAATTTTCAACAGGTCCAGTCAGGACGGAAGCGAGCACAAAATATCTCACGCAGTTCATATCATGTTAGAAAATATAAAGCATGCAATAGAGTAAGGTACATGAAACGCTGAAAGAAGAAGATATATGAAAAATAGTAGAGATTTGATAACAGGAAATATCTAAATATGATAAGTAAGACTGTAAGAAACATGTGATTTTAGAGCACAATATGGTTATGTAAACGGGTTAGGTTATACAATAAAATGGGACTCCTTTGTACGTGGGTGTACAATGGACATATACAATTTCTTATACAATACGATTGATCACATAACCATTTCTACTCCCCCTCCCCAATCAATACACAAGGATCCAATTCAGTTACGTTACCTTATACAATGACTTATACAATGACTTGTACAATAGCTTGTACAATGGCTTGTACAATGGCTCAATGTGATACTGAGAGTACAATATGCACAATGAGTGTACAATGATAAGGGTATTCAATAAATACAACATGTAAGTAAAACGCACATCACAATATGTACTTAGTGAATACAAGGAGATAACATCTCAGAAGAAGATCCATATAGTACCAATCCGTGATAAAGATCGTGTCAGCATCAAGTACAGTGATCTAAAGCAAGAATGTAAATCCACACAAGTATGAAACGGTCAGAGAATGTACTCGCCTCGTATCTGAATGTCTGAAGTAAATGTATTGTCCAAGATGAGATACCTGACTCCTAGTCAAAGCAATACAAGTCACAACAAGTCTAAAATGATATAATGAAGTCCTACTATGCATTCTACATGATTCTAGGTCAATCTAAACCAAAGTCGACACTTGGTCAACTTCAGTCAACTATACTAGTCAAGGCTAGGTCAACCAAGTCAAACCTATGTCAAACTAGTCTACACTAGGCTAACAAGGCTATTCTAAGTCTAACTAGACTACACAAGTCAAATCTAGGCCCACTAGGCATACCATGCCATAGTCAACCCATAACTCATCTATATGTCATATATATATCTATACCATCTAAAATAGAAGCACCTAAACATACATACACCTATTACCATTATACAATATCAACCATGCACTAATCATATATTTACATTAACACACATTCATATATATAGGAACCTATGTATATACATATCTCAATTTATATATAGGTACACATATGAAAGAGAGGGGAAAATACAGGAATACAAGGGTGTGTGAAAGAGGGTGAGAGAGAGAGTGTCGTGCCATCACATGAGTGTGTGGGTGTTGAGAATGAGTGATAGGAAGGTGAAGTGTGTGAAGAGTGTGTGTGTGTGTGTGTTTGTGACAACAATGATGGGAAAAATTTGGAATAAAATATGGTCAAATGGGGACAGCAATGTGGTCTTATGCAGGACAGTTATAGGGGGTGATATTGAAGCTAAAAAAATAGGACAGGTTTGGGACTGTTACATGCTGTCATGAAAGGCTGGAAATGGCATGGTTTGGACTGATTTAGGAGGGCTGCTTATAGGGCATGTTAGGACTGAAACATTAGGCAATGTGGACAGCCATCTAGGTGTTAAGGACAGCCAGTTTATAGGTAAAATCTGGACAGCCAATATACTAATTTTGGGGGACTGATTTGGTAAGTTAAGGACAGGTTTATGACAGAAATGTGAGAGTATGGTGAGGGTTAAAACAGTGCATATTCATGTGAGGGAGGGTCATGTGAGGATGTGTGTGTTGTGCATGAGAGCTTGTATGTGAACCCTGGAAACCCAAGGACAGAAACAGTGTGCAGGAAACCACATGTGCAGGAAACCATAAAACAGGGTGTACAACGTGTGTGTGTTTGCAATGTGATAGAGTGTTAGATTTTGAGGAATGTCCTGTGTATATTCTCAGGTATCCTAAACTAAATGACAGGAATTGAAGTAGTCCAGTTTTTAGTTCAATAGTGCCAACCATCCCTCAGGTTTATGGGTACAAAACAGTGCCTTAGGTGTGAAATGTGTGAATCTCAGGAAACAACATTCATAGGAATCAAAACAATCATGACAATTTGATTTCTAATTAACAGTGAATCCTATTTACACATTCAATCCTCAGCTAATCAAAACCCAATTCCTGAGTTAACATTTAGATAACAGTTAGCAGTTAAAACATTTGTTAAACTAACAATTTAACATGTAAGGAACTGAAAATAACTCAGTGAACTAAGCAATCTCAGGTTTTGAGAACTATGGGATCAATAGTTTCAAAGATAACTCGGTTTGTACATTAAGCCATAATGCAAATCATCTCAGCTTTAAAATAGGAATTAAGGTTAGAATGAAAACTCAGGAAAATGTATGCTCAGGCATTAGAAAATATTGATAGGAATATTAAATCAAAATCAGTTATTAAGGAAATGAAGTTAATTTACAGTTTGAAAACAGTGGATACATGGAATAAACTGGAAAACAGTGAGTCACTAGAGGAATTCAGTGGCATGGTATAATCTGTGTATGTACAGAAAATAGACAATAGGAAAACAGTGTAGTTAGCTAACTATATCCTGTGTGCATGTGGGCAATAGGAAAACATGGAATGACAATAACCTGTGTGTATATCCTGGGAATCAACCTATTGCAACCGTGTACATTGTGAATAGAAAACAGGGATTCATTGAGTTAACTAATCATTATGAAATCTGGAGATAATTGACAGTTAACTAGAATAGTGAGCATACATTGTTAGGAATGAATGAAACATTCCACTAGGTAAAAATGGGAAGGACATCTCAGGAATAGTATTTGAATCAATTCAATTCAGTAAAAAAAATAGAAAGGAACAACTCTCATTCATGCAAATTCTAGCCCAGCTCAAAGTCTAATTCGAATATAGATTGAATCAAACAATTGGAATAATAAAACAGGATAGTCACATGAAGACTGAAACTAAATCCACGTATCAGCTATTTCAGTCCAACCATTACAAACCAGAATTTGAACCCAAAATCTCAAACTCCAAACTTAGATCATTATTCAGAAATCAGTAAACATGCATGTAAGCTAATGTGGTATTTAAACATTGCAGTTTTGTTTAGGAATTCAAATCAATTTTCAAAGGAAATGGAATCAATTCTCAGGTAACAACCAATGTACCCATTGTCATTCGAGGACCACCACCAATCCAAAATCCCATTTACAAACCCACAAGTCGATTTCAAAAGTAATTTGCATTAGTCATAAACTAACAATCATGTAGGAGTAATTTGCAGTCGAAACATCATCCAAACAGGGAAATAAAAAGGTTTTAAAAAAACTGGAAACTAATGTATCAGCGTATCAGTGATAATACCATTCGAAGCCTCATTCGAAACCAATATCATATTAAAAACCTAAATTAACATGTAACTAAATCTAACATAGGTTATATATCATAAATAGGATCAATATAGCAATTAAAAACATTGTTAATAGCATTCAAAATCAAATAAAATAGTGAATCAAATCAGCACTGTCCTGGACTGTACAGTGACGAACCCATGCACACACGAATACGTGTCCGACACGACACGAGGACTCGTGAAACTCGAGGAACCTCGTGTCAGTCATGGACACGACACGTGTGTCAAGTTTTCTGGGTTGAAACCCTGTGTGCACTGAGGAAATATACCCGAGTAGCAGGACATCAACCTGCCATCGTGCACGCGTGCGCGGCCGCATGTCCACACGCTCGTGTCGACTCGACACGATGCTAAGACGTGCTCAGTGCTATAGAAACGTGTAAGCAAGAACAAAACCTAGCATCCTATTCAAAAACAATCCATAAAAACAAACGAAATGCCCTTTGAGGCATTTCGACAAACACCTAGGGACAGGGTCTGATACGTGTCCAAAACGGACACGAAACCTATGAACCCCGACACGAAACTAATGCAGACACTTAGGGGACTCCTAGGGCTATGCATCTATGATGAATAAACAGTAGGTTAGATAGGGTTTAAGAGAGTTACCAATGGTTCTCCTCAAGCTCAAAACCTTCAATGAACAGTGCTTTCTACTGTAGCTCGAGCACGAATAGGTTCCCAAATCAGTCCTCTACCTCCATGGACAGTAAGAGGGTGATGGTTAGGTCACAATGCAAGAAGTTTCATTGAAAAAGGTTAAGAAATGACCAAGTTATGAAGGAGTGAATAGAAGGCTCACATTGTTCTTGAGAATGGAGAAATGATGTAAAGAGGCAAAGGATTTGAGAGGGATTAAATAGGGAGGGGATCCCAAGATGGCTGCCCTAATAACTAGGGTTAGAGTTGATCTAATGGTTCTCCACCATTCTAGGCTAATCAATGGCTAGATGAAACCTAGGTAGCCTATCACTAGTCTTAACTAATCAATATGACTAATAACTAATCAAATCACAAATCATGACTAGCCATGACTAACAATGACCAATCTCAATCTAACTTAGTCTAACCATGACTAGCTAGGACTAATATAGGTTAGGCTAAACTAGACCACATAAAAATAAATTAAAATAATATTTAAATCACACCATTCACAATAAATCATTTAAATTCCAAATAAAATATATTAAATTCCAATAATTCAAAAGTGACAAAAATACCCTCTAGGCTAAAATGTACTAGTCAAACATCCTAATCACATGGCTAGGCTCTAAGGTTACACTAGTCAAACACCAAAATCATAAGTCATGATTTAAATAGTTTTAAAAAATAATTAAAAATCACTAAAATCATAATATGAAATAAATATCATTAAATAATAATTGTAATTACAAAATTTCAAAATTACCCTTATCTGGAAAACTGGGTGTTACAATCCTACCCACCTTATAAAAATTTCGTCATCGAAATTAAGATGGTAGCAGTCCTTCTAGGTCAAACACCCCACAATCAAAGTCTCAAACATACCGTCAGATAATCATATGCATCTGTCCAAAATTATGTTGTCCAGAGTCTTCATCATGCTAGTGAGCAAGGCTACAATAATCACAGAGTCCTTGACTAAGGTACGTACCCTTAGGTTCATGGTATTTAAAATTTTTGCATTGCCGCATGCGACGGCGAAAATCTTAAATTCCCATACCCGAGAAATACATCCAAAATCTGACTACATGTCCTTACTATGCCAACTAGCACGGCCATCGAAGATTCTAGATCCCATGATTTAGGCAACCTAGCCCATGTGATTTATCTCAGAAGAAAATCAACATAACACCAAAAGCAACAGGACAAAATTGATAAATCAATAAGGAACAGGGAGAATCGAATTTCAAGACAGCTATAATTAAGAGGCAATTGCGGAAATAAAATCAAAAGAACGGAACCTGCAACTAGATCTCCAACGGCCTGTGCATCCTTGACAGTCCTGACGATAGCTCGCCCTGCTAGTTTCCCCTGGTCTGCTGCTGATGCTGTATGAATCACCGCTGCTAAGAGAAGTCAGAAATAACGAGAGAAAATCTCTGTACAGATAGAGGTGCACCTCCAATGTAGCAGAAATGCCAACCTGAGTCGGCACAACAGAAGCTGCGGTCTCGAGGCCCTGATGAACAGGACGAGAGGTGGCCAGCCTCTCGATAGTATCCCTCGAACCGAAGCGATGAGATCGTCTTCATAACCATCATGAAAACAGATCAAAACAAGGAGCAATTTCTGAGAATGAAGCAAAAATTCAAAGGAGGACAGTTTATATTCAAGGGAAGTCAATAAGCAACAATTTTAGACAAAGGAATCTGATTAAGAGTTTTTTCTAATGTGATTGAGTACCTCTAAAAATAATCCTAATCCTACTGCAGGCTGTAGTGATACTCTAGTTTGAATACTACTACATAAACTCGACCTGCATGGGCCACCACTAAAAACGTGTCACGACCCGCACCCACTGTGAGGGTACGAGAACGTAACAACGCCCAGCCTACGCCCCAGTGTCGGCGGTAGAACGCTGTTCTAGGTCATGAACTATAACTAACATGATATGAATACTTTCCATAAGGAGGCCAACACAGAGGTACAACTCAATCACAATCTAGAGATAGAATATTGTACGATAAAATAGATAAGAGAATCCTCAACTGAGGTACAACAGAAATAAAATACAAGTCTAATCATCTCTAAAAATATACAACTCTGAATCAAGAACAACAACTAAACCTAAAATGGAAAAACAGTCTAAGCTATCTATACTAAGCAGGGTATCGTCCTCAGCAGCTGCCTGAACCTCTCCAGGGGTCCAGGTCGCGAGTGTCATCTAGGCAAGCTCCAAGTAAGGGTGCAGGGTGCCTCATCATCCTCTGTAAAATTTTCAACAGGTCCAGTCAGGACGGGAGCGAGCACAAAACATCTCACGCAGTTCATATCATATTAGGAAATATAAAACGTACAATAGAGTAAGGTACATGAAACGCTGAAAGAAGAAGATATATGAAAAACAGTAGAGATTTGATAACAGGAAATATCTAAATATGATAAGTAAGACTGTAAGGAACATGTGATTTTAGAGCACAATATGGTTATGTAAACGGGTTAGGTTATACAATAAAATGGGACTCCTTTGTATGTGGGTGTACAATGGACATATACAATTTCTTATACAATACGATTGATCACATAACCATTTCTACTCCCCCTCCCCAATCAATACACAAGGATCCAATTCAGTTACGTTACCTTATACAATGACTTGTACAATGACTTGTACAATAGCTTGTACAATGGCTTGTACAATGGCTCAATGTGATACTGAGAGTACAATATGAATAATGAGTGTACAATGATAAGGGTATTCAATAAATACAACATGTAAGTGAAACGCACATCACAATATATACTTAGTGAATACAAGGAGATAACATCTCAGAAGAAGATCCATATAGTACCAATCCGTGATAAAGATCGTGTCAGCATCAAGTACAGTAATCTAGAGCAAGAATGTAAATCCACACAAGTATGAAACGGTCAGAGAATGTACTCGCCTCGTATCTGAATGTCTGAAGTAAATGTACTGTCCAAGATGAGATACATGACTCCTAGTCAAAGCAACACAAGTCACAACAAGTCTAAAATGATATAATGAAGTCCTACTACGCATTCTACATGATTCTAGGTCAATCTAAACCAAAGTCGACACTTGGTCAACTTCAGTCAACTATACTAGTCAAGGCTAGGTCAACCAAGTCAAACCTATGTCAAACTAGTCTACACTAGGCTAACAAGGCTATTCTAAGTCTAACTAGACTACACAAGTCAAATCTAGGCCCACTAGGCATACCATGCCATAGTCAACCCATAACTCATCTATATGTCATATATATATATATATCTATACCATCTAAAATAGAAGCACCTAAACATACATACACCTATTACCATTATACAATATCAACCATGCACTAATCATATATTTACATTAACACACATTCATATATATAGGAACCTATGTATATACATATCTCAATTTATATATAGGTACACATATGAAAGAGAGGGGAAAATACAGGAATACAAGGGTGTGTGAAAGAGGGTGAGAGAGAGAGTGTGGTGCCATCACATGAGTGTGTGGGTGTTGAGAATGAGTGACAGGAAGATGAAGTGTGTGAAGAGTGTGTGTGTGTGTGTGTTAGTGACAACAATGATGGGAAAAATCTGGAATGAAATATGGTCATATGGGGACAGCAATGTGGGCTTATGCAGGACAGTTATAGGGGGTGATATTGAAGCTAAAAAAATAGGACAGGTTTGGGACAGTTACATGCTGTCATGAAAGGCTGGAAATGGCATGGTTTGGACTGATTTAGGAGGGCTGCTTATAGGGCATGTTAGGACTGAAACATTAGGCAATGTGGACAGCCATCTAGGTGTTAAGGACAGCCAGTTTATAGGTAAAATCTGGACAGCCAATATACTAATTTTTGGGGACTGATTTGGTAAGTTAAGGACAGGTTTATGACAAAACTATGAGAGTGTGGTGAGGGTTAAAACAGTGCATATTCATGTGAGGGAGGGTCATGTGAGGATGTGTGTGTTGAGCATGAGAGCTTGCGTGTGAACCCTGGAAACCCAAGGACAGAAACAGTGTGCAGGAAACCACATGTACAGGAAAACATAAAACAGGGTGTACAATGTGTGTGTGTTTGCAATGTGATAGAGTGTTATATTTTAAGGAATGTCCTGTGTATATTCTCAGGTATCCTAAACTAAATGACAGGAATTGAAGTAGTCCAGTTTTCAGTTCAATAGTGCCAACCATCCCTCAGGTTTGTGGGTGCAAAACAGTGCCTTAGGTGTGAAATGTGTGAATATCAGGAAACAGCATTCATAGGAATCAAAACAATCATGACAATTTGATTTCTAATTAACAGTGAATCCTATTTACACATTCAATCCTCAGCTAATCAAAACCCAATTCCTGAGTTAACATTTAGATAACAGTTAGCAGTTAAAACATTTGTTAAACTAACAATTTAACATGTAAGGAACTGAAAATAACTCAGTGAACTAAGCAATCTCAGGTTTTGAGAACTATGGGATCAATAGTTTCAAAGATAACTCGTTTTGTACATTAAGCCATAATGCAAATCATCTCAGCTTTAAAATAGGAATTAAGGTTAGAATAAAAACTCAGGAAAATGTATGCTCAGGCATTGGATAATATTGATAGGAATATTAAATCAAAATCAGTTATTAAGGAAATGAAGTTAATTTACAGTTTGAAAACAGTGGATACATGGCATAAACTGGAAAACAGTGAGTCACTAGAGGAATTCAGTGGCATGGTATAATCTGTGTATGTACAGAAAATAGACAATAGGAAAACAGTGTAGTTAGCTAACTATATCCTGTGTGCATGTGGGCAATAGGAAAACATGGAATGACAATAACCTGTGTGTATATCCTGGGAATCAACCTATTGCAACCGTGTACATTGTGAATAGAAAACAGGGATTCATTGAGTTAACTAATCATTATGAAATCTGGAGATAATTGACAGTTAACTAGAATAGTGAGCATACATTGTTAGGAATGAATGAAACATTCCAGTAGGTAAAAATGGGAAGGACATCTCAGGAATAGTATTTGAATCAATTCAATTCAGTAAAAAAAATAGAAAGGAACAACTCTCATTCATGCAAATTCTAGCCCAGCTCAAAGTCTAATTCGAATATAGATTGAATCAAACAATTGGAATAATAAAACAGGATAGTCACATGAAGACTGAAACTAAATCCACGTATCAGCTATTTCAGTCCAACCATTACAAACCAGAATTTGAACCCAAAATCTCAAACTCCAAACTTAGATCATTATTCAGAAATCAGTAAACATGCATGTGAGTTAATGTGGTATTTAAACATTGGCAGTTTTGTTTAGGAATTCAAATCAATTTTCAAAGGAAATGGAATCAATTCTCAGGTAACAACCAATGTACCCACTGTCATTCGAGGACCACCACCAATCCAAAATCCCATTTACAAACTCACAAGTCAATTTCGAAAGTAATTTGCATTAGTCATAAACTAACAATCATGTAGGAGTAATTTGCAGTCGAAACATCATCCAAACAGGGAAATAAAAAGGTTTTAGAAAAACTGGAAACTAATGTATCAGCGTATCAGTGATAATACCATTCGAAGCCTCATTCGAAACCAATATCATATTAAAAACCTAAATTAATATCTAACTAAATCTAACATAGGTTATATATCATAAATAGGATCAATATAGCAATTAAAAACATTGTTAATAGCATTCAAAATTGAATAAAACAGTGAATCAAATCAGCACTGTCCTGGACTGTACAGTGACGAACCCATGCACACACGAATACGTGTCCGACACGACACGAGGACTCGTGAAACTCGAGGAACCTCGTGTCAGTCATGGACACGACACGTGTGTCAAGTTTTGTGGGTTGAAACCCTGTGTGCACTGAGGAAATACCCCGAGTAGCAGGACATCAACCTGCCATCGTGCACGCGCGCGCGGCCGCATATCCACACGCTCGTGTCGACTCGACACGACGCTAAGACGTGCTCAGTGGTATAGAAACATGTAAGCAAGAACAAAACCTAGCATCCTATTCAAAAATAATCCATAAAAACAAACGAAATGCCCTTTGAGGCATTTCGACAAACACCTAGGGACAGGGTCTGATACGTGTCCAGAACGGACACGAAACCTATGAACCCCGACATGAAACTAATGCAGACACTTAGGGGACTCCTAGGGCTATGCATCCATGATGAATAAATAGTAGGTTAGATAGGGTTTAAGAGAGTTACCAATGGGTTCTCCTCAAGCTCAAAACCTTCAATGAACAGTACTTTCTACTGTAGCTCGAGCACGAATAGGTTCCCAAATCAGTCCTCTACCTCCATGGACAGTAAGAGGGTGATGGTTAGGTCACAATGCAAGAAGTTTCATTGAAAAAGGTTAAGAAATGACCAAGTTATGAAGGAGTGAATAGAAGGCTCACCTTGTTCTTGAGAATGGAGAAATGATGTAAAGAGGCAAAGGATTTGAGAGGGATTAAATAGGGAGGGGATCCCAAGATGGCTGCCCTAATATCTAGGGTTAGAGTTGATCTAATGGTTCTCCACCATTCTAGGCTAATCAATGGCTAGATGAAACCTAGGTAGCCTATCACTAGTCTTAACTAATCAATATGACTAATAACTAATCAAATCACAAATCATGACTAGCCATGACTAACAATGACCAATCTCAATCTAACTTAGTCTAACCATGACTAGCTAGGACTAATCTAGGTTAGGCTAAACTAGACCACATAAAAATAACTTAAAATAATATTTAAATCACACCATTCACAATAAATCATTTAAATTCCAAATAAAATATATTAAATTCCAATAATTCAAAAGTGACAAAAATACCCTCTAGGCTAAAATGTACTAGTCAAACATCCTAATCACATGGCTAGGCTCTAAGGTTACACTAGTCAAACACCAAAATCATAAGTCATGATTTAAATAGTTTTAAAATAATTAAAAATCACTAAAATCATAATATAAAATAAATATCATTAAATAATAATTGTAATTACAAAATTTCAAAATTACCCTCATATGGAAAACTGGGTGTTACATGACTGAAATTTTCATCCCATCAAAATTAGTGCTGCATTGTCACATGTATATCTGCTGCATACATATCAGACATGCTATAGACACTCCAAATATATCAGGGTTATGCCAAATTAGTGCAAAGTTCTACATATACTTAACATGTCTTAACATATTCATATGTGTGCGAAAAAAGGTCTTTTATTTAGAATGCTGAATTCTGCACAGGTTTAGACGTAAAAATACAAAACAAATATACTGTGGAAATATGATGAGAGTCTGTAACTTAAAAACTCACACCTTTACTTGGTATGTTCATGTTTTACTTGGTATGTTCTAACCTCATTCATTCCTTACATGACATGTTCTAATATTAGAAAAAACTATTTAATTGTCGCAGGATTGATTTAAAATGGCACCAGGGACACGAGCACGATCAACCTCCAATTTAGCATCTGTTGACCCCATAACAGATCCACAATTATCGTGATCCTCTCAAGGCTCAAATAACAATGCACATGGTAATTAATTAGCTTTTGTTTCTTTGAGTCCAATAGTATGTGTACTTTTAACTTAATCTATGTTACTTGCATATTGTTTTGTTCTTTTTCTCTCATTTTTTTTACAGGTTCTACTTCATCAAATATATCCAAGAAAGGACGCGGTAAGGCTCGAGGGCTAGAACTAGCAAAACTTCTTGAAAAGGGACAAAAGGCAAAGATCGTATTCCCTCCGGGGTGTTTAAAGCCTGTGGGAAATTGGTCATCAAACTGGGCTACAGAGCTAGGAATTATATGTCGAAGTTTGGCACCAGTTACAATTAAGAAATGGAAGAAAGTAACAAACGAGGACAAAGAAGTCATTTATGGGCGTATTTTAGTAAGTGAGCTCGTACTAGATTCTCTTTCTTAAAGCCGTCACAAATTATGCTTGTTATATCAATTATCTATATTTTCTTGTGCTATGATATAGGATGTTTTTGACATGGACATGTCTCAGTGGAATGTCAGACAAGGGACAAAAAAATACTTACAACAACGATTTCGGAGTTATAGGTGTTACCTCAACGCACATTATAAGGAATTAAAAAAAATATCTATTGAGGCAGCAAAATCAAATCCACCTGATGACATTGAAGAAGATGATTGGAAGATATGTTGTGAACTCTTTGAGGATCCAGCATTCTTGGTGAGTTAATTAAGGTTAATCTGGTTTAGATTACTTGTCTTATCTTCTTAAATTCCTCCTCTACACGATTAAGCTTTTATGTATATATTTAGTGTTTCATTTTTAATTGCAGAAACAAAGCGAAAAAAATACCCATAATCGAAAGTGCTTGAAAGTGAACCATTGCACGGGGAGGAAGTCCTTTGTTCAAGTGCGCTATGAGATTGTATGTGTTGCAAATATGTTTATTTATATTATTACTTATTAAAAAATATCTATGTGTATTTTTTAGTTAAAATAACATTTTAACTGAAATGGTATAGGGAGACAAAGACAATGAAGTTCCTTTGGATAGGATTGAATTATACAGAGAAACCCACAGAAGTAGCAAAGGCTAGACATCCGATGTTGCACAAGTTAATTATGTAAGTATCTTTAATATAAGCCTAACTTATACTTTGTATTTGTTGAAAAACATATAATATTGATAGCATGTTTCTTTTTAAATATAGGAGAAGATGATTGAGCTCAAATGTCAACCTACTTCAGATGGCAAAATACTCACCCCGGATGAGATATGTGATATAGTGCTAGGGACAAAGCCTGGATATGTTCGTGGTGTTGGACATGGTGAGGTTTGTCCATCATCGCGTCAAAGTAGACGATATTCAGACATGGAAGACTCAAGAAGCAGAGCTGAAGAAGCTGAGAGAAAAGCTGACGAATTATCACGAGAGCTAGAGGCTACAAAACAAGAGCTTGGGAGTACAAAACAGGAATTGGGAGTGGTGCAAAATAAGATGGGTGAACTAATGGTTGAGCAAGGCAATATACGAACAATGTTTGAGACTTTCATGTCACGTTTTGGGGGCACACAACCTTAAGCTCTGGTAAGTTTTTGTTACATTTGTTTAGTTTGTTCTCTTAGTTTCATTTTGGTACTTTGGCAATGAATGCAATATCTATAAGATTAGAATATCTTATTTATGTTTCCATTTACTACATTTTGTATTAGGTTCTTAGAATCAATTTTCAATTACTTGAAAAAATAATGAATACTATAAAGTTTGTGGGTCATTTTATGCTTGAATATTGAAATAATGATTAGGTGAACTTTTTTGTTTTGCTAATTGATAATGCAAGACTGGAGTTATAAGTACTTAGGTAATTTTTCTCGACAAATTATCACTTGTTTACATATACACTTCTTTGCACCTATTCATGCACTTATATACAATACTCTTGTCTAATTTAAAATAATATACAGAATACTGTTGTTTATATATTATACAATATTAGATCAATTTTTAACTTATTTCTAATTTTATGTTCTATAATATAATTCATTGTAGGTTGTCTTGCATGTTCGAGGAAATACTTTTGCAGCAGCAAATATTACAGGATTCTACTATAGGTGGTTGGGACATGAAATCGCTACTGAAGCTACAAAACTTCTACAATCATAGCAGAAGCTGAACAATCATCTTTTTGTTAGACATGAAATTATAGAATTTTTGTTATTAAGCTTTTGTTGAATAGAAACTTGATACAAGTTGTAGAACTTGTAGAATGTGAATGTATGTTAACTCTTTTAATGAAATGAATTATTCCAAAAAATAAGGTGTTTCACTATTTGTTGCAACAAGATTTAATATACCCTTGTATTAGAATCAATCTTTTAAATTGCCAAGCGATGGAAAAGTAATTAGAAGCACTACATTATTTTGTTGCAACATCCATTTTCTAATTTTTGCAATAAATTTCTTTATTGAAAATACTCATTTTTCTTGAATATTTTCAAAATTTTGCGACAATGAGAATAGTATTTGCGATGACAAATTTGTTGCCAATAAAAGTATAAGGAACAAAAATATTTGTTGCAAACAGTAATACATGCAACGAAACCTATTTGTTGCCATAAAATACTATAAGCAACAAACTATTTGTTGCGAATAATATATTTATAACAAAATTGTTTGTTGCAAACAAACATTATTTACAACGAGAACTATTTTGTTGCTAAGTTTGCAACGAACCAAAAACTTGTTGCAAAAGACCTTTTGGTACGCACTTATGACAACGAATTGGATGACGAATATATTTCGTTGCAAATACCTATTTGTAACAAATTAATCATCTTTTACAACAAATACCTATTTGTAACAAATTAATCATCTTTTATCAACACCATGCGCCGCTCGGGGACGAAGGTCTTCACTTTGAAGCTCTAATGGTCACCATAACCGCGAGCTTGAAAGCTGGAGGAGAAAGAAAATTGCAGTAGCTGGAAGAAAGAAGAAGTTGGTGCCAATTTGGCATGGCTTCACCAAATAGAGGTTGGTAAAGAAGAAACAAGTAGGGCGAACAAATTTGTAAATTGCAAATACAATCCTCAATTTGCAAAAATAATTGATAAATTGCAGAACTAATTAAAAATCTGTTATAACGAACTAAAGTTAGTTAGAGTTAGTTATAACCCATTAGTGGGTTAGTGGAAAGTTAGTTTGGGTGGTTGCAACTAACTAGTGGACTAGTGGGGTTAGTTAGGAGTTTGTTGTAACTAACTAAGTGTTTGTTAGGAATCATTTAGTTATAACTAACTAGTCCCTCCACTCAAGTAGGAATCTAGGAATATTCCTAACCCTTCATGATTAGGCACATGACTCTAGAAATTTACTAAAATGCCACACTTAGCCAAAAATACCCAAATAAATAATTAGAAGAGAAAATATTAGCTTTATTGGAGAAGTAGGGTTACAAATAAGTTATATTGTGCCTTGAGTATGTCTACCTACCTTTGTTCATACTACCCCATCAAATACACGCTGCCATAAAATTTTATAACCATTGTCCACTAATTACAAAATAAATCAATACCATTATATACCTATGGCATGTGGCATCCTCAACCTCTTATATCTATCAAACAACTACAATTTAATAAGCAAACTAATTTACACAACTACCTATACAGATAAATTCAATAAAGTACGATCATTTTATAGGAACGAAATCGTAAAGCAGACTACTCTAGAGGGGGGGGTGAATAGAGTAGGCAGCGGAATATTGCTATTTAAAAACTTGTTGGCAGTTAGATCACAGAAATAATAATAATCACAAAGTAATAACTGTAAAGAAAAGAGTTCAGAAGACAATGCAAACACAGAGATTTATACTGGTTTTCCTCTTGTGAGGACTAGTCCAGTCGGAAGAACTTTAGCTTCCAGTTGAATCCACTATTGGAAAATTTCACAAGTTTTCATACGAAGTCCTTGCAACTTCTACAGACGCGAGCTTTGATATGAAGAACTCGACCAACTTTAGTTTTTAAGAGTCTTTCTTCAATCAAGTCTCTGATTACAATTTTTGTGAAATCTTCTAGACCACACCGTACCGACAAATTGACTAAAGAATTGTAACTGGCTTGGGATTTAAAAATGAAAGCTTTTAGAAAACTCTTTGGAAGAAACGTACAATTTAGAAGAAAAGAGATAAAAGTGAATGAGTGATTTTAAATGATCAGAATTCCGTACTATTTATAGTTTTTGCAAAGACAGAACTCTGGCAGAATTTGGGCAGAATTCGGACAAAATTCTATGTAATAAACCGCAACTGAAGGGAGACCAAGTTCAAAAACCAATGTTCATATAACGTTCACCTTGGCAGAACTCTGGCCGAGTTCTGTCAGGGTTGGTATGATGGAACTGGGGATTCCCAGGACCCTTTCTTTGGTGTGCGTATTGATCGATAGAAAGTTAAACAGATCTAATACGTGTTCTAACCCTTCATAGGCGGAAACTAGGGTTCACAAATTATACCTGCGACGGAAAGGAGACAAGTAATTCCTGGCAATCTCGAACGGACGACCCCAAGATCTTCTGCACGTATTCCTTCCTCGAGTTGGACGTCGTGTGGGCGATGATCTCCCAACCTTTTCTTCTCCTTGGCAGCCCTCTCTTTCTCTCCTTACGTGAATCACGAATTTAGAGAAAGTTTCTGATTTTTGATCGGTAATATGGCGGCCAGAGAATAGAGGATATATATAGGCTACGGCAGGGACCATGAGGAGAAATTAGGGTTAGGCCTCCTAACGGATCTGGATATCCCGTGTTCAGTCCGAACACACAATACAGGCCCATTAACAATAGCTCAGTCCACTAATGAGCTATTGTTGCACTACCTCCCTAATCCCAAATTATGTTTGTGGACTCCTTTTATTATATGCTTGTTTGGCTCCCCATGTTAAGATATCGTATGTCCGTCGATCAAATTAAGTTACTGACAACTATATTGATTCGACATCTTTTATCCTTAAGTAGTACCGCTCAACTTTATTTGTCATGTCGGATATAATCCACCTGCAGGGTTTACATGATAATCCTTATGAGCTCCTTAAGGGGACATCCTCAACCCGATGTATCGGGACATGGATTCCATTTATAATCAACAACCCATCATACATACAATGTTATTACCCAATTCATAGAGGTTGTTGATCCATAATGAATCTCACTCTTTTATGAGTCAAAGTAATGCACACTACATATACATGTCCGTTATTATATCCGGATTAAGAGCACAAGCATCCATAATAACAGAGGTGTTTGTTCTCTTATGTAGTCAGTACAAAGAGAACAACCTCAAGTGGTCCTGTTCAATACACACAAAGTGTACTAGTGTAAACCTATAGTCATGATAGACTAATACCAGATTACACTACAACCTTTCCAATAGATTGTCCAAGTCTATCTAGGTTGTGAACTATTTATATACTCTACAGGAAACTGATAATATGATCTTCTGTGTGACACCACACACCATATTATCTACAATATAGAATATCAGACATTTGCATTAACACTTGTAACAAATATAATATGCAAACATTTGCCATATGATTCTCATTCAAAATTTAAGAAAATAAGGTTACTACAAAAGTGATGCTTTTTGTATATAACCCTAACAATCTCCCACTTATACTCAAAGCATTGCTTTTCAGTATACTGTTACAAATCTCCCACTTATACTTAAAGCCATGCTGCTACACATCTGACTCCCATTCCCTCAACATGACTGTCAAAAGCCTTAGCTGGTAAGCTCTTTGTAAAGGGATCAGCTAGGTTATCGGCTGATGCTATCTTGATCACAGCAACTTTTTCTTTCTTTACGAAATCTCGTATCAGGTGGTACTTACGCTCAATGTGTTTGCCTGTCTTATGGGCTCGTGGTTCCTTCGAGTTTGTAACTGCACCACTATTATCACAATAAAGTGTAATAGACTTAGGCAAACTAGGTACCACATCCAAGTCCAACAGAAAGTTTCTGAGCCAAACCGCTTCTTTGGCTGCCTTAGAGGCTGCCACATACTCGGCTTCCATGGTGGAATCAGCAATACATTTTTGCTTGATACTCCTCCACACAATGGCTCCACCTTCTAAAGTAAACACATAACCTGAGGTAGATTTCCTAGAATCCCTATCTGACAGAAAATCTGAGTCTGTATACCCCAAGGGAACTAAACTATCTGCCTGGTAAACTAGCATATACTCTTTAGTCCTTTTCAGGTACTTCAAAATATGCTTTACGGCAGTCCAGTGCTCTTATCCTGGGTTAGACTGATATCTGCTGACCATGTCTACGACAAAACAGATGTCTGGTCTCGTACATAGTATTGCATACATTAAGCTTCCTACTACTTAAGCATAAGGAACTGCCTTCATGTTCTCTATCTCTTTAGGTGTCCTCGGACACTGCTCCTTCGATAGAGCAATTCCATGTCTAAAAGGTAAGAAACCTTTCTTAGAATTTTGCATACTAAAACGAGTTAGTACAGTATCGATATAGGAAGCTTGGGATAAGCCCAACATCATTTTCTTGCGATCTCGTAGAACTTTGATCCCAAGGATGTGACCTACTTCTCCCAAGTCCTTCATATCAAACTGTTTGGATAACCATACCCTTACATCAGATAATACCTTCATATTGTTTCCAGTAAGCAAGATGTCATCCACATAAAGTACTAGGAACACCACCACGTTTCCGTCACACTTTCTGTATACACATGATTCATCCTGACATTGATCAAATCCATAGGATTTTATCACCTGATCAAAACATATGTTCTAAGATCTAGAAGCTTGCTTGAGTCCATAAATGGACTTCTTGAGCTTACAAACAAGATGCTCCTGGCCCTTTTCAATGAACCCGTCTGGTTGCTTCATATAGATGTCTTCCTCAAGACTTCCATTAAGAAAAGCTGTCTTGACATCCATTTGCCAAATCTCATAATCGAGATGAGCTACAATAGATAAAAGAATCCGAATAGACTTAAGCATGGCTACAGGAGAAAGGTTTCCTCATAATCGATACCCTCTCTTTGAGTAAAACCTTTTGCTACAAGCCGAGCTTTAAAGGTTTCAACCTTACCATATGATCCTCTTTTTCTCTTATAGACCCACTTGCATCCAATGGCTTTTACACCAACGGGTGGTTCTACAAGCTCCCAGACCTGATTAGAATCCATATATTCTATTTCAGATATTATTGCTTTTTTCCAAGACTCTGCATCTTTATCTTAGAGTGCTTCATTATAGGTACAGGGATCATAATCTTGTTCCTCAGGGACGAAGTCTGACGACTCTCCCAAGAACATATATCTATCAGGTTGTATCACAACCCTCCCACTACGACGAGGCGCTATCGGTTGTAGTGTAACATTTGTGACACGTTGTGCAGTTATTTATGGTTCATCCTCTTGTACTGTTGGTACTGAAGTACTTGGTGTCTCACGTCTCAGTTCTTCTAGAACAACTCAACTTGTGGGTTTATGGTTCATCACATAGTCTTCCTCTAAGAATCGGGCATTGGTGCTAACAATGACCTTCTGATCCTTAGGACTATAAAATAAACCTCCTTTCGTTCCTCTTGGATAGCCTACAAACAAGCATACTTCTGTACGAGATTTCAACTTATCTGCTTTTCCATTCAGCACATGTGCTGGACTACCTCAAATGTGAACATGTTTCAGACAAGGCTTACGCCCAATCCACAGCTCTGTGGGAGTAAGAGGTACTGACTTAGAAGGAACCAAGTTAAAAATATAAGCTGCACTTTCTAAGGCATATCCCCAGAACGAATCTGGCAAATCCGAATAACTCATCATTGATCTAACCATCTCCATAAGAGTTCTATTCCTTCTTTTGGCTACACCATTCTGTTGGGGCGTTCCAGGTGCAATCAATTGGGATACAATCCCAGCCTCTGATAAATAATCTCTAAACTCTCCAAAGAGGTACTCGCCACCATGATCTGATCGTAATGACTTGATACATTTTCCATAACGTTTCTCCGTTTCAGCCTTGTACTCTTTGAATTTCTCAAAGTACTCAGACTTACGGCGCATCAAATAAATGTATCCATGCCTTGAATAATCGTTAATAAGTGTGACAAAATATTCAAAGCCACCTCTAGCTTGGATAGTCATGGGTCCACACAAATCAGAATGAACCAATTCCAACACATCTTTGGCCCTATACCCCTTTGCCGTAAAAGGCCTTTTGGTCATTTTACCTTCTAAGCAGGATTCACAGACTGGTAGTGCCTCTACTTCCAATGAACTCAAAGGTCCATCTTCAACCAGTCTTTGAATCCTTCTTAGGTTAATATGCCCCAATCGTAAGTGCAAAAGATATGTTTGGTTCATACAAGAAGGTTCTTTTCTCTTATTTAAGTTAGATGATATATTATTTATTTCCATAAGTTGCATTGTGGGCGAAATAGGATTAATGACATACAAATTATCAACCAATGTACCAGAACAGATAAAATGTTTATTCTTTCTAATAACAATATTGTCATTAAAATAAACTGAATATCCATCCTTAACTAACATAGAAACAGAAACTAAATTCCTTCTAAGTGAAGGTGCATAAAGACAATCTCTTAATGTCAAAGACTTATTTCTACCAAAAGATAAAGTAACATCTCCTAATGCAACGAATGATACTTTTGTAGCATCACCCATAAACAAGCATATCTCTCCATCACTGAGCCGTCTGGTTTCCTGGAACCCCTACAATGTATTGCAGACATGATTAGTGGCTCCTGTATCTACACACTAGGTGCCGGTAGATAACACCGCTAAACATGTTTCAACTACTAGTAAATGAGATATACCTTCTTTGTTCCCTTGTTTGAGAAGTGGACAATCAGTCTTCCAATGTCCTGACCCTTTGCACTTGAAATATTTGTCTTTCGGCTTTTTTACCGCGTCTTGAGGTCCCATGCCCTTCTTTGCTGAGTTTGCCTGTTTCTGAATGTTATTCTTCTTCTTACCACCTTTTGGCTTAGAAGTAGAAGCCTTTTCAGAAACAAAAACATGACCACTCTGCCTAAAGAGAGATTCAGCATCCTGTAGCTTTTTTGCAAGTTCTGCCAAACTATACAACCTTTTGTTTATATTGTAATTAAGGCAGAAATTGTCAAAACTTTTAGACAGAGTCCCGAGAATGATATCGACCTGGGTTTCCCCATCGATTTCAGCTCCAAGGATCTCCATCTCATTCAGATGACCCATCATCTTGAGAACATGATCCCTTACTGGTGTACCCTCAGCCATTTTTGTATTCATCAAACATTTCATAGCAAACTGCCTAGCTGCTCTACTCTGATGTCCGAAGAGTTCCTTGAGGTTATACATCATGTCATAAGCTGTGGCCATGGCCTGATGCTGATGTTGCAGTACATTTGACATAGATGCCAGAATGTAACACCGCGCCCTCTCATCTGCCTTTTTCCACTTCTTATAAGCCTCTTTGACCTCTTCATCAGAGTTAGCATCAGGCTTAGGTGGGCATTCCTCAACAAGTACATATTTGTACTCCTCAGCAGTCAGAAAAATGCCCAAATTACATTTCCAGTCAATATAATTAGGTCCAGTAAGTTTGTTTTCTTTAAGAATCACCATAAGTGGACTGAAAGAACCCATTTTTAAAATCCCGAGAATCACATAAATAAAATTATGTAGGGCAAAAAAAAACTTTTTTAATAAACTAAATATTGATTCCCTCAAAACAATAATAAGAAATTCACCAACACCTTGAACACCATGAATTTAGCATGCCACGATAGTATGGACGTATACAAATTCAACTTTGTTCAAGTAGACTTTTCTTATTAATTTTAATATCATGTCAATATAACTTTATGACAAATAAAATTAATATGCTGGTCTTGCTCTGGTCATACAAATAATAGCAGTGACTCCGATGGGGAGGATACCATTATTTGTATCTAAGTGTATACCATTACTTAATACTAAGTCCATTACCTTGTAATGAGTTCCTTCAGATGGAGAAGTGAACACATACTAGGTAACTTTCTACAATTATCCCTAAGGAAGTTTGTACTGGTGATCCATAATTATACTCATCTGATATGGAGGAAAGCACTAAGCCAACACGCAAGTATAATTACATCACCTACAAACCAATAATGGAGACCATAGGATTTATACTAAATAAAATCCTCTTCCACTTAGTTATTTAACAATGAGAGTTTTTCTACTAGTTGATATTATGTCCATGTTGTCCATTATTAATGTAGGCTTCGTTTTTCAAAAAACAACCACACAATAATAAACATGCATAATCAGAAAAAGCAAAATGACAAAAATAAAAGAAAATATCCAACTATTATGGTCATCTTTGCTGCTCCGTCCTCAACTATCCGAATCCAAAATCTGGCGCTGCGCAGATCTATACGGGGTTCGACCTGCCCGGTTAGGTCGCGGGGTTTGGGGCAGCGCCCCGATTTTTTTTTTTTAGGTTTTGGCTGTCGATTCCTTCATCGAAAATCATCCGTCTGCCTCTGGACTGCTTAAAACCAGCATCTCGTCCGGTGTCAGAAACAACCACCACCGCCATCACGCTTGATCAAAAATAATTAAAATTACATAAATCCTATGCCTCCTGAAGGTGTTCACACATAATCTAGATTGAAAAATTAAAATAATAAGCACGATCAACCCTCGTAATTTTAATTACATCCACAACAACAACAACATCCACGACATGTCCGTGGTTTAAACAACACAATAAAAAAATATGCATTGGACCATAATAGTTGGATCTAAGATGCCTGCAAAACCGAGTTAGAACAGATCTACATCTACCGACTATTACATAGCGCAGGTTTTATTGGACAACATGGACGTATCAATCAATACGTAGATCCAAAGTGGCTCTGATACCAACTGATGGAACTGGAAATTCCCATGACCCTTTCTTTGGGCTGCGTATTGATCGATAGAAAGTTAAACAGATCTAATACGTGTTCTAACCCTTCATAGGCGGAAACTAGGGTTCACGAATTATACCTGCGACGGAAAGGAGACAAGTAATTCCTGGCAATCTCGAGCGGACGATCCCAAGATCTTCTGCACGTATTCCTTCCTCGAGTTGGACGTCGTGTGGGCGACGATCTTCCTACCTTTTCTTCTCCTTGGCAGCCCTCTCTTTCTCTCCTTACGTGAATCACGAATTTAGAGAAAGTTTCTGATTTTTGATCGGTAATATGGCGGCCAGAGAATAGAGGATATATATAGGCTACGGCAGGGACCATGAGGAGAAATTAGGGTTAGGCCTCCTAACGGATCTGGATATCCCGTGTTCTGCCCGAACACACAATCCAGGCCTATTAACAATAGCTCGGTCCACTAATGAGCTATTGTTGCACTACCTCCCTAATCCCAAATTATGTTTGTGGGCTCCTTTTATTATATGCTTGGTTGGCTCCCCATGTTAAGATATCGTATGTCCGTCGATCAAATTAAGTTACTGACAACTATATTGATTCGACATCTTTCATCCTTAAGTAGTACCGCTCAACTTTATTTGTCATGTCGGATATAATCCACCTATAAGATTTACATGACAATCCTTATGAGCTCCTTAAGGGGACATCATCAACCCGATGTATCGGGACATGGATTCCATTTATAATCAACAGTCCATCATACATACAATGTTATTACCCAATTCATAGAGGTTGTTGATCCATAATGAATCTCACTCTTTTATGAGTCAAAGTAATGCACACTGCATATACATGTCTGTTATTATATCCGAATTAAGAGCACAAGCATCCATAATAACAGAAGTGTTTGTTCTCTTATGTAGTCAGTACAAAGAGAGCAACCTCAAGTGGTCATGTTCAATACACACAAAGTGTACTAGTGTAAACCTATAGTCAAGATAGACTAATACCAGATTACACTACAACCTTTCCAATAGATTGTCCAAGTCCATCTAGGTTGTGAACTATTTATATACTCCATAGAAAACTGATAATATGATCTTCTGTGTGACACCACACACCATATTATCTACAATATAGAATATCAGACATTTGCATTAACACTTGTAACAAATACAATATGCAAACATTTGCCCATATGATTCTCATTCAAAATTTAAGAAAATAAGGTTACTACAAAAGTGATGCTTTTAGAAATCTCTTTGGAAGAAATGTACGCTTTAGAAGAAAAGAGATGAAAGTGAATGAGTGATTTTAAATGATCAGAATTCCTTTCTATTTATAGTTTTTGCAAAGACAGAACTCTGGCAGAATTTGGGCAGAATTCAGACAGAATTCTATGTAATAAACCGCAACTGAAGGGAGACCAAGTTCAAAAACCAATGTTCATATAACGTTCACCTTGGCAGAACTATGGCCGAACTCTGGCCGAGTTCTGTCAGGGTTGGTCAGGTTTATTTTATGAAAAAATATTTTGGGTTTTTGAAATCATTCATGAGCTTTTGTAAATAGCAGATGTTTTTCAAAACATAGGTCAATTTAGAAAATGATAGGTCAATTTTGAAAAACGATTTTGGATAGCCTATTTGCCAGTACGACTTGGTGTACAATTTATTCCTAGACTTAATAAAAATAAAAATTACATTGCATAAGGAAATACAGTCTCGAGTGGCAAACATAGCTTCCGTCTTGAGCAGTGTCCAAAACGTCTTGAGTAAACATCTGAATTGTTTCGTATAACGAGACAGAGTTTGATCAATTATTAAAATCAGGTTTGACCATGACTAATGGGCCAACAATCTCCCCCGTTTTGATAATTGACAAACCTTGACCGATATAACATCTTTGGTCTTTATCAATTCAAAATCGTACCTATATAATGTACCAAATTGTTCCTATAAATTGTTCATAACCTGTATCATGTATTCATGAAGATGCTAGATCATATTTCTCCCCCGTTGTCACTTAGGAAAATAATTGTAAAAGAGAAAGCTCTCCCGTAATATATGCACAAGTAACAGTCAGTGAAGAAATACAAAAAAAAGAATAAAAACATTTATCACAGGCATGGTATAAATGTCACAGACAGGAAAGAAAATGTGATAAGCAGAGAATGTTTCACAGGCAGTGTAAATAGAAGCAAAAAGATAATGCTATAAGAAAAGCTGAACTAAATAAAATGCTAAACTAAAGCATATAACATGTCCATCAAACAAAAAGTCACAAATCATAACCACATAACTAATAAGAGTACTGATACTAGCTTGGAATGTCAGAGCATTTCTAAGTAAACAAAAGACAAAATCATCATTCTCAAAAGTATGACAAATTAAAAATCATCCTCATCGCCATCGTCATCATCTGCAGTGCCAACATGTCCACCATGTCCGGATGGACCAGCTCCAGAAGTGCCAGCTCTAGAGGTGTGTGGAGTAGCACCAGAAGTACGATACCAATCATAAGCATTCCCTGGCTGGAACAGAGAGTGGACCGCCTCATTATCAATGCAGTAACCAGATACAGAACGGTCTTTAGGAAGAGAGCTAGCAGAGTGACCCATCTGAGCAAATCTGAGATCGGCAAAAGAGTTGGCAATAGCTTAGAACGGAGTCACGTCACGGAACTCACGTTCCCCGGAAGTGTCAGCAAAAAAAGTCTGCAGATCCGAGAGGTTCTGATGAATACCCTCAAAAGTCATAGGGTAAGACAGCGGAGGAACTGGTGAAGTAGGAGCAGGTGCAAGAGGTGGAGGAGCAGTGACAATGCTACGACGAGAAAGCTTAAGAAACTTGGGCTCAGGGTCCAGAGCCAAGTGGATAAGTCTATGTCAAAATGCTGAAAGATGCGTGCAATAAGCATCGCATAAGAGAGATTGTGCTCTCTTTCGCGACATCTACCCATCAGCTGAATGATAGTCATAGGGGCAGAAAAAGGAATCCCCTTAAGAATGTGATATAGGGCAGAAAGTTCTAGTGCAGTGATGTCACGACCCGCACCCTAGAGTAAGGGCACGAGAAGTGGGTACGTCCAGCCTACGCCACAGTGTCGACGGTAGAACGCTGTCCTAGGTTACTATCTAATCAACAACTCACGCAATTATATAATGTACTTGTCAAATCTTAACTCCGAACGGAGGACAAGTATAGATATAATGAATCTCAATCACAGTCTAAGAACGATAAGACAACACAGAAGTTTATAACTAAAGACTAACAACAACATTTAAAAACTACTAAATAATAATATCTCAAACAAACTCAAATACAAACTCGTATCTCAAGTTATTACAATTCAAGTTCTAAATATGAAAACTAAACCAAGTCTACTAGCTAGTCTCCCGATCACTCCTGAGTGTCGGGGCCAAAGGTAGCTAAGCCATCTCCTGCTCCAAGGCAAGTAGGGCAAATGTCCTCAGGGCAATCATCTGTAATATTTTCAACAGGTCCAGTCAGGACAGGAACGAGTACATTTTATCAAGAAATTCCAAGTAAATGACAGAGAACTATAAAGAAGTTATAGACAGTTGTATTGATGAATATGGCAGTTTTATACAGGTAGTGATGTAGAGAAACAGTTAAGGTACAATGAAAGTAAGGTAACTAAACAAGAAGAGAAACATAGCAAAGAAGACTGTAAAAACAAGATCAAGCTGAACTAGAGTAACATAATGAGTTTAGATGGTACAATATAAGTCGAGTGTAATCCCAATGTGAGTCTAATATAAGATGAGTCGAATGTAATTCTAATCATTATTCTAATAAGGTGAATCGAATAAGGTGATACGAATAAGGTGATACGAATAGTGATTCACATGATATTCCAATAATGATTCGAATAAATTCTCCAAGTGTGTTTTAAAATACTGAGTTTGACATGTAAACGGCTGTAGGTAATACGGCACAACACACACTCGCGAAGTGTGGGATGGCTATCATTCGAATATTATTCACAGAGGGGTGATTCGAATAGGGGGATATGTCTACATGTCTAATCAGTATTTCCCCGCCCAGTCTAATACAAATGAATCCAAAATCCAACACATAAGACGAATACAAGTCCAACCAACATATGAAGATACGAATAGGGTGATTCGAATAGTGATTCGTATGGTGATTCGTATGGTGATTCGTATAATAGAGGTAAGACGAGTAAGTATGTGTGTCGCATACATGGATTCAGAAATAATAATACATGTTTGTAACAGAGAATCACATACAGCTAACTAGAACTGAAGTACAGTAATTGACAAGTAAATGAAAGAACTATCAGAGAATGTACTCGCCTGCTACTCTGAAAAGAGTAGTGTAATATCAGATGCCTGCACCAGAGTCACAATGTCCTAGATAAAGCAGTACAGGTTACAATATGTTTAAAATAAGATAAATGAAGTCTACTATGCAATCTACATGATTTGTAGGTCAATCTAGGTCAAAGTCAACTCTAAGTCAAACGTGGTCAACTGTCTAGGGCTTGGTCAAACTTTAGTCAACTAGTCAATTGGGTCTCTATCTAAGCCAATCTCTATAGGCCAACTCTCAACCAACCCATAGACTAGGATACCATATATATTTATCACATAAAACACATCCCTCTATATAATATCACATAGGCTAATATATATGCATACATACCACATCATAGTATCCAGCATATATATATTTTTATATATATATATATATTTATATATATATATATATATATATATTTATATATATATATATTTATATATATATATATATATATATATATATATATATATATATATATACACATGGAGTGATATAGGGGAGGCATATGTGGATTATGGGTCTATGTGTGATACCACAAGAGTGTGTGGCAAATAAAGAAGTGTATGCAAGGTGATGTGAAGGGTGGAGAGTGGAATGAGTGATTTAATGAAGGAGTGAATGTGTCAATAGGTGCAAGTGTCAAGGTAAGGTAATGCAAGTGTACTAGTGTCAAACATGTGTGTGCAATGTAGAGTGATTGCAAGTGTCAAACATGTTGGTGCTCATGTGTATGTGGCCATGACAGTATCTAGGATGTGTTGTGTGGTAATATACCCATGTGTGTGTAGTGTCTAATGGTGTAAGTGAATTCTGAAGATAATGGTGCAAATGTGTCAACCAAAATTCAGGAAAAACAGTGCATGAAGGATCTATGGATGGGTTTGTGTGTATATGGAATGAGCTTAAGTGTTCAAGGGAATGAATGCCAAGTTGGTTCTCAGCTATAGGTGTGTGATGGCATTGGATCTCAAGAATTTGCAACCAGTATATGAACATGGCAATGGCAGTTAGCTAACACATTGAATGGATTAACATGGAAAAATTTAAGCATCAAATTTTAGATTAAAAAGGGATTCAAATGACAGTAAACCATCACACAGGAATAGAGATCTAACAGTTAAACAAATTGACAGTTTGTATAGGTTAATAGTTAACTTCAAGACCCAGCCATGTGTTCTCAGGTTTTTGAAAAACCAACTTGACAGTGCAAATAAAGAGAATCAGAGAACACCATCTCAGGAATTCCCTAAACTAAGTGACAGTGTCATGTTGGAAAACAATATATCTTAGTGTCTCAGGTTTGTTTAAACAGGGGAAAATTGCAGGTTCAAATAGAGAAGAACAACTTAGTTATCACATTGAAATTTCAGTGAAAGGGTGAATAACCTTAGCTCCCCAGGAATAGGATCCAGTGTGTCTAGGTAGAACCCTGTGCTTGTGATCACTGGTGACAGTGTTAAAATGGAATAGAAACCAATTCAGTTTCAGGTTCTTTTCATGTAAAACATTTCAGGATTTAGTAGCTTGTGAATTCGAATTTAATCATAAGAACAGTTAACAAATTATTTGAATCCTCAAGATTTAACAATGAACTACTTCTCAGTTTTAACATGATTCAGTCTCAGGTTTGTACATAACAATTAAACTCAGTTTTCAGGTTTGTTTAAACATAGGAATAATCTCAACTAAATCTCAGTTTTTAGGTTTAAACAGAAACTAATACCCCCTTACATGTGAACCCTTCTTAACACTTTTAATACAGTCAATCAAACTCAGATATCATTTAGATATCCCAGTTTCTCCATTTCAGTCTTCCACATTAAATCTAACTCAGGTTTGCATAGGAATTAACATATAACATGTAGTATTATTTCAGAAATCAAACCTATTTCAGTTACACTGGACTTCTCAGATATCTCAAGATTTCTCAGTAATTAGTGAAATCAAAATTTAACATTTTACAACAGTGAAACAAAACCTCATTTTTGCATTCCTGAAAACAAGAACTTCCCCATTCACCAATTCGAAATCCAAAAAGCCTAACACTAAATTCACAGGTTATAACTTAAGAACCCATAGATTTTTATTAACTGCTCAGCATTTCTCAGGTTCTAACAACATCTCAGTAAATAGTGAATTCGAATTAACATATTAAATCAGAGAACAACATCTCAGTTATCTTTTCCGTTTCTGAAACATGAACTTCCATCTCAAAACCAAAATCAAACCACAGGATTCAACAAACAGACATGCATACATATACAATATAGTTTCTAAACTAAAATCAACATTGAATCTTAGGCAAAAATGGTTTCTCAAACCCCTTGACAGTTTTATAAAGTAACCCATAGATTTAAACTCTGATACACGAAATGTTTCCCATTCGAAACTCAAATCAACCATTTAATTTCACAAACAGGTGTACCAGCATGTTCTCTATATGTTCATGGGTCTAGGGGGTGTGTTCGTGTCTACTAGAGTGGACACGAAGTGTCCAGCACACTCGAACACACACGAGTACACTGATCAGTGCACAGTTTGTGCACAGGCTCGTGCAGCCTTGTCGAACGACCTAGGTCACGACACGAAGCACGTGGGGTCTCGTGCACGTGTCCATAGGTAGCTGAGGTCTCAGGCTAGAGGTTCAACACTCTGCATCGAGTCCAAAACGTGTCAGTGTTTGACGCGAAGACCGTATCAGTGGGAGAAATTTGCATGTACTGTACAGTACAATATCAGTGCGTGCCAAAATTCGTGTCCGACACGACACTAGAAGTCCTGAAACTTGGGGAGTGACTTGTCAGTCACTGCCCCGAGTCCCACACCAAATTTGGTGGTTCCTAATGGCCTGTGCAGTGAGCACTACACGCGTGGCAGCAGGGCACTGCCACCGTGTCTGCACGTGTATGTGCGTATCCGTTTTGGACACGAGGACACCAAATCTTCAACTCAGTCCTCGGGATTCCTGATCTACAATACAAGACCTAATTTTCCTTTCAATTAGTTTTTGAATTTAAAAACATTTTATTCTCACAAGCATTTCGTCGAACACCTTCTTAATACCCTTGATACGTGTCCGATACGGACACGAAATGGACACTAACTAGTACCAAACCATTCCTACAGCTAGGGTATACCTATATGCATGCATCTATGGAATTAAAACATAATTTACTAGGGTTTCATGGGATTTACCTATTGATATTGAATCTCAATAAAAAAGGGCAAGGATGAGGCTTCTCCTTCAAACTCCAATCAATCAAAACGATCCCAAATCCTAGCTAGCAAGCCTCTACTAGCTCCCACTGCTGTAGAGGGTGATGTTGCAATTGATTTGAATCAATTTGGGCTTGATTTGGATATTAGGAAAGGAAAATTATGAAAAAACTATTAGGGTTCTTGGCAAGTGTAAAAAGAGGCAAGGCTTTTGTAAATAGGACTTTATAGGAAGGGGGAAGGAGTGTTTAATGGCTGCCATAGATTTATTAGGGCTAGATTTTAGGTCTTGTTGAGTGGCTAAGGATTGTCCAACAAATTCTAGGCATTCCTATTGGTTCAAATGTCATAGGCTAACTTTCCATAAATATCTTAGAGTAAAATATCTTCCTATAATATCTAGATATTAGTAATTATCTCATGACTAGTTAACCTAACCATTCAAGGCTAATCAAGATTAGGCTAAGTTTCTAGGTCAAGACTCAAACTAACAATTAGCACATATTTAAATAATAAAAATTCAAAAGCACCAAAAAGTCAAAATGACCAAAATATCCCTAGGCTAAAAAGTTGTAATTAGTCATCCTAATCACATGATTAGGCTCCCTTGGTCATGGTTAGTCTCTAGGCTTAGCAAAACTAGAGTTTAACTAGTTAACCATCAAAATCACAATTCAACATTTTAAATAGTTTTATAATAATTAAAAATCATCAAAAATCATATCATGACTAAAATAATCATTATTAAATGATTTAAAATACAAAAGTTTAAAATTACCCTAATTTGGAAAATTGGGTGTTACAAGTCTACCCTCTTAGAAGAATTTCGTCCTCGAAATTAAGATGATCGTACTCCTGCTAGGTCAAACCCCCAAATCAAACAAGGTCAAGATAATATACAAAACTCTGTCCTACTGGTCGTGATTCCACAGTCTCGAACAGGGTAACTATGCTATCTAGCATATCACAAACATATCCTGGCAGGTACTAATGGAAATTACACATGAAGGTGAAAAGAAGGACATGAAAGACAGACCTGCTAACCCGTCACCCATAGCGTCGGTCTACTCGACTGTCAGCACAAAAGTCCTGCCCCTCCGGGGTATATCCCTCTGATGGTGCGGGGCACGGTGCTGCGTTATAGGTGGCCTAGCTCACTCTATCTAATCCATGATACTCAAATAACATCCATCCTGATATTCCACTCAATTATACTAGGGCACCATCTATATGGTATCTATCCTGTAATCTGATAATCATACCCGTCTATCCAGAACCATGTTACCAGAATCCTCGTCACACTAGTAAGTATGGCTGCGATAATCCATAGAGTCCACAACTAATATATATACCTCTAGAATCATGGTATTTTAAAATTTTCGCATTGCTGCTAGCTTGGCTGCGAAAACTTTAAATTCCCACACCCGAGAAATATATCCAAAATCAGACTCTACCTCATCGCCCAACCAGCTGATATAGCTGTAAAAGACTCTAGATTCCATGACAGAGGCAACCTAGCCCATAATGTTATCTTGGTAGAAAATCAAGTCAATAAGGAATACCAAGAATCAAATTCAACGATGAATCAAGAAAGATAGACAGATACTGTCAGAATCGAATTTCGAGATAGTTTAAATGAGATTCTCAAGGGTCATCCAGGAATCTTCTCAAGTAGTCCTAACTGTGATTTAGTACTCTCTCAACTAAAGCCTATTCCTTAGTTCCTATCGCATGTTGTAGTGATACTCTAGTTCGAATACCACTACATAAACTCGACCTGCATGGGCCAATACTAAAAATATGTCACGACCCGCACCCTAGAGTAAGGGCACGAGAAGTGGGTACGTCCAGCCTACGCCGCAGTGTCGGCGGTAGAACGCTGTCCTAGGTTACTATCTAATCAACAACTCACACAATTATATAATATACTTGTCAAATCTCAACTCCGAACGGAGGACAAGTATAGATATAATGAATCTCAATCACAGTCTAAGAACGATAAGATAACACAGAAATTTATAACTAAAGACTAACAACAACATTTAAAAACTACTAAATAATAATATCTCAAACAAACTCAAAAACAAACTCGTATCTCAAGTTATTACAATTGAAGTTCTAAATATGAAAACTAAACCAAGTCTACTAGCTAGTCTCCCGATCACTCCTGAGTGTCGGGGCCAAAGGTAGCTAAGCCATCTCCTGCTCCAAGGCAAGTAGGGCAAATGTCCTCAGGGCAATCATTTGTAATATTTTCAACAGGTCCAGTCAGGACAGGAACGAGTACATTTCATCAAGAAATTCCAAGTAAATGATAGAGAACTATAAAGCAGTTATAGACTGTTGTATTGATAAATATGGCAGTTTTATACAGGTAGTGATGTAGAGAAACAGTTAAGGTACAATGAAAGTAAGGTAACTAAACAAGAAGAGAAACATAGAAAAGAAGACTGTAAAAATAAGATCTAGCTGAACTAGAGTAACATAATGAGTTCAGATGGTACAATATAAGTCGAGTGTAAACCCAATATGAGTCTAATATAAGATGAGTCGAATGTAATTCTAATCATTATTCTAATAAGGTGAATCGAATAAGGTGATACGAATAAGGTGATACGAATAGTGATTCACATGATATTCTAATAATGATTCAAATAAATTTTCCAAGTGTGTTTTAAAATACTAAGTTCGACATGTAAACGGCTGTAGGTAATACGGCATACCACACACTCGCGATGTGTGGGATGGCTATCGTTCGAATATTATTCACAGAGGGGTGATTCGAATAGGGGGATATGTCTACATGTCTAATCAGTATTTCCCTTCCCAGTCTAATATAAATGAATCCAAAATCCAACACATAAGACGAATACAAGTCCAACCAACATATGAAGATACGAATAGGGTGATTCGAATAGTGATTCGTATGGTGATTCGTAAGGTGATTCGTATAATAGAGGTAAGACGAGTAAGTATGTGTGTCACATACATGGATTCAGAAATAATAATACGTGTTTGTAACAGAGAATCACATACAGCTAACTAGAACTGAAGTACAGTAATTGACAAGTAAATGAAAGAACTATCAGAGAATGTACTCGCCTGCTACTCTGAAAAGAGTAGTGTAATATCAGATGCCTGCACCAGAGTCATAATGTCCTAGATAAAGCAGTACAGGTTACAATATGTTTAAAATAAGATAAATGAAGTCTACAATGCAATCTACATGATTTCTAGGTTAATCTAGGTCAAAGTCAACTCTAAGTCAAACGTGGTCAACTGTCTAGGGCCTGGTCAAACTTTAGTCAACTAGTCAATTGGGTCTCTATCTAAGCCAATCTCTATAGGCCAACTCTCAACCAACCCATAGACTAGGATACCATATATATTTATCACATAAAACATATCCCTCTATATAATATCACATAGGCTAATATATGCATACATACCACATCATAGTATCCAGCATATATATATATATATATATACACACACATGGAGTGATATAGGGGAGGCATATGTGGATTATGGGTCTATGTGTGATACCACAAGAGTGTGTGGCAAATAAAGAAGTGTATGCAAGGTGATATGAAGGATGGAGAGTGGAATGAGTGATTTAGTGAAGGAGTAAATGTGTCAATAGGTGCAAGTGTCAAGGTAAGGTAATGCAAGTGTACTAGTATCAAACATGTGTGTGCAATGTAGAGTGATTGCAAGTGTCAAACATGTTGGTGCTCATGTGTATGTGGCCATGACAGTAGGTAGGATGTGTTGTGTGGTAATATACCCATGTGTGTGTAGTGTCTAATGGTGTAAGTGAAGTCTGAAGTCAATGGTGCAAATGTGTCAACCAAAATTTAGGAAAAATAGTGCATGAAGGATCTATGGATGGGTTTGTGTGTATATGGAATGAGCTTAAGTGTTCAAGTGAATGAATGCCAAGTTGGTTCTCAGCTATAGATGTGTGATGGCATTGAATCTCAGGAATTTGCAACCAGTATAAGAACATGGCAATGGCAGTTAGCTAACACGTTGAATGTATTAACATAGAAAAATTTAAGCATCAAATTTCAGATTAAAAAGGGATTCAAATGATAGTAAACCATCACACAGGAATAGAGATCTAACAGTTAAACAAATTGACAGTTTGTATAGGTTAATAGTTAACTTCAAGACCCAGCCATGTGTTCTCAGGTTTTTGAAAAACCAACTTGACAGTGCAAATAAAGAGAATCAGAGAACACCATCTCAGGAATTCCCTAAACTAAGTGACAGTGTCATGTTGGAAAACAATATATCTTAGTGTCTCAGGTTTGTTTAAACAGGGGAAAATCTCAGGTTCAAATAGAGAAGAACAACTTAGTTATCACATTGAAATTTTAGTAAAAGGGTGAATAACCTTAGCTCCCAGGAATAGGATCCAGTGTGTCTAGGTAGAACCCTGTGCTTGTGATCACTGGTGACAGTGTTAAAATGGAATAGAAACCAATTTAGTTTCAGGTTCTTTTCATGTAAAACATTTCAGGATTTAGTAGCTAGTGAATTCGAATTTAATCATAAGAACAGTTAACAAATTATTTGAATCCTCAAGATTTAACAATGAACTACTTCTCAGTTTTAACATGATTCAGTCTCAGGTTTGTACATAATAATTAAACTCAGTTTTCAGGTTTGTTTAAATATAGGAATAATCTCAACTAAATCTCAATTTTTAGTTTTAATATAGAAACTAATACCCCCTTACATGTGAACCCTTCTTAACACTTTTAATACAGTCAATCAAACTCAGATATCATTTAGATATCCCAGTTTCTCCATTTTAGTCTTCTACATTAAATCCAACTCAGCTTTGCATAGGAATTAACATATAACATGTAGTATTATTTCAGAAATCAAACCTATTTCAGTTACACTGGACTTCTCGGATATCTCAGGATTTCTCAGTAATTAGTGAAATCTAAATTTAACATTTTACAACAGTGAAATAAAACCTCAGTTTTACATTCCTGAAAACATAAACTTCCCCATTCACCAATTCGAAATCCAAAAAGCCTGACACCAAATTCACAGGTTATAACTTAAGAACCCATAGATTTCCATTAACTGTCCAGCATTTCTCAGGTTCAAACAACATCTCAGTAAATAGTGAATTCGAATTAACATATTAAATCAGAGAACAACATCTCAGTTATCTTTTCCATTTCTGAAACATGAACTTCCATCTCAAAACCAAAATCAAACCACAGGATTCAACAAACAGACATGCATACATATACAATATAGTTTCTAAACTAAAATCAACATTAAATCTTAGGCAAAAATGGTTTCTCAAACCCCTTGACAGTTTCATAAAGTAACCCATAGATTTAAACTCTGATACACGAAATGTTTCCCATTCGAAACTCAAATCAACCATTTAATTTCATAAACAGGTGTACCAACGTGTTCTCCATATGTTCATGGGTCTAGGGGGGTGTGTTCGTGTCCACTAGAGTGGACACAAAGTGTCCAGCACACTCGAACACACACGAGTATACTGATCAGTGCACAGTTTGTGCACAGGCTCGTGCAGCCGTGTCGAACGACCTAGGTCACGACACGAAGCATGTGGGGTCTCGTGCATATGTCCATAGGTAGCTGAGGTCTTAGGCTAGAGGTTCAACACTCTGCATTGAGTCCAAAATGTGTCAGTGTTCGACGCAAAGACCGTATCAGTGGAAGAAATTTGCATGTACTGTACAGTACAATATCAGTACGTACCAAAATCCGTGTCCGACACGACACTAGAAGTCCTGAAACTTAGGGAGTGACTTGTCAATCACTGCCCCGAGTCCCACACCAAATTTGGTGGTTCCTAATGGCCTGTGCTGTGAGCACTACACGCGTGGCAGCAGGGCACTGCCACCGTGTCTGCACGTGTATGTGCGTGTCCGTTTTGGACACGAGGACTCCAAAACTTCAACTCAGTCCTCAGGATTCCTAATCTACAATACAAGACCTAATTTTCCTTTCAATTAGTTTTTGAATTTAAAAACATTTTATTCTCACAAGCATTTCGTCGAACACCTTCTTAATACCCTTGATACGTGTCCGATACGGACACGAAATGGACACTAACTAGTACCAAACCATTCCTACAGCTAGGGTATACCTATATGCATGTATCTATGGAATTAAAACATAATTTACTAGGGTTTCATGGGATTTACCTATTGAGATTGAATCTCAATGAAAAAAGGCAAGGATGAGGCTTCTCCTTCAAACTCCAATAAATCAAAACGATCCCAAATCCTAGCTAGCAAGCCTCTACTAGCTCCCACTGCTGTAGAGGGTGATGTTGCAATTGATTTGAATCAATTTGGGCTTGATTTGGATATTAGGGAAGGAAAATTGTGAATGAACTATTTGGGTTCTTGGCAAGTGTAAAAAGAGGCAAGGCTTTTGTAAATGGGACTTTATAGGAAGGGGAAAGGAGTGTTTAATGGCTGCCATAGATTTATTAGGGCTAGGTTTTAGGTCTTGATGAGTGGCTAAGGATTGTCCAACAAATTCTAGGTATTCCTATTGGTTCAAATGTCATAGGCTAACTTTCCATAAATATCTTAGAGTAAAATATCTTCCTATAATATCTAGATATTAGTAATTATCTCATGACTAGTTAACCTAACCATTCAAGGCTAATCTAGATTAGGCTAAGTTTCTAGGTCAAGACTCAAACCAACAATTAGCACATATTTAAATAATAAAAATTCAAAAGCACCAAAAAGTCAAAATGACCAAAATACCCCTAGGCTAAAAAGTTGTAATTAGTCATCCTAATCACATGATTAGGCTCCCTTGGTCATGGTTAGTCTCTAGGCTTAGCAAAACGAGAGTTTAACTAGTTAACCATCAAAATCACAATTCAACATTTTAAATAGTTTTAAAATAATTAAAAATCATCAAAAATTATATCATGACTAAAATAATCAGTATTAAATGATTTAAAATACAAAAGTTAAAAATTACTCTCATTTGGAAAACTAGGTGTTACAAGTGACATCATCTTTTGAAGTGGATTTCGAAAGAATAGTAGAATAGATGATGCGATGTAACTCTTAGTTGAACAAATTTAAGTTGTTGGCTTTAAACTTTCCAGACGAGCACGTACTGGCGCACAAAGCTCATTCTTGAAACTAACGAGAGTCGTGCCCTCGGGAAAATCGAAGTCAATGATGTCATCTAGCGGGGTACCTTCGTTTGGAATACTAAGGATTTCCACCAGCAATACATCATCGAACTCGATATCTATCCTACCAATACGAGTCCTTACTGTAAAAGTGTCTAACATGAAGTTACAATAGAACAATCTAAGGGCATTAGTAGGTATAGGGAATTGTAGGGTAGCAAGATGGTGTAACCCTAATGTCTCAAACAATGGACGGTGATCAGGAAATACAGTTAATTTAATCGGAGCGTCGGTGCATATAGTACGCATAACAAAATCGGCATACCAAAGCAATGCTTGGTCATGAGTTTTGAGGTAAAACTTATCCGATATGCCGTCACCCGATTGGACCAAAAAAAAAGGGAATTCGTGTTCGGATCAGAAGACGATGCCTCTTCACTGGCATGGGACTTCTTCCTCTTGAAAGGATTGAATCCCTTAGGCATTCTTTCCCAAAACTAAGAAACCCTAAAAATTTGAAAGTGGAGGAGAGAAGGAGTTATACCTTCCGAGAATCAAGTATGTTATAGAGGACACAATTCTCCCATGAATCCAAATTTTGGGTTGAAATCTCTACGTAGATTGGAAGAAAAGTAGTGAAGAATATCTAAGGTTTGGGGTGTTCTTTGGCTGCTGCTGCTGTGATGATGAATTGGTTTGAAAGTATGAAGAGGAGAAGGCCTCGGGTTCTGGTTTAAAAGGAATACAACACCAACAGAACTCTGGCCGAATTTGGACCGAACTCGGACCTAATTCACCTAGGGTTCTCCTGGGTTTTTAAAATAAAATTTTATGGGTCATATCTGTTTGCCATTAAAATCTTTGGATTGCAATTTTAATTACAAACAGAACAGTGTTACAATGTAGGACATAGATTTAGTCCTAGGAGTACACTTTTGTTTATCTGGGTCCCTGTGTCGATGGAGCGAGTGGTAATGCGTTGACTCCGTTGACGATCTGACAACGGTTTTTGGTTCTCTGAAGGTCGGAGTTGCTCTGGGTACTGGAGCTTACGAAGAGGAAGAAGACGTTGAGTGTCTCTTCCGATCTCTGTAAGTGAACTCTGATGCTCTGGTTGCGACTGTCTTTGATTGTGCGTCATTGTATATGTCTCTGTGTATGTGAGAAGGAATGATCCCTCTATTTATAAGCAGCAGGTTTGGCTGCTCATGCGCATATGTAGGATACGCCTATACGTGGGGATACCACGTGGTTGGAGCTGTGGAAGGCGCATGGATAATGCACTATCATTTGTGGGTTGAATCCTCTATGCTGTATTTATGGGCTAGCACGTAGCAGGGGAGAGGATCTTTCAGTTGCTGAGATCTTGGGTGATTAGTACCCCTTCATTAGCTTAACTGAGCAAAGGATACGTGGTACATGTCCGTAGCTCAAAGATCTCAGATTTGGTGGAGAATAATCTGATAGGATGCGCCTGGGATTAGGCACATGAGAAGACTTTAGCTCGCAACCTTCAGGAGTAAAGAACCAGTCTAAGCGCATGGCTTTTGAGGCGCATGCGAGGCTTCAGTAGCGACTTGACCTCTATTTTTATGGATCAGAGGAAGGTCTGAGGCGCATGGCTCTTGAAGTGCATGCAAAGGTTTTGTGCACATGGCTGCGGAGGTGCATGCGAATGGTTGGGCGGCTACGTAGCTTGTAACCGCCAGAAGAGAGTAATGATGACGCTGACGTCAGCAGCACTTCATTTTCTGAAAAAGCTAGTGCTGCTCTATCATCGAGGCATGGCTGCTGTCGTGTCAGACTTTAGCATTTAATATTCTTGACGGGTGATGGGCCTTTGAGTGGGCATATTGATCTGCATTCCACTAGGCGCATGGAGACGCGTAGGGAGCATCCTTGTGAGGCACTTGGTGCTGATGGGCACATCTGTTGTATGGTACATCTTTATTGGTGTGTCTGTTGAGTTCTTCGGGTCATTGATGGCTCTCTGACTTAGCTGAATTTGAAAGGACAAATTCATCATCATAAATACAAGTTCATTGTACTAACTTCGGGAAGGTTGCCACTTGGCGCATGTGTTTGATTTGTCCTGGCCTATAAATAGCAACAGTTTAAGAGAGTTTTGTTGCCTCTCTCTTGACTTCTCGACGAAGATGGATTCGACTGATCCTCCTTCTTGGCAAGACGTTGTACTGTGGGTGATGGTTCTTCTTATTCGAAGAAGCTTTGACGGTGAACTCCTTCAGAAGACTGAGATTCGTCGAGTTAGATGATATGCCTAAGCCTCATTATGATGAAAGAGCCCCAGGCTGGCAGATGCCCCTGTGCCTTGACGAGGAAGTGATTCACTCTGATCGGAGTGATGTGCTGGAAGAGTAATATGCCGGGCTGAGATGACGCGACTATAGCTTAGACGACACGACCAGCTGAGACATCTGAGTGATGAGCCTAGTTGAGAGCAGGCTGTTACAAAGTTTTCAATTGGCATCATATTTCTGAGACAATGTCGGACAGGCACAGCATATTGCAACTGCTGGCACACAGACTGCCTTGGTGGTGGAGCCACTGTCTTACGACATCAGCAGTTGATGGCAACCATAGCACAAGTATGTCCCTTGAGGGACGAGTTGTGCATGATGGTCGTCTCTCCCGATCTACGTCTGTGAGTGATCACATTACGTAAATCATGTGAGAAGATGTTGACACTCGTACCCTCTTCAGGTGCATGGCAAAGCCAAGCGTCAGGGTGAGTGTATAAGTGACACTCGTACCCTAATCAGGCGCATGGAAAAGCTAAGCGTCAGGATGAGTGTATAAGTGACACTCGTACCCTAAGCGGGCGCATGGCAAAGCCGAGCGTTAGGTTGAGTGTATGAGTGATGTGCCCCATGATTTATTTCTGGCACATAAAATGCACCCAGATCATAAGTAGGAGAGCAGCACGTATTACGAGTGGAACCCACTTTATACGTACAGCCCACGTGGGTGCATAGGTTTGACACTGCAAGATTTGTCCCCTGACTTGGTTCCAGCACATGAAATACACCCAAGTGGAAGGAGGACTTTGAGAGTTGACTCATTCCGGGCGCCAAAGCACCCGAGTCAACTCTGTACAGCTTTGCATCAACTGTGCGTATGACTTTCAACGCACATTTCTGGTTTTGCTGCTAGCATAGCACGTTGATGGAGCATAGCTCATGCCGCCTTAGAGTTCTCCGTACTAGCCCGTGAAGGCGCATAGTACTCAGAATCCAACTTTTTCTCGCCTTGACAGCGAGTGAAGAACTTGCAGCCAACCCAGAAGAAGAAAAGAACTACTGTAACTTTTTGTGGCTCGAACGGGCTCCCTGGATAACGGGCTCCCTTTTCTTTATTTATTTTGGTGCCCTTTTCAAAGGAGGCAAGAGGGCTCTATATATATAGAGTGGAATGAGACCTCTCTTCTTCTCCTTTTCGATGTGGGATTAAAAGCAATATTCCTCTTTTTTCATGCTTCTACAAGACCCCCTTCAAAGTTTTTAAAACTTTTGTACAAGTTTTGAAATACTTTGAACAAGAAGCATGGATAGTATATCTGTTTAGGTGTGACAATCCTATCAGAGGTAGTATAGACGTGATAGGTTTAGGTACTTCCACCGGAGCCATGATCATATGGCTGAGATTCTGGAGGCGTCAGTGGCTGAGCTTGACCATCATCTTTCTGAACTTCAGAGCATCCGGCGAAATGACTTTTCTGCTCTGATAGAAGCAGAGAAGGAGAAATTGATAGCCGAAGTCGAGTCATCTTATCAGGCCACGGTGGCCATCTGGGACCGCGAGGTGGCCGAAGCTGAGGCTGCAGTAGAGAGGCTATCTCAATACATGCAGAAAAATGTGGAGTTGCAGGCCTCGTTGGAAGCTAGCATAGCGGAGGTCATCGCTAAGATCCGCCTCCTTGAAGACCAGTGGGCCCAACACTTATTAGACGCTGAGTGAGTCCAGGCTGAATATGTAGCATCTAAGGAGGAGGAAGCAGCTTTTACCCACCAGATTCTTTCCCTGACCCACCAGCGGCAACAGCTAGACGAGAAGTATGAGACTGATACTGCCCTTGAAGCTGTAGAGGTGATGCGTCAAGAAGCCGAATGCCGGGTCTTGGCGACCGCAGAGACTCGGACGGTAGACTTGAAGCAACGGATTGGAGAGCTTTCTGCCAATCCCAGGGATGCTTAGGGATTGTAGTCTTTCTCTTCTTTCTTATTATTTTGTATTTTGTACTTTTGCTGGGGATGTAATCCTTTACTTTTAAAATAAAGAATTTTGTGGTGTGTTCATTTTTGTTGTCATGAACTGATCGTTTGTGTGGACCTATTATCTTTTGTGCACCTTGGTTTTAGGTACAGATAATAAGTTTTGAGAGAACCGACATGTTTGCCCAGAGTATATATGGACGTGGCAAATACGGGATTCAAATGACAGAATCTTCCTACACAGAGGTGTTATGGACGTGGTAGGAGTGACTCTGGGAGGGATACGCGGAACTACTCAGAGGTAATATGGACATAGAAGTTCTACGATCGATGTACGGCAACGCGGGGGCTGTCCGCACGGGATGTTTACTCAGAGGTAATGTGGACGTGGTAAACATGATAAGCATCACAATCCTACGTGGTGTAAGATTATGCTTTACAGGGCATAGAGGAGCAACTCAGAGGTAATGTGGACGTCGTTGTTCTTCTACTGGAGATAAAATGCTATGGAACAACTGGGTTCTGAAAGCATAGGATTTTATGAAGGGAGATGTATGTGAGCTCTGATGATCAGGTCCACTGACTTCCTTGTTGGTAGAGATAGAAGTACATATCTGAAAGATGTCATGAGTAGTACTCTTTAGGAACTTGTTATTGATGGGCATCATAAACAAGTCCCCGTTCGGTCGAGCGAGGCAGTAAGCACCATTTGAGTATACCGTCTCTATGATGAAATATCCCTCCCACTTGGGCTCAAACTTTTTTGGTGTTTTATAAATCAACACCATCGGCCTCCAGACTGCCAGGACCAGGTCGTCTATTTAAAAAGTCCTCTACTTGACCTTTTTGTTGAAAGCCTGTGATATACGGGCTTGATAAAGTTCAATGTGCTGCTGAGCTAGGAGACATTTTTTATCAAGTGTTTCCAATTCTCGCAGACGACGACGCTGGTTGTCTTCTTCTGTTAATTGGTTTGTGAGCGCCACACGAAGTGAGGGTATCTAAATCTCGAGAGGCAGTACCGTTTCGCTCTCGTAGACTAAGGAGAACGGGGTGTTGCCCGTCGGAGTCCGTACCGTTCTACGGTAGGCCCACAGGCATTCGTCGAGATTTTCGTCCCAGCCGTATTTGTTGGATGACACAACCTTTTTGAGTAGCCTGAAGATAGTCTTGTTAAATGCCTCGGCCAATCCGTTCGCTGTTGGATTGTAGGCGGTTGATGCCACGTTCTGAATGCGGTTCTTGTCACAGAATCTGCTGAAAACATGGCTGATGAACTGTGGACCGTTATCGTGGATAATCCTTCGAGGTACCCCGAAACGGTAGATGACATGATGCTTGATGAAGCTGATCACCCTAAAGCTTTTCACTTCCGTTAGTGGAACTGCTTCTGTCTATTTAGAGAAGTTGTCAGTGATGGCTAAGATGAAGCGATGTCCCCTCAATAATGGAGGGGTAATAGGTCCTACAATGTCCATGCCCCAAGCTTCGAAAGGCCAGGAGGCGACCGTAGGATGCAGTAGTTCCGACGATGTATGGATGAAGTCGGCGTAAAGCTGGCAAGCATGGCACTTTTTATCATAGTCGACGGCATCGGCTGCCATGGTTGGCCAGTAGTAACCCATACGTTGCAGTCGATCCTGCAACTTAGGGCCAGGTTGATGAGCCCTGCAAGTCCCGTCATGAGCTTTCTGAAGGGCTTCCATTGCTTCTTCGTTGGATTGATATCGGAGGAGAAGTCCATCGAAGGAGCATCGGTACACCGTTTTAGTAGCTGTATTATAATAAAATCGAAGGGAACGCCTCCTAACCGAGACGGCTTCTTTCGGGTCTTCTGGGATAATTCCATAGACAGCGAAGTCGATGAACGGGAACCTCCAATCTCAGACACTAACATCGATACTTATCGTCATGGCATGGGCTATTTGTGAGCATAGGTTATTTTTAAGATAGACCAAGTCTCAACCAACTACTGTGACGTAGTGTTGAGTCCCGAGGGTTGCTATTAATAAAGCTGCGAGGCCGGCCAGAGCATCAGCCTCCAGGTTTTATAATCGAGGTACATGTTCTATGAATAACTTGGTGAAGGTTAAAATAATATTCAATGCAGCTTCATGGTAAGGAACCAGATCTTCATGGCAAACTTCGTACTGCCCTCGGATTTGATTAACGACGAGTTTTGAGTCACCGTAAGCTTCCAAATGATCCATCCCCAGCTGTTGTGCCAGTTGGAGTCCCATGATGAGAGCGTTGTACTCGACAACATTGTTGGAGCATGGCTTTGAAAGGAAGTAAGCACGCTGGATGACCAGCTGATCAGGGGAGACTTAGACCTCTCCCACTCCTGCGATGATTTGGCCTTAGGGGCCTGTTCTCGAAGCGCCATCGAAAAACACCTACCAGACAGAGTTTTCTTCGATGACGTTTGATTCTTGGACCTCATCCGGGATATCTTTGTAGAGTCTGGAGGACTCTGGGATGGGGTGCACGGCTAAAAAGTCGGCTAGGGCTTGACCCTTGATGGCTTTTTGCAGAACAAACACCATGTTGTACGGCGTCAACAGGATCGTCCATGTAGCAAGTCGAGATTTTAATGATCCTGGCTTCGTTATGAGAACCCTGAGGGGATTGACTCGGGAGATGACATGAATTTATTTGCCATGAAATATAAAAAAACAGAACAATTATATCGGAGGACTGGACTTTTACTTCACAATACAAACTCGCTTGTACAAAGAAAGCCTAGGGACGAAAACTTAGGTACAGCAATCTAAGTACAATTATTTATTTTAGATTATGGGGGGTGATGGTAGAGGCTCGGGAAAGTGATGGCAACTCTGCCTTACTCCTTGGACGATCGGATGCAGCCTTGGCTCCGGAAAAGAAATGCTCTCAGGATACCCTATGTGTGGGCCTTTGTCTCTCTGCTCTCTCTCTCTCTTCAAGTCTCTCCAGGTGCTATGATGCTCTTTGAAAAAAGTCCTCTTTCGCATGGGAATGGCACCTTGCTATTTATAGGAGTGGGATGCAATCATTAGGGTTTGCAAAGATTACCTCCTTGATAAGTCGACGGTTAGGGATCAATTAATCTGGGCCCTTCATTCTGATTATAGCAAATCTAGGTAATTAATGCAGATTGTATCAAATCTCTGTGGGCAATTAATGATGATTGCCATAAATCTTCATAATTTGTTATGCCAAGCTCGGATCCCCCTCCATGTGTTCAATTTGTATGATTGCAAATGATCTGATTTAATCCCAGTAATTATGAGGATGGTACTAAACCTAGTTGTTGGGATTTGTTGATAAATCTTGATCGATTTGATGCCACATGTCCCATTATTATTATGCTGCTAGCTGTAGGAACGAGGGAAAAACTAATATTCTACCACGTGTCTTAACCACGAGCCATTTAGGAAAACCGAACCGCATGAGGATTATTTCCTACTGAGCCGCATAAGACTGGCCACGTATAGAAATGATCTGAGCCGCATGAGCGTAGGTGACCGCATGATGGGTGGCTTCTCAGTGAGCCGCATGAAGATAGTTCTCGTGAGCCGCATAGGGTAGACTCTGCCTGAGCCGCATGAGGTGGTCTATCCCTGAGACGCATGGCATGGCCTCTGCCTGAGCCGCATGGGGTGGCCTCTGCCTGAGCAGCATGCGATTGTCCACGTGTCAAGGCCGCATGAAGGATTTTGGGGTTTGTGTCAGAGATTTCCTTCTTTTTCCTAGGAGTCTACCATTATGACAGAATCTTTATAGAAGTTTATGTCAGAGCCGTCAGTTCTCCTTTATGTCAGAGCATTAAATAGGGTCTTTACTTAATGGCCAATTGCAGGAGCGAACTGCAGAAGGCCACGTGGTGTTTGCTTGAGCCGCATGTCCAAGTAGGTGACCTTTGAACCGCATGATGCTCCTGAGTCACATGAAGCTCGTTTGTTTTTTGAACCGTATGGGTTTTTCTGTTCTGAGCCACATGGGCAATCATGCTCTTTTCCATGCTTCTACAAGACCCCCTTCAAAGTTTTCAATTTGCAAAATTGAAATACTTTGAATAAGAAGCATGGCTATATGAAAGTTCTTCAGACCGCATGGATATCTTAGCCACATGCCTCCTCAGCCGCTTGGATTTCTGAGCCGCATGGCCTCCTTGCCGCATGGCCTGTCTAGTCGCATACATTTCTTAGCCGCATGGGCTCCCTGCCACGTGTGTGTGTCATTAATTGCCTTTAATTAGTTTTAGAGCCGTCTTTTGGGGGAATCCAAAGGGTCGGTTCATTAAATCTCTGGATTTTATGCCCTGGATGAATCTCCTTTATGAGAGAGGGGGCAAAATCCGAGGAGTCGGTTTTGTTTTGCCTTCAGCACACGACCCGAAGCGGTTATTGGTCTACGCGTCCCCCCCTCTTTTATCCTTTTATAAATAAGAGGATTTTAAGAGAAGAAACTTCTTTACTCTATCCTTCAATCCAAACCTTTCCTGTCCAGATTATCATCCTCTTCTTCGATCACCAATGGCTCCCAAGAAGACTGTTGCGACAAAAGGTAAGAAGGCGGCATCTTCGTCGACTGCGGCGGCGAAGGGCAAGAAAGCTGCTTCTACTTCGGCTGTGGCCGCTCCTCCGCCAGCCGACGTGCCCGCAGTTCACCCTGACGTCCACTCCCTTTTGCTGGTAAGGATGTTATGTGAGCTTAAAACCCTAACTGCTGTGGCTACGTCGTATGCTTTATGTGCGAGCCTTTATCTTCATGTATGCCACATGTACGTCTCATGTTAGAGCCGCGAGCCGCATGAGAGTCGTTATTGTGGCCGCATAAGCACTTCACCAACGGGGCCACATAAGCTGCGCTGAGCCGTATAGGCTCGCACAAATTTGTTTATCACGTGAACCGCATGAACTTATCTGAACTCTGAAAGCCATGTGAGAGCACTGCCGCATGAACTTTTGCTGGACGGAGCCGTATAACTATTTTTCTGAGTTAGGCCGCATGAGGCTCCATTTAAGTTGGAGCTGCATAAGCTTGAAAACACCCATCAGTTCTCTTTGTCCATCTTTTTAACTTATTTCTTTTGTCTTCTCTTTTCATTGAATTTTTCGGTTAATGCTGCGGGGGAACCTCTAGTGGGTCAAGCCCAATTTGCTATAGGAGTCCGGCTTGACCAACTAGTTCGGCAGGTGGTAGAACAACTATCCAAGGAAGAGCCTGAGGAGAGGTTAACTCTTATCAAGAACCAGCCCCTTTGCTTCCTCTGTGCCATGCTGAATTCAGGGCGATTGGAGGGAAAGTACCTAAAGTCGACGTTCTTCTTCGGGGACACCCTGACTGTGAAGAACTCTCGGATATTAGATATATCCGAGAATTGGAATTTTATTTCTACCGGAAGGGCGATCCACATCCCCAGATGGAGCATCATTTCCCATTGGTGTGGTTCAATATGTTGTCGGTGGACATGAGGATGCAGGAATCCTTGACGCTGAGCCGGTCGGAAATGATTATGGGTAACATCCACTACAATAAGCATGTTAGGTCAGCATACGCGGGCAGGGAACCGGTGAGCTGCTTCGTGATGGGGTTAGCCCCGGGTACCTTCTTAAATGCGTAAGGTCCCAATTTCTCATTCTCTCAGTCCGACACTTTCCTGAATCGACTTGCTCGAAAAGGATCTTATCCCATTGGTCGGCTCTTCCTTTTGAACTGGATACGCCCCATCCCTTCGTGGGCCAATTTGACTGGGTGGATTTTATGAGAATATGGGACTTTCCTGCATGAGGTTGGTCTCTACCACGCCATCCGGGGTACATGTCACTGACTGCCTATCAATAAGGGGTTGTTCATGGCTCTCTTAGATATGTACAACCAACGGACGGGGACCTTCTTCACGCCAGGAGGGGAGATGGGCCTCGCCCTTCATGAGATGCACGCCGTCTCTAGGATGCCTTGGGGCAATGAAGTGTTTGAAGCATACACTCCGACAAACGAAGAGCTCGAAGATTTGGAGCGACGACATCCGGGTTTCGTTGCTGTCTATCAGGAGTTATTGTGTCATCACAGTTACTGTCAGCAGACAACCAAGAAGGATAGTAACTCGGAAGGGAGCCTTCCGCATACTAGGGCTTGGCTCTCCTACCTTTTTTAGCAAGGTGCCTCAGGCCGAGTTACTCCCCAAAATCCTCTGACCCGAGAACAAATACAGGATCTGGTGTTAACTGTCAAGAAGTCGAAGGCCTTGAGCGACACGTTTAGGAGTCAAACTGATTCCTTTGATTATTTTTATCAGGATATCCAGCCGCTGTCAGAGAAGGCAATCCTGGCAGGGTTCTTGATGGTATGGCTAAGAAATTGCATGGTCTCAGGAGGAGCTGGTTCTATCGAGAGGATCAGTCAAAATTTTATCCTTCCTGCCGTGAAGTTGACCTTCGGGGTCAGGCTGGCTCTTCTTTCGGCTATGGTGTGCAGTATACACCGTGGCTTCCGTATTTTTTCATCCAAAGTTATTGTATGTGACACAACGACGAACTTCAAGCGAGTCGAGTTGCCTTGCCACTATCTGATGGGGTGGCTATTAATGCATTGCCGGTCTTTGATGAGACCTGGCCCAGAAGATGGTGTAACTGACGATGATGCTTTTATCTTCCAGTACCGCCGGATGTCCTGGGAGTACAACACTTTGCCCACCTGTCGGAGGGCGCTGGAGAGGATGGAGGGATATAATTTTTTTGTTTCTGTTCCCCATTTTTTTGCTGAGGAGGTGGAGAATGTACATGTTGATGGTATCGGGCCTCCTTTCCTCTTACTCGAGAGGATGCTTCTTTGGTTGCGTATTATTCGTCCCTTGCACTTAGTATATCGCAACCGTAATACCGTCTACCTGGAACCTTACTTACCCAGCCGGTTCTTTCGCCAGTTTGGGTACAGCCAGCTGTTCCTAGAGAGTCCTAGCCCTTGTCTGGGGTTTGAAGGCAGTGTTCTAGATGGCATCAGATCCTGGCTTTATTATAATATTTCTCATACCCGCGCTAGTTTTTCGGTCCCCGACGCTGAGACGCAAGAGGAGATTTTATATTTAGTGGCACTCTACCACGTCACTGCGAGCAAGTTTCTGGTTAATTTTGACCCTCGTACTAGTTTTATTATTGGTAACGGCTTGGCGGAGAAGCTCCAGGGGTCGAAGAAAAGAAAGCAGAGGGCGAACACGGTTCCTTTTTCGGATTCGGAGTCCACCACTACGGATGAAGAAGGTGATGAGCAGGGTGCTGATGATTCTCTCCCTCTAGACGAGGTGGCAGCGGAACAACCGCCCGTTGCGTTCGATGGAGTGGTAGCGGATCAGCCACCTGATGTACCCAGTCTTTCGCTTAAGCGGAGCAGGAGTGAGTCTGTCGATATCGACATAACTTATTCCATGAAACGCGCTGCTGTCAGATCCCGTCGGCTACTTATCGAGGATGTTGACGCTGCTTCTGAGGTGACTCGAATTATAGTCGTCTTCTCCTTTATTTTCCTGTACTATGATCTAATCATTTTCTTTTACTCTTGTAAGCGTCGGAGGAGTCGGTTTCTCGAGAATTGGCCGCTGAGGTCGATCCGGCCCTGACCACTTTGGTCGATGACATGTGCACCGCTATCATTTCTACTGGGGTTCTTCCGAAGGCGGCCGAGAAGTCCCACCTTGCTGGGGACTCAACCCATGGGGACGAGGGCTCTACTGCACCTGTCCTTGAGACAGTTGAATTTCTACGAGGTGACGATGAACTGGCCGGCTCCCTTTTCGGGGTGGCTAGGGCAGAAGAACCAGCTGAATTCAACTTGGAGGTCGCGGGTGAGGAGACCACGTCAGCTGTGAGCGAGCTGCAGCCTCTATGCTCCTCCCCTGGTAACATAAGCCAAATCTTAACTTGCGAGGAGGCCTATCTGCTCTATCATCACATCCTTCGGGTTACGTCGATTGATTGTTGCTCTGGACATACAGGTCCTGCCTCTCCGGTGTCGATGATGGACATTGTTGAGACAGGCTCTGCCGAAGGGGCACTAGCAGAGAGGAGCATACCCCCTCCCCTTCCGGCTCGTCTTGAGGGGCCTCTCGCGGGCTCGAGTTCGGAAGGTCAGGTGGTGGGATAGCCGGGGCAGGAGACAATGGTCCTTGCGTCCTCTTCTGCTCAGGTGGCTCAGAGAGTCGACCTCTTTGCTATCCGCGCATCGTTCCGCTCGGAATTTGTCTCCTTGGTGGCAAGTTCTAGCGCGCCTCCTTCGACGTTGCCGGCCACGCTTCCTTTGACGCCGTCCTCTACAGAAGTTCTGGACGAAGCGTCACAGGACGTGGTTGACAGCTTTTATCGCCACGTGAAGAGGGGGTAGCGGCTGCTGTGGAGAGAGGGACCTCTTTTGTCTTAGCCCGGCAATGCGCCCAGGGTCATATTGATATCCTTAAGACTCTTCTCGGTGGGGCAGGGGTAGTTGCGCTTCTGGAGGCAAAATTGCTGGAGGCTGATCAGCTGGTGGCCCAGCTTCAGGTGCTGCGACAGGCTGATCTGTCTGCTGCTATAGATCAGGAGCACGGTTTCCTCACAACTGTTGTAGAGAAGATAAGGACTGCTCGGGATAAGACCAGGCCGGCCATACTGAAGGACCTTCGCGATCTGTCTGATCGATATAATCCGTTGAGCCATGAGAGTGAAGATATTATGGCTCGATAAGCGACTGCCTCCCGTGGGGTCATTGACACGCGAGAGCAGATCCTTGTGCTTCAGAGGAAGTTAGCTTTTCTGGAGTCTGAGCTTGAGGCTGCTCGCACCGAAAGGGGGCTAATTATCCAGGAGGCTGACAGAGTTAATCGAGCTTCTGCTGGCCTGGAGCTCGCCCTGAAGAAACTGGAGGATGGCTGGCGGGCACATATGTACTTGGACGATGCAGAGCAGTTGTCCCAGGAGGCTGAGGGTCGAGCTAAGCAGAGGGGACCGCCTTGGTGAAGAGCCGTCTCCTGGAATTATGTATCGCCGAACCATAGACGGCTTTTTTCCTTATTCTTTGTTTTCGTTCTTTTCCTTTCTTTGAGCGGAACGTTGTCCCTAGAACATGTAGTACTTTCGCCTTCCAAATAAAATAGTATGCTTTATTCTACCCTATAATTGTACTGTTTGTTGTGCTTGTGGTGTTATGGCGGTGTTTGTCCCGCTTGGGGAGGCTTGTTTGTGGACCTGTTACCCTTGGCATACCTGGGTTTTAGGTACGGATAACAAGTTTGATAGAGATACCTAGAACAATTCTACGGCAAGGTGGTCATGGACGTTCAGGGTATCGGAAGAAAGAATGCCATGGAGCAGCTGGGCTTCCAGGGCATGATGAGGAATGATGTGCATGTACTAGGAAACTTAGTACAACATTTTATAGTGAGCAGAGGACATTTGTGGGCCTATTATCCTTGGCATACCCTAGTTCAGGATACGGATAATAATACGAGAGAGAACCAACATACTTACTCAGAGGTAATAAGGACATGGCAAGTATGGTGGTTTTACCGCGGAGTCTTCCTACTCAGAGGTAATGAGGATATGGCAGGAGTGGACTCAACGAAGGATATTTGTGGTCAACAGAGGACATTCATGGACCTATTATCCTTGGCGTACCATGGGTTTTTTTGGTACAGATAATAAGTCGAGGGAGGACCAACATATTTACTCAGAGGTAATGAGGACATGGCAAATATGAGGGTTTCTTCGATGGAGCCTTCCCACTCAGAGGTAATGAGGACATGGCAGGAGTGGGGTACATGAAGGGGTACATAGGACGACTCAGAGGTAATGAGGACATGGAAGTTCTATGTAGAGGGGTGATTTATTTTTGGCGGAAGTGAAACGACTCAGAGGTAACATCGATGTGGTCGTTTTAAAAATTTTGTGGATCTGTTACCCTTTTTGTGCACTGAGAGTGTGGGTAGTGGATCATGAGGGAGGAGCTCTTTCAGAGAAATAAGTTCAGAGGTATGGTCATACATGACTTACTATCTGAAAGAGTGACCGGAATGTAAGTTCAGAGGTACCTGCAGGTACATAACTCGATAATCTGGGAGATTGTGAATATGAGTTCAGCGGTACCGGAGGGTACATAACTCGACAATCTAGAATTTAGAGAATGTGAGTTCAGCGGTACGGGCGGGTACGTAACTCAATAATCTGGGATTTGGAATATGAGTTCAGCGGTACCGGCGGGTACATAACTCAATAATCTGGAATTTGGAATATGAGTTCAGCGGTACCGGCGGGTACATAACTCAATAATTTGGAATTTGGAATATGAGTTCAGCAGTACCGAAGGGTACATAATTCAATAATCTAGAATTTAGAATATGAGTTCAGCGGTACCGACGGGTACATAACTCAATAATCTGGAATTAGGAGAATGTCGTTTAGACATAATATTTCTTCAGGAACTTGCCAATGACGGGCAACATGAGCAAGTCTCCGTTTTGTTTTGCGAGGCGGTAAGTACCGTTGGAGAATACAGCCTCAATGATAAATGGACCTTCCCATTTTGACTGGAATTTTCCGACGGTTTTGTGAGTCATGACCATCGGCCTCCGAACTGCCAGAACGAGATCGCCCACTTGGAATGTTCTGATTTTAACCTTCTTGTTGAAGGCTCCGGAGATGCGTGCTTGGTAAAGCTCGATTCGTTGCTGAGCTAAGAGGCGCTTTTCATCTAAGGCCTCCAACTCTTGTAGCCGGCGACGATAGTTATCGTCTATCGTCAATTGATAAGTAAGAGCGACGCAGAGCGAGGGTATTTGAGTCTCCAGTAGGAGTACTGCCTCACTCTCGTACACGAGGAAGAATGGTGTGTTCCCTGTGGCTGTTCGGACTGTGGTACGGTATGCCCATAAGCATTCACCAAGCTTCTCGTTACAGTCGTGTTTGTTAGACGATACGAACTTCTTGAGAAGTTTGATGATTGTTTTGTTGAATGCTTCTGCCAACCCATTCGCTGCTAGATTGGATAGCATTGAAGCAATATTCTGGATGCGGTACTTGTCGCAGAACCGATAGAAGGCGTGGCTTGTGAACTGCGGACCATTATCATGGATGATCCTTCGGGGCAGTCCAAAGTGATAGATAACGTGATGCTTGAGGAAGCTGATCACGTTTGAAGTCTTTACTTCTGCAAGCGGAACAGCTTCCGCCCATTTGAAGAAGTAATCTGTGATGGCAAGTATGAAGCGATTTCCTCGGGAAGAAGGTGGAGTGATCGGACCGATGATATCCATTCCCCATGCTTCGAATGGCCAGGACGCCACTGTCGGATGTAGAAATTCAGATGGCTGATGGATGAAGTCCGCGTGGACTTGGCAGGCTTTACACTTTCTTGCATAGTCTATCGCATCTGCTAGCATCATGGACCAGTAGTAGCCCATTCGGCAAAGACGATCTTGCAATTTTGGGCGTGGCTGATGAGCCCCGCAGATACCATCATGAGCTTCGCGTACGGCTTCTCTGGCTTCTGCGTTTGACAGACATCGAAGCAATAATCCATCGTAGGATCGAAGATACAGCATTTTCATCTCTGTATCGTAGAAGAATTTGAGAGAACGCCTTTTGATAGAGGTGGCTTCCTTTGGGTTCTCGGGCAGGATGTCGTAAACTACGAAGTCAATGAATGGTTGCCTCCAGTCTGGTGCTTCGTCGATCGTCTGAGCGGAATAAGTCGCCACGAATTGAACATTGTTCTTGGGATAGACTAGTTCATGGCCTATCACATCCACCGATTGATGAGCATAGTTCGGAACTGCTAGGGAAGCGGCAAGGCCAGCTAAGGCATCGGCTTCGATATTTTGGAGTCTGAGGACGTATTCGATGAAGAACCCTTCAAATGATGAGATGATATTGATCGCTATTTGGTGATAGGGGATCATGTCTTCATGGCGAACCTCGTATGAACCCCAGATCTGATTGACGATTAACTATGAATCACGGTATGCTTCAAGATATTCCACCCCCAACTCTCTTGCAAGTTGGAGGCCAATGACTAAAGCATTGTACTCGGCCACATTGTTAGAGCATGATTCTGTGAGGGAGTAAGCACGATCGATCACCAGTCCGGAAGGAGAAACCAGTACCATCCCGACTCTGACGACGATGTTGCCCTTAGGTCCGGTCCTTGAGGCGTCATCGAAGAACATTCGCCATATATCATCGTGAGAGGTTGTATGCAAGTCAGCGACCTTATCTGGGATGTCTTCGTATATTCTGGCCGACTCCGAGCCTGGGTGGGCTGCTAAAAAGTCTGCCAAAGCTTGACCTTTAACAGCCTTTTGTGGGACGAAGATCATATGGTAGGGGAACAGTAATATTACCCATGTAGCGAGGCGAAAGCTGAGTGCCCCTAGTTTAGTCATGAGGACCCTGAGGGGGTTGACTCGTGATATCACATGTATGGTTTGCCCCGTGACATAGTATCACATCTTTTGAATGGCGAACACCAGGGCAAGGTATTCCTTCTCCACGGCGGTATATCGGTGCTCTGGCCCGATCATCATTCGGCTGAGGTAATATATAGCTTGCTCATGGCCTGCATCGTTGTTTTGTGCTAGTAGAGCGTCGAGGGAATGCGCTATTGCTCGTACATAGAGCAGGAATGGTTTTCCAGCAACCGGGGCCACCAGGACTGGAGGGTTCGACAAATATTCTTTGATGCTGTCGAAGGCATGCTGACATTCTTCGTCCCATACGAATGAGACGCCCTTCTTCATGAGATGGATGAATGGCTGACAACGCCCGAAGAGGTTGGAAATGAACCTCCTGATGTAAGCTAACCTCCCTTGGAGGCCTCGAAGTTCTCGGAGATTTCTCGGGGGACCCATCTCCATGATTGCCTTCTTCTTCTCAGGGTCTACGTGGATACCATGGGAGGTGATGATGAAACCCAAGAACTTTCTGCTGGATACGCCCAAGAAGGATTTTGTAGGGTTCATTTTCAAATTGTGCGCTCGTATTAGGTCGAACACGGTCCTTAGATAATACAGATGATCTTCCTTAGAGCGGCTTTTGACGGAGATGTCGTCAACGTAGCACTCTACGGTCTTGCGCAAGTGATCCCTGAAGATGATGCTCATAGCTCTCTGATAGGTGGCGCCAGCGTTCTTCAAACCGAAAGGCATGACTGTGTAGCAGAACGTTCCTATTGGTGTTCGAAACGATGTATGATTTTCGTTGTCGGGAGATATCTTAATTTGGTTGCACCCCGAGAAGCCATCCATGAACGACATACGTTCAAAGCCGCAGGTGTTGTCAATTATGATGTCTGTGATAGGAAGGGGGAACTCATCTTTGAGGAATGCCTCGTTCAGGTTGCAAAAGTCGATACAGATTCGAATCTTCCCATTCTTCTTGAGGACCGGTACTATGTTAGCGACCCAGTCTGGATGTTTCTCCTCCCATATGAAGCCGCTGGCTATCAGTTTGTTGACTTCGGCTTCGATTGCATCCATGATGCCTGGGCAAAAGCGTCGTTGTTTTGTTTGACTGGCTTTGCATCTGGCCGAATGCTGAGTTTGTGAAGAGCAATATTGGGATTTAACCCTGGCATGTCTTTATAGTTCCAAGCGAACACATCAATATATTCTTTGACGAGTTCCAGTAGTGATTCTCTCTCTTCGTCGATCAGGCTTTTACTAACAAAGATTGGTTTTGGAGAAGAGTCGCTGCCTAGGTCCACTTGCATGACCTCATCTTCAGTAGGAGGCTCTCTTTGTTCGAATCGCTTCTCCTATTGCGCATCCAGCTGTTGTGCCCACGGCTCTAACTCGAAGAGTTCAGGAAAGTCTTTACCTTCTTCGTAAGCATCGACGAATGCCATATTGATAAACAGGACCCGCCTGAAAATATCCCCGATACTGATAACCGAATCAGAAGTTGGTGATCCGGTTGAGTGTGAATGTCAGTCGCATTCGTCATCAGAGCTTTCTGGGGTCGTTGCAGGCGTAACATATCCTAGTCCGCATCGGGTCTTGTTGTAGTAGTCCTGTGGTTTGCCAGCCGGGACCGGTGACTTTAAAGGTAATCGTCGACAAGTGCCGTAGTTCAAACCTGGCATAGTCTCCAGATCATACCCCTATTTTTGTATGAGGTATTTGGATTAGGGGCTATATAGATAGAGAGGCAGTCTTCCGGCGTCCGATTCGAGATCGGCTTCTTCTATGGTGAAGGGCTGCAGATTATTCTTCCGACCGAAGTTGATTGGATGGTTCCCTCCCTCGATTATACAGTAAGCATTTTTCGCGGGAGTGAGCTGATTTGCGGTGTGAACATTTGTCATCTGTGTGTGTAGGTGAGTGCCTATACCGTGTTCCATAGCATACATTGTACAAAGCTTGTTAAGCTCGATGTAGTTCAAAGATAGACCTTTATTGATGAAGTAAGGTATCTTTTCTTGCGGGATTACATCATCTGCGGATGGAACATCAGTGTGAGCGGCCACATACTTGGCCACTTCTGGTTCTTCTTCGGCCACCCCCTGTATAAATAAAGACTGAGAGGATGACTTGGGCAACTTGATCATCAGAAGTTCTACTGGTGGAGCAGAACGTGGAGTTGTTGGCAGACTAGCGACCCCCAGTTTGGTACTCGATGCTGGACGGGGAGTGGTTGGTTCGCTGGACGCCCCTGACTTTGCATCCGGGTGACGATTCTTCTTAGAAAGACGTATCGTCATTGGTTTGTCGGTGGGATTGAGCTTCTCCGTTTGTTGCTGGCCGACTCTAGGCAGTCTGATTGTCAGTGGCTCCGTTGTGGGTCTTGGCGTTAGGCCGGACCTTGGCATCCGGATTATCATTTGCTCTTCTTGTGCCGAGAGGCTGATTGCGACCTTACGCAGAGCGGCCGTAAGTGGTGCGGACTTGCCAGGTTTGCGAGCTTGAAGGTGAATTGTCAGAGGTTCTTTTGATCCTGTGGCCGTCTCAGTTCGAGCTTGCATATCTCCTTCACCAAGGTGCCTCTTTGACTTTTCGTATAAGCAGGAGTCTGAGTAGTAGGATTCGACCCCTTTGAAAAGATCGATGTCGGCAAATTCTGTCCTCACGAAGCCGTATTTGTCGACAAACTTGAAGCACTGGTGCAGCATGGAAAGCACGGTCATGTAATCGTGTATCCAAGGACACCACAAAAGGATATTGTAGGAAGTGTCCGCATCTATGATGTAACAGGTCACTTCTGACTGCAGATCGCCAATTTGGCACTTCAAGCGAATCTTCCCAATCGGGTAGCTCCTGCCCGAATTAAAACCGCTGATGGCGGTGCTTGTTGGCGTCAGACGATGCATAGGGATACAGAGATGATGTAGCAGACTCTTCGGGATGATGCTTATGGAAGAACTAGGATCAATGTACATCCAATCCACCTTTACGTCGCTGATGTATCCAGTGTAATATAACGGTCGATCGTGCAGGTTGGTTTTGATGAGCATATCCTGTGGAGTGAAGACAATATTGGGCATCGCTCCTGTGCAAGCGCTGTCTTGGAGATATGCAGGCGGGCTCTCTCCCATGAGGTTGACCTGAGCTAGATATGCGTCGGCGTTCTGGAGTGCGTCGTTCAAAGACGGGCAAAAATCCTTGGAGAGTCTCAGGAGATCGTATAATGACAATTTGGCCGATGTGATGGCCAATTGCGCCAAGATGTCAAAGTTGTAGGGCCTTTCTAGCCCATGAGGTGCCTCTTTTCGGAGGGATTTGTCAAAGCGAGTCTCCTTTGGCCTAGGCTTGTCGGTCGTTGGAGGTTGGGAAGGTCCCGGAGTGTCAGCAGTGGCCGGCTGATGCTCTTTAGCCAAGTTATCTGGCGTAGGTTGGGATTGAGAACCCGACCGAGTGACGACAGCTGTGGCTTCTTCGGCATCTGTCGAGATTGTGCGGCAGGATATGACCTTTCTACTCCCCTGTCACGACCCGCACCCTAGAGTAAGGGCACGAGAACGTAACAACGTCCAGCCTACGCCGCAGTATCAGCGGTAGAACGCTGTCCTAGGTCTCATGCATCTAGCAGTATAAGAATAAACAGTTTATACTCCCCGAATGGGGGTGACATAGCAAATACAGTCTCAATCACATCTAAGGTAGAGCATGATAAAGATAGATAAAACATGAAATCCAAAGAGATACAGGAGATAGAAGTCTAAGTGTCTAAGATACATAAATCCAGAAATACATCTCAAAACTCAAATACAGTAATCCACAATGTAAATACAACTCCAGACAATGGTAATAACTATCTAAAGAACCTCTAAAGTGTCTCCTCTAGGTTAGCAAGCAACCTCCAGGCTATCTGTAAAATTTATCAACAGGTCCAGTCAGGACTGGAGCGAGTACAGTATATCTCAACAGATCATAGCAGGTTAGAAAATATAATCATGCAGTAAAGTAAGATACAGGTACTGAAATAAATGCAGTATGTAAACAGAGAGAGAACTGTAATAGAAATATCTACTATACATTGAGAACTAGCAGTGACTAGTGAGTCAGAGTACAACATGGACATGTAAATGGCATGGGATGATTCTTATGCTACACTATGGAATGATTCTGATGCTACAATACTGGTGTATTATTCATATGTCCACTTCTACTCCCCCGTACCTCCAATCAATACACAAGGATCCAACCAGGTTATGTTATGATTCCATGCACAGGCCCCCGAAGGGTGATACATGGATGTCCCATATATGGGGATTCTAGGAGACCCAATAAATGGGATAAGGATTCCAGGAAGACTCTGTGATCATAAGAGTATATGTCACAAGTGATCGAAGAACCAATGAAGCATAGTGATACGCCATGTAAGTGAAACGTACAGAACATGTAGTACCCGATGCTCCCTAAGGATAACATCTCAAGAAGGGATCCATACAGTACCAATCCGTGTGACCAACGTGATAGTACAAGTAAAGTAATTTAATGCAGGAAATAATTCTAAGCAGGATATGAAATGATCAGAGAATATACTCGCCTGATAACCTGAACAGCTGATAAGTATAGGGGGTCCGACTGAAGCCACAGAGTCCTATTTAAAACAACACAGGTTACAAGGTGTTCAAGTTATAATAAAAGAATCTCTACAGGCAATCTATTTTATTCTAGGTTCTTCTAAGTCAAATTAACTCAAGGTCAACTCCGGTCAATAATTTAGTCAAACTAGGTCAAGTGTTGACTTACAGTTGACTTTTGGTCAACTGGTCAACTCTGGTCAAACAGGGTCAATTCTAGTCCAATTATTAAAGATATAAAGTGTGCTTCATTATTCGTACGTCGAAACTTACGACTCGTAAATCGAGATAAGAAGATCAATGGTAAGGTTGATAATCTTATTACAGTGATCCACGTGTCCATCTTGTCAATTTCAGCGATGTGAGATCACTGGAATTGACTGAACTCGATTTCGTTGTACAAATCCCGAAATATGAATATTATAAGAATTAATTATTAATTAATCATAAAAAGGCTAAACTCAGAGAACTATCAACAAACATTGTCGGACGATAAAATAAACATCGCCAACGTGTCCAAAATGGTCAAAATAGCTAGGATAGCCTACCCATCGGTCCAATTTGGACACAAGGGCAAAAAGGTAATTTTGGGGCAAAACGGTGTCCGTGTCGGAGCCGTTTTGCACCGAAACACATGCAAGAAAATAAGTCTACAAAATATAACAAATTATATGTCCACGAAACAAGAATGATGATACGAACCAAACGGTATCTCCAAAATTGGATTCCGTTGACCCGATCTCAATTTGGTCCGTTGACCAGAACTTGGAAATTTCGGTTTGCACGGAAATGCGTGTCAGAGCTAAAGTTCTCAATACTAAGCAAACTACATGACAACGAGTCCAGAATGACGATACGAACTCAACGGTATATCCGGAATCGGATTCCGATGAGCCGATCTCAAAATGACCCGTTGATCCGGATATTGGTATTCGACTTGCACCGAAATGTGTGTCGGACCCAATGTCCACCAAAACCTAGCAAATTATATGTCAACGAGTCTAGAATGACGATACGAACTCAACGGTATCTCCAGAATTGGATTCCGATGAGCCGGCGTCAATAAGTCCTGTTGACCCAGAATGTGGGACCCACTTTGCACCGAAAAATGTGCCAGGGCCCACGTTCTCCAAATCTAACAAATTTTATATGAAAACATGCACGAACGATGCCACGAGTCTAATGGTGGTGTCAGAAATAAAATCTGGAGTCCCGTGTTCAAAAATGGAATTTTACAAGTTGGAAATTATGAATTCGGACGGCCAACTTTGGCGTCGAATTCAACCAATCAAACAAGCTCACGATAAAACGAAACTGGAGGGGTAATAAGAGGGTTATACCAGATTCGCATAGGAACTGGTAGCATGCCAAACGGAGCTGCGGTGGAGGAGGTACAAGCTGACGAAGTCGGCCCCACGAAACTGTCCAAATTTAATACAATTTAAACGGTCAACTTGGTGGCCGGTTTTGATGTATCAAACTATAAAATCAACTGAAAAAAATTGACATGAGTGAAGGTGGATATACCGAGATTATGACGGAGCGAAGAAATCGTCGATCCAACGGTCGGATTCCCGGTAAAACGTGTGCAAAGTTGCTGCGGCGGAGCGCGTGTTCAGCCTCGTTCCCGAGCTCGTCATGACGGGACTTCGTGCAAAATGCACGAATCGCCTCGACGGCGCGTCTCGGAGGACGGTGGCCGTCAGGGAAGGACAACTTAGGGTGCGCCCGGCCATGGGGGGGTGTCCCCACCGGCTACGGCGGCGGTGGCGCCTGCACGCGCGCGTGGCTACCACGCTGCTGTCGTGAACTGCTGCCGTTGTGTACGGCGGTGAGGCCCAGCCTGGCCCGGCGGAGGGCGGCAGCTCGTGTGGCAAACGCGGGGCCAGCACTGCATGGTGGAGGAGGTGGTGGTGATGGCTTGGTGGTCGGGTGTTATGAAGTGGTGGGAGTGGTGGTTAGTTGGTAGGTGATGGTGAAGATGTTGATATTGAAGAGGAGGAGGAAGAAGGAGGAGGAGTCGACGGTGAGGCTGGGGGTGGCCGGAGCCACGGCCAGTGGAGGTTGGGCAGAGGAGGAGAGGGGAGGTCAGCCGAATGTGAGTGCAATGGTGTTGGAGTTTTGTTGCCGTGTTGCTAGAGTTTTTGTTGTGGAAAAAATAATTGTTTAGAGAGAAAGAGAGAAGGAGTAATATTAAATGTGAGAGGGAAAGAGAAAAAAAGTGGTCCTCTCAAAATTAGGGCCGGCCACATGGCTGTGAGGGGATTGGGAAAAAGTTTCATGGGGGAATTAATGGATATGATTAAAAGAGGAATTCAAGGGCTAGGATTAAATTAGCTAAAAATAGGTCATTCCAATGGATTTTAATATCAAAAGAAATTTTTATTAAATGTAGAAAAATAGGTAGAAGAGTACTTGATATTTTTGGGCAAGAAAATATGAAGGTGTCATGATGGAGAATAACATGGAGCTGGACTGGACTCGGTGGAGCCAGATTGGATCAAAATCAGACATTGAGCAAAAATTGAATTAAAATTAGGTATCGATGATCATGGGTAAATAAGTAGCACATGGGGATTCCGATAAATGGGACACAAGTGTCGGACGGGTAGTAGGCTCAATGTAGACCATGTCCATAATTAGGGATGACAGGTTTTGCTCGACAGGGTACCCACAAATCAAGTTGGAAAATGAATGTGACACCGCGGGGTAAAATAAAATCGGGTCACGTGTCAGGAAAGTTGTGCGAAGCAAATGGAGCACAAAATGGCGTGTCTGAGTGGGACACGAAGGTCAAGGGTGAAGAGTGTCTCCAGTAGATCATGCATGATGAGTTGGTTTCAAGAAACTGACTGGTCTTGTGCTCCCAAATTAAAAGTCACGGTAACGTGCTAAAAATGATCAAGGAAAAGAGTAGGAAAATTAATTAATAATCAAATGGTCTAAATCGATCCGAAGTTGTGCGAAACAAAAAGAGTACAAGGGAACAAGTTTGGATAGGACACTATATACCATCATGAAGGTAATCCTGTCCACTCTAAAACTCGTGAAAAAGATTTCCAGAGTTGAACATCCCTGACACTCCAAATATCAATGGCACGGGAAAGCACACTTAAGGAAAAAAATAACAGAATATATTATTTATCGAAACCAAATCAATCAAAAAAATTAAAATAAAAATAAAAAAATTAACCCGAAATTTAGGTGGCTCATATCCTACCCACCTTATAAAAATTTCGTCCTCGAAATTAAAATTGTTCATACTCCTTCTAGGTAAACCCCCACAATCAAGCCCCAGAACTCAAACAAATCACACCATCAAAAAGATGGCATACAGGGTCATGGCATACGGTGGTAGTACGTCTCATCTAGGTATACTAGTCATGCTAACCAAAAGGTTATAGGGTATCAAAATACACAAGCAATCCAGGGTGCTAAAATAGAAAAGTTACAGAATAACAAATCATCAAAACTGTAAGGCGGTCTACCATCCTATATGAAAACTGGTACTTATCAAAACAAAATAAAGGCAACTACCAATTATCTAAAAAGGGTACAGAAAAATCAAATTCAAAAATTAAGGAATTGAAAATCACTTGCATTGAAATCCAATCACAATATATATAGAGAGCGTTAGAGGGGGAAAACTAGCATTATGTGTATGGGGACATGTTCATATGGTTAGATAGTAGGCGTGTGTGTAGGTGAAATATACATGAAATTGTATATGAGGATTTGGGTTTCAAACAATAGTTATCCAGTTACACTACTCATGGCATATTGGTTAAATAATCTACAATACACAACCTATTTACTCATAACATGCATGGCTAAACATATACATCTGTTAAGAGGTAGAGATTTAGTTATGTATCTATATACGTTATAACATGTATGCCTAAGCTCTATATATATCTATATGGATATATAATCATAACATAGAGAGGAAGGGTTAGGTTACATGGCAGTGTATACTATGTTAGAGTGTGTGTGTGTGTGTCCTTGTACAGGGTTATAGCTTAGTATTGAAAGGTTTAAACCCGGTTTTAGTTCAGCATTTACATGCAAAGTCTGAAAATTAGCTAACAGTTAAAGCAGTGAAATATTAACATAATGCAGTTTCAGATTTTAGGGTTTTGAAACATCACAACTAACTCAATGCTTCCAATATCCTCACATGATAGAGAAGAAATCCTAACTTACTATCCATACATTTATCTACGCATACAGTTCAATATTACATGTTAAATCTGAAATTGAACTAAGCATTGGAAATCAAATGTGAAAATGTTAACATGTATTCAGTTTTCACAATTTTGGATAATTGCACATCAAAACCAACTCAATGTTTATCACAACCTATCATGCAAGAATATGAAACCTAACATTATATCCCTACATACAACAATGTACACAGCTCTAAATATTACATTTAAAACAACAATTTGAACTATCATTTGGAATCCGTATTAAGGGTTAACATGCACACAGTCTTAGATTGACAAATTCAAACACAAAACTCAACCAAACATATTTTTTGAATCGAAACCCTATGTATAACGTACATGTGCAGTGATATAAATAAAACTATTATCATAAAATTTTATATTTAAAATACGAGTTAAGCTAAAAAAAGCAGAGAATCAGAAAATATTGGGGTTTTGAAAATTTAAACATTAACGACATATTAATATATATTAAAATAGGTGGAAATCAAAGTGTAGCATGCATATGTATCAGACAAAAATATCTGTGTCTACTATATCTATATTCTCATGTCCCAAATAAAATCAAATTCTATACCAAGACCAGCATTAGATTCCTACCAAGATTGCAAGCAGGTGATTGACGTAATCAAGACAGTTTTAATATTATCTAATACAAGAATAATAGCAAGAAAGAAATAACGATAAAACCTGTTTTGCTTATCTGTTTAAAGAAGAACCATTTTGAAACCCAGAGCTGAAATATCAAATCCAAAATAAGTCTAGCAAAATCATTGATTCATTGTATTATGAAAAACTCATAGCAAGAAGTTACACAAGGTTTATAAAAATAGCTAAAGCTACATCCTAAGTAAAAATGAGAAGCAAAACAAGACAATCAAATAATAAAAAAAATTCTTTTTGAAGGATTGCAACAAAAGTAGAAAAAACATGTTCGAAAACATTTAAGGTACAATCTGATAATCATATGCATCTATCCAAAATCATGGTTTTCTAAATCCTCGTCATACTAGTAAGCAAGGCTACGATAATCACAGTGTCCTTGACTTATGCACATACCTCTAGAATCATGGTATTTAACATTTTTGCGGTGCCGCTAGCTTGGCTGCGAAAACCTTAAATTCCCACACCCGAGAAATATATCCAAAGTCAGACTATATGTCCTCACCATGCTGGCTAATGTGACTGTAGAAGACTAGATTACATAACCTAGATGACCTAGCCCATATAATTTCATCTTGACAAAATTTAATTTAAATCAACAATGAATACCTAAAAATCAAATCAAATTTATCAACGAACATCAAAATTTAAAAACGAGCAAAAAGTCTTCAAAATACAAACTCGGATGCAATAGCTATCATCAAGATTCAAAATTCAACAATCTTTTATCAAAATCAATAAATACAAACTCAAATTCAATGATAATCCATCAAAATTAAATTCAAAAACAGAAAGTAAAGATAAATCAAATCAAGGAAAAAGAGTTTTCAAATCGAAGTTAAAATAAGATTCTCAAGGGTCGTCCCAGGAATCTCTCAAGGGATCCTAATTGTGATTTAGTATCTTCAAAAATATATCATATTCCTACTGCAGGCTGTAGTGGTACTCTAGTTCGAATATCACTACACAAACTCGACCTGCATGGGCTACCACTAAAAACGTGTCACGACCCGCACCCTAGAGTAAGGGTACGAGAACGTAACAACGCCCAGCCTACGCCGCAGTGTCGGAGGTAGAACACTGTCCTAGGTCTCATGCATCTAGTAGTATAAGGATAAACAGTTTATACTCCCCGAATGGGGGTGACATAGCAGATACAGTCTCAATCACATCTAAGGTAGAGCATGATAAAGATAGATAAAACATAAAATCCAAAGAGATACAGGAGATAGAAGTCTAAGTGTCTAAGATACATAAATCCAGAAATACATCTCAAAACTCAAATACAGTAATCCACAATGTAAATACAACTCCAGACAATGGAAATAACTATCTAAACAACCTCTAAAGTGTCTCCTCTAGGCTAGCAGGCAACCTCCAGGCTATCTGTAAAATTTATCAACAGGTCCAGTCAGGACTAGAGCAAGTACAGTACATCTCAACAGATCATAGCAGGTTAGAAAATATAATCATGCAGTAAAGTAAGATACAGGTACTGAAAGAAATGCAGTATATAAACAGAGAGAGAACTGTAATAGAAATATCTACTATACATAGAGAACTAGCAGTGACTAGTGAGTCAGAGTACAACATGGACATGTAAATGACATGGGATGATTCTGATGCTACACTATGGAATGATTCTGATGCTACACTACTGGTGTATTATTCACATGTCCACTTCTACTCCCCCGTACCCCCAATCAATACACAAGGATCCAACCAGGTTATGTTATGATTCCATGCACAGGCCCCCGAAGGGTGATACATGGATATCCCATAAATGGGGATTCTAGGAGACCCAATAACTGGAAAAAGGATTCCAGGAAGACTCTGTGACCATAAGAGTATATGTCACAAGTGATCGAAGAACCAATGAAGCATAGTGATACGCCATGTAAGTGAAACGCACAGAACATGTAGTACCCGATGCTCTCTAAGGATAACATCTCAAAAAGGGATCCATATAGTACCAATCCGTGTGACTAACGTGACAGTACAAGTAAAGTAATTTAATACAGGAAATAATTCTAAGCAGGATATGAAATGATCAGAAAATGTACTCGCCTGATAACCTGAACAGCTGATAAGTATACGGGGTCCGACTGAAGCCACAGAGTCCTATTTAAAACAACACAGGTTACAAGGTGTCCAAGTTGTACTAAAAGAATCTCTACAGGCGATCTATTTTATTCTAGGTTCTTCTAAGTCAAATTAACTCTAGGTCAACTCCGGTCAATAATTTAGTCAAACTAGGTCAAGTGTTGACTTACAGTTGACTTTTGGTCAATTGGTCAACTCTGGTCAAATAGGGTCAATTCTAGTCCAATTATTAAAGATATAAAGTGTACTTTGTTATTCGTACGTCAAAACTTACGACACACAAATCGAGATAAGAAGATCAATGGTAAGGTTGATAATCTTATTACAGTGATCCACGTGTCCATCGTGTCAGTTTCAGCGATATGAGATCACTGGAATTGACTGAACTCAGTTTCGTTGTACTAATCCCGAAATACGAACATTATAAGAATTAATTATTAATTAATCATAAAAAGGCTAAACTCAGAGAACTATCAACAAACATTGTCAGACGATGAAATAAACATCGCCAATATGTCCAGAATGGTAAAATTAGCTAGGATAACCTACCCATCGGTCCAATTTGGTCACAAGGGCAAAAAGGTAATTTTGGGTCAAAACGGTGTCCGTGTCGGAGCCGTTTTCCATCGAAAAACGTGGAAGAAAATAAGTCTACAAAATATAACAAATTATATGTCCACGAAACCAGAATGACGATACGAACCCAACGGTATCTCCAAAATTAGATTCTGTTAACCCGATCTCAATTTGGTCCGTTGACCAGAACTTCGAAATTCCGGTTTGCACAAAAATGCGTGCCGGAGCCAAAGTTCTCAAAACTCAGCAAACTACATGACAACGAGTCCAGAATGACGATACGAACTCAACAGTATATCCGGAATCGGATTTCGATGAGTCGATCTCAAAATGACCCGTTGACCCGGATATTGGTATCCGACTGGCACCGAAATGCGTACCGAACCCAATGTATACAAAAACCTAGCAAATTATATGTCAACGAGTCCAAAATGATGATACGAACTCAACAGTATCTCCAGAATTGGATTCTGATGAGCCGACGTGAAAAAGTCCCGTCGATCCAGAATGTGGGACCCACTTTGCACCAAAAAATATGCCAGGGCCCACGTTCTCCAAATCTAACAAATTTTATATAAAAACATGCCAGAACGATACCACGATTCTAATGGAGGTGTCAGAAATGAAATCTGGAGTCCCGTGTTCAAAAATGGAATTTTACAAGTTGGAAATTACGAATTCGGACAGTCAACTTTGGCGTCGAATTCAACCAATCAAACAAGCTCACGATGAAACAAAACTGTAGGGGTAGTAAGAGGGTTATACCAGCTTCGCACAGGAACTGGTAGCACGCCAAACGGAGCTACGGTGGAGAAGGTACAAGCTGACGAAGTTGGCCCCGCGAAACTGTCCAAATTTAATACAATTTAAACGGTCAACTTGGTGGCCGGTTTTGATGTATCAAACGATAAAATCAACGGACGAAAATTGACATGAGTGAAGGTGGATATACCAAGATTGTGACGGAGCGAAGAAATCGCCGATCCAACGGTCAAATTTCTGAGAAAATGTACACGAAGTTGCTACGACGGAGCACGTATTCAGCCTCGTTCCCGAGCTCGTCACGACGGAAATTCATGCAAAACGCACGAATCGCCTCGACAACGCATCCCGGAGGACGGTGGCCGTCAGCGGAGGACAGCCTAGGGTGCGCCCGTACATGGAGGGTGTCCCCGCCGGCCACGACGGCGGTGGCGCCTGCACGCGCGCGCGACTACCACGCTGCTGCCGTGAACTGCTGCGGTTGTGCACGACGACGAGGCCCAACCTGGCCCGGCGAAGGGCGGCGGCTCGTGTGACGAATGCGGCGGCCAGTGCTGTACGATAGAGGAGGTGGTGGTGATGGCTTGGTGGTCGGGAGTTATGAAGTTGTGGGAGTGGTGGTTAGTTGGTAGGTGATGGTAAAGATGATGATATTGAAGAGGAGGAGGAAGAAGGAGGAGTAGTCGACGACGAGGCTGGGGGTGGCCAGAGCCACGTCCAGTGGAGGTCGGACAGAGGAGGAGAGGGAGGTCAGCCGAATGTGAGTGCAATGGTGTTGGAGTTTTCTTGCTGTTTTGCTAGAGTTTTTGTTGTGGAAAAAATAATTGTTTAGAGAGAGAGAGAGAGAAGAAGTAATATTAAATGTGAGAGGGAAAAAGATAAAAAGTGGTCCTCTCAAAATTAGGGCCGGCCACATGGCTGTGAGGGGATTGGGAAAAAGTTTCATGGGGGAATTAATGGATATGATTAAAAGAGGAATTCAAGGGCTAGGATTAAATTAGCTAAAAATAGGTCAATCCAATGGATTTTAATATCAAAAGAAATTTCTATTAAATGTAGAAAAATAGGTAGAAGAGTACTTGATATTTTTGGGCAAGAAAATATGAGGGTGTCATGATGGAGAATAACATGGAGCTGGGCCGGACTCGGTGGAGCCTGATTGGATTAGAATCAAACATTGAGCAAAAATCAAATTAAAATTAGGTATCGATGATCATGGGTAAATAAGTAGCACATGAGGATTTCGATAAATGGGACACAAGTGTCGGACGGGTAGTAGGCTCAATGTGGGCCATGTCCATAATTGTGGCTGACAGGTTTTGGTCGACAGGGTACCCACAAATCAAGTTGGAAAATAAATGTGACACCGCGGGGTGAAATAAAATCGGGTCACGTGTCAGGAAGTTGTGCGAAGCAAATAGAGCAGAAAATGGCGTGCCTGAGTGGGACACGAAGGTCAAGGGTGAAGAGTGTCTCGAGTAGATCATGCATGATGAGTTGGTTTCAAGAAACTGACTGGTCTTGTGCTCCCAAATGGAAAGTCACGGTAACGTGCTAAAAATGATCAAGAAAAAGTGTGGAAAAATTAATTAATAATTAAGTGGTCTAAATCGACCCGAAGTTGTGCGAAGCAAAAAGAGTACAAGGGAACAAGTTTGGATGGGACACTATATACCATCATGAAGATAATCCTGTCCACTCCAAAACTCATGAAGAAGATTTCCAGAATTGAATATCCCTGACACTCCAAATATCAATGGCACGGGAAAGCACACTTAAGGAAAAAAATAACAAAATATATTATTTATCGAAACCAAATCAATCAGAAAAATTAAAATAAAAATAAAAAATCAACCCGAAATTCAGGGTACACACATCCCCTTTTTGCCAATGGAGGGTAGTGTGGACTGAGTCACTTCTGATACCAAATCTGGATGGACCCACATGACCTCCCCTCGTGACGTGGTGAGGGGTACCAGGCCAGTAGCTGATCTCGAGGAGGTGGAAGATTAGCAATCTCCATTGTTGCTCGAGGGATGGGTACCACGCCGTCTTGAGTCTCTGTTGGTGGGAAGCTGCCGAATTGCACTGACACCATATTGTCTGCCACGGTCACCTCCTCGAAATCAATGGCTAGAGCCTTCGAATCGATGAGATGTTGGATGTATCGCTTCAGCTGGTAGCAGTCATGTGTAGCATGATGGACGTAGCGGTGGTAATGGCAGTACTTTGGGCTCTCCATTTCCGCCGGCCGAGGTTCCCGTCTTAGTGGAGGGAGTTGAATTCTGTCTCCTTGTATGATCATGTCCAAGATGGACTTGACTTGGCCGTCTTCGAAGGAGTAGGTCATTTGCGGCCATTGCTTGTCCGTCGATTTTGACTCAGGTTTCTGGGCTGTGTCGGCCACCATAGCCTGCTTGCCCTTGTTGTCCCGATTGTTGGAGGAGCTACCCCCATTGTTGTTGTTGGTATTAGAGCGCCTGTCCTTGTCCTCTCCCTCTGAGATGTGCAATCCCAGTTGGCGAGCCTTCTTCAACCTGTCCTCGGCGCTAGTGGCACTGATGATAGACGTCTTCCAGTCCTTAAATTGACTTTCACCCATCCAGAGGCTGATTGTTGGAAGCAGTCTCTTTTGGCAAATTTCAATTAGGGAGGAATTCGGATTACAGGACGGCAACTTTATGGCGGTTTGGCAGAACCGCTCAATTTAGTTCCTTGTCAGCTCTTTCTCCCCTTGGACGACGTCTATGAGGGTGGACATTGTGATGTCCTGTCCCACTTCGTAGAATCTCTCCAAGAACATGCGCTTGAAGCTGGCGAAGGAGTGGATGCAGTTGTCTGGCAGGTTACGGTACCAGTCGAAGGCGACCCCTTTCAATGCCCCGATGAATAATCGTGTAAGGATGGCATCGTCGTGGGGTAGATGGTCGGTGGTGACCTCGAAGTAAGTGATGTACCGACTTGCGGAGGTCTTTCCATCATATGGATTGATGTGGAATGGTTTATACTTTGGTGGGAAGGGAATATCTCTCCACGCAGCGGAATACGGTTGTCGTATCCTGAGGTCTTGGCAGTTTTCTCGGGCGTGGAACATGGCTCGGAGCTCCTGGACCTCTTTTCTTGCTTAACTGGCCTCATCCGCAGCGGTGGGAGCTAACATTTCAGGAGGATTATTGCCCGGGTTTGGTGCCGCTGAGTTCGAGTCTGCATTGACCGCGGGACCCAAGTTTGTTTGGCCAGGTGTCCCTTCTTGCAGAGTAGGGAGGGCTGCTTTGATCTCGTCCACGGATTTGACCAAAGTGCGCAGTATGGCCTCTAGAGTGTCGATGCGTTGGCGATCACTGGGACCATCATGTTCGTCGTTTGTCATGAATGCCGTCCTGACATGAGTAGAAGTGAAAGGGACGGTGGATGACGTACACTCCGAATCATACCCCTGTACCGAGAAGTCATCGGGGTATGTGGGAATATTTTCCTCTGATTCGGACTCAGAAGGAACAGTACCCCCAGCTTTCGAGTTCGCCTCGTCTTTGGAATTGTGGACGTCCTCGGGGACGTCGAGATTTGCTGCATCTAATGGGAGAGATGTTTCCCCCAGCTGTAAAACCCTTAAATTGCTACTATTTTTTTATTATTAAATTTGGTATCAATTTAAAATTTTGTATTATACGTCGCGTAGTCGTATTATACGTCGCGCACGACATTCTATTTTTCGTAATTGCTCGACGAGTGCGAATATGTGCGAGCGTACATATTTTAGAAAAACATTTTTCTCTATTTTATTATACACTTTCAAAATATTATATAAATATTCTTGCTATAAAAAGCCTTTTGTTTCTAAAAGTTATTAATAATAGATAATATTTTTGTATACTAGAAAAGCCTAATTATATAAAAAATATTTTTGCATACATATATTTCGTAATTATTTATTGGTCTATTTTAAATAAAGTATAATTTTTGAGATTTATTAATATTAATATTTTATTGTTCAAAAAGATATTTAAAAATATTTATTATTTTCGAAATTATTATTATTGGTAGTTATTGTGGCCATTTAAATCCTGATTTGAATTTATGGATTTATTTAAATAGTAAAATAATTAAAATTTGATTTATCCTATTCGATTTTAAACTAAAATTTAATTTGATTTAAATTAGATTTGGATTTGGATTTAGATTTTGATTTGATTGCTTTTAAATTAAATTAGAAAATATCCAAATTGGGTTTAAACTATTCCTAGTTCCTATCTAAGTGGGAATTCCCACATCCTATAAATAGGTAGGTACTCCTCCATATTATTCATCCACAAATTCCTCCACAAAATTCTACAAACCAATGGTGCATGCCTCGTGTCCGTGTCCTCTTCCGACCATAATCTTATTCTATATTTTTACACATACATTTAACTTCCGTGTCGGACACCCCCGACAAAAATCAATTCCTAGTCTAAAACCTATTCAAACCATGTCCCAGTTCAGCCTGCATCGCCTACGCCTCCACCGCTCGCCACCCGTTCTTCCCCTCCGTAGCCGCCCCGTCGATCTCAGGGTCAATCCCAGTATAGCCCGACCGCCGTGAGTAACTGACCCCGACCAAACACCATTGACCGCCACTACCTGGTCTTCGGCATCACCACCCATCGACACCATCACAGCCCAAACCCAAACCCGACGACAACACTCCGTCGAACCACGACACAGCCCACGCCCGCCACCACTTTTCACCTCCACCACTTCCCGTCTACACCCAACCACAACCGCCACGACCGGCCAACTCCGGCCAACTCCCAGCCCTGCTACGAACACACCACCGCCGCTGCGACCATAGACTCCATCACCAGAAAAACAAAGAAAAAGGAAATGAAACCATAGCACTAAAACTCACCTCCTCGACGCCGTGCCCGACCCAGCCGCGTCGCCACCACTGCCTACGCTGCTGGTGTGCACGGCTTGTCGTCTTCCGCCGCACGCGTTCCCCGACCTTTCCGGTTAACCCACTTTCCCGCCGGCGTACCCTAGCCGCCCGCTCGCCGACGAGCCCGGCCGCGCCGTTCCCCTCTCACTCCTCCCACAGCCTGTCGACCTCCGCCTACGCCTTTCCGAGCATCCACCGGCCGGAAACCCTCTTCTCGCTGCCGTTCCCTCCTCCTTGAACCGTCGCGCGTCCCCTCGCTCATTCGCCCAGCGCCCCGCTCCCAAGCTCCGCCGGCGTCGAGCCCAGCCCGAAATCCCCCTTCCGCTCATCTTCTCCGATCAAACCCATCTCGTCACCGCTCTCTTCCCCGTGCCGCCTCTCTCTCTAGCTCTCTCTCCGCCCCTTCTTCCCTTCCTCTCTCTTCCACTGACTCTCTCGCTCACTCTCGCTCTCCTTTCATCTGTCAAAAGTTTTTATTTTTTCTATTATTGTTTTTTTACTTTTAGGAAAAGATGTTCTCCTCGAAAGAGGAGAACTGTGTGACTGAACTTTGATTTTTTTTTTCTTCTTTTGTTTTTTTGATTGTTGTTTATTAATTATTAATTTTTTTCTTTTTGTTTCAATCCTGACAGTACGGTTAATAATAATAATAATAATAATAATAATAATAATAATATTATTATTGCTATTATTATTATTAAAAATTATAGTATTATTTTAATTTTTTTTATTAATGTATATTTTCCAGAAAATATTTTTTAAGCAAAAGTACAGTTTTACGTTTTTATTGCTTTGACCTCAAAAGGGTTGTTTGGACAACTTCAATGTTTTTCCTAAAAATGTTTTCCTAGATTTTTCATATATCTATCTAAAGTATTTTATCAAACATCGTTTCTGTCAAAAAAAAATCGAGAATTTACAAACTTAGTATTTTTATCCAAAAAAATAATTTTTCTTGACTGCGAGTATTTTTTCTTATACTTATTTTGACTTATGAAAACTAGTTTTAGGGATTATAAATATTTTCTAAAAATCATATATATAAATATTTATTTATCTATTATTTCTTTAATTTCTCTCCTGTCCGTATCCAAGTCCTATTCCTATTCCTTCGCCCATTTCGAGACTACCTTATGTTCACCCTAACTAATTTGACCCTTCTGGATCCAATGGAACTATCCGTGCCATCAACAGAGGTCCCCTTATGTAGTTGTTACACCAAAGTTGCAGATCGTGCCACCTTGATCATCGCAGCACACCAGGCGCCCTACCAGGCAAGACTCCTTGCCATTCGCTGTTTAATTATTTTAGCTCATATTTTATGCATTATTTATTTTCTTTATGCAAAATAAACTGTGATATATGGCATAACTGTTAGAACTTACTGTTTATATTTCCTGCTGTGTATTATTTTCTTACAAATTAAACCTATATTTAAGGGACCACCATGTGTGTTGCATTCATTGGCTTTGACACGTTGTAACACGAAGTTGTGTGTCGCATGTAGAATACGGAAGTGCGTGATTGGCTGGCCACCAGTACGTACAAGCCATATAATAGGAATAACCGCTAATAGAGATTGCATGCTAGTTTGACTTAGCGGTTATAGTGGTTTGTGTTGTAGATACAACAAAGTAGGCATTAGGTGGGAAGGACAATTCCTTAGCGTATAGGCTTCGATGTACTTCCCTTGTGACCCGAACTTTCGCTGGAGATACGGGATTGATGATCCATGATTACTGACGGCCACTGACGATTCTGCGGAATGTCATGCTCTTACTGATGGGGCCTCTGGTGCCCAAGGGGGACTATGCCGATCCTATTCAGCCAGGGTCCATGCGTAGGAAGGATTGTTCTTAACTACATTTCACTTAGAACGGTAGGCTACCTATATCCGTTAGGTACGAGTACTTTTGGTTTGGGTACTTGTATCTGACCATGGCTTGGAACAATAACTTGTCGCAGATTAGTTTGTCACATCTTCTCCTTGTTTGGTTGTATGTGTGACTTACTACTTCGATGAGAAGGTGTTGAACCTTGTTGGGGTCCGGATACCATATTGGTTTCATAGCATGGGAAGATACGTTACCGTGAATTAGTTTACCATCTCCTGTCCTTGTGTGGTTGGGGGGATGGTACGCTCTTTCAGTAGGTGCGTATTGGACCATGTTATAATTCAATTTACTTATTTATTTGAGCAATATTTATTTATTTTATATGGCATGATATTATGTGTCTTGTTACGTTCCTCTGAGGACCTGGTTATCTCTCCAGGTGTATGATATTATCTTTCGCAGGTGCTTTAGCTCTAGCCGTGTTCATTGCTATTTCTCGAGGATGATTGCACTTGGATCGTCTTCGCTTCGCTCGCCAAAACCATTCTGTTGTACATCATGTATTTTTTCATTACTTGTTGGTAGTGGATTTGTCTCCATCCAACATATTGTATCAAGACAAATTCATAGTTGATTATATGTACCTTTTATTCTTGTGGATGAGATTAGTTATGGTTCTACTGTATTTTGCAGCTTATGTAGTTATACGAGGCTTCCATATATTGGAGTATACTTCGTACGAATACAGCTGGCATGTCTACGTTCCTAGTCTTACGTATTTTGGGACTGACGCATTTCATATTTTTGTGGTGGCCCATGCAGGTCAAGATAAATTGTTTGGTTACTTTACCGTACCAAGCAAGCCTGCGAATAGGATTAGAAGTCTAGGATCTCATCCACATACTTGACCTCTTTCCTTGATTTTATCTACCGTTTGACTCATCAATTGTATCTTGCTTGCTTCCTTCCAACCCTATTCTTATCTTCCCTTCGTGCTTGCTAGAGATTGACCCTACTAGTTAATTGTCCCAAAACACCATTAGTTTAATTCTTTAAGTTGGGTAGAATACCTTATGAACTAGCAACCCCTTTGACCTAGTGACCTATATTAGCAAGCTTATTTAGATCCTAGAATCTAGAGGACCTAACCCGTCTAGCCAACCAAGGACTTGGACAAGAAGACTATAGGACGACTGTATGACCTAGAATCATTCTACCTTCTTTAAATCTTAATCTCTTGTACCTATGTATTTACTGTTTTGACTAATGATGCTAATGTAGCCTAGTTTTTACAAGCTTAACTTTTATCGAGCTTGTTCAAGACATATGTTATTGGAAGAGCTCCCACTAACATGTTGTCTAATCAGAACCGGTGCATAATGGTCTGATCAACCAAGTGCACTTTGGTTTGCTTTTGCCTATTATTCTACGTGGATGGGGATATAGTTAAACTTGTCCTTTAGAGTCCCATCCGCGACTGCCTTGGTAACTCCTCTGAATTTTTTTGATCATCTTTGAATCACGTATTCGTATTCGATAACGCCTCCTTCGAACTCTATATTGCTTTCGCCTTCACCAATTTTAGAAGAACGAAAGCGTTGTGCTAGAACTTCCTTTAGCCTTCCTATCGGCTATGACCATTCTCACTCGATGTTGCTATATCTCCATCCTAAACTACTCGACCCTATCAAGACCCTCCAATCGCTTAATTAAGGCGAATCTATTTCTTTCTCTTAATCATAACCCCCATTCATTATCCGTGACCATACCGTATTATTTTTCTACGATCTAGATCACGATTTCTTACGACATGATTTTGTGAAAACATTGTCATCGTTGGATCACCATTGATACCCCCTTGTGTCCTCTCACCCCTACTAATTCTTAATTTCGAGGACGAAATTCTTTTAAGTTGGGTAGGATGTAAAACCCCTAAATTGCTACTATTTTTTTTATTATTAAATTTGGTATCAATTTAAAATTTTGTATTATACGTCGCGTAGTCGTATTGTACGTCGCGCATGACATTCTATTTTTCGTAATTGCTCGATGAGTGCGAATATGTGCGAGCGTACATATTTTAGAATAACATTTTTCTCTATTTTGTTATACACTTTCAAAATATTATATAAATATTCTTGCTATAAAAAGCCTTTTGTTTCTAAAAGTTATTAATAATAAATAATATTTTTGTATACTAGAAAAGCCTAATTATATAAAGAATATTTTTGCATACATATATTTCATAATTATTTATTGGTCTATTTTAAATAAAAGTATAATTTTCGAGATTTATTAATATTAATATTTTATTGTTCAAAAAGATATTTAAAAATATTTATTATTATCGAAATTATTATTATTGGTATTTTGAAAAATATATTTGGAAGTTATTGTGGCCATTTAAATCTTGATTTAAATTTATGCATTTATTTAAATAGTTAAATAATTAAAATTTGATTTATCCTATTCGATTTTAACTAAAATTTAATTTGATTTAAATTAGATTTGGATTTGGATTTGGATTTTCATTTGATTGCTTTTAAATTAAATTAGAAAATATCCAAATTGGGTTTAAACTATTCCTAGTTCCTATCTAAGTAGGAATTTCCACATCCTATAAATAGGCAGGTACTCCTCCACATTATTCATCCACAAATTCCTACACAAAATTCCACAAACCAATGGTGCATGCCTCGTGTCCGTGTCCTCTTTCGACCATAATCTTATTCCATATTTTTACACATACATTTATCTTTCGTGTCGGACACCCCCGACAAAAATTAATTCTTAGTCTAAAACCTATTCAAACCATGTCCCAGTTCAGCCTGCATCGCCTACGCATCCACCGCTCGCCACCATTTCTTCCCCTCCGTAACCGCCCCGTCGATCTCAGGATCAATCCCAGTATAGCCCGACCGCCGTGAGTAACTGACCCCGACCAAACACCATTGACCGCTACTACCTGGTCTTCGGCATCACCACCCATCGACACCATCACAGCCCAAACCCAAACCCGACGACAACACTCCGTCGAAACACGACACAGCCCACGCCCGCCACCACTTTTCACCTCCACCACTTCCCGTCTGTACCCAACCGCAACCAGCACGACCGGCCAACTCTGGCCAACTCTCAGCCCTGCCACAAACACACCACAGCCGCCGCGACCACATACTCCATCACCAGAAAAACAAAGAAAAAGGAAATGAAACCATAGCCCTAAAACTCACCTCCTCGACGCCGTGCCCGACCCAGCCGCGTCGCCACCACTGCCAACGCCGCTGGTGTGCACGGCTTATCGTCTTCCGCGGCACGCATTCCCCGACCTCTCCGGTTAACCTACTTCCCCGCCGACGTGCCCTAGCCGCCCGCTCGCCGACGAGCCCGGCCGCGCCGTTCCCCTCTCACTCCTCCCGCAGCCTGCCGACCTCCGCCTACGCCTCCCCGAGCATCTACCGACCGGAAACCCTCTTCTCGCCGCCGTTTCCTCCTTCTCGAACCGCCGTGCATCCCCTCGCTCATCGGCCCAGCGCCCCGCTCCCAAGCTCCATCGGCGTCGAGCCCAGCCCGAACTCCCCCTTTCGCTCATCTTCTTCGATCAAACCCATCTCGTCACCGCTCTCTTCCCTGCGCCGCCTCTCTCTCTCTAGCTCTCTCCGCCCCCTTCTTCCCTTCCTCTCTCTCTCCCACTGACTCTCTCGCTCACTCTCGCTCTCCTTTCATCTGTCAAAAGTTTTTATATTTTTTTTCTATTGTTTCTTTTTTTTACTTTTAGAAAAAGATGTTCTTCTCGAAAGAGGAGAACTGTGTGACTGAACTTTGATTTTTTTTTCTTCTTTTGTTTTTTTTATTGTTGTTTATTAATTATTAATTTTTTTTCTTTTAGTTTCAATCCTGACAGTGCGGTTAGTAATAATAATAATAATATTATTATTATTATTATTAAAAAATTTAGTATTATTTTAATTATTTTCCTTAATGTATATTTTCCAGAAAATATTTTTAAAGCAAAAGTACAGTTTTGCGTTTTTATTGCTTTGACCTCAAAAGGGTAGTTTGGAAAACTTCAATGTTTTTCCTAAAAATGTTTTCCTAGATTTTTTATATATCTATCTAAAGTATTTTATCAAACATCGTTTCTGTAAAAAAAACCGAGAATTTACAAACTTAGCATTTTTATCCAAAAAAATGATTTTTCTTGACTGCGAGCATTTTTTCTTATACTTATTTTGACTTATGAAAACTAGTTTAGGGATTATAAATATTTTCTAAAAATCGTATATATAAATATTTATTTATCCATTATTTTTTTAATTTCTCTCCTGTCCGTATCCAAGTCTTGTTCCTATTCCTTCGCCCATTTCGAGACTACCTCATGTCCACCCTAACTAATTTGACCCTTCTGGACCCAATGGAACTATTCATGCCATCAACAGAGGTCCCCTTGTGTAGTTGTTACACCAAAGTTGTAGATCGTGCCACCTTGATCATCGCAGCACATCAGGCGCCCTACTAGGCAAGATACCTTGCCATTCGCTGTTTAATTATTTTAGCTCATATTTCATCCATTATTTATTTTTTTATGCAAAATAAACTGTGATACATGGCATAACTGTTAGAACTTACTGTTCATTTCTATTTCCTGCTGTATATTATTTTCTTACAAATTAAACCTAGATTTAAGGGACCACCATGTGTGTTGCATTCATTGGTCTTGACACGTTGTAACACGAAATTGTGTGTCGCATGTAGAACACAGAAGTGCATGATTGGCTGACCACCAATACGTACAAGCCGTGCGATAGGAATAACCGCTAATAGAGATTGCATGCTAGTTTGACTTAGCGGTTATAGTGGTTTGTGTTGTGGATACAACACAGTAGGCATTCGGTGGGGAGGACAATTCCTTAGCGTATGGGCTTCGATGCACTTCCCTTGTGACCCGGACTCTCCGCTGGAGATACGGGGTTGATGACCCATGATTACTGACGGCCACTGACGATTCTGCGGAACGTCATGCTCTTACTGATGGGACCTCTGGTGCCCAAGGGGGACTATGTCGATCCTATTCAGCCAGGGTCCGTGCGTTGGAAGGATTGTTCTTAACTATATTTCACTTAGAACGGTAGGCTACCTTTATCTGTTAGGTACGAGTACTTTTGGTTTGGGTACTTGTATCTGACCGTGGCTTGGAACAATAACTTGTCGCAGATTAGTTCGTCACATCTTGTCCTTGTTTGGTTGTAGGTATGACTTACTACTTCGATGAGAAGGTGTTGAACCTTGTTGGGGTTCGGATACCATATTGGATTCATAGCATGGGAAGATACGTTACCGTGAATTAGTTTACCATCTCCTGTCCTTGTTTGGTTGGGGGGATGGTACGCTCGTTCAGTAGGTACATATTGGACCATGTTATAATTCGATTTACTTATTTATTTGAGCAATATTTATTCAGTTTATATGACATGATATTATGTGTCTTGTTACGTCCCTCTAAGGACCTGGTTATCTCTCCAGGTGTGTGCTATTGTCTTTCGCAGGTGCTTTAGCTCTAGCCGTGTTCATTGCTATTTCTCGAAGATGATTGCACTTGGATCGTCTTCGCTTCGCTCGCTAAAACCATTCTTTTGTACATCATGTATTTTTCTTTTACTTGTTGGTAGTAGATTTGTCTCCACCCAACATATTGTATCAAGACAAATTCATAGTTGATTATATGATATCTTTTATTCTTGTGGATGAGATTACTTATGGTTCTACTGTATTTTACAGCTTATGTATTTATACGAGGCTTCCATATATTGGAGTATACTTCGTATGAATACAACTGGCATGTCTACGTTCCTAGTCTTATGTATTTTGGGACTGGAACGTTACACCAGCTTGTCTTCTTGGAACATCGGATTGTCGTGGAGGTTCGGAGGAGTGCTACCTCCAGTTCCAGCAACCCCCAGTGATGTGGACGATGAATCTCCCACTGTAGCAGATTTCGTCTTTGAACGGGTACCTTGGAAAACTTCGGTGGTGGGCAACCGCTTAGACGACAGTCTCTTAGTCTTAGTAGTTGAAATCTTCAGGCTGGAAATATGTGTCTTCTTTCTTCTCCCATCGGCGAGGATTTTCTGAGCAGAGTAGCAGGAGACAACGGGAGGTGCCTCGTCCTCTGAACATGGTTGTTGCAGTCTTTGGAAGACGTACTGCCAGTCTTCTCGTACCGTCGTATTATTGCAACAGCAGTTGACGATGACTCGGGTGTAGTGACGTCCGTGGGAGGACTCTTTGCACCCCGAGGTCCCTTCTTTTTCCTTGTGCTTGTGGAGGATAGCCTCACGCAAGTCAGATGGGTCTGGAACGACCATATTTGCTCTCTGGATTTTGGGAAACTTTTGGGAATCCTTCTGTCCGTTTGCCGCCGGGGGCTGGACTCGAGCGGTTCTGTACAACTTCCCATCAGAGGCCCGTATAACAGTATGTGGAATGCTCGGATGGTCAGAGGTCGGGACAGCAGACGGAGCTCGCCAAGCTCGCACTTCCCTAGACTTCTTCACTCTAGTGCGTGAGGGCACATAATAGGAAGTGTCTAAGTGGTGCTGGAGAGAGTCAGACATATTTTCTTGGGAGCACGAGAGACCAGGACCATAGGAGAGGCGGTCGAAGACTGAGCCGCATGGAACAGGCGGCATGCGGCTGGATTCAACAGTCTTCATGCGGCTGGCAGTCATAGCCGTATGGGCTTTCTTCATACGGCTGGAAGTCTCAGCCGCATAAGTCTTCTCCATGCAGCTGGAAATCCTGGCCGCATGAGTGTTATACATTCGGCTGGCAGTTTCGGCCACATGGTCATCATGCATGCGGCTGGCAAGTTTGGCCGCATGAATGTTCATCTTGCGGTTAGTGCCTTTGTTCGGCTTCTTCTTGGAGCACATATAATCACTCTTTGCCCCTGCAAGTCCAGCATCGTAGTGTTTTCCACTTCCGGACTTAGGGATAGCAGAGTCTTCTATGGCTTGAAGTGGGGCCGCATGAGACTTGTCTTCGCCGTCTTGGGCAGCAGAGAGTACTCCGTCCAGAGCTTGGAAAGGAGCAAATGACTTTGGCCTCCACTCCTTGTGAGTTTTTTTCGTGCGGGTTCGCTTCTGGACCGGGCCAGCGCTTCCGTAAAGAGAGCATTTCGTCAAACGCCTGTTGGTCGAAGCGGACGACCATCTTCTGTTGTGTGGAGCCAAGTTTGGCTGCATCCGATTGTGTCACCAACTCCTCAGCCATGGAGAAGTTTTTTTCCAGCAGAGTCGCCATCGTGTTTGCCATGAAATATAAAAGAACAGAACAATTATAAGAGGACTGGACTTTTACTTCATAATACAAACTCGCTTGTACAAAGAAAGCCTAGGTACAAAAACCTAGGTACAACAATCTAAGTACAATTATTTATTTTAGATTTCGGGGGGTGACGGTAGAGGCTCGAAAAAGCGACGGCAGCTCTGCCTTACTCCTTGGACGATCGGATACATCCTTGGCTCCGGGGAAAAAATGCTCTCAGGATACCCTCTGTGTGGGCCTTTGTCTCTCTGCTATCTCTCTTTAAGTCTCTCAAGGTGCTCTGGTGATCTTCGAAAAAAGTCCTCTTTCGCAAGGGAATGGCACCTTACTATTTATAGGAGTGGGATGCAATCATCAGGGTTTGCAATGATTGCCTCCTTGATAAGTCGGCGGTTAGGGTCAATTAATCTGGGCCCTTCATTTTGATTGTAGCAAATCTAGGTAATTAATGCAGATTGCGTCAAATCTGTGTGGACAATTAATGATGATTGCCATAAATCTTCATGATTTGTTATGCCAAGCTCGGATCTTCCGCCACGTATTCAATTTGCATGATTGCAAATGATCTGATTTGATCCCAGTAATTATAAGGATGGCACTAAACCTAGTTGTTGGGATTTATTGATGAATCTTGATCGATTTGATGCCTCGTGTCCCATTATTATTATGCTGCTAGCTGTAGAGACACGGGAAAAACTAATCTTCTGCCACGTGTCTTAACCACGAGCCATTTAGGAAATCCGAACTGCATGAGGATTGTTCCCTACTGAGTCGCATAAGACTGGCCACGTATGGAAATGATCTGAGCCGCATGAGCGTAGGTGACCGCATGATGGATGGCTTCTCAGTGAGCCGCATGAAGATAGTTCTCGTGAGCCGCATAGGGTAGACTCGGCCTGAGCCGCATGAGGTGGTCTCTTCCTGAGCTGCATGGGATGGCCTCTGCCTGAGCAGCATCGGGAGGCCTCTGCCTGAGCCGCATGCGACTGTCCACGTGTCAAGGCTGTAAGAAGGATTTTGGGGTTTGTGTCAGAGATTTTCTTCGTTTCCCTAGGAGTCTACCATTATGACAGGATCTTTATGGCAGCTTTATGTCAGAGCCATCAGTTCTCCTTTATGTCAGAGCATTAAATAGGGCCTTTACTTAATGGCCAATTGTAGGAGCGAATCGCAGAAGGCCACGTGGTGTTTGCTTGAGCCGCATGTCCAAGTGGGTGACCTTTGAACCGCATGAAGCTCTTGAGCCGCATGAAGCTCGTTTGTTTCTTGAACCGCATGGGTTTTCCTGTTCTGAGCTGCGTGGGCAATCATGCTCTTTTCCATGCTTCTACAGAATTGTTTGGCCCGAAACATAATAGTGAGTCTTCTGGATGGCGAACACCAAAGCCAAACACTCCTTTTCAACAGGGTTGTACCGGTGTTCGGCCCCGATCATTGTCCTACTGAGGTAGTAGATAGCTTGTTCGTAGCCTGCATTATTGTTCTGAGCCAACAAAGCGCCGAGGGAATGATCCATGGCACTGACGTAGAAGATAAATGGTTTGCCTGCGACGGGTGCCACCAGGACTGGCGGGCTCATCAGGTAAGCTTTGGTATCAACGAAAGCTTTCTGGCATTCTTCTGTCCAGACATAGGAGACTTCATTCTTCATGAGCTGGGTGAAGGGTTGGCATTTTTAGGAAAGGTTTGCTAGAAACCTTCGGATGTATGCCAGAGCCCCTAAAGATCTCGAAGTTCTCAGAGGTTCTTCGGAGGGTCCATGTCAAGGATGGCTTTGGTTTTCTTGGGATCGACATGAATGCCTTTCGCCGTGATAATGAAGCTCAAGAATTTTCTGCTAGAAACCCCAAGGAAGTATTTAGCGGGATTCATCTTGAGTTGATGTGCTCGCATGAGGTCGAAGACTGTCTTTAGATCTTGTAGGTGATCACCTTTAAGACGGCTCTTGACTGCGATATCATCAACATAGCATTCAACTGTTTTGCGCAGATGTTGATGGAAGATGGTACTCATAGCTCGTTGGTACGTAGCACCAGCGTTCTTCAAGCCAAAAGGCATCACTGTGTAGCAGAAAACCCCCTTCGGAGTCCTGAATGACGTGTGTTTTGCATCATTGGGGAACATTTTGATCTGGTTGTAGCCTGAGTACCTATCCATGAAAGACATGCATTCGAAGCCACATGTATTTTCGATCATCACGTCAGTGATTGGAAGCTGGAATTCGTCCTTCGGGCAAGTAGTATTGAGATTCCTGAAGTCGATGCAGACTCGTATCTTCCCATTCTTCTTGGTGACAGGGACGATATTAGCCACCCAATCGGGATGTTGCAGGCGGAGAGGAGTGCTTGTTCTGGCATGCCCGGGGGCAGTCTGAAGTAGGTTTGTCGGAATCGTTCGATGAATGCTCAAACCGTCTCATTCTCCTTCTGATGCACCTCTATCAGGGACGCCATTGTCATGTCTTTCCCTCCGTCGTAGAAACGATCGAGGAAGAGACGTGTCAAGTCATCGAAGGAAGATATGGAGTTATCAGGGAGACTGCAGTACCAGTCGTAAGCCACTCCTTTCAGTATCTCGACAAACAGGCTAGTGAGTAGCGCGTCTTCCTTCGGGAGATGTCCCATTTAAGACTGGAAGTACGTTAGATAACGGCGTGGAGAGTCTTTTCCGTCATATGGCGTCAATGTTTATGGTTTATACTTGGGAGGATAAACCACTTTGTTCCATTCGAGAGGTTAAGGTTGTGGGATCCCCATCTTCTAGCGCTCTTCCTGTCTGTTCTTCGACTCGAAGCACTCACGTAAGTCCCTGATCATCTCCACCACGTCTTCTGTGGAGTTGGGAGTTTGAGAGGGTGGTATAGTCTGGAGCTGTACATTTGAAGATTCCGACACTTGCGGTGCTTCGCGGCAATCGATATTCCAGGATGCCCGTTGAATCGGTACACTTGATTCCCCGTTGGCTCCTGGGTCAGGATTAGTGAAAGGTGCTCTGGCCAAAGTTGACCATATCTTGAACACTGCTTGAGTCAGTGTTTGCATGGAGGCAGAGAGGGTTTTGAGTCCCCCTTCCAAGGTATCCATGCGCTAAACGAGGTCTGCTGGTGGCGCATCTGACTCCGTATCACCACCTTCCGTCATGTATACCGTCATGACATGACTAGAAGTAGATGAATCGGTTGAAGCCTCACTTTCAGCCTCGCTCTCTTATAGAAGAGGAGGTTCCCCCGGAGCTTCGTCTTGGCTACCTCTAGCTATATTCTGGAGGATGTCTTCGCCTTCGGGTTGAAGATCCACAGGGGCTTGACTACCCCCAGCTATGTTCAGGAGGCTAACTTCGTCTTCGGGATGAAGATCCACAGGGGCTTGACTACCTTCAGCTTCCTCTGAGATTTTTTTCTCCTCCGGGTGCCTTCAAACACTCATGAGGACGGGGCGGTCGTCTTAGTCTTCCTCGGCTGGCTCTTGGATGAGGACGAGGGCGAGGAGTTGCCAGTCGGCTTCTGAATTGACGGGGAGTTGGAGACTACATTGCAAGAAGCAATATTTAGTTCTGGCTCCTCCTCAGTTAACACCTTCTTTCCGAGGCGACGTTGGAGGGGTGTTGATGATTGCAGCCGCTGGAACACAAACTGCCTTGGTGGGACTACTGTCTTACAACAACAGCTGATGGTGACTACAGCACAGGTGTGCCCTATGAGGGGCGTATTATGCTTGTCAGTCGACTCTCCTGATCGACATTTGTGAGTAATCACGTTACGTAAATCGTTGGATGAGAGTGCCACCTTCATACCTCCATCAGGCACATGACAAGGCCAAGCGTCGGGGTGGTCAAGTGAATGCCGTACCCCCTGATCCGATGCAAAAGATGCGTCCAGATCAATAGAGAGGAAGCAACATTTAAAGTGGCTTGAACCATCCTCAGACGCACAACCAATGTAGGTGCAGGGGTTCAAGAACACAGAGATTGTCTCACACGGCTTTCTTAAAAACGCAGCAGATGCGCCCAAGCGGCACAAGGTCTTTGAAGCTTGGCCCGTTCGCGGCGCAGAGGCACTCGAGTCAACCTTGTACAGTTTACCATTGGCAGCGCGCATGATTGTGAGCGCATGCCTCTGGCTCACTACTGGCATAGCGAGTTCGAGGTGCATGGCCTGTGCTGCCTTGGACTTCTTCGTACCAGCCTGCTGGGGCACATAGTACTCAGAGTCCAAAATATCCTCGCCATGAGAGTGAGTGAGTCTGTCAAAGACAGATGCCTTCTGTGGTGCATCAGAGTTAATGCGCAGGGCGTTAGGTGTGCCCCTGCTCCGTCGACACATCTTCTTTGTCTGAGAAAAAGAAGGTTGGGGGATGTAGTCTGCCCCATGCTTCCTCGAGAGATGTACTGCACCTACAGGTGCATCCTGGCTGCTAAGGACGTCAGCAGAAAGGGTAGGCTGTATCGGTGCATCCCCTTCAGTGGTGGTGCCAGGGGCCTCGACCTTGCGCACCTAGACTTGGCGAGTCTTCTTCGGCTTCGGCAACCGCTTCGAAGGACTCATACTGCCTTCAGAGATGAACTCCTCATACGCCTGTTAATTGAGGCGTACGACCAACGTCTTGTGGGCGGAGCCCAACTTCACATTGTCAGATTGTAATAGCTTTCTCAGCGGAGGAGAAAGAGGTCCCCAGCAGAGTCGCCAGCTTGTTTGCCATTAAAATATTTGAATTGCAATTTTAATTACAAACAGAACAGTGTTACAATATAGGACTTAGATGTAGTCCTAGGAGTACACTTTTGTTTATCTGGGTCCCTGTGTCGATGGAGCGAGTGGTAATGCGTTGACTCCGTTGACGATTTGACGATAGTTTTCGGTTCTCTGAAGGTCTGAGTTGCTCTGGGTGCTGGAGCTTACGGAGAGGAAGAAGACGTTGAGTGTCTCTTCCGATCTCTGTGAGTGAACTCTGATGCTCTGGTTGCGACTGTCTTTGACTGTGCGTCCTTGTATATGTCTCTGTGTGTGAGAAGGAATGATCCCTCTATTTATAAGCAGCAGGTTAGGCTGCTCATGCGCGCATATATTGGATGCACCTGTACGTGAGGATGCCAAGTGATTGGAGCTGCAGGAGGTACATGGATAATGTACTATCATTTATGGGTTGAATCCTTCATGCTGTATTTGTGGGCTGGCACGTAGCAGGAGAGAGGATCTTTCAGTTGCTGAGATCTTGGATGATTAGTACCCCTTCATTGGATGAACTGAGTCAAAAGATACGTGGTACATGTCCGTAGCTCATAGATCTTGGATTTGGTGGAGAATAATCTAATAGGATGTGCTTGGGATTGGGCGCATGAGAAGACTTTGGCTCGCAACCTTCAGAAGTTACAAACCAGTCTAAGCGCATGGCTTTTGAGGCGCATACGAGGCTTCAGTAGCGACTTGACCTCTGTCTTTAGGGATCAGAGGGAGGTCTGAGGCATATGGATCTTGAAGCGCATGCAGAGGATTTGGACGCATGGCTGCAGAGGTGCATGCGAATGGTTGGGCGGCCACGTAGCTTGTAACCGCCGGAAGAGAGTAATGATGACGCTGATGTCAGCGGCACTTCATTTTCTAAAAAAGTTGTTGCTGCTCTTCCATCAAGGTATGGCTGCTGTCGTATCAGCCTTTAGCATTTAATATTCTTGATGGGTGATGGGCCTTTGAGTGGACGCATTGATCTATGTTCCACTAGGCGCATGGGGACGCGTGGGACGCATCCTTGTGAGGCGCTTGGTCCTGATGGGTGCATCTGTTGCATGGCGCATCTTTATTGGTCCATCTGTTGAGACTTGGCGCATGGGTTTGATTTGCCCTAGCATATAAATAGCAACAGTTTGAGAGAGTTTTGTTGCCTCACTCTTGAGTTCTCGACGAAGATGGATTCGACTGATACTCCTCATTGGCAAGACGTTGTACTGTGGGTGATGGTTCTCCTTGTTCGAAGAAGCTTTGACGGTGAACTCCTTCAGAAGACTGAGATTCGCCGAGTTTGTTGATGTGCCTAAGCCTCATTATGATGGAAGAGCCCCAGGCAGGCAGATACGCCTGTGCGTTGACGAGGGAAGTGATTCACTCTGACCGAAGTGATGCGCTGGGAGAGTAATATGCCGGGCTGAGATGACGCAGCTAGCTGAGACGACACAGCTAGCTGAGACATCTAAGTGATGAGCCTAGTTGAGAGTAGGCTGTTACAAAGTCTCCAATTGGCATTATTTCACTTAACAAAATGCCTAAAATTGGCTTTTGAAAGAAAATGAGAAAAAGTACAAAAGTATAAATTGTTTCTGGGACGTATTGCTATGGAAGTCTGATCTGAGAGCGATCACTTTGTTCCTTGGACCATATGTTGATGATGAAGAAAACTGCTTGAAGAAGACGAACAAACAGAAGAACTAAGTCACCAGAAAGGTATCGAGCAACGGTACTGATGGCACAGTCGAATGCTTTCTTGTTTTACTTCACCCTGTTCTTGAGAAAAAGTTGAAGAAATACTTCTAGGAATATCACTCTGAAAGTATGTATTTTCTCAGAATCTCCTCTACTGCATCTCTCTTGCTCCCTTGATCCTGTCTGTGTTAAAAATAAGTATATTTATAGACTAGACCTTCTGTGCATAAAAAACAACAAAGTTTGGTCTCTGTGCAAGTAACTGTCACCCACGATAAAAATTATCCTCTACGCATGATGACACGTGTCCCATTACCTCAACAAAATGGGGAGAGCACGTACATACGTTCCTCGATAAGTGTCGCATGAAAGCCACGTAAGCAGACCACGTTTTTATGTAGCCAGAAAAGATCGGGCGTAAAAATGACCCAAAATATACTTCCTGCGTAAAGTAGCAGACTGGGCGTAAAATAGCCCAAAATATACTCCATGCGTAATGTGGCTGCAAATAGCCTTGAGCGTAAAATTAGCTCAAATAAACTTTACGCGCACAACAGCCTTGGGCGTAAAAGCTCGAATAACTTTCGTGCGTAAAAGAAGTAGTCACTTAAGCGTAAAGTAGCCTATCTGCACACTAAACGACAAGTGTTGGGTTTAGTGTAAATCAAATCTTCTCGGCTTCTGTGTAATCTGCTGTCAGAAAATCATTATGTCAGAACAGTATCACGTGCATTAAATGCATAATTTGACAGCCTGTCCCTCGCATAAAAGCTGTGAGGATGGCTCTCGCGTAAATTAGCTCGCGTAGAGTTTTACTCTGTTTGACTTGCGTAAAGTCTGAGTTTGACTCAGTTTAACTTGCGTAAAGCTCTCAACTTCTTTGACTTGGTCTATGAAATACTTTTTACGCTCCTGCAAGACCCCCTTCAAAGTTTTCAAATTATTTTCAAAATTTGAAATACTTTGAACAGAAGCGTAAAATCAGGGAATTTCAACAGTCCGCGTAGAATTCGGGATACTCAACGGTCATCTGCGTAGAATTTGGGATACTCAATAGTCAGCGTAAAATTCGAGATATCCAACCATCAGCGTAAATTTTGGGAATTTGAACCGATTTCAAAATTATTTATAAATAGATTTATACGAGTACAGAGAGAAATTTACACTTCCTTTGTAATCCCGAACTTCTTTACTCTCTTTCTTCGAAATCTCAATTTAAACCCATGGCCCCCAAGAGCAAGACTGTCGCCGGCACCAAAGGCAAGAAGCCTGCCGATGCTTCGTCGACGGACGATCGCGTAGAGACCAACATCCCCTCATCAGTGGTATCCCGACAGACCAACCCCACTATGGCTCCGGCCATGAAAGGTAGAATACTACCAAACTTCGGCCGTGAGTACGCCGGAGAAGAAGAACTTTGAACTTTAAATTTCACGCCCACGTTATACGTGTCAGCATAGAATTTGAAATAACAAAATACACCCATGTTATACGTATCAGCGTAAAAATCAAAACATACGCCCACGTCTATACGTGCTAGCGCAAAATTTAAAATACGCTCACATCAGTATGTGCCAGCATAAAAATCAAAATACGCTTAAGTCTATACGTGCCAGCGTAAAATTTAAAATACGCTCACGTCAATACGTACCAGCATAAAAATCAAAATACGCTCACGTCTATACGTGCCAGCGTAAAATCTAAAATACGCTCACATCAATATGTGCCAGCGTAAAATTTCATAAGTGAAAGACTTTGCGTAAAAACAAAGAACTTTTACACTTTAAAATTTTATCAACTTTAATTTTTGCACATAAGCGTAAAGTTTGTATAGTCTTTCATCTTTATGCGTAAAACTAAGACGAAGTCATCTGCGTAAAAATTCAAATTAGATTTTTACTAACTTGATTTTTTTCTTTTGGCAGTGGACTTGCAAATTCATTCGCTTGCAGAAATATTCGGCTCGCCAGCTGGTATGGTGGGCTCAAATTACTTGAAGAATTTGTCCCATATGGAGTTCCCTCAGTCAAATCCAGAATACCCTGAAGGAAGACCCCAGCTGATAGCTGGTCAAGGGGACAGGATGCTGTTGTCCATGATAAATAGAGAATTGTTGGTATCGCTAGATGACCAACAATTTTTGAAGCCAGCTTTCTTGTTTGGGGATGCGATAGACTTCCAATCACAAACACACCCCAAGAAGGAGGCTTGGGTGTTTAAATTTGGAGAGGGGGCAATGTATCTCCCCGATATGGCCAGAGATTATCCCTTATCCGTATTCGTCCATGCCACCCATCCCCGACAGATGCTATGGAACCAGACTCCCAGCAGTCATGGTAGGCCGGGCAGAATCATTTTCAAGAGGGATAGAGCCAATAAAATGGGCTATCACATCAGCACTCCTAGTGGTGGTGTCGTCCCTTTTTTCGGTCTATTACCTGGATTCACACCGAGTGAAGATTCGGCTCTGATCCAACCGGTGCAGACTCCAATGTTCATTAACAAGTTCATAAGGGCTGCAGTATTATATTCTTAGGCCAACCCTAGGATACCATGGTGGTTGACTCCATATAACCAGAACTGGATTCAGCTTAGTGCCTGATCATGAAGAACTTCAAGACGGACCTGGAATCCATCGGCCTTTATGAAGCGATAGCCTCTACGAGCCAGGGTATACCGATGAACAGTAACCTGTTCTTGGCTTTGATGGAGTTGTATATGAGTTCAACATGAACTTTTGCAACCCTACTAGGTGAGATGGGTCTTGCCCTACATGAGATAAAATTCATCTCTAAGCTACCGATGGGTGAAGCTCCCTATGAAGAGTATGTTCCCTCCAACCGGGAACTAGCAGAAATCAGAGAGAAGAATCCTCAATTAGTTGTGGTCTACCAAGAACTGATGTGCCATTACTTAATTTGCACCAGTATGTATGATAGTGGGTCGCACTTGGCATATACTAATAAATGGACAACCTATCTATTCTACCATGAGAATAGGATATCCAAGAACGAAAAACAGAAGATTCCAAGAAAACAAGGCTCCAACCATCAACCCTTGTTCAATAATCCCTTCAGATCTGATCCACAATTTGATGATCTCATATAAGTCTCCAGATGAACGTCTGTCCACCAAGACTGGAGACATCCCTGCGGGGACTGAAACCTTGAGCTACCTGAAGCATGGCAGTCAGAGGATGTCAAGGGAAGCCTTGCTGGCAGACTTTCTGTCTCTGTGGCTGCGAAGATGGGTCGTGCCAAGGATTAGCACAATTGACAAAATTTATCGAAATGTATTGTGGCCGGCAGTACGTTTGGTGTTCAAGGTCAGAATCAACATACTATCAGCAATGGTGTGTCGAATAAATACAGGTTTGTGAACCTTTGGTGAGGAACTAATCGACAATGCTCCTCACCGAAAAGAATTCCCAAGGGTGGAGATGCCCTACACTTATTTGATGGGCTGGCTACTGCATCATAACTGCAGTTTGTTGCCACCGGGCCCTGGAGATAATACGGAGGTCTTCCTCCAAAAATTCAATAAAGCCACATGGACTGCAACTACAGTGGCAGACACCCGAGCAGTGCTGAACTACTCCCATGGATGAAACTTTTTCTGTACAAGGCCACAAGTTCCAGCCGACTGTCTCGGAGTACAAATTGAAGATGGAGGGGAAGGGAGGACTTTATTGCTTGTACCAGTTTTCAAATGGCTAATGTGCATCAGACCCTCACACCTGATGTACAGGAATGAAGACAACTGTGCATTCGAACCGTATTTACCAAGTCGGTTCACTCGCTAGTTTGGATATGACCAACTTCATGTTGGTAATCCCTCCACCAGCTTCTACCATTATGGGAAGCTAATTAATGGTGCAAGAGCCTAGAGATACTTTAGCACTGCTTGTACCGGTGCTATGTTTCGAGTATCCTCTGCTACAAGTACAACCGAGCTATGACTACTTCATACGTATGCTCGCTTTTATGCATCCATTCGCTCCTTCGTGCATGGCTATAATATAAAGGGGAGTCTCCGATGGCCCAAGGAAGGGAATGTCGAAGAAACAGTCAGGGTACCTTCAGACATACCCGACGATGCTGCTGTTCCAGATGAGTATCTGGAAGTAGTCCCTACAGGAGTTGGGGAAATAGCTGCAGGACCAATTGTTATCAGCAAGACCCGTAAACGAAAATCAGGTGCAGCTGTTACCCTTCCAGAGAAGACTCTCCCAAAGAAGAAGAAGAAGGTTACTGTCAAAGGGCCTTCTAAACAGAGAGCCGCTACCCTAGAGAGCGACACTCCAGTCGAAGAGCCTCAACCCATTGCATCTTCTTCAGCTTATCCTGGAGAAGGATCTTCGTCATCCCAACCAGCAGCATCAATAGAAGCTGCGGGAGTCCTATCTCCCGGACGCCTCAATTTATCACTTCATCTGACTTTGCCACAAAAGGCACAAGCTATTGAGGATGCTGCCATAACACATACTGTTGATCCAGAGCTCATCCCATCAGATGAACCGGCTCTTGCCTTCGATGATGATGACTGGGATGGGGACTATGATTCGTACTTGGCACGTTTTGTACCTACTCCAGGTAAATATAATTTACACAAAATCTATACAAAATTATGTATTATGATTTTGTATATTAACTTATTTTATTTAATTTGTAGGTGTCATCACTGCAGCAAAGCCTATGTCTCCTTCTCCTCCTCAAGAAACTATTTATGAGGAAAACCCGGAGTCTGAGGAAGGGGATTCTTCTTCAAAAGTCTCTGCTCAAGAAGAATATCCTCCATTTATAGAGGTACAGTAAGAGCTCCCCGTGGAGGCCCAACCAGAATTGTCTTCTCTTGCTAAGGAAGGAGAAAAAAAGCAAACTACAGAAGAACCAACTGCAGAAGAAGAAGCAGCAACTGTTAAAGAAGAAACAAACTTCAATGAAGAAACAGTTGCAGGAGAAACAACTACAACTGAAGTACTCGCAGAGCTTTAAGAGCCGGTAGCCAACAAAGATGATAAAAATATAATCGACCCATCAACTGAAGCTGGAGACATTGTAATAACATCCTCAGTTATTGCTACTGATCCAGCACAAGTTCCTGAGAAGACAGTATCTGAAGCGGAACTAGCTGTACTGATCACCACTCCTCCCATAACAATCACCGCCACTGAAACTCAAGTAGTTTTAGCTCCAGAAATGCTGGAGTAAAAAGTACTAAAGATATTATCCCTGAAGTTCCTGGGGATCAGTTAGCCATAGTAGCAACGACAACAATGGCTTCATCTCAGTCTGCTACCAAGTCAACAACATCTGCTCCTGGTCTTCAGAAAAGGGATCTGGTAGACATTGCCGCAACGCCGAGCTCAAATGCAAAAATGAATCTCTTAGTTGAGATTCATACTGAAACCTTCTGCAAGACCCGGGCGGCTTTGATCAAGATGGTTATGAAGAAGGGCCTCAATTATGAAAGTCTAAAGGCTGTGATTGCTCTTACTATCAAAAATGTTGCCATGTTCAATGATACAGAGAGAGCAGCGGCACTGGAGAATTTGGTAGAGGGACTTGAACAGCCCATTAGAGAATATCTAAGGTTGTTAAGTGAAACTACTGAAAGTCTCATCCAAAGCGATTATGACGCTTTATCAGCTGAATACTTCGCTCGGGAGATGACTTTCAATGAAGCTCTTCAAGAATACAGCAGCAAAGTCGCTAAAGAAAGAGCTTTTTTGGCTGATGCTAATCAGCTAGAGATTCAGAAAGAAGCCTATGAAACTTCAAATATAAGAATTCATTAACAAAATGATAGAATTCGTGAAATCGAGGGAAAATTGGCTCGCTTGAAGGCGGAGAGGGAGCAGTTGATCATAGCTCAAGACCAGCATCTGACGCAGAGCTCAATATTGGAGGAGCAAGTCTTCGATGCCGAAGATACCATCAAAACCGTTGACGAAGCCAAGGATAAGATGATAGCTACTTTCGACGACTTCTCCCATATTTGTACTCCAGAAGCTCGACGTACTTTAGCTACTACAACTGTGATGAACTCTCGCGAGAAACGTCTAGCAGAGCTGCAAAAACTGTTCAAAGATGTATCTGCTCTGCCTTAGGCATTTTTGTACAGAATTTTGTATTCTTCTGTCTTTTTTCATTCTGTAATATTTTCAAGAAATGAATGAAATATTTATTTTGTGACCCTATCATTTATTTTGAATTTAAACAATAGGTATGAGATAGAAAACACTTATCAGAGGTAATATGGACATGACAAGTCTTCTAAACTTAATAAATTATATTTATCCAGAGGTAATATGGACATGATAGATAATGAATCTTATTTTCTTTTTAGAGTGTACAATACTATCAGAGGTAATATGAACGTGACAGATCGTAACAACTCAAAGAAAAATAGATTAATATCTATTCAGAGGCCATAGGGACATGATAGATAAGAGAAGAAGTTGACTTAATATTTATTCAGAAGTCATGAGAACATGATAAATAATAAATCCCCTTCTCTTTTTTTTAATCAGTTGGTAAGGCAGAAGATCAAAATTCTCTTCTAGAAGAGCAAATAATCAGCTTAACCAAACATTAGTAGATGGGGAATAAAGAAGAAATTCATACATAATATTTCTTCAAGAATTTGCCATTAATCGGCATCGTGAGCAAATATCCATTAGACCATTGGAGCAAACTGTCTCGATTACATAAGGACCTTCCCATTTTGCTTGGAATTTTTTTGCTCTTATGAGTCATCACCATCGGTCTCCGGACAGCTAGAACTAGCTCACCGACTTTGAATACCCTCTCTTTAACTTTACGATTGAAAGCTCGAGATATGCGGGCTTGATATAGCTCAATGTGCTATTGCGCTTGAAGACGCTTCTCGTCCATTCCTTCAAGTTCTTGGAGTCATAAGCGATCATTATTCTCTAAGGTTAGCTCATTAGCAATGGCTATTCTAAGTGATGGAATCTGGATTTCTAGTGGAAGAACAGCCTCACATCCGTAAACCAGTGAGAATGGTGTAAAACCAGTAGGAGTTCGGACTGTCATTCGGTAAGCCCATAAACATTCTCCAAGTTTCTTATTCTAATCACGTTTATTAGAAGAGACAAACTTTTTGAGAAGTTTAATGATTGTCTTGTTGAAAGCTTCGGCTAAACCATTAGCAGCTGGATTATAAGCCGTAGAAGCAATATTCTGAATTCGATTCTTATCGCAGAATCGATAAAATGTCTTAATGGAAATTGTGGTCCATTGTCATGAATTATCCTCCGGAAAATCCCGAAACGATAAATGACATGGTGTTTAATAAAGCTAACCACATTAGATATTTTTACTTCAGCAAGAGGAACTGCTTCCGCCCATTTAGAAAAGTAATCGGTTATAGCTAGTATAAACCGATGTCCTTTGACAGAAGGAGGGTTAATCGGACCAATAATATCCATGTCCCAAGCTTCGAAGGGCCAAGAAGCTGCTGTAAGATGTAAGAATTCAGATAGTTGATAAATAAAATCATCATAAATCTGACATGCTTTACACCGTTTGGCATAATCCACAGCATCTGCTATCATAGAAGGCCAATAATAGCCCATTCTTCGAATACGGTCCTGTAATTTCGGACCTGGTTGATGGGCACCGCAGACACCATCATGAGCTTCATGGATTGTTTGCTTAGCTTTACTCTCAGAGAGACAACGCAGCAAAAGTCCGTCGTACGAATGACGATATAACATATGCAAAGAAGAATCATAGTAGAATTAAAATGATCGCCTTTTGATTGATGCAGCTTCTTTTGGATCCTCATGTAAAATCCTATGGACCGCATAATTTATAAACGGACTTCTCCAATCCCTTTGCGGAGAACCTTGATTCTGTAGTATAACTTTATTTAATATGAAAATTATTTTTGACACAGAATAAGTCTCGATCCAACAAAGTAATGGTATTTTGTCTTCTAATTGGAACAACTAAGTCTGCAGCTAAACTAGCAAGAGCATCAGCTTCCAAATTTTGAGAACATGGTACGAATTCAATGAAGAACCCTTTGAATGAAAGAACCAATTCGATTAGCACTTGATGATAAGGAATAAGGTCAGGATTTCTGACTTCATATGTACCTCTGACCTGATTAACAATTAGTTGAGAATCTCCATAAGCTTCCAGGAAGTCAATGTCCAATTGTTTTGCTATTTGAAGACCAATTAGCAGAGCATTATATTCTGCCACATTATTGGAACATGGCTCATTGAGAGAATAAGCACGATATATGACCATTTTATCAGGAGAGACCAAAACGATGCCTAATCCTGAGACAATATTGCCTTTAGGTCCAACCCCGCACGATGCTCCATCAAAGTATAATTGCCAAATGTTTTTCCTCAAAGTCATGTTGCAATACACGACTTCATCTGGAATGTCCTCATATAGTTTAGATATTTCAGGTATAGGGTGAGATGGTAAGAAATCAGCTAATGCTTGACCCTTCACTGATTTTTGAGGTACATAGACCATGTCATAAGGAGTAAGAAACATTGCCCAAGTAGCTATTCTAGAGTTAAGGATGCTTGATTTTCTCATCAATACCCGAATAGGATTTATTCTGGAGATAACATGAATAGTCTGTCCTGACACATAATATCGTGTCTTTTGAATGGCAAAAACCATGGCCAGACATTCCTTCTCCACAGGAGTATACCTGTGTTCAGCTCCAACCATCATTCGGCTAAGATGATAAATGGCATATTCATGGCCCTTATCACTTTTCTGTGCAAGAAGAGTGCCAAAAGAATGATCTAAGGCTCGAACATATAGCAAACATGGTCTTCCTACCACTGGAGGCACCAGAACAGGTAGATTTGTAAGGTATTGCTTGATGTCATTGAAGGCTTTCTGACATGCATCATTCTAAACAAATGATACACCTTTCTTTAACAGATGAGAGAAAGGTTGACATCTTCCTGAAAGATTGGATATAAATCTCCTGATATAAGCAATGCGACCTTGGAAGCCATGAAGTTCTTTTAGATTATGTGGAGGACGCATGTCAAGAATTGCTTTGATTTTATCAGGATCAACGTGGATACCTTGAGAAGTAATGACAAATCCCAAAAACTTGCCACTGGAAACCCCTAAGAAAGACTTAGTAGGATTCATCTTCAGTTGATGTTGACGTATTAACTCAAATACTGTCTTCAAGACTTGAATGTGATCATCTTTTGATCGACTTTTCAACTGTTTTTCGTAAATGTCCTTGAAAGATATTGCTCATGGCCCGTTGATACGTAGCACCGATATTTTTTAGACCAAATGGCATAACCGTATAGCAGTAAACTCTAAGGGGTGTACGGAAAGTGGTATGCTTTTCATCTCTTTGATGCATCTTAATTTGATTGTATCCTGAAAATCCGTCCATGAAAGATATGCGTTCAAAACCACATGTATTGTCTATCATGACATCGGTAATCGGAAGTAGAAATTCGTCTTTTGGACAAGCTGCATTAAGATCTCGAAAATCTATGCAAATTCAGACTTTTCCATTCTTCTTAATAACAGAAACAATATTGGCAACCCAATCTTGGTGTTGTTCTTCACGAACAGAGCCACATGTGATCAGCTTTATGACTTCTACTTCAATTATATCCATCGTATCTGGTCGAAAATGCTGCTGTTGTTGTTTTAGAGGTTTGGCATTAGAAAGAATATTAAGTTTATGAGTAGCAACTTTAGGATCTAGACCATACATATCCTCATAACTCCATGCAAAGATATCAATATATTCTTTAATCAGCTGTATTAACTCTTCCTTTTCATCTTCAGAAAGGTTTTTACTGATGAATATTGGCTTGGACGTAGTTCCGTCGCCAACGTCAATCTGGACGATTTTATCTTCTATAGGTGGCTGTCGCTGTTCAAAACGAAGCTCCCATTGAGTGTCCATTTGTTGTGTCCAAGGGTCATTTTTAAATAGCTCAGATTTACCATCAGTTTGAACCATGTTAACTGAGAATACACACTCAGATTCATCATAATGGTTTCCTCGAGAATATGAAGATTGTAAAAAACTGGAAGAACATTCTTCTTCTATATCTTCTTTGTACATATGGGATGTATCAGATTCGATGAACTGGATTTCTTCAGAATCTGAGGATTGTGAAGAACTGAAAGAAAATTCTTCTTGTATATCTTCATTAAGCATATGGGATAGATCGTATTCCAACCCATGACGAGTTTTCTGGTAAAAAAGATCACCACATAATGGTAACTGTCTACCTTTACCTTGATTGAGACCTTGCATAGTCTGCAAATCATATCCCATGTTCTGGATAATCTTAAGAGATTGTTGACAATATTTATCAATTCGGATTCTTCTTTTATCTTTTTCTCTAAGATCATCTGTCTGAGTAACAGGGATATTTCTAGCCAGACCAAACATAATTTGGCGCTTGTATTTCGTATTAGACGGAATCACAAAATAAGATTCTTCGTGACATCTATAAGTTACACAAGCTTGTAATGATGAGGCTACAGGTAGAAGATAAGGAGAAGATGTTAGGAACTTTTGAGCATAAGGTCCAACATCGATATGAGGAGGAAAATAATTTTCCTTATGATTAATATATAAGGTTTCCTCTGTATTTATGTCATTTTTGTGTTGATGACTTTGATTATCAGCTGATAAAGTCATTCTTTCAATAAATTTGACAGCCATATACTCCAAAAGGAAATCTTTATTGATATTAAAAAGTACAGAATGATCAATATTTACATCATTTACAAATTGACTACTACGCTTAGGATTAATCAATAACGGACCGTCATCTGTTTTCTGCGTAGACTTGCCAAGGTTGATAATCAGTGGTTCTGGATCATTCGTACAAGAAGTACGTCCCTTGACTTTGATCATGAGAGGTTGAACTTGGCTCTTGGCTGGAATACTCACTGGTTCCTTAGACGAAGCTCAAGTTCTTTCTTTAACCTTAATCATCAGAGGTTGGTCATTGACAGGTTGGGGTTGGATTCGACCTTTGACTTTAATCTTCAAAGGTTACTCTTCTAGAGGATCTTCATTGATAGATTGATCTTCTGCAGATGATCGATCTTCGACCATATCCGATATCTCCTTCACATGCTCCTATTTGTAGAGTATTGAATCAGAGAAATAGGCTTCAACACCCTTTAAAGGATTAATATCTGTGAATTCAGTCATAACAATCCCTTGAGAATCCACGTACTTGAATCATTGGTGGAGAGTTGAAGGCACAATGTTATGCTCATGTATCCACGGTCTTCCAAGGAGGATGTTGTAAGATACATCTGAGTTGATAACATAAAAGGTTGCCATAATTCGAAGATCACCAATTTAAATCTTCAGACGAATCTTCCCCAATGGTTTACTCTTTCCAGAGTTGAAACCAACTATTGTCGTACTAGTGTAAGTCAAATCACTAGTAGGAATCCTCAAGGGTCGTAGCATACTCTGAAGAATAATGCTAATAGAAAATCCAGGATCAATATAAATCCTGTCAATTTTAGTAGATTTGATATACCCTATGTAACACAGAGGCCTGTCATGCTTATTATGCTTCAACAGCATATCTTCTTGTGTGAAGGTAATGTTAGGAATTGCTTCCATCACACTATGACATTGTGGATACGACACTGGTATATTGTCAGGGCTCTTGAGTTGAGCTAAACATGAGTCTGCTTGTAGTAAAGCTTTGCTCAAAGTTTTTTGACTTTCTTTAGAAAGACGAAGTTGCTCAAAGATAGAGAGTCTAGTCGGAGTATTAGCTAGTTGGGCTAGAATGTCGAACTTGTAGGGCTTCATCACCACCCCTTGATTTGAAGCAGACTTCAATGGGACGTCAAAGCGTACTATTTTCTGTTTCCCTTTCTCAACCACAGATGGTTTAGAAGGTCTTGCATTAGTAGGAACAAGAGATGGTTGAGCTGATAGTGTTTCAGCAACGTCCTCTGCTTTTTTGGAAGATCCCTCATAATCTTTGTGGTACACTTTTCCAGATCTCGTACCAGCAATGATTTCTTCTTCAGACTCAGAAGAATGAAGTACCATATTACAGGTGTTGTTCTTCTTTCCCTTAGTCTTCTTCTTGCAAGGATTTTTATGAGGGACCTCAAAAACCAATCCAACAGTGGATTTCTGACCTTAAATTTGTAAAGGAAGTCGCATTCCTTTATCATAGTTCAAGCATTCTTCTTTTTGAAAGTCATAGCCTATCTTTCTCATGAGATGGACTGATTGTTGACTATACATGTGAGTGGGTAGCAGACTTTCAATAGATGGTTCAACAGAGGAAGAAGGAGAGACATGTGTGGCCACAGAAGAAAGACGAATAGAAACCTATGTAGCCACAGGAGAAGGAGTATTCGGGATAGGAGGAAAAATCCCTATAAGTGCTTTCTCATAAGCAGCAAAGACTTGTTGTGCCCTGTATAAGGGGACACTATTCATAGCTAACTATTATCTATGAGTAAGTTTGAGTTTGGTAGGAGGAGCCAAACTTGGAGGGCATATATTCAAACCCCTCAATCTATCCTCCAAAGGAATGCCATCCCAAAGATGATCCAAATTATCATGATCTGGAGTAACAACAAGAGAAATCATGTTACAGGTTCTGACTTTTCTACCTTTCTTAGATTTTGAAGTTTTACTTTCATCTTCCATTTCAGGTACTAAGTCAGGATGTACCCACATAATTTCACCATTTTTTAGTGTGAGAGGCAATAGTCCTTCATTTTGATCTCTAGCAGGCGGGAGATTTAAGATCTTCATTGTCGCCTTAGGAATTGGGACAATCCCATCTGGAACTTGCTGTGGAGGAAAACCTCCAAATTGAAGAGAAATTATATTAGTTGTAACTGTATGCTCATCATTGTTAAAGCGATGGCATTAGCATTTATCAACCCTTGGATTTTCTTCTTTAAGACATAACAAGCCTTAGTAGGATAGTTTATGTATCTATGATAGATACAATACTTGGGATTGTCAGTCAGATTCACTTCATTAGGCCTTTTTAGCTCTAGAATCTGGGGTTTGTCACTCTTCACAAGACATTAAAATATCCCTGGGATATCACTGTCATCAAAAGAGTACTCTTCTTTTGGTTTGGAAGACTCTGGATTATTCGGCATCGTTTTGGGTTTTAAAAGATTAATCACTAGGGTTTCCTTCCCTTTCCTATTGCAATTGCCGGAATTATTACCAGAAGAGCCTTTTTTTCCTTTGTCTTCTGAAGCAAAGATCATCCCGTGTTCACGAGCCAACCTACTATTGGTCTCGACTGAAACTGCTGCTATAATGAACGAGGCCCAATCTGTGAATTGAGAGCCCGTAAAGACAGCAATAGTTGGTCGCAGATTCATTTTGCATGTATCAATCAAAGCTGAATCTGGCATACCAGGAGGCATTTTCAAATTTGCCTGTCGAAAATGTTCGATAAACGTCCGAGTATCTTCCTTCTCTTTTTGTTTGATTTCTATTAAGGAGGACATATTCATGTCCATGCCTCCTTCATAGAAACGGGAAAGAAATATTGCTTTAAATTTGTCAAAAGACGATATGCAATTGTCGGGTAGACTGCGATACCAGTCATATGCTGAACCCGTCAAACATCCGATAAAAACTCGGTTAAGAAGAACATCATTCTTTTGCAGATGTACTGTCATAATATCAAAATAATTGATATATTAACTGGGAGAAGCCTTTCCATCAAATAACACCATAGACCGTGGCTTGAATTTTGGAGGAAAAGGCACATCATTCCAATGAGGAGGATAAGGTTGCTTAATCCCTAACCTCTGGAGTTGATACTTGTGCTTCAGAATTTCAAACTGTGCTTTTAACTCACGTACTGCTTGAATAGCTTCACTAGTTTGAGGAAGCACATTCGATTGAATAGTTACTGGATGTATCGTTACCCCTACCAGAGGTGGTACATCTTCTGGAATAAGAGGATCTGGAGATGCAAAATTTTGATTGACAGCAGGCTCTTGACTAAGATTATTCAAAGGTATATCAACCCCTTGACTATCTTGAGTTTGTGCTGCTACCTGCACCGGTGTTACTACAGCCAGCTGAACAGTTTGCTGAGTTATTATTATTTGATGCATACTTTGGATCATAGTGAGCATGTCCTTCAGTGATTGTTCAACTGCAAAGAGACGTTGTTCTGTATTAGCAGTTGACGTCTCCGGTTCATCTCCAATAGCATAGGATTCAACCTCCCTTGAATATACAGAGGGATTGGTGTAGAAGTATGAATCAACACTATCAGTTTCTGACTCCAAAGACTGGGTACCCCCAGCTTATGAATCTGAAGATTGCAACTATCTTTGACTTCTTGACCGGGTATGCTGATATATCCCTTCAAAGGTGTCAAGCAGTCGGTTGAACTGTTGTTGGCTCGGAGTTCGGGATGAGTTGCGTATTGGACGTCGTCCTTTATTGGTATGAGATGCCATATTAACTGATGCATATGACAACTCATGTTCTTGATCATCAACTTGTTGTTGAGGCACATTGTAGCTTAATCGGTCAAAAACTGACCGTTTAGAAGCCGAACAACAACATTTGATTACAATCTGGTGACACTCATAGTGGTGAATTTTTTGGGAGAGTATCACAGGAGATTTTCTGTTTTTACGCTTTTGTACGAGCAACTCGCGTAAATCAGAAGGAGTAGAAGGAGTCGTCTTTTTTATAATATTTAGAATAGAGAAACATTTAGTCCCTTGTGTATAAAGAAGATTACTAGATGTATTAGTAGAACCAAACTATATATTTTTACGTGCCTGGAGTTGCGTGCATAAATCCTGAGATTTTTTGGCACAAAGGACTCCATCAGCATTACGCGTAATTTGAAGGTTTGGTACCTTGCGTAAAGCAGTATAAGAAGTCGTTTCCTTCAGTGATTGATATATACTTTGGAATCCAGTTCTTTGTTAGAGCTCGTAGAAGTTTACGAATCTTCTCATGGTTACTGTATTCCTTGCCTAATAAAGACAAATGATTTACAATATCTAGGAATCTTGTAAACATCTGAGTGACGGATTCATTTGGCTTTATTTTGAACTCTTCGTACTCTTGAGTAAGTCTACTGATCTTTGACTCCTTGACTTGTGTTGTTCCTTCGTGGGTTACTTTGAAAAGTTTTCACACTTCATTTGATGTTGTGCAAGTCGACACCCTGTTAAATTTAGTTTCTACTCTTGAGTAAGCACAAAATAAAGCGTTAATAGCACATTGTAGACACACATAAAAAGAAGAAGAAACTCTATCTTTTCTTTATTGGTACAAGGCACCACAAATCGAGTACGCCTGAGAGATCCTGCGCTGAGGATCCCCGAGTAAAAAAAAGAATTCTGGGAAATGGGACGATGGAGATCGAGCGGAAGTTGCTCCTTTACTCCGTTGACACTCCGATTACAAAATGGAAGAAAACCTAAGAAAATTGCTAACTCTCGACTCACTGGCAAGAAGTGCAGCAATTTGGCTCTTAAAAATGCTCTCCGTTATATATTTTGAAGAGGGATGAGACCCCTTTTTATAGTAGTTCTTGAGCTGGAATAATGTTATGCGCCCACATAAGGAAACAAATTGGTTTTCATATGGGCGCATGGTCCTGCTTTGGGCGTATAGGGTATAGGCGTATGCAGGCTGCGTGGTCGTGAGTTGATCGTGGTGCTGACGTGGCCATATGCTTCGGTGCACGACTGCTCATGGAGGCTGACGTGGCCGTACGCTTCGGTGCACGTTTTGATCGGGGCTTTGACCGAGTCAGGGGCTGTTCTGGCTTGGGCGTATAGCCTGAAACAGGGCTATATGCCCCCTTCTGGAGGAGCTTGTCTTGGGTGCATGGGCATATGACCTCATTGGAGCTTGGGCACATATGACCTTGCTGGAAGCTTTGGGCGCATAAGGCTCATTGGTGGTTTGGGTGCATAAGGCTCCTTGGTGAGTTGGGCGCATATGGCTCCTTGGTGAGTTGGGCACATACGTCCAGTCTGCTAAAATTTTCATGCTTCTACAAGACCTCCTTCAATGTTTTCGATACTTGAATGAGTTTGAAATACTTTAAAAGAAGTATGGACCGTCTTCTCGTGATGCAGTGGGCGCATAGCACGGCTCTCTCTTTGGGCGCATAGAGTTTGGCCAGCCTGTCAGAGAGATGGCTGTTGAGATCTTCCTCGAAAATATGAACTGACAGATTCATCGGGGTAGAATTTGAAGAGATCCATCCTTTATAGAGGTCCATCCTTCAGAGAGATGGCTGTTAAGATCTTCCTCGAAAATCTGGACGAGAATCAAGTCCAATCGGCTCATCCTCCTGCGGGTACATTATCTTTGTGCCTCTCTTTGGATGAGATTTTTTGACTTTGATTTTGCGTGCTCCTCGTGAGACCGACCACGACTGTATGTTCCCTTGTAGACAAGGAGAAGGGACCACTCGCGAAGATAGCCCCAGGCATTAGGGAAGGGACAGAAGTTGTTTCCGGCTCCTCCAAATTTGTTGGTGCGGAAGGAGCTGTTATTGAGCCGGTATCAGCTACAGAAGGAGAGGTTGAACAACCTGCAGAGGGGGCTGTTGTAGAATCTGCTCCTGTTCCAGCTGGGATTATGGAAGAAACTAGGCCCGATGCCACTCGGGGCCTTGATATTGTTCTTCTTGTATAGTCTGAGCCTGTTCTTGGTTTCCCTGAAGCCAAGACTGATAGCGTAGCCCAGGCTGGTGCTGAACAAGCTGAAGGTATGAAATTACAACTTTTTTATATTTTCCCCCTTTTTGTTACTGATATATATATTTTTTTTTTGTCAGGATCGGCTTCTTGTCAGGTATCCCTTCCTGGAGCGGAAAAAACTCTCCAAGCTTCTTCTCCGACGACCTCCACTGAAGATGACGAGATAGCCCAGTAAGTCATCAAAGCTTTCTACTCTGTGCTGAAAGTAAAGCTTCCTAAAGTCCTGAATCAGAATGCTGCATTTGGCCCTGTGAAAGCTGTTGCGAATGCCAAGTGGCGGCCCTCGAGAACATTGCCGGCAATGAAGAGCGAGCTAATACACTGAGGAAAGCTCTGAATGACCTGGAGGGTCAGTTGGCCCGATTTTGGGATGCCAAAAAATGGAGCCCGTCATCACTGTTCCGTGCAGAAGATGAGGCTTTGATCACAGCTCTTGCGGAGGAGAAGGCTACTTTCCAGGCGAGGAAGGATGCCCTCGTTCGAGAGATCAGCGAATGGGCTGACCAGTATGGTCAGTTCAACGCTGCAAGTGAGGCACGTGCTGCTTCGTAGAATAAAATGACTACACAGATTACCGAGAAGTATAATCACATCGTGCAGATCAAAAATAAGATCGCTCAACTGGAAGCCAATTTGAGGACAATAACGTCTGAGCTGGAGGATTACTTGGCTCAGGCTGCCATGACTGCCACCACTTTTGCCCATTTAAAAGAACAGCTAGCAAAGTTGGAGGAAGAGCACATGAGTCTGATCCTTTTCGAGGATGAAGCTGCTCGTCAAGAAGAGGTGCGCCGTCGAGCTACCGCGAAGTCTGAAGCCGAAATCGTGGCTCTAAGGGACAATATCAATTGCCTATGTATCCCTTAGATTTTTTGTTTGTAACTGTTTCTTCCAACCGTCACGGCTCTTGTACCCCTTTTTTCCGTCTCTTGATAGACGTTCAAGTAAAGAATAAAGAATCTTTTCAAAATGAATGTGGTTTTGGGAAATATCGGAGCTAGAGGTAATGTGGACGTAGTAAGGATATTTCTGGTGGGTATTCTGTTGGAGAATTTGATGTGGACCTATTATCCGTTTTATATTCAAGTTTTTTTGAATATAGATAATAAGTTGAACGAAACTGCTAATAGAGGTAATATGGACGTAATAGTAGAGGATGTTCTATATCTGACCAGAGGTAATATGGACATGGAAAGATATATAACATTAGGTGGGAGTGGATAATTCATAGGTAATATGGACGTGATTATCCTTGAGGAATGCTTTTCTCAGAGGTTATATGGACATGGTAAAAATGTTTCTTAATTATTCCACTGGGAAATAATTGTCGGAAAATAATTCAGAGGTAATAGGGATGTGACTTTGTTTTCATCAAACCGAGTTTGGACAGAGTCAAAAATGGGAATGATTCCACTGGGGAATATTTTAGAGGACCTATTATCCAAGGTGTATTCAAGACTGTTGAAATACGGATAATAGTTAGGTAATTTTTTTGAATCATATAAACATCGTACTGTACATTTACATGACTGAACATATGTGAACATTATTTATAAAAGGTTACACATAGTATTTTTTTAGGAACTTGCCGTTGATAGGCATCATGAGCAAGTCACTATCATGCTTGGTTAGTCGGTATGCGCCGTTAGAATACACTGATTCTATGATGAAAGGACCTTCCCATTTAGGCTGAAATTTTCCTTTTGTTTTGTGCGTCATGACCATTGGTCTTCTCAATGCTAAGACTAGATCACCAACTTGGAAGATTCTTTCCTTCACCTTTTTATTGAAGGCTCTGTAAAGGCGTGCTTGGTATAGCTAAATGAGCTGCTGAGCTAACAAGTATTTTTTATCTAGCGCTTCGAGCTCTTGGAGTCGCAGACGGTAGCTTTCTTCAGTTGTCAACTCGCTGGCTAAGGCTACTCGAAGAGAAGGAATCTATATTTCTAGGGGAAGAACTGCTTCCCTCCCATAAACCAGAAAGAATGGCGTACTATCTGTTGGAGTCCGAACCGTTGTACGATAGACCCATAGACATTCGCCAAGCTTTTCATTCCAATCGCGCTTGTTTGAAGACACAAACTTCTTGAAAAGTTTAATGATGGTTTTATTGAAGGCTTCTGCTAGCCCGTTAGCCGCTGGATTGTAGACAGTAGAGGCTACATTCTAGATTTGATTTCTATAGCAGAACCGATAGAATGCATAGCTTGTGAATTGTGGACCATTATCATGGATGATCCTGCGAGGTAGGCCGAAGCGGTAGGTAACGTGATGTTTGATGAAACAGATCACGTTCGACGCCGTTACTTCGGTGAGCGGTATAGCTTCCGCCCATTTGGAGAAGTAATCGGTTATGGCTAGGATGAATCGATGTCCTCTGAAAGATGGCGGGCTGATTGGTCCTATGACGTCCATGCCCTAGGCTTCAAAAGGCCAATATGTTACCGTCGGGTGTAGAAACTTCAAAGGTTGATGAATAAAATCGGCATGGAACTGACAAGATCTACACTTTTTTGCATATTTAATAGCAACTGCTATTATCGTAGGCCAATAATAACCCATTCGTTTGAGGCGATCTTGTAATTTGGGGCCTGGTTGATGTGCACCACAAACTTCGTCGTGAGCCTCCCGGAGTGCACGTTTGGCTTCTGTGTCTGATAAACATCGTAACTGTAGCCCGTCGTAAGAGCGTCGGTACAGCATCTTGGTAGCTGTGTCGTAGTAAAATCTAAGGGTTCGCCTTTGGATAGACACTGCTTCCTTCGGGTCCTTGGGGAGGGTTCCATAGACGGCGTAGTCTATGAAAGAAAATATCCAATCTTTAACATCGACGTTTGTTTTCGTTGTGTAACTGTGATGAATATGTAAGATATTTTTCACACAGAATCGTTCTCGACCAGACACCATGATCGACTGCTGAGTATTGGTAGGGACGGTCAAGGAAGTCGCGAGACCGGCTAGAGCATCTGCTTCTATATTATATAATCGAGGCACATGTTCGATGAAGAATCCAGCAAAAATAGATGCCAACTCGATTATTGTTCTATGATAGGGGATGAGATCTTCGTGACGAACTTTATAATCCCCTCGGACTTGACTAACTATTAGCTTGGAATCACCGTACGCTTCTAGATAGTCAACTCCCAGTTGTTTTGCCAGTTGTAGGCAGATCAATAGGATATTATATTCGGCCACGTTGTTGGTGCATGGTTCCACGAGAGAATATGCATGATGTATAACCAGATGATCAGGTGACATGAGCATGACACCTACTCCGGCCACAATATTTCTTTTAGGTCTTGTTCTTGATGTACCGTCAAAAAACATTCGCCAAATAGGAATTTCTTCAGTTGCGGTGTTAGCCTCCACTACTTTATCGGGGATTTCGTCGTAGAGTTTGGAAGATTCTGACACCGGATGGGCTGCTAGGAAATCAGCTAATGCTTGGCCTTTTACTGCCTTCTGAGGAACGAACAACATATCATATGGAGTCAACAACATTGCCTATATAGCTAAACGGAAATTGAGAGAACCCGATTTAGTCATGTGTATTCTGAGAGGGTTGAATTTAGATATGATGTGGATAGTCTGCCCAGACACATAGTGGCGTGTCTTCTAGATGGCAAATACCAGTACAAGGCATTCCTTCTCTACAGGTGTGTATCTGTGCTCGGTGCCCCCCATTGTGTGGCTGAGGTAGTAGATTGCCTGTTCATGGCCGCCTTCATTATTCTGAGCTAATAAGGCACCAAGAGAATGGTCCATAGCGGGGACATATAGTAAGAAGGGTTTCCCTATTGTTGGAGCTACCAAAACTGGAGGGCTCGTGAGATACTTCTTGATGTCGTCGAATGTGCGTTGACATTGTTTAGTCCAGACAAAACATACACCTTTCTTCATGAGCTGAGTGAATGGTTGACACCTTCTAGAAAGGTTTGAAATGAATCGTTTGATGTAGGCTAGCCTTCCTTGTAGTCCGCGTAGCTCATTGTGGTTTCTTAGAGGATGCATATCGAGGATAGCCTTTACTTTCTCCGGGTCAAGATGTAATCCCTTTGAAGTGATGACAAAACCAAGGAACTTGCCACTGGAGACTCCCAGAAAGGACTTGGTTGGATTCATCTTGAGTTGGTGTGCACGCATTAGTTCGAACATCGTTCTCAAGTCTTGAAGGTGGTTGCCCTTGAGACGACTTTTAACTATGATATCGTCTACGTAGCACTCCACAGTTTTGTGCAAATGATCAGAAAAAATTATGTTCATGGCTCACTGATATGTCGCTCCTGTATTCTTCAATCTGAAGGGCATCACCGTATAGCAGTATACCCCCAACGGTGTTCAAAAAGATGTGTGCTTCTCGTCGTTGGGAACATCTTGATCTGGTTGTAGCCTAAGAACCCATCCATGAAGTACATCCGCTCGAAGCTGCAAGTATTGTTGATTATTACGTCGGTGATCGGTAGAGGGAACTCGTCTTTCGGGTATGCAGAGTTCAAATCACGATAATTAATACAGACTCGAACTTTACCGTTCTTTTTCATGACTGGAATAATATTGGCAACCCAGTCAGGGTGTTGTTCTTTACGAATGAATCCACTGGCAATGAGCTTCTTGACTTTATTCTCGATGGCCACCATAACATCTGGTCGGAATCGTCTTTGCTGCTGCTTGACTGGCTTAGCTTTAGATGAAATATTTAGGCAGTACATGGCGACTTTAGGGTCCAAGCCAGACATATCTTCATAGCTCCATGCAAAGACATCGATGTATTCTCTTATAAGCTATATAAGAGATTGTCGTTCATCGCCAGATTGACTTTTGCTAATGAATATTGGTTTAAAAGATGATTCATCTCCTAAATTGATTTGGATGACTTTGTCTTCGGTAGGTGGTTCATGTTGTTCGAAGCGCAGCTCCCACCTAGTATCCATCTTTTGAGCCTATTGTTCAAACTCGATCGATTGGACAACATCCATAAACCATATTGACGAACAGAGTTGCTTTGAATATGTCGCCAATACTGGAGTCTGAGTCCCAGAGACAGGAATCAGAAGAATGAGAACAATGATCTGCTTCATCATCTGATCTTTCGGAAGTTATTGGAGGAGTGACATTGATGGAACTGGGGATTCCCAGGACCCTTCCTTTGGTGTGCGTATTGATCGATAGAAACTTAAACAGATCAAATACGTGTTCTAACCCTTCATAGGCAGAAACTAGGGTTCACGAATTATACCTGCGATGGAATGGAGACAAGTAATTTCTGACAATCTCGAGCGGACGACCCTAAGATCTTCTGCACGTATTCCTTCCTCGAGTTGGACGTCGTGTGGGCGACGATCTCCCAACCTTTTTTCTTCTTGGCAGCACTCTCTTTCTCTCCTTACGTGAATCACAAATTTAGAGAAAATTTCAGATTTCTAATCAGTAATTTGGCGGCCAGAGAATAGAGGATATATATAGGCTACGGCAAGGACCATGAGGAGAAATTAGGGTTCGGCCTCCTAACGGATCTGGATATCCCGTGTTCAGCCCGAACACACAATCCAGGCCTATTAACAATAGCTCGGTCCACTAATGAGCTATTGTTGCACTACCTCCCTAATCCCAAATTAGGTTTTGTGGGCTCCTTTTATTATATGCTCGTTTGGCCCTCCATGTTAAGATATCGTATGTCCGTCGATCAAATTAAGTTACTGACAACTATATTGATTCGACATCTTTTATCCTTAAGTAGTACCGCTCAACTTTATTTGTCATGTCGGATATAATCCACCTGCAGGGTTTACATGACAATCCTTATGAGCTCCTTAAGAGGACATCATCAACCCGATGTATCGGGACATGGATTCCATTTATAATCAACAGCCCATCATACATACAATTTTATTACCCAATTCATAGAGGTTGTTGATCCATAATGAATCTCACTCTTTTATGAGTCAAAGTAATGCACATTGCATATACATGTCCGTTATTATATCCGGATTAAGAGTACAAGCATCCATAATAACAGAGGTATTTGTTCTCTTATGTAGTCAGTACAAAGAGAACAACCTCAAGTGGTCCTGTTCAATACACACAAAGTGTACTAGTGTAAACCTATAGTCAAGATAGACTAATACCAGATTACACTACAACCTTTCCAATAGATTGTCCAAGTCCATCTAGGTTGTGAAGTATTATATACTCCATAGAAAACTGATAATATGATCTTCTGTGTGACACCATACACCATATTATCTATAATATAGAATATCAGACATTTTGCATTAACACTTGCAACAAATACAATATGCAAATATTTGCCCATATGATTCTCATTCAAAATTTAAGAAAATAAGGTTACTACAAAAGTGATGCTTTTAGTATATAACCCTAACAATCTCCCACTTATACTCAAAGCATTGCTTTTCAGTATACTGTTACAAATCTTCCACTTATACTTAAAGCCATGCTGCTACACATCTGACTCCCATTCCCTCAACATGACTGTCAAAAGCCTTAGCTGGTAAGCTCTTTGTAAAGGGATCAGCTAGGTTATCGGCTGATGATATCTTGATCACAGCAACTTTTCCTTTCTTTACGAAATCTCGTATCAGGTGGTACTTGCGCTCAATGTGTTTGCCTGTCTTATGGGCTCGTGGTTCCTTCGAGTTTGCAACTGCACCACTATTATCAAAATAAAGTGTAATACACTTAGGCAAACTAGGTACCACATCCAAGTCCAATAGAAAGTTTCTGAGCCAAACCGCTTCTTTGGCTGCCTCAGAGGCTGCCATATACTCGGCTTCCATGGTGGAATCAGCAATACATTTTTGCTTGATACTCCTCCAGACAATGGCCCCACCTTCCAAAGTAAACACATAACCTGAGGTAGATTTCCTGGAATCACTATCTGACTGAAAATCTGAGTCTGTATACCCCAAGGGAACTAAACTATCTCCCTGGTAAACTAGCATATACTCTTTAGTCCTTTTCAGGTACTTCAAAATATGCTTTACGGCAGTCCAGTGCTCTTGTCCTGGGTTAGACTGATATCTGCTGACCATGCCTACGACAAAGCAGATGTCTGGTCTCATACATAGCATTGCATACATTAAGCTTCATACTGCTTAAACATAAGGAACTGCCTTCATGTTCTCTATCTCTTTAGGTGTCCTCGGACACTGCTCCTTTGATAGAGCAATTCCATGTCTAAAAGGTAAGAAACCTTTCTTATAATTTTGTATACTAAAACGAGTTAGTACAGTATCGATATAGGAAGCTTGTGATACACCCAACATCCTTTTCTTGCGATCTCGTAGAACTTTGATCCCAAGGATGTGACCTACTTCTCCCAAGTCCTTCATATCAAACTGTTTGGATAACCATACCCTTACATCAAATAATACCTTAACATTGTTTCCAATGAGCAAGATGTCATCCACATAAAGTACTAAGAACACCACCACATTTCCATCACACTTTCTGTATACACATGATTCATCCTGACATTGATCAAATCCATATGATTTTATCACCTGATCAAAATAGATGTTCCAAGATCTGGAAGCTTGCTTAAGTCCATAAATGGACTTTTTGAGCTTACAAACAAGATGCTCCTGGCCCTTTTCAATGAACCCGTCTGGTTGCTTCATATATATGTCTTCCTCAAGACTTCCATTAAGGAAAGCTGTCTTGACATCTATTTGCCAAATCTCATAATCGAGATGAGCTGCAATAGATAAAAGAATCCGAATAGACTTAAGCATGGCTACAGGAGAAAAGGTTTCCTCATAATCGATACCCTCTCTTTGAGGAAAACCTTTTGCTACAAGCCGAGCTTTAAAGGTTTCAACCTTACCGTCTGATCCTCTTTTTTCTCTTATAGACCCACTTGCATCCAATGGCTTTTACACCAACGGATGGTTCTAGAAGCTCCCAGACCTGATTAGAATCCATAGATTCTATTTCAGATATTATTGCTTTTTGCCAAGACTCTGCATCTTTATCTTGGAGTGCTTCATTGTAGGTACAGGGATCATAATCTTGTTCCTCAGGGACGAAGTCTGACGACTCTCCCAAGAACATATATCTATCAGGTTGTATCACAACCCTTCCACTACGACGAGGCACTATCGGTTGTGGTGTAACATTTGTGACACGTTGTGCAGTTATTTGTGGTTCATCCTCTTGTACTGTTGGTACTGAAGTACTTGGTGTCTCACGTCTCAGTTCTTCTAGAACAACTCTACTTGTGGATTTATGGTTCATCACATAGTCTTCCTCTAAGAATCGGGCATTGGTGCTAACAATGACCTTCTGATCCTTAGGACTATAAAATAAACCTCCTTTCGTTCCTCTTAGATAGCCTACAAACAAGCGTACTTCTGTACGAGATTCCAACTTATCTGCTTTCCCATTCAGCACATGTGCTGGACTACCCCAAATGCGAACATGTTTTAGACTAGGCTTACGCCCAATCCATAGCTATATGGGAGTAAGAGGTACTGACTTAGAAGGAACCAAGTTCAAAATATAAGCTGCAGTCTCTAAGGCATATCCCCAAAATGAATCTGGCAAATCCGAATAACTCATCATTGATCTAACCATCTCCATAAGAGTTCTATTCCTTCTTTCGGCTACACCATTCTGTTGGGGCATTCCAGGTGCAGTCAATTGGAATGCAATTCCAGCCTCTGATAAATAATCTCTAAACTCTCCAAAGAGGTACTTGCCACCATGATCTGATCGTGATGACTTGATACATTTTCCATGACGTTTCTCTATTTCAGCCTTGTACTCTTTGAATTTCTCAAAGCACTCAGACTTACGGCGCATCAAATAAATATATCCATACCTTGAATAATCGTTAATAAATGTGACAAAATATTCAAAGCCACCTCTAGCTTGGATAGTCATGGGTCCACACAAATCAGAATGAACCAATTCCAACACATCTATGGCCCTATACCCCTTTGCCGTAAAAGGCCTTTTGGTCATTTTACCTTCCAAGCAGGATTCACAGACTGGTAGTACCTTCACTTCCAATGAACTCAAAGGTCCATCTTCAACCAGTCTTTGAATCCTTCTTAGGTTAATATGCCCCAATCGTAAGTGCCAAAGATATGTTTGGTTCATACAAGAAGGTTCTTTTCTCTTATTTAAGTTAGATGACATATTATTCATTTACATAAGTTGCATTGTGGGCAAAATAGGATTAATGACATACAAATTATCAACCAATGCACCAGAACAGATAAAATGTTTATTCTTTCTAATAACAATATTGTCATTAAAATAAACTGAATATCCATCCTTAACTAACATAGAAACAGAAACTAAATTTCTTCTAAGTGAAGGTGCATAAAGACAATCTTTCAATGTCAAAGACTTATTTCTACCAAAAGATAAAGTAACATCTCATAATGCAACGACCGATACTTTTGTAGCATCACCCATAAACAAGCATATCTCTCCATCACTGAGCCGTCTGGTTTCCTGGAACCCCTGCAATGTATTGCAGACATGATTAGTGGCTCCTGTAACTACACACCAGGTGCCGATAGATAATACCGCTAAACATGTTTCAACTACTAGTAAATGAGATATACCTTCTTTGTTCCCTTGTTTGAGAAGTGGACAATCAGTCTTCCAATGTCCTGACCCTTTGCACTAGAAACATTTGCCTTTCGGCTTTTTCATCGCGCCTTGAGGTCCCATGCCCTTCTTTGCTAAGTTTGCCTGTTTCTGAATGTTATTCTTCTTCTTACCGCCTTTTGGCTTAGAAGTAGAAGCCTTTTCAGAAACAAAAATATGACCACTCTGCCTAAAGAGAGATTCAGCATCCTGTAGCTCTTTTGCAAGTTCTGTCAAACTATACAACCTTTTGTTCATGTTGTAATTAAGGCAGAAATTGTCAAACCTTTTAGGCAGAGTCCCGAGAATGATATCGACCTGGGTTTCTCCATCGATTTCAGCTCCAAGGATCTCCATCTCATTCAGATGACCCATCATCTTGAGAACATGATCCCTTACTAGTGTGTCCTCAGCCATTTTTGTATTCATCAAACATTTCATAGCAAACTGCCTAGCTGCTCTACTCTGATGTCCGAAGAGTTCCTTGAGGTTGTACATCATGTCATAAGCTGTGGCCATGGCCTGATGCTGATGTTGCAGTACATTTGACATAGATGCCAGAATGTAATACCGTACCATCTCATCTGCCTTTTTCCACTTCTTATAAGCCTCTTTGACCTCTTCATCAGAGTTAGCATCAGGCTTAGGTGGGCATTCCTCAACAAGTACATATTTGTACTCCTCAGCAGTCAGAACAATGTCCAAATTACGTTTCCAATCAATATAATTAGGTCCAGTAAGTTTGTTTTCTTTAAGAATCACCATAAGTGGACTGAAAGAACTCATTTTTTTGAAATCCTAAGAATCACATAAATAAAATTATGTAGGGCAAAAAAAAACTTTTTGAATTAACTAAATATTGATTCCCTCAAAACAATAATAAGAAATTTACCAACACCTTGAACACCATGAATTTAGCATGCCACGATAGTGTGGACGTATACAAATTCAACTTTGTTCAAGTAGATTTTTCTTATTAATTTTACTATCATGTCAATATAACTTTATAACAAATAAAATTAATATGCTGGTCATGCTCTGGTCATACAAATAATAGCAGTGACTCTGATGGGGAGGATACCATTATTTGTATCTAAGTGTATACCATTACTTAATACTAAGTCCATTACCTTGTAATGAGTTCCTTCAGATGGAGAAGTGAACACATACTAGGTAACTTTCTACAATTATCCCTAAGGAAGTTTGTACTGGTGATCCATAATTATACGCATCCGATATGGAGGAAAGCACTAAAGCCAACACGCAAGTATAATTACATCACCTACAAACCAGTAATGGAGACCATAGGATTTATACTAAATAAAAATCCTCTCCCACTTAGTTATTTAACAAAGAGGGTTTTTCTACTAGTTGATATTATGTCCATATTGTCCATTATTAATGTAGGCTTGGTTTTTCAAAAAAACAACCACACAATAATAAACATGCATAATTAGAAAAAGCAAAATAACAAAAATAAGAGAAAATATCCAACTATTATGTTCATCTTTGTTGCTCCGTCCTCAACTATTCGAATCCAAAATCTGGCGCTGCGCAGATCTATACGGGGTTCGACTTGCCCGGTCAGGTCGCGGGGTTCGGGGCAGCGCCCAGATATTTTTTTTTTAGGTTTTGGATGTCGATTCCTTCATCGAAAATCATCTGTCGGCCTCTGGATTGCTCAAAACCAGCATCTCGTTCGGCGTCAGAAACAGCCACCACCGCCATCACGATTGATCAAAAATAATTAAAATTACATCAATCCTATGCCTCCCGAAGGAGTTCACATATAATCTAGATTAAAAAATTAAATTAATAAGCACGATCAACCCTCGTGATTTTAATTACATCCACAGCAACAACAACATCCACGACATGTCCGTTGTTTAAACAACACAATCAAAAACATGCATTGGACCATAATAGTTGGATCTAAGATGCCTGCAAAACCGAGTTAGAACAGATCTACATCTACCGACTATTACATAGCGCAAGTTTTATTGGATAACATGGACATATCAATCAATACGTAGATCCAACCTGGCTCTGATACCAATTGATAGAATTGGGGATTCCCAGGACCCTTCCTTTAGTGTGCGTATTGATCGATAGAAAGTTAAACAGATCAAATACGTGTTCTAACCCTTCATAGGAGGAAACTAGGGTTCACGAATTATACCTGCGGCAGAAAGGAGACAATTAATTCCTGGCAATCTCGAGCGGACGACCCCAAGATCTTCTGTACGTATTCCTTCCTCGAGTTGGACGTCGTGTGGGCGACGATCTCTAAACCTTTTCTTCTTCTTGGCAGCACTCTCTTTCTCTCCTTACGTGAATCACGAATTTAGAGAAAATTTCAGATTTCTAATCAGTAATTTGGCGGCCAAAGAATAGAGGATATATATAGGCTACGGCAGGGACCATGAGAAAAATTAGGGTTCGGCCTCCTAACGGATCTGGATATCCCGTGTTCAGCCTGAACACACAATTCAGGCCCATTAACAATAGCTTGGTCCACTAATGAGCTATTGTTGTACTACCTCCCTAATCCCAAATTATATTTTATGGGATCCTTTTATTATATGCTCGTTTGGCCCCCCATGTTAAGATATCGTATGTCCGTCGATCAAATTAAGTTACTGACAACTATATCGATTCAGCATCTTTTATCCTTAAGTAGTACCGCTTAACTTTATTTGTCATGTCGGATATAATCCACCTACAGGATTTATATGACAATCCTTATGAGCTCCTTAAGAGGACATCATCAACCCGATGTATCGGGACATGGATTCCATTTATAATCAACAGTCCATCATACATACAATGTTATTACCCAATTCATAGAGGTTGTTGATCCATAATGAATCTCACTCTTTTATGAGTCAAAGTAATGCATATTGCATATACATATCCGTTATTATATCCGGATTAAGAGTACAAGCATCCATAATAACAGAGGTGTTTGTTCTCTTATGTAGTCAGTACAAAGAGAACAACCTCAAGTGGTCCTGTTCAATACACACAAAGTGTACTAGTGTAAACCTATAGTCAAGATAGACTAATACCAGATTACACTATAACCTTTCCAATAGATTGTCCAAGTCCATCTAGGTTGTGAACTATTTATATACTCCATAGGAAACTGATAATATGATCTTCTGTGTGACACCACACACCATATTATCTACAATATAGAATATCAAACATTTTGCATTAACACTTGCAACAAATACAATATGCAAACATTTGCCCATATGATTCTCATTCAAAATTTAAGGAAATAAGGTTACTACAAAAGTGATGCTTTTAGTATATAACCCTAACAGACATAACCCAAACCAACAGCATTTCGTTGATAGTAGTTATCGGGTTTGCTGGGAGAGCAAAGTGTCATATTGGCAACCGTCGTCCTCGGCCGTAATTTAGTCCCTGGTCACTTTTGATGTCATATCCCATGTTCTGGATGATATTCTTGGCCTGCCAACTATATCGGAAAAGTTGCATTTTTTAGAGTCATAGTCAGCTTCCGTGTTGTGCTTGGGAGAAGTAGAGTCCGAAACGGACTTTCTTTCGCCAATTATTCGACCGAAGATGATTAGTTCTTCACCCTTCTTTCTGGCTGGAATGATGAAGTAGTTGATATCTTTTAGGTAAACTTTTTCCCGCAGGTGAGGCATAATGACCGACATACAGAGGTGTGGTCCTATGCCATGCTCTAGAGCTTATATCGTATCTATGTAGTGGTTTACAGATTGATAGACATCGGAGTAATTCAAAGATAAACCTTTACTAAGAAAATACGCAAGTTCTTCTTCAGGGATAACATCATCCGGTGAAGGTACATTATTATGAGTATTGATATACACATTGAGAGGATCATCATCTGGAAGAGGAGCCACAGTCTTGGCCAAGTTCACCACGTAGGGTAATTCTTCAGGATTGGGAGGATGGACTTCAGCAGGTATCTCCCATGTTGTCTTACGGAGAGTGATGGTCAATGGTTTGACCTTATCAGGGTTCTTCTTTTTTACCCAGATTGTGAGAGGCTTCGGAGTACTTTTTAGAGTAGTACGTCCTTTGACTCGGATAATTAGAGGACCATTATTGGAGGATGAACTTGCTTCATCTTTATTGTCAGCTTCGTTGCCGTCATCCTTGGGGGGCTGAGATTGGTAAAGTACCAAATCTCTATTGTAGGCTTCGATGCCCTTAAAAGGATCGACATCGACAAACTCTGTCTTCACGACACCATCGTTGTTGACCTACTTGAAGCACTGGTGAAGTGTGAAAGGAACGATAATGTTCTTGTGTATCCATGGACGTTCCAAAAAAACATTGTAGGATACATTAGCATCGATCACATAGCAAGAAACCTCCGTTCGGAGATCACTGATCTGTCACCTGAGATGGATCTTGCCCAGCGGGTGGCTTCTTCCAGCATTGAAAGCTATGATAGTTATATTGGTTGCCGATAGCTTGTGCAGAGGGATTCCTAGAATTTGAAGCAAACTTCTATGGATGATCCTGAGGGAGGAACCTGGATCGATGTGCATCCGATCCACCTTAATCGCCCCGATATACCCTATGTAGTACAGGGGTCTATCATGACGATTATTTTTTAGCATGTCCTCATGTGAAAAGGTGATGTTGGGAACCACTTCCACAGTACTGTGGCAGTAGGGACAAGAGACAGGGTCTTCTGCGGGGGCTTTGACTTCAGCGAGATAAGAGTCGTCATGTAGAAACAACTCACTCAAGGCCTTCCGTATTTCTTTAGAGAGTCGCAATAGATCAAACAGAGACAACCTGGCAGGTGTATTGGCCAGCTGTGCCAGTATGTCAATGTTGTAGGGCCGATCCATGCCTTCGGGAGCAGGCACCTTCAGAGACTTGTCAAATCGCGTCTCCTTCTGCTTGGCTTTGTCGGTAGTTGAAGACTTAGACGGGCTGGCTTTCGAGCTTGTGAGGGCCGTAGGAGCTTGAGACGGTACTGCTTCTTCTTGTGCAGGATCGTACGTCCGAAGATAAGCCTTTCCTGATTGCGTCTCGCCAGATAGAACTTCGTAGATGGAAGAAGACACAATATGGCATGACTTGTGTTTCCTATCCTTCTTTGCTTTAGGAGATACCACCCCCTGTGTTATTTCTTGCACAAGGTCCGGATAGACCCATATGATCTTAATACATTCAGTCGTGAGTGGTACCAAGGTTGAGTTGCAAGCTGGCGGTAGGTTGACGACTTCTATTATTGCCTAGGGGATCGGGATCATGCCATCTGGGACTTCTATGGGAGAAAAGTCACCAAACTGAAGAGAGATCATGTTAGAAGATACGACCTTGTCTTCAGCTTCAAGGTTGATCACTTGGCTGTCGATAAGCCATTGTATCTTCTTCTTCTTCAGGATGATGCAGTCCTTGGTGGAATGATGCACGTACTGATGATAGAGATAGTACTTGGGATCATTGAGTTGGTTCATCTCTGCAGGACGTCGTGGTGGAGGCAATGTCAGTTTATTACCCTTCATCAATGTGTGAAAAATGGTAATGACATCGTCTTCGTCAAAGGAGAAGGTCTCTTTAGGCTTGTCGGAGGCATCCTGAGAATTGGAAGCTCCTTTGGAAGTGTCGACCTTTAGGACTTCTTTCCCTTTACCCCCACGGACAGAGATAGTTTGAGGATGCTTGCCCTTGTCTTTAGATTTGGGTGTTTTTAACCCCAGTAGTTCCAGATTAGGAACATCATTTTCAGCAGCATCAGCGGCCCTAATGAAAGCGGGCCATGTATCATACTTATGTATACCCAGACAGAACTTTACTATAGGAAGGAAGTTATGTCGACAAGTATCCATAAGTTCTGAGTCTGGTATGCCGAAGGTCATCTTCAACGCTAGCCGCCTGAAGCGTTCGATGGAAGTAATGACAGACTAAGTCCTCCTTTATTTGGTCTCGATGAGGGTGGACATGCTAACATGCATGCTACTCTCAGAAAATCTGTTGAGGAAGACCTCTCCAAGTCTTTAAAAGAATTGATACAACCGTCAGGCAGACTGCAGAACCATTCAAAAGCTACCCCCTGTAAGGTGCTAATAAACAGCTTTGACAAGAACGGATCATCACTGGGTAAGTGTAGAGTCTGTGTGGTGAAGTATGACATGTGTTGACGAGGAGAAGTCAACCCGTCAAATGAATTTAGCGTCAACGGCTTGTAGTTAGAAGGGCAAGTAGCATTCTCCCATTCAGGAGGATAAGGTTAAGATATCCCCATCTTCTGAACCTCGTCTTTGTGTGAGATGGTGTCGAGATGGGAAACCAGAGAATCAATTGTATCATATTGATTGAGCAGGTGTTGGAAAATGGCTGCTGAACGTTTGTCAGGCGTCATTGGCGAAGAACCACCCCCAGCATTTGCAAGATTTGGAGGAGGCACAACAGAATGATACTCCTTTTGTAGTGAAGGAAGGTCATTGCTATGAGCCAAACTAGCGTGAGCCGAGACGTTTTGTTGAGGTGGAGGAACAGCCCCAGCAGCTTGGACCGCCATAATACTGGTAAGCATATCAGTGATCTTGGCAAATGCTAACTCAAGACCTTCTAGCCATTTGCTGGTCTGATCACTAGCTTCTTTAGGTCTTTTTCCGTCTACCATGTATGTAGATAACATGCAAGGATGAACAGAGAAATAGTACAACTAGTGCTGATACTGTCTGTCTCTGAGTTGACAAGTCCTTAATCTTCAGGTAGGGAAGGTAGATAGTCGCCATCAGACTCGGAGAGATCATCGTCCTCTGGAAGGCTACCCCTAGTGTGAAGGTCATCCGCTTCAAACTCTGAGGGAATACTACCCCCAGCTTGGGAGTCCTCGTCATCTATACAGAATCTCGCCTTTGACCGTGCACCCATATAGACTCCTTCAAATGTGACTGCCTACTGGCCATCTGTTGGTAGACTTCTTCTCTTTTTTCTCGCAGAACTGAGAGAGAAAGTTGGGTTTGTGGTCCACCGTCTTTGATTGGGGCTTCCATAGGGGGGACCCCATGAAGCCATGTTGGATGAAACATATAGCGGCTTTTCATCGTTAGAGAAATATAGCCGTCGAAACACGGACTGTCTCTGAGGCACTCTCGTTGCTTTGGAGCAGCAACAGTTGATGACAATACTGGTGCACGGATGTGCAACATGAATTATTATGTCCTCCTTCGCTTTACGCTTATGATTTATCATGTCGCATAAGTCAGTGGAAGGGAGTTTTGCCTTAAAACCCATGTTACATGCATCGTCGAGCTTTGTATGCGGGTTTGTAAGGATAGTTGGTGCATCCAGACTTAGTTCACGTGTAGGGACAAGCCCCATACCTAATTTTTGTGATGTCCTTGAAGACAAGCTTGTGCTATACGCGTTGGGGCCTGCCTTTTTGATGTGGGCGCATAGGCCCTGGAGACTGCCTTTGGGCGCATGCTTCTTGATAACATGTCTGAGCTTCCTCAATGTGGGTGCATAGTATGGATCAGTTGAGCCTGGGTGCATAGCCTTGGGCGCATGACCCTGGATACCCAATCTGTCGAAGACAGAAGCCTTATGATTAGAGTTATGCGCCCATAAACCCCTTGGGAGCATGCTTGGTGGAGCAGCGCTGTTTTCTCTCAGCTTCGCCACCTTCATTTGTGAGCCTAGCTGGGATTGCCTAGAGTGTCGCACACTCTGATTCTTGGCATCGTAGTATTTTTCTTTGCCAAGTCTCGGGCATTGAACACTCTGTTGTTGGTTGCACAAATAAGAAGTCGCTAGACTAGTAGATCCTGGAATGGTGTGAGCCTTCTTCATTTGGGGAGCTTCTGTGGCAGAGCTATGCGCCCATGTGACAGAGTCCTACAGTTGTATATCTGCTATGACACTGGCAGGATATGCAAGGCGAGCCTTCGGAAGCCAAGTCTTGCGAGACTTGTTTGGCTTCGCTGATTTTGAGGGAGTAGAGCCGTCCCTCGAGAGCATCTCTACGAACGCCTGCTGATCGAAGTTCACGATCAGCATCTTCTGAGTGCTCCCCACTTTGTCGGTATCGGATTGCGTCACCACCTTCTCGTCAGAGGAAAAGGTAGTCCCCAACAGAGTCGCCATTTTTGTGGACACACACAAAAAGAAGAAGAAAAGTTGTCTTTTTTCATTGGCGTAAGGCACCATAAATCGAGTACGGCTAAGAGATCCTACGCTGAGGATCCTCGAGTACAAAAAACGAATTCTGGGGAGTGGGACGATGGAGATCGAACGACAGTTGCTCTTTTACTCCGTTGGCACTCCAATTACAAAAGTGGGAGAAGCCAAAGAAAGTTGCTAACTCTCGGCTCACTGCCAAGAAGTGCAGCAATTTGGCTCTTGAAAATGTTCTCCGCTCTGTGTTTTGAAGAGGGATGATACCCCTTTTTTAGTAGTTCTTGAGCTGAAATGATGTTATACGCCTACATGAGAAAACACACTGGTTTTCATGTAGGCGCATAGTCCTGCTTTGGGTGCATAGGGTGTAGGCGCATGCAGGCTGCGTGGTCGTCGGTTGATTGTGGTGATGATGTGGCCGCATGCTTCGGTGCACAACTGCTCGGGGAGACTGACGTGGCCATATGCTTCGGCGCACGTTTTGATCGTGTCTTTGACCGAGTCAAGGGCTGTTCTGGCTTGGGCGCATAGCCTAAAACAGGGCTATGCGCCCCCTTCTGAAGGAGTTTGTCTTGGGCGCACGGGTATATGACCTCATTGGAGCTTGGGCGCATATGACCTTGCTGGAAGCTTTGGGCCCATAAGGCTCATTGGTGATTTGGGCGCATAAGGCTCCTTGGTGAGTTGGGCGCATACGTCTCCTTGGTGAGTTGGGCACATATGTCCAGTCTGCTGAAATTTTCATGCTTCTACAAGACCCCCTTTAAAGTTTTTGATACTTGAACGAGTTTGAAATACTTTGAAAGCAGCATGGACCGTCCTCTCGTAATGCAGTGGGCGTATAGCACGGCTCTCTCTTTGGGCGCATAGAGTTTGGCCAGCCTGTCAGAGAGATGGCTGTTAAGATCTTCCTCAAAAATTTGAACTGACCGATTCATCGGGGTGGAATTTGAAGAGGTCCATCCTTCATAGAGGTCCATCCTTCAGAGAGATCGCTGTTGAGATCTTCCTCGAAAATCTGGGAATCAAGTCCAATCGGCTCATCCTCCTGCGGGTACGTTATCTCTGTGCCTCTCTTCGGATAAGATTTTTCGACTTTGATTTTGCGTGTTCCCAATTTCCTCATCCTTCATAGAGGTCCATCTTTTTTGTAGCCATCAATAACTATAGACCATAAGTCAAAATCAAGAGATTTTAAGAAGAAACTCATCCATATTTTCCAATAAGTGTAGTTTGTGCCGTCAAACAGTAGAGGTATGTTTGTGGCTTGGCCTTCACGTGTTAATTTCACAGTTGCCTTGTGTAATGTTATGATCTATATAACAATTAAAAAATAAATAACTGTAGTTTTACCTTGCTTTACCTGTATAACCTGTTCTGATACCAATTGTAGGAATGAAATCGTAATGCTGAATACTCTAGAGGGGGATGAATAAAGTAGGCAGCGGAATATTGCTAATTAAAAACTTGTTAGCAGTTAGATCACAAAAATAATAATAATCACAAAGTAATAACTAGATAAAGAAAAGAGTTCAGAAGGCAAACGCAAACACAAGGATTTATACTGGTTTCCCTCTTGTGAGGACTAGTCCAGTCGGAAGAACTCTAGCTTCCAGTTGAATCCACTATTGAAAAATCCCGCAAGTTTTCATACGAAGTCCTTGCAACTTCAACAGACGTGAGCTTTGATACGAAGAACTCGACCAACTTCAGTTTTGAAGAGTCTTTCTTCAATCAAGCCTCTGATTATAATTTTTCTGAAGTCTTCTAGACCGCACCGTACCGACAAATTGACTAGAGAATTGTAACTGGCTTGGGATTTGAAAATGAAAGCTTTTAGAAAACTCTTTGGAAGAAACGTAAGCTTTAGAAGAGAAGAGATGAACGTGAATGCGTGATTTTAAATGATCAGAATTCCTCTCTATTTATAGTTTTTCCAAAGACATAATTCTGAAAGAATTCGTGCAGAATTCGGACAGAATTCTATGTAACAAACCGCAACTGAAGGGAGACCAAGTTTAAAAACCAACGTTCATATAACGTTCACCTTGGCCGAACTCTGGCCGAGTTCTGTCAGGGTTGTTCATGTTTATTTTATGAAAAAATATTTTAGGCTTTTTGAAATCCTTCAGAAGCTTTTGTAAATAGCAGATGTTTTTCAAAACATAGGTCAATTTTGAAAACGATAGGTCAATTTTGAAAAACGATTTTGGATAGTCTATTTGCCAGTACGACTTGGTGTACAATGTATTCCTAAACTCAATAAAAATAAAAATTACATTGCATAAAGAAATACAGTCTCGAATGGCAAACATAGCTCGGTCTTGAGCAGTGTCCAAAATATCTTGAGTAAACATCTGAATTGTTCCGTATATCGAGACAGAGTTTGATCAATTATTAAAATCGAGTTTGACCATGACCAATGGGCCAACACATTCGTCACCCCGAAATAGGAAGAGACGAGAAGCAATGGCACAGAAAACAAAGAGTCTTATCCTATTCACAGGCCCGTTCAGTACAGTAACATAACCGAGATAGCTAACTCGACCTACATGGACCACCAAAAAACTATATAACGCACCAGTCCCAAAATATGTAGGATTTTGAATGCATATATATGCCAGCTACGTATGAAGTGGTCTCCAGTCCAGCTCAAATGTGTATAAGCTGTCTTGGTTTTCTAAATCTATCTATCAATTCAAGTAATATATATCTATCTCAATCCACCGAATAAGAAATAACAAGAATGAAAAATATGTGTCATGGTTTGCAACCCAATAACATATATGTTCGATTATACCTGAAAGGTCTATAAAACTAGGCTAAAGAGCAGAATACAAGTAACGATAAAATATAAAAAATGATAAAATATCTGAATTGAATATAGCAATAACTCCACGATCCATGGACTATCTCTAAATAAGCAACTTCCTGGAGAGATTTTCAGGTCCTCAGAGGACATAGCAAGGTACAGAAAACATGCCAATGTAACAGTAAAATAAATGCATCAACTGAAGGGTTACTGTTATAACCCGTATAAGTGACATACATGTGAGAACCTATTCCGGATAACAGACTTCAGGCCACTGACAAGCTCCTCAGCAGGCAAACACCCAAGGTACCATGTCGTGGGACCAAAGGCAAACTAGAACAATAAACACCAGAGCTCTGCTATAGTACAACGACAAACTTGAATAAAACAACCAAGTTCTAAGTATGGAAACGAGGCCAAACTAGAAAAATTGCCTGATATGACAGTCATGTTCTCCCTATCCCATGTCTAGATCTAACAAGTAGAGTCAAGTCAAGAATAGAAATTATAAGGACAAGTGAAAATCTAGAATCCTATCATGAAGTCCAAACCACGAATACTTATGTATGACTCTGTATCATGAATAGTATTAGTGCCCTATGGTCCATCGTGTCAATATATATGAATAAAAATACATCGCTACGCTTAATGTCAATATTTGATATCTATATAACGATATCGGCACCCGAATACAATTCGGACACTAAGTATCAACTATCCGACGTCAACTATGACTACGAACATTAAAAATAAATGTCCGACAAATAAAGAAAAATAAATAAACTGAGACATTAGCAACGTATACTTGCGTGTAGTCTCCAAGTGCGTATATGACGCTCCGACTTTGGGATCCTTGCTAACATCGTCATGTACTCCTATAATAAATAAATTTATCTATCAATGATATATCTATGCCTTAACACATACTATTTATAGACTTACTATATATAGTCCCTACTAGACATAATCTACTAAACTAACACTTACTATATATATGACCCAATCCATCATACATGGTATTAAATCAATATAATAAAATAACATTTTTATAAAATAGACACGTAATATTTATTTTTGGAAAAATATATTAAAATATTATAATAAAATTTAGACTACATTATTTATAAGAAAGCTAGTATCAAAATACCATATCAATCTAGCATATAAAGTATTAAATCTATAAGATAAAGTAATATTTTTATAACATAAAAATATGCCATTTATTTCAAGAAAATTATTTATAAATAATTTATAACAATATTTTGTCTATTTTATTCATAGAAAAATATGTACCAAGGTCTCATATTAATCCAACTTCAATATTCATTGACTTGGTCCAAAGTTTTATTCCCAAAACAAATGTTTCTTAACATATTTTAATTCTATAAGAATACTATTAGATAGGTAAAATATGTTTTTCATATCAAAATATATACGACAATTAATTTAGTTAAGTCTCACTAAGTTCCAAGTCGATTAGACACAAGGATCCTCTATTTTTCGGTGACCCGACAATAATACGTCGAACTCGAATTTTATTAAAATATCAAAAATCTCAATTAATTGATACAAAAATATATTTAGGGGCCAGCTTAGGATGTCTAGAGTCTTATAAAAAATACAAGAAGGGTAGAAGTGATCCGCAAATCGTCGAAAACTCGCACACGAAAGAATTGGTTTAGTCTAGACACCTTTAAGTAAAACGGATGCCCTGGATTAACCATTCAGAACCACGTGGGAGGCCAATTGGACAAGAAAGTAGAGACACATCAATTAGTTTTGGTTTTGAGAGGAACAGACATCGAAAAGTATATGAAACACGTCGAGGAACTATAGTCGAGCTTGTAGGAGTATTTTAGTGTATTAGAAGGGGTTGTGAACATGTTGGGGGTTGATAGGATGATATAGGGTCATGTTAGCTTCACAACAAGCTACGTAGAGCTTCAAAGGAGGTCGGGAAGGGAACAAAACTACTGATATGCCACAAGGTTAAGCGGCTGAATTTGGTTGAGAGAATTTCGGGTTTGTAAGGTTAAATGAGGGTTGGTTGCCACTTTATTGAAGGGTTAAAGCGTTAAGGTTTGAGTGAATATGTGTTTAGTAGAGTTTGGTAAGGTTTGGTGGTCCAACTTGCAAGATGTGTCGAGGTGAATCATATATTATGTTTTCTAAAATGGAAACCACTCTTTGGAACTAAATCTAATGGGTTTGACCACTCATGGATGGACGAATATTGAATGCACCTAGTCTAAAATCATCCTATTAGGTTAGGGCAGAATTGGCTCTACCAAACTTTGTGCACTAGTTTTGGGCCGGTAGAATTATTTGAGTCAAAATAAAACTCGAAAGTCTAGTAGTTGGGTCTTGTATGCCATTTGAAAATAAATAGCACATGGGAACTCAATTGAGTGGGATACCATTGGCCTGTACGTAGTAGGCTCAAAATACGTCAAAATTATATATTAAGTCAAACGATTTGGATTGGGGTTGGGTTTCAAATTGGAATTGAAAAACACATCGAAATTACAGTAAAAGGTATAGTTGGTTTTTTTTTTTGACCCGAAAGTTGTACATAAAAATATAGTATAAGGGAACATGTTTGAGTGGGACATGATATATTAAAATGAAGGCTAGAATATGAATATGGAACTAGTTTTGATAAATTTATAGTTGTTCTGCTTTAAAAATCAAAACTACGATAAAGTACATCTATAGTCATATTTGATTATAAAAAATATAGTTGAATAAATAAAATAATATAAAAATAATAATAAATTTTCAAAATTAGGGTGCTAATAGGTAGGCTACACAAAACTGACACAGAAGCATCTACGCCCAGGATAGGTTAATTCTTTAAGTCTTCATGCAACTTAGGCGCATCTCATGTGCTAGAACCAAGCTAGGGAGTCAATCTTGTGGTGACAGACCCATGCGCCTAGTTTGGTTGTATGCATGAAGTGGGTTTGTCGCACAATAAGTCTTCCACAAATGACCTGGGTGCATCTCATGCGCTGGAACCAGACCAGGGAGCACACCATTCAAATACACACACAAGCGCTCGGCTTAGTCATGCGCATGAAGTAGGTGTAACTGTGAAGCTACCTTCGTATGATCTGCGTAACATGATTAGTCACAAACGCAAAGCGAGTGAGACAATTGTCACACATGAAGTACCTTCTTTTGGGCATACTTGTGCTAACATTGTCAGCAACTGCTATTGTGCCAAAGCACCAGTTTCTCTACTCAGGCAGTCCGTGTTCCAACGACTGCTACTAGCTATACCGATTTGACAGTGTCTTGAAAAGAGGGTATAAGTAGAATATGATGACGAACTGCCTATTGCCTCCTGCCTGGCTACTTGGAAATCACCTTATCTGAAAAGGAATTCCAAGTCCAATAATCCTATGGTTTCGGCCAGTGCACCAAAAATGCAACCTCAACGAAGCAAGCTAGCGGTGCTTAGCACTGAGGTTTTTCAAAACATCTGCTTAAAATCCAAGTTCGTCTCTGGCAAGGCTGATGTTTTAGTTGGGGGTTGCAATCCCCTAACTCTCCACAATAACCCGTCATTCCAAGGGGACATCGACTCCCAAGAAACCGACACTAAAGTATGTGGAAGCACCCAACAGGTTCATATAACATATGATGCTGGGTGTAGCCACCCTCTAGATTCCCAGGACGATACCAATATGCCCGTCTTCCTTCAAGACAGTAAACCTCATTGATCGGAGGAAGAAAGTGAGAGGTCCACAACTCCGTCTACCTATACCCATGTCATGTCTTTATATATGATAGGGAATGATAATAAGGATAATGGTGAAGCGTCAAACACCAGTCTATAATCATCGATGCCCTCGAGGCAGGGCTTCAGACTCTGAGTGCCTCCATGCAAGCCTTGACTCAAGCGGTCTTGGATATCGAAGCCATCTTGAATCAACAGCCACCAAGGGATCCAGTACCTAATAGTTAGGACCCAGGGACTAATGGGGAGTCTAACACAACCCCTCAGGTTCCTTTCTACCACGTTCATGTGCCCCTCTACTATTGAAATATATACATGAAGCTCTTAGGGAGCTGCGAGCCGTGTCGATGCTAAGGACAGACAGGAAGCACTCCAAAAGCTAGCGATTCGGGAGCCGTATCCTCCCAAGTGGAATAATTTAGTTTACCTTCCTAAATACACACCACAGTCCTTGACTCCGTTTGACAGAAAATATTCTTCCCATTGATATCTGACATATTTTGCGTCCATGATGGGATACCTGCCACAGGATGATGCCTTGCTTACGAACTTATTCGTTGGAGCATTATAGGGGGTGGCTTACGAATGGTTATGTAGCCTCCGTGAGGACTGCATCTCTTTCTTCAAAGAACCGAAGCATCTTTTCCTTTCGCAATTTTATGAAGGAGGAATGGATATGACAATGTCCTCCCTCATGGACATTACCTAAAAAAGGAGCCAATTCGCACCTACATAGAACACTCTGTCAGGTGGCCCTGAGACTATCATCTGGCACCTCCGAGCCTGTACTTATGGACGCATGTCATAAAACATGTTGCTAACAGTCAAATTCTAGACCAAATCCATACAATGTACAGACTAGACAATAGTTATCATCAACTCTAATAGTGCTAAAAAGAATGCTAGGGAAGTCCATCTACTGGGGCTAAACTTCTCTACTATTCATGATAGGGGAAAGCATCTTCCAATAACAACAATGCCAATAGTGGCCAAGAAAAAAGGGAAGCATGCTTTGACCATCAACATTTCCAAAGGTTCAGCCTCATTGAACCAAAAGTCGGCAGAGGCAGCGAAGCAAAAGGATGTCTACTCTATTAATGATGACGACGTCATGGAGCTCTTTAATGTGCTCATGAAAGGCAGCAAGATCAAGTTGCCTGACCCTTAGCGCCCTACCGAGGTAGACAGAGTCGACTATCCGAAATACTGCCACTACCATCGATTCATCCACCATCCAACACGATACTGCTATGTGTTGAAAAGCTTCATTCAGCGTATGATCAACGCTAATGTCCGCACTCTCGACAACGAGGATAAGACCATCACCGCCAATATGGTATCCCTCCAGTCCGGGGACTTCCCAGAAATGGAAGCCCATGATGACATCATCCCGATTCCTAAGACAACGAAGGAGGTCGTTAACCTCCCAATAGCTCGTAAAAATGCATCAGAGTTGGTACCACTCACAATGCCATAGTAGATATGTGGGTTCACCTTGACCTTGTCGAAGACATGACGCAGCCAACAACCTACCCGGTCACCAGGCACAAAGGGAAGAAGTCTACGCCATGGCATATGGTATTGTCCCCAAATAATGAAGCACATAGCAAAAATGTGCTTCTTGCCCCTAACGGGTCGTTCATCCTTGACGGGCTATCTCCTCAAAAGGGCATAAATGTACAGCCATGCGGCCATACCATTCAAATACATAAATAAATTCTTTTTATGATTTATTCAAATGTGTACACTACCCTAGATGAGGTATCAACTCTCTGTAGTGGATCCTTATGGAATATTTTCTACTAGGTCTATAATACCTCTAGTAAAAAAGTACCCACGTCCACTAGAGATAGTAGAAGACTCTCATTAAAAGAAATATGTCACATTTTTTTCGTTGCACATGATAGAAGTTTATTACATATCTTCATAGTCATGGGGAGAATTTCTTCCACATATCTACATGGGCAATCTTATTATCACCATATGATATGGATTTCGTCCCATAGAAGGCAGTCAAAGGCCAAGCACTGACCGACTTTCTGACAGAACATCTTGTATCGAAAAAGTTAAAACTCTATAATACTATTCCAGATGAAGTGCTGGAGTTCAACACTATCACTACCACATTTCTAGTTGAGGGTATTTTTGTCATTTTTAAGGTTATTTGAATTTATGGGAATTTTTAGGATTTATTTTGGAATTATTTGAATGATGGTTGACTAGGTTGACTTTGACTAGCATTGACTTTGGTAGACTAACCTAGAAGCTAACCCTAGTTGTGTTTGGACTTAGTTAGGTCATGTAACCCTAGTTAGACTAGAGCTAACCTATGGTTAGTCATTAGACTCAAGTTAACCATAGAATAGATAAGTCATAAGTCATGACTTATGGTTTTGAACCATTGATTTATAACAAAGCCCAAGCCCATAGCTATTGCCAAACCCTAATTCCCTTTAGTATGGCCGGCCAACCCACCTAGGGAATCCCCCCTATTTATACTCTCTTTCATTAGGGCTGTCCTCTTTTAGGAAAGAACAAGTTTAAGAAGAGGTATTTTCCCAACTCTATTAATTCATAGAAATTCTATTTTATTTCTTTTTTCCTTCAAACAAATTGCATTAGGTTCTAAATCACCTATACTTGCTGTTTGTGGTGTTCAATCTCAGTTTGTGGACAATTTGGGGATATTTGCTAGCAAGAAGAGCCCCCTATTGAGGCTTTTCTTGCATTTGGACACCAATAGGTAAAACTATCTAAACACCATTAAAATTCTAGTTTCTTTGCATATTTGGAAAGCCCTAGGTCTACCCTAACTGTAGGTATACCTAAACCTAGGTTTTGTGTCCATTTCGTATCCTAAATGGACACGTATCAGTCCTTACATATAGGTGTTTGATGAAATGCCCCAAAGGGCATTTCGATTTGATTTTCGAATTATATTTGAATAGGAATTATTGATTTGGTATGGCTTGTGGATTTCTGTTGGACTGGGATTGAATTAGTGTCTTGTCGTGTCAATTTGGACACGTGAACACGCGGTTAAGATACTGTGCACGCTGTCCTGCTACTCGGGGCCAATTGCTCACGGGGTAGGACACGAGGACACGTAAAACTTCATGGACACCTTGGGCGGTGTCTGACACGCCACGTATCAAGTTTCAGATAACCACGTGGCGTGTCGTGGAAGAAATCATCATCGTACTGATTTTTGTACTGACCGTTCGGTCGTTTAATCGCGTTCTGATACGCGTATTTGGACACGCCTATGCGACTCGACACGGCGGTGCAGGGTGCCACGTAGGTAGCCCTGTGTGTGGCAAACCTAGGTGCACGAGCTCGTGGGTTGGTTTAGCATGTGTCGAGTGCACGACACGCGTGCACTTGTGCACGAGACTGCACTACTGCGCAATATCCAGTTTGTACTGTTTTAGGTTTAATTGATTTTGGACACATTTGTGTCATTGTGGTGGACACGAGACACCCTCTGAGACATGAACACATTCTATATTATGTTTACCAACCAATGATTAGCATGATTAACCTGTTTTCGAATTATATTTTGCATTTACCCTAAAATCCTGATACCATATACATTTTCTGTATTTCCAGTTTTTAAAATCGAATTTGAATTGATTAATTAGCCCATTTGATTGATGTTAATCACTGTTTAAGTCTCTAAAATAGTTCTCCTACATGTTTCCTAACTGTGTGTCAATTTTGGGTGATTTTCATTGAGTATTGGTTTTGATTTGGGGACTTAAAGTTTTGAACTGAAAAACTGTTTGTAAATAATGAAGAATTGGTTTTCTTTCCTTTCCTTTCTCTGTCCAGAGCTGGACTGTACCCTTAGCATACTTCACACATTGACACATAGCCACCCACCCACACACTATTTTACATTCCTATCACTGTGCACTCTAACACACACACACACATTGCCTCCTCTTGACACATAGACACACATACATCCTACCTACACACATGTACACATGTTCACTGATTTCCAGTTTCCATTTACTGTTTTCCTGTACACTCTAACACTCACTTGTATACACACACACATTGCCTTCCCTCTCTCTATATACACATGAATGTATATATATTATATGTGTATATCTATATATGTAATGTATATATATAGTTAATGTATATATAATTTGTTATATATAATGTAGGTAATATGTCAACATGTATAAGGAATATATGTAGGTATGTACCATGTATACATCTACATATGTATTATATATGTTGAATGCCTATTTAGTAGGCCTATATACATAATGTATATATTTATATGTGATACATGTATATCTATATGTAATATTGATTGCCTAATGTATTATAGGTGTTTGGCATATAGCCAAGTGTGGTTTCCATGTGTAGGCCTAAATGCATGTAATATAGGTTGTGTGATGTTGGTTTGGCTTTTTGTTGTGATAAACTAGTATAGACTAGTATAGACTTGTATAGCCTTGGGTAGTCTTGATAGACTAGTATAGGCTAGATTGACCTAATTTAGACTTGTTAGACCTAGTTTAACCATAGTTGACCTAGTTTGACTTCTAGGGTTGACCAGAGTTGACCAAGAGTTGACTTTAGCCTAGATTGACCTAGATTCATCTAGAATGCATTAAATTGCATCTTGTTATCATTTTAGACTTGTTGTGACTTGTGCTGTTCTAAATAGGAGCCAAACACCTCTCCTCGGATAGTGTATTTACTTTGGACATTCAGACATCAGGCGAGTACATTCTCTGATCATTTCCTAACTGGTTAGAATTATATTCCTGTTTTAGATTACTTTACTTGATGTTGTCACGACATTATCACGTATTAGTACTATATGGATCTCTTCATGCGATGTTATCCCCCTCGGGAGCATCGGGTACATTGTTTCATGTGCGTTTCACTTTCATTATGTACTCCTGTGCTTTCACCATACATGTACACTCTTGTGAATCATGTACTCTCATGTTCACGGAGCCCTCATGTATACTATCATATGTACCCTTTCATGGGCCTTCATATGATATCATGTATAATAACATAACCTACTTAGATCCTTGTGTATTGATTGGGGAAAACGGAGGAGTGCATTTAGTCATGTGAACAAATTCCATAGTAGTGTAGATCATGTGAAACTCTTTAGTGTAGATCATGTACTAATTTGTCATGTTCACATGTTCTATCATGTACTCTACATCACTAGACACAGTTCTCTATATACAGTAGCTATTTACTTACAGTTTTCTTTCTTTTACATTATGTACTTCCTTTCAATTTCATGTATCTTACTCTACTGCATGTTTATATTTTCTAACCTACTATGATCTGTTGAGATATACTGTGCTTGCTCCTGTCCTAACTGGACCTGTTAAAAATGTTATAGAGGACGAGGAGGAGGCCTATGTGGATACCTTCTACGGGGAAGCCCTATACGACACTTGTGAGCTGTACTCTCAGGAGAACCCAGCACTAGCTGATGACATTACCCCTACTGTCTAGACTAGCTTAGTTAGGCTTTATCTTACTTATGTTGTCTTGAGACTAGTTTTAGTTAGACTTTATTTCTGTCTTAAGATCTGGGTTGTATATATTCTTTCATATTCAGTAGTTGAGACTTATATTTCTGGATATTTGCTGAGATATTATCTTAGACTCTTCTGATTATCTGTATTTCCTTGAGTTCTATATCATATCATGCTTCTTCTTTCTTAGTTGTGATTGAGTTTACATTCTGCAATGTCACCCCCATTCGGGGAGTATAAACTGCTTAGAATTATATTGTTAGATGTTGTGACCTAGGACAGCGTTCTACCACCGACACTGCGGCGTAGGCTGGACGTACCCACGTCTCGTGCCCTTACTCTAGGGTGCAGGTCGTGACAAACACAGCAGTAAAGAAGCCCATATGGTGGAAGTTCTTCGATGGTGCTTCGAGAACAGGGCCCGAGGGTAAAATTATTACAGGATCGCGGGTGGTCTTGGTTACCCACAAAGGCCCGGTCATCCACCATGCATACTCCCTCATGGAGCCATGTTCCAACAATGTTATAGAATACGCCCTCGTCATTGGATTCCAGTTGGCTAAACAGTTGAGAGGCGACTATCTAGAGGACTACGATGACTCAAAACTGATAATAAATCAGATTAGAAGCTAGTACGAGGTCTAATATGTGGACTTGCTCCCCTACCAATAGATGGCAGTCGACATAATCTCTATTTTTACTAGATTTTTCATAAAACATGTGCCCCGGCTATAGAACCTAGAAGTTGACGCTCTCGCTGGCCTCACCTCTTCCTTCGTAGCCCCAATCAGGACCCAACATTCCGTCACAATGATTGGTCGAGAACTGGTGTGTCCCAAGAACAATTTATGTATGTGTCTGAATTAATCTCTAAAGACAGACACTAATATCGATGTCAGGGATTGACAATTTTTGTTTATAGATTATCCAGTCTACGGGATCCTCCCTGACGATCTAAATAAGCTGCTTTCCTAAGAAGATGCTCTTTCTGGTTCTAATATGATACATCCACTAAAATGTGTTATTGACGTTCTTATGACGGACTCCTCCTCTGATGCCTATTGAATATCGAAGTAAAAGAAGCACTCTGAGAAGTGCATGATGGTACTTACGGAGCTTACCAACATGGTCCTAAGTTGTAGAACCAGCTCTGATGCATAGACTACTATTGGCCTACAATTATGGTAGATGCTATTGAATATTCCAAGAGGTAAAGAGCATGTGAAATACATGTCGAGTTTATCCATCAACCCTCTCAGTTCCTAAACCCTACGATGACATCCTGGCCATTTGAGGCATGGGGCATGGACGTCATCCTACCGATCAGTCCTCCTTCATCCAAAGGGCACTGGTTCATCCTCACCATCACCGACTACTTCTCTAAGTGAGCGAAGGTCATACCACTTATGGAAGTGAAAACCTCCAACATAATCAGCTTTGTTAAGCATCACGTTATGTAATATTTCGAGTTGCCTTGGCGGATTATCCACAATAATGGTCCTCAGTTTGTAAGCCACGCTTTCTATCGATTTTGCGATAAAAGCAAAATCCAAAATATAGCTTCGACCGCCTATAATCCAGCAGAGAATGGTTTGGCAGAAGCATTCAACAAAACCAATGTCAAGTTTCTCAAAAAAGTTATTTCGTCTAATAAACGTGATTGGAATAAGAAGCTGGGTGAATGCCTCTCGGCCTATCGCACGACAGTCCAGACCCTTACCGGTAATACACCATTCTTCTTAGTTTACGGGAGTGAAGCAATCCTTCTGTCACTCCTATTTTCTATTATACGTGTTTTCAGTATACGTGTACGGATTTTTGACGTTTGTCAGGTGACCCATGTTTTGACTTGTCTTGTTTAGCCTAATCTTGGTTTAATCTTGGCTTGGTTTATTTTCGTTCACCTTGGCTTGGTATGGTTTGGTTTGGTTTTGTGTGGTTTGAAATGAGAGGGGTTGCTATATAATTCAACTCTCCTTTCCCTCTCTTTAAAATTCTTCTCATTTATTTTCTTCTTCTCCATTACTCATCTCCACCCACCAAGAACCCTAGGCAAGTACAATCTTGCTTCATGATGGATCTCCCATTTTATTGTTCCATTCTCTTCTTTACTAGATTCTAAGCCTCTTTAGATCTCAGCATTTTTTATTTTGGTGGATGGATTTGTATAGATCTAAGTTATGAGTTTTTATTGTTTTCTGTGCAGTTTAATCCCTTGGAAGTCCCGATTCGGACTTGTTTTGAGCAAGTTATGCTCATTTGAAGTTCTCGGGTTCCCATGGAGCTTGGCTGCTGTTTATAGAAGAAGAACAGTGCGCTGGCGCCATGTTGGGCCAGACGCCTCATTTGTCCATGGTGGCCGCGGTGCCCTGGCGCCTGGTCTGGCCTAGGCGCCCCTGCTACTTACGCTCATGGTGCTTAGGGGCTAATGTTATACGCTCAGTCTGGCCCAGGCACCCTGTACGCTCTGGCGCCCCCTGCCCCTTGCGCTCACGGGTGCTTAGGTACCCCGTGTGATGTGCCCCTCCCCTCTGGTCATCAAGGCCTAGGCGCCCATGCTGGCCCTAGAGCCCATGATGATCCAGCGCCCCTGGCCATATGCCCAGTCTAAACATGCGGCTAGACTCGGCCATGTACCATCTATGCCTAGGCGCCATTCTGGCCCTGGTGTTCATTCATGCTTAGGCGCCATCTTGGCCCTAGAGTCTATTGGTGTCCAGGCACCCATCCATGCCTAGGTGCCCCTTGTGATGCGCCTACCTCCGTGCACCTTCCTTGTTCTTGCAACTGTTTATGTGTTTCGTTATATGCACGTGATAACTTGATAACTCTTGACATGAACACAAAATGATGGCATGAACCCTTCTTGATAAATCTTGATAGTGTCCATCGAGGCACACTCTTGATAAGTAATAAGTATACTTGATATGACATATATAAGCTTGATAGTGGCACGACAAGGCGCACTCTAGACAAGTAATCTTGACAAGTAACAAGTAACCTGACATGACATGATAATCTTGAAATGTTGTTGCGACAACTATCCTGACTTGCTAAGTAACTCTTGTCTTGATACCATGGTTGATTTTCTTGATTGTGTCTGTACAAGCTACCTGTCTCGTCTTGCATCATGTCTAGGATATGGATTCCTGGTTACCACGGTCAGGAATTCATAATGAATCTGACTAGGTTAATGACTAGATTGATCAAGTAGTTCATATGGAGAGATTTTTCTAGTTACAGGCAATCCCATTATCTCGGCCACACCTGAGGGACTTGTAGCCTGCCGACGAGTAGGGCACATTTCGAACCCACTGTCATGTGGGGAACTTCTTAAAATTATGTACTAAAGCACACTATCATGTGTTGTACTTAAAGTCACCTAATAATTCTTGTAACTCTAATAAATCATCTCGCCTGGATAACCTAGATAGCTGTAGGGCTTGTGACTGTGGGAACATCTCATTGCATCTTGCTAGTAACTAGGCTTGTGACAGCCCTAGTTAGTTAAAGGATCAAACGTACTCTTGCTTGGCCATGATTGATGGATGGAGTCTAGTCTTGTCTAGAGAGTGCCAGTATATTGTTACTATAGCGTATTATTGTTTATGCTTTACTCTTGTCGATAAATGATTAAAGGCTAAGTTTTGTTCAGGTAAAGGATTACAATCCCAGTCCTTGTTTGGTTTACGGGTTGTAACTTGGATTCCAGAATAGCTTCTTAGTTATCTTATCATTTATCATCCTATTTTCTAACTCATGTATTTTTATTATTATTTATGTCTCTATGCTCTAATATGCTGGTTTTAGTTCTTAAGTGAAGCCTCCCTTGTGGCACTTGCTCTTCAGGGTTCTGACCCAGCTGGTTTTATATGGCCAGATTTTGGAGTAGCACACGAGGATCTACCTACTTTCCAGCCAGATGGTGAACACCAGGCGTAACTGTCACGACCCGGTCCCAATTACTTGGATCGAATCGGATCATGCCCAGCCTGCACCGTTGTTGAGACGGCGGCAGTAAGCTGTATTCAGTAGTGAAACATATGCAGATAAAAATTCTAACGAATATAAAATCCTTTATTCAATTTGAAATTTCTGAAATACAATAACTATTAATTACAACAATTACATTTGATACATTGATTACTAAAATAAATTACTATCCAGCTCTACTGTTCTTGGGTTCCTGGTTCTGCAGGAACAGGCATCAGATCTTCAACGACTCAATCACCTAAAAATGTTGATCTCCAGTCAGGAGGGAGCAAAGTACAAATTCATGATATTTTAACAATTGAAATTAATAATAGAATTATGCACTTTTAAACAATTTTGAAATCAATAATTTAAGCAGTTACAGTTTTAAAATAGTTACAGTTCTGTGATGTGAATAGGCAATGAAATATGACCGGCTTGGGTTTGTTACAGTAAAGGATATAGGATTTGTTACAGTATGGTCATACTCATTACACTATTCCTCCAGTCCCCAATAGTTACAGTAGTTACAGTCATTACTCTCAGGAGAGTTCCGTGTTGTATTGTGATTTAAAATTGCATTAAAACAATTATTAACTAATTGTAATCTACCACAAAATTGTACTTGCCTTTGTTTTATTGACTGGATTTGAAAAGATAACTTCGAGATGAGGCTAGTACAGTCCTCGAAATCCTACAATTTAGAATTCCTGACTTAGCACCAATATTCAATCCATATCTAGGTGTGCTAGTTGAAATCTCTAGTATTTGTCCTAGTCCGGTTTTAGATTATTTTTACTCTACCAGAACATGCTTATCGATGTGAGTTACTAACTTACGAAGAAAATTCAATTTAACTTTTTATTGGAAAAAACTCGTAGTTCTGATTTACTTGGTAAAACTTTGTATTTTGTATTATATATAAAATTAATATTTTTCTTTAAATGAGAAAACGTGAAATTTGTTTAAATAATAAACTTAAAATTTTTCCTAATTTATTTAATGTAAGAAAATAATATTGATTTTCTATAAAATAATTATTTTACTATTTTTACGTGTTACGCCAACCACAAACCAGAAAAGATTAAAACTACCCTAACTTATTGCAAAACCACAGAAAATAAATAAAAACTGGGCTTATGTCCTTACAGTCCATTTTACATGAATTTAAATAAGAAGAAAAACATTGGTTAGTCCTAAAATTTCCTACAATTTAATTATAAAATAAAATTAATAAATTAAAATATAACACGAGTCTCAGACTTTGGTCCAATCGTCAAAATATCTAATGCCTCAACGTCCAAGCGAAGCTGGTTTCGTTTGCACATAGCCAGGGCCCATTGACCAATACGATCGTCGCCCAAAATCTAAAATATTAATATATTTTTTCCGAAATCCATTTTAAAATTATTTTAAAAATATAATTAAATTTTACGAAAAAATTCGGCAGCATTTTCTCTACTTTTGGTCAACCCAAAAACTGGGAAAGCATGCCAATATCTTCCTGCAAATCCCAAACCAGAGAAATACCCATAAATTCTATTCCACCACAATATTAATATAACTCACAAAATATATATCCGAAGAATACTCGGAAAACCCAATATTACTCGGAAACCCGAGAATTCACAAACCAACATAAAGATTAACTCCCAAAACCAACAGAACTAAATCCGAAGCAAAGCTATCAAGAAAAATCACAGAACTTATCATTCTCCCCAAACGAAACTATCCACAGAAAATCCAACGAACTTCGGAATTTCCGAATTCGAATCGTCTAACCGAATCCCGCAATGGGATCGAGGACCAAATCATCACCGACTACGGAACGGAAACGGGGAAAGCAAATATACCTGGGTTGCTCGGCTAGAGCTCTCAGATGATTTTTAGATAAAAAGAACTCACGGACGGTGAATCGGCTCGAGACAGCACCTCGCCGGGGTACGGCTGCGCTGGACAGCGGGATCCAGGACCGCGGAAAGCCACGGACAGCGGATCGGGGCACGAAAATTCAGATCGGTACAGCAAGCCGGGCACGACAAAGTGCTGGACTTGAAACGGCGCTCGAAGGGCGACCTGATCGGAGCACGGGGTGCTGCGGATCGGAGAGGAGCGATGACGGAGCCGCTGGAAGGGGAACCGACGAGAGGGGTCGCGAAAAACCACGCCGGAGGAGATCGGGGCCGGCTGGTGGCGTGGCGCCGGAGCGGGGAACGGCCAAACGGGTCGGGCCGAGAGGGGAGGCGCACGTTGAGGACCGACGGAGGCCGGGGGAGCGGCGCCGGAGGTGGAGCCGCGCCGGAGACGCGCGTGGGTGGCCGGCCTGGAGTTGGGCGCCGGGGCGGCGGCCGGGAACGGCGGCGATGGGCGCTGGGCGCGCTCGGGACAGCGGGCGCCGGCGAGACAGTGGGCGCTGGCGGCTGCGGGAAGGGGCCAGTATCGCTGGACGCGACCGGGGGAGGACAGCGAGGCCACCGGAGGCACGGGATCGTCTCGTCGGGTGGTGGAGCTCCGACTCGAGCTCCAGAAGCTAGGGCACGGGTTTGGGGAAAATTGTGAGATGGTGAGATGGTGATGGAGATGGAGGGGGTTTATGTAGGGAGAGGCTTGGGGGTTTCAGAAACCGAAGGGGCTCAGGAGTTGGCGGCGGCCTGGGTGCCGAGGGGCTCGACCGTTTGGAAGGTGAAGGGAGCTCAGCTCCAGAATAAAAGGGAGAAAGAGAGTTGATAAAGAAATTAAAGAATGTAATGATGTGGGTTAATAGCTTTTAAGTTTTTTTTCTCTTCTTCTTAAATATAATAACACTAAATATTTGATACATAAAAATATTCCGATAATTAATTCAGACTTGGGATTGGGTTCGGATCTGGGTTCGGGTCAAGCCAAAACAAAAAAAATCCATTTTAATTATTTTTGAAAATAATTAATTAATAATAATATTAATTTAGAAAATTTTATTTAGAAAACACAATATATAATTTAAAAATGCAATCAAATTTTTTTTTACGGGTTTCAGAACCTTCCCTCCTTAGAAAATTTTGTCCTCGAAATTTAAGCTTTTAACCTCTGCTAGTAAATTCTAAAATTCAATGTGTCGTATCACTAAAATTTTAGTTCAATCACATATCGTATCAAACCCAACCAATTTATATTTCTTGATTAACATTTCAAAGCTCATCCCCGAAATTCGAATTTGGACAATAATCCACATCTCCTATTCTTCATTTTTTTTATAATAACTATTTATGCCAAATCTCAAAATCACCAATATCCTCAACTCCTTGAAATTTGGTTTTCAAAATTCCAATTTTTTTTTAATCAAATCCAATCCTTAAACGTTAAATTTAAATTCAATGCTCCAAACAAACTTTAATTTTCAATCTTCAAATACAACCTTTAAATTTATATCTTGTAATATAATGATAATCTTCTTAAAAATCAAATTCAATCATACTACATCCCTCAAAACTTGTGATTTTTACAAAATCGTCAATGTGTCATATCAATTCTTCAACTCTTTTATTTAAATAAATTCTATCCTTAAATTTTAATCCTACAAAGCTTCCACTTTTCACCTTAGAAAATATCAAATTTAAAATTTTACCCATCAATTCCAATTCCAGTAAGAAATCAAATCATAAGATCAAAATCTTTATTGCTAATCCACAAATTTTTTTTTATATCCTCACATTCAAGTTTTTTTTTTTAGCTCCAAATATGCCATTTCTTGTATCCAAAAATTAACGTCTTCAAACATCAATTGGTGACTCGATCATAAAATCAAATCAAATCCTCAGTCAAATTTTTTTTACTAATGTTAATTCGATAAATAAGTTTTTCTCCTCATTTAAAAAAATAATTTCCTCAAAAATCAAAATTCAATCTTGGTCACGTAATGCTTGTCTCCAAGAATTTATAGAACTTCCATAGATTTGATTTCCTAAAGTTCATCCATCTCTATTTCAAAATTCAAACATCAAAAGATTCAAACACAAACTTCTCAAAGATTTAAATTTAATCATGGCTACTTTTTCTCCTTAATAAAGCGCAAGATGATCATCTCAATATAATTATCCTACCGCGAGGATCTATAATAGTTTAAAAAATAAAAAAATACCATAAGTTTTTAAATAATTCGACAAACGATTATATCAAAAAAAAACCTTACTGCCATTTCACAAATCAAATTCCTACATAAAATAAATGAGGAAATTTTGTAAATCAAAAATCATACTTAAAAAACTTTGATAACCTTTAAATGGGATCCTTAAATCAAAATTTACTTTCAAAACTGAAATCATAATGTTTCATATATATCTCATATCTAGAGACAACTAATTTAAAACTTGAAGCCACATCACCAAAATTTATTTGTGTTAATCTACCAAATTTAAATCCTCTTAATCTTTCAATTTCTGCTCGACATGATATTCTTCCCTCAACTGGTAGATTTTATATTCAATCAATTACATTTTCGAAAATATTTAATCAAAACTCCTTGTGGCTTATCATTACAAAAATTGTTCTCCTTAAAATCAAAAGTGTTAACTCTTCAAAGTCAATATAAAAATTTAATTCTAAGATGCATATGATATTATTACTCAAATACGATCTTTTCCTTCATTAATTTTCACTAAACTCAAGTTCATATTATCTTTTATTGGCACCCTTCTATTCGTACAATTCGTCATCCTCAATTATTTACATTTTAAATCCAATATTTCTTGTTTCGATAATCCTTTATAGTTAATTCACCATGCACCTTCCTAGAGTGCATCTCTATGCCTAACATTGACAACCCTTAATCTTCAATGTCAAATTATTCACAAACTTTCCTCGATACTAATCACCATTATACATTTTAACTCATATATATCCTATATATCATGCACTCTAAAAATCCAGGCTATAAAATGTTCTAGGTTTACTTCATAAGGCAAAATCAGATTCGAGGCATGATTGATAAATATCAAGATAAAATGTAAACATGTTTAAAATCTTCTAGATAGAGTTTAGAATATTTTGTTGTGATCAAAATCATGAGTAAACATCGAGGTATAATTTAAAGTTCTAAACATGATAGAAAATATAGATGACTGTTCTTCTGAGATCAAGGGATTTATCAAAATATGTGTTTGAGATTCAAGAAACTGGGACTAAAATCAAGAGGAGTATCTGTTCTCCGATTTCAAAGATAAAATGATCAACCTTGATTTGAATAATTGAGTCAAACACTAGATAAGATAGAAGCATCACCGCTTCAGATTAAGTAAGAAAACCAATGATAATATTCCCGACAAATCACTCAGGGAATATAAAAATATTTTGAGAAGAATAATTTCATAACTAAAGAAAGTTGAAAATTTTGAGAGAAGGTAAGTCTCATTGATTCAAGGAAATCAAATTGAAATTGTCTAGTAACGCCAAGAAATTAAATAGCTTCGGGACAGCTAAAAATCTCCTTGACTAAAGAAAATTGAACAATAGAATGGATTCAAAAATGTGATCAATTTTCTGACCGTTCCTGCTTCATGATCATCGAAGCTTTCTAGGCCTTGATTTGATCAAGAAATTGCATAAAGAGTGTAGGGTTTTAAGATGAATGGAGGAAATCAACAGATGAGAATAGAATAACTCAGGAGATAACAATCAATATTGAAATTGAAAATAAGCCCTTTTTAGCAAATCATGAATTAAACTAATTCTTCTGGTAATAATTGACCTTGAGGTTTAAATGGTCCCAAAAGAATTTGATTCATGATTGATTTTCGAGAAAGTTAGTCAATTGGAAAGGAGATCAAGGCAAAAGGTTGAATAATGGTTGTAGATATTGGGTAGATAAAATTTATCAGGGTTGCTAAGAGAATTCAAAATTCTACATAGCGAACGAATCAAGATTTCAATTAAAGGTAGAGAAGTAATGAAGAATTCGAAATTTAGGTTTGACAAAGAAGAAGAAGACCAAAGAATTCAATCTTATTCCAAAAAGAATGTGAATCCTAAGGTATACTAGAACCTGGAAATTATGGTAGGAAAATAATTTTGAAAGTCATGGGACACTCAAAGGTACAATCAGCCTAAGCTAGATAAGGTTTAGGTACAAACACAAACAAAGTATCCAACGAATCTATAAGCAGGCAAAAATAGATATTTAAGTAAATATTTTCGGCCCTATAATGTAACATGGTGTATATCATCTAAGTGTTCTAGTTGTTTTTAAAGTCTGTTTTTCCTAAAGTCTCAACTATACCTAGGTCAAGTTTCAGAACTGCGTGATGGTCTAGACTAAGTTGAATAGACCAATTTACAGATCTGACCTGCATGGGCCACCACTAAAAACATGTCACGACCCGGTCCCAATTACTTGGATCGAATCGGATCATGCCCAGCCTGCACCGTTGTTGAGACGGCGGCAGTAAGCTGTAATCAGTAGTGAAACATATGCAGATAAAAATTCTAACGAATATAAAATCCTTTATTCAATTTGAAATTTCTGAAATACAACAACTATTAATTACAACAATTACATTTGATACATTGATTACTAAAATAAATTACTATCCAGCTCTACTATTCTTGGGTTCCTGGTTCTGCAGGAACAGGCATCAGATCTTCAATGACTCAATCACCTAAAAATGTTGATCTCCAGTCAGGAGAGAGCAAAGTACAAATTCATAATATTTTAACAATTAAAATTAATAATGGAATTATGCACTTTTAAACAATTTTGAAATCAACAATTTAAGCAGTTACAGTTTTAAAACAGTTACAGTTCTGTGATGTGAATAGGCAATGAAATATGACCGGCTTGGGTTTGTTACAGTAAAGGATATGGAATTTGTTACAGTATGGTCATACTCATTACACTATTCCCCCAGTCCCCAATAGTTACAGTAGTTACAGTCATTACTCTCAGGAGAGTTCCGTGTTGTATCGTGATTTAAAATTGCATTAAAATAATTATTAACTAATTGTATATCTACCATAAAATTGTACTTGCCTTTGTTTTATTGGCTGGATTTGAAAAGATAACTCCGAGATGAGGCTAGTACAGTCCTTGAAATCCTACAATTTAGAATTCCTGACTTAGCACCAATATTCAATCCATATCTAGGTGTGCTAGTTGAAATCTCTAGTATTTGTCCTAGTCCGGTTTTAGATTATTTTCAAACTCTACCAGAACACGCTCATCGATGTGAGTTACTAACTTACGAAGAAAAGTCAATTTAACTTTTTATTGGAAAAAACTCGTAGTTCTGATTTACTTGGTAAAACTTTGTATTTTGTATTATATATAAAATTAATATTTTTCTTTAAATGAGAAAACGTGAAATTTGTTTAAATAATAAACTTAAAATTTTTCCTAATTTATTTAATGTAAGAAAATAATATTGATTTTCTATAAAATAATTATTTTACTATTTTTACGTGTTACGCCAACCACAAACCAGAAAAGATTAAAACTACCCTAACTTATTACAAATCCACAGAAAATAAATAAAAACTGGGCTTATGTCCTTATAGTCCATTTTACATTAATTTAAATAAGAAGAAAAACATTGGTTAGTCCTAAAATTTCCTACAATTTAATTATAAAATAAAATTAATAAATTAAAATATAACACGAGTCTCAGACTTTGGTCCAATCGTCAAAATAGCTAATGCCTCAACGTCCAGGCGAAGCTGATTTCGTTTGCACTTAGCCAGGGCCCATTGACCAATACGATCGTCGCCCAAAATTCAAAATATTAATATTTTTTTTCGAAATCTATTTTAAAATTATTTTAAAAATATAATTAAATTTTACGGAAAAATCTGACAGCATTTCCTCTACTTTTGGTCAACCTAAAAACTGGAAAAGTGTGCCAATATCTTCCTGCAAATCCCAAACCAGGGAAATACCCATAAATTCTATTCCACCACAATATTAATATAACTCACAAAATATATATCCGAAGAATACTTGGAAAATCCGAAATTACTCGAAAACCCGAGAATTCACAAACCAACATAAAGATTAACACCCAAAATCAACAGAACTAAATCCGAAGCAAAGCTATCAAGAAAAATAACAGAACTTATCATTCTCCCCAAACGAAACTATCCACAGAAAATCCAACGAACTTCAGAATTTTCGAATTTGAATCGTCTAACCGAATCCCGCAATGGGATCGAGGACCAAATCATCACCGACTACGGAACGGAAACGGGGAAAGCAAATATACCTGGGTTGCTCGGCTAGAGCTCTCAGATGATTTTTAGAGAAAAAGAACTAACGGACGGTGAATCGGCTCGAGACAGCGCCTCGCCGGGGTACGGCTGCGCTGGACAGCGGGATCCAGAACCGCAGAAAGCTATGGACAGCGGATCGGGGCACGAAAAATCAAATCGGGACAGCAAGCCGGGCACGACAAAGTGCTAGACTGGAAATGGCGCTCGAAGGGCGACCTGACCGGAGCACGGGGTGCTGCGGATCGGAGAGGAGCGGTGATGGAGCCGCTGAAAGGGGTACCGACGAGAGGGGTCGCGGGAAACCGCGCCGGAGGAGATCGGGGCCGGCTGGTGGCGCCGCGCCGGAGCGGGGAACGGCCAAATGGGTCGGGCCGAGAGAGGAGGCGCACGGTGAGGACCGGCAGAGGTCGGGGGAGGGGCGCCGGAGGTGGAGCCGCGCCAGAGACGCACGTGGGTGGCCGGCCTGGAGTTGGGCGACGGAGCGGCGGCCGGAAACTGCGGCGATGGGCGCCGGGCGCGCTCGGGACAGCGGGCGCCGGCGGGACAGTAGCAGCCGACGGCTGCGGTAAGGGGCCAGTGTCGCTGGATGCGACCGAGGGAGGACAGCGAGGCCGTCGGAGGCGCGGGATTGTCTCGTCGGGTGGTGGAGCTCCGGTTCGAGCTCCAGAAGCTAGGGCACGGGTTTGGAGAAAATTATGAGATGGTGAGATGGTGATGGAGATGGAGGGGGTTTATGTAGGAAGAGGCTTGGGGGTTTCAGAAACCGAAGGGGCTCGGGAGTTGGCGGCGGCCTGGGTGCCGAGGGGCTCGGCCGTTTGGAAGGTGAAGGGAGCTCAGCTCCAGAATAAAAAGGAGAAAGAGAGTTGATAAAAAATTAAAGAATGTAATAAAGTGGGTTAATAGCTTTTAAGTTTTTTTTTCTCTTCTTCTTAAATATAATAACACTAAATATTTAATACATAAAAATATTCCGATAATTAATTCAGACTTGGGATTGGGTTCGGATCTGGGTTCGGGTCAAGCCAAAACAAAAAAAATCCATTTTAATTATTTTTGAAAATAATTAATTAATAATAATATTAATTTAGAAAATTTTATTTAGAAAACACAATATATAATTTAAAAATACAATCGAATTTTTTTTACGGGTTTCACAGTAACCCTGGCAACGAGTGGATTTCTTCTTTTGCTCTTCCACTCAATTATAAATTATTCTTTTGAGGTCTTTAGCCGCTGAACAAGTGTTAGCTCGTGTTGAACTTACTTTATGTCTATCTAAGGACTATAACATGATTGACAAATCCTAGTGTTGATCATGTATGACTTAAACTCTTGCTAGTCTTCGCATATTTTATGACTAGCTTCATGATCATCTGAATATGTAATATTTGGGATGCCTTACTTTGTATATCTGATGATCTAATATCTTATAACATTTACTTGCTTTCTTGAGATTGAGACACTAGGCTTGTTCTTGAACATAAGGAACTATTGGCTTGTAGATAAACCCTCATGCATTTAGACAGCCGTGACCGTATTACGAGGTGGGTTGCACTTCAATGTATGTAGCTGGCTGTGTCTGTCCTCCACTTTCCAGTATTCTGGTTCTGGGGCATGACACCTTCCTCTGGAAATCCAAATCCCCTCTTTAAGGATAGCCTTACCAGTCAGTTGACGGATGAAGACAATTAACGTCGGCGGTTAAAAGAGTTGGAGGCGCTCGATGAAAAGTATCTTCTAGCTCAACAATGCATTAAATTATATAATACATTAATTTCTAGAGCCTTCAATAAAAATGTCAAGCAAAGAGCATTCCAAGTTGGTGACCACGTGTTATCAGTACGAAGATCGATGATCATGACTCACACGATAGCCAAAATATTTCAGCCTAAGTGGGAAGGCCCTTTCGTGATTGAACCAGTATATTCTAATGGGGCCTATTAGCTTGCAAAATCTAATAGAGACTTGCTAATGATGACGATCAATGGCAAGTTCCTCAAGAAGTGTAAACCCCCTAAATTTCTACTACGATTTTTTTAAATATTTTTATTTATTTTGTACTTCGTATCTGCATGTCGAATACGAGTTCGCTTTGTTGTATTTACGTAGCGTGCGAGATTTGCGTTTCGTAATTTTTTGACAAGTGCGAATATGTGTCGAGGTACATATTTTAGAAAAATATTTTAAATTTATTTTATATAGGAAAGTACATGTTCAAATAAATATGATAAATATTTTTATTTTTAAAAAGAGTTATTTTGTTTGTCGATTAAAAATAAGTAGTGATTTGGAAAAAAATTTTATATAAAATATATTCTAGAAACATATTTTTGTTATTTATAAAAAGCTACTTTATGATTTAATATTTAAGTAATTACCTTGATTTTTGAAATTAATTAATGTTATATTTTAATATTTATGAAAAAGATATTTAAGGTTTTGTTTTATTTAATATTTGAATTAGTTTTGATAATTTAAATTAGAAAAGATTTTATGTGAAATTGAATTAAATGAAGGTTTATTCTAAGTTTGATTTGGATTTGAACAATTAAAGTTTAAGTCAAATTTAGTTTAATTTTAGGTGATATTATCTATGGGGGAATTTAAATCCTCCCAATTCTTATCCAACTGAGTTTTTCTACCTCCTATATAAGGAGAGGTACTCTTTCATAATTTTCTACCATCCACAGATGTGCATAGTGTCTGTGTCCACCGTTCTTATTCCATATTATACATTTACTTTATTCCCACGTAGGACACATCCCCGACACAATCAAAACCTAAACCTACGACCTCCATGCCCGAAGCAAACGAGCCACCACAATCACCCCGCTATTTCGGCAACTCCCAACCACCATTGTCATTACCACCCTAACCTAAATCCAATCCCTATAACCTCCGCGGCCAGCATCACCACCCATGTCTCCGACTACCACCATGTCCCCGTCACCACCGTCATCCCGCGTCCGACGCTAACACCACCGACGCGGCAATCCAGATCCCGACCACAAGAAGGCCAACCAACCGCCACAATCAGTAGTATCCTACCGACGTAACCACCTGTCCCGTTCCATTATTCCGCCATCATCACAGATACCCATTGCCGCTCCGGCACCGGCCAACTTCCTTTCGCCTCACTAACCCGACCATTCCCTTCATCACAACCACCACCACCATCATCAACTTCGTTGACCAACCCGTCGGAGATACCCAAATCATCCACCACAGAGAAAAAAAGAGGGAAAGGGGAAAACCCTCACCTAGGACCACCGTACCGGAGTGCGTACGCGTGCTTTCCGACCGCCAGATCTCCTCCTTCGGTTATCTCCGGCATATCCCGCCGAAGCACCCAACATGGCGGAACATCCGCCGCACCCTGTCCGTCGGCCACCGGCGTGAGCGCCGGAACGCTGGCATGCCGAAGCCCGGCCGAGCGCCCCACTCCGACTTCCGACGTCCAGCCGCCCGTGCTCCGTTGGTCGAACCACCGGGCGAGCTTCCTCGCTCTGTCTCTCCTTCCTCCCTCCGTACCCTCCGGCGAGGACCGATACACCGTGCCGTCTCTACCAAGCCCCGGTGACGGTGCGCTCATCCGCCGCCTTTGAGCCCCGCCGTGCCAGAACTCTCGCGTCGCCTCAGCCGCACCTCCGTACTGGGTTCACCGACCGCCACACCACGACCTCCCCCGCACTGCCCGACGCGACCAGCCGCTTGAGTATCTCCGGCACGTGCCCCTCTGCCTTTCGCCCACAACGCCACCGTCGCCGTGCTTCGCCGCCGACGAGCCGGCCGAGCCTCAGTAAGAAACCCCTTTCTCCACTCTCTCTCCCACACTTTCTCTTTATTCCTTTCTTTAAGTTTTTAAAGGAACAGTTGCTACTGTAAGTTTTATTATTATTATTATTATTATTATTATTATTATTATTATTATTATTATTATTATTATTATTATACTACTTTACTTAATAATATCAGTAGTATTAATAGTATTATTAATGGAGTTATATTATTAGAATGTATTTTGGGAATTATATACTATATATTGTGAAAAACATATTACAGATTTGACCCTATATATATAATATTTCAAACATAGTTTAAGCCCTAGAATAAATTCCTAGAGTAATTAATGTCTTAAAAAATGTTTTGACTAAATATGGTTTTCAAATTATTATGTATAATTATTTTCTAGTGTTTACTTAAAAATTACTTTAAATATATTTTTCAAGTAATATTTATAATTTGTAAAATAGTATAAGTATATATTCTCCACAAAACTCCCACCTTGATATCCCCATTGATCATGACTAATTCCATAATCATATTTCTTCGCAAATTCGGACCTCTACATATCAAACATGGCTATTAGACAATCAGGACTTGCCGGATCAATACCCCACACCAGTCGACACACCAGGCAAGATACCTTGCCATTATACTATTTATATTCAGTCTGTATTTTATTATATATCACTGTTCATTATTTCCAGTTATTACAGTTCTTGATTTACTACATGCTCAGTGATTAGTAGTTTACTTTTTTTACTATCCTTTGGTTGCACATAAACCTAGAGTTAAGGGACTACCGTCTGTAGTGTATCGCATATACCTTGACACAGTTGTACCACGAGGATGTGTGAGATGAGTAGCATGTAGAGGTTCTTGCATATAGGCTGATCCTCTATGCACATGCGTTAGGGATAACTGCTAATAAAGGCGTGTTAGGAGACTTAGCAATTAGTAGAGGTACATGGTCGTGGATGCGACTTGACATGTACATTCGATGGAGAGAATAATACCTGACGTATGGGCTTCTTTGCACTTCCCTGCTTTTCTGTGCGCTACGTCGGAGACGCAGGCTCCAGGTGCCCTCTGACGTTTTTCAGAGCGTTATGGACGTAGCCCCTTGCACATGATGCCCTCTGACGATCTTCGGACGTTACGGACGTAGGCCCCTGGTGCCCTCTATGGGGACTATGCCGATCCTATTTACAGCCAGGGCTTATGCGTCGAAGGATTGTTTTTCAACTGCATGATCACTTTAGTACGGTTAGGTTACCTTATTTATGTCTTGTTACTTTCTTTGATTGTGGCATATTCTATATTCAGTATTTAAATGGCATGTTTATTGTATCTTGTTACGTCCCTCTGAGGACCTGGTTATCTCGTCTGGTGTGTGCTCTTGTCTTTCGCAGGTGTTCTAGCTCTAGCCGTGATCATCACTATTTCTTCGAGGATGATTGCACTTAGATCGTCTTCGCTTCGCTCGCCAAACTCATTTCATTTTCTATATATTTTTTCCTTACTTGTTGGTAGTGGATTTGTCTCCGCCTAACATATTGTATCAAGATAATTTATTATCATTATATGATATCTTTTATTTATTTATTTTATGGATGAGATTAGTCATGGTTCTACTATATTTTACAGCTTACGTATATTTATTATATGGCTGGCATGTCTACGTTCCTAGTCTACGTATTTTGGCACTGGGACGTTACATGTTTTGGTGGTGGTCCATGCAGGTCAAGTTTGCCGTTTCGGTTACATGACTGTACCGAACGGGCCTGCAATATAGGGTTAGAGTCTAGAATCTCATCCACCTACTCGTCATCCTTTCTTGACTTTAAATTCTGAAATCTCGTTCGACCTCTTTGATTTGCATCCTGCTTGAACTCTTTCTACCGTAAATTTTTATCTTTCGTGCTTAGTGACATTTAGGAAGATGACTACACTATTATATGCTCATAGGTCAAACACATGGCTAGGAAGATTACATTGACAAGTAATATGCATTGAGATCTTGTTTGAGTTATAAAGGCATTTATTTTCCTTAAAATATGATCTTAAGGATTAGTTAATTCCAAGTTGGGTATAGCATATTTTTGCTTTCAAAGGATAGTTGGAATTTTATTTTGATATTACAAGGCGGTATACACAAGAGGATAGCTAGATTGAGAAAACAAATTGATTTGATTTTGCATTTTAATTTTTGAAGGTCTTTGAACATTTATGATTTATTGAGTTATAGCTATACAACTTTTGGAGGGATATATAATTTTAAATATGGAAGTACGAGTTACGATTGACAAAATTTTTAAGATGATTGATAAAATTTTGGTAGAATGTTTTTAAATTAAATTACGTCATATGATCTATGATTTATAAAGTTATTTAGATTTCGAGTTTAAAACCTTGATTATGGATATTTAAATTTTGGTGGAAAAAAAGAAAAAAAAATACTTTTAAGGAGTAGTTGGAAGCTAGATATACACATTTGAAGGATATATAATTAAATTCGGGAGTTATTTAAATGTTCTATTTTGTAGTACAAAATTTGGCTGATAAACTTATTAAATGTTGAGTTTAAGATTTGGAGAAAAATAATAATAATAATAATTATTCGATTTGCGATATACAAGGGTTGTTTCGAGATTGACTAGAGATTTATTTGAATAAACTTGACAGCCTAAGATGATTAGAAATTTTGGTAGAAATCTTGAAGATTTTATTGAGAAACTTTGAGGAAATAAAAGTTTTAGATAATATCATAAATGGGTGGAGGACCAAGAAACAAGCAAGGTCACCCTAATGAGATAAAAGTATTCCACAATAAGTTGCCCTACCACCTATGATTATGATATTGCATATACACAAGTATAGTTAGTCATCAACCAAACTGCATAACTATATCTTTGACTCACCCGACCTTTCCTCAAATCTAGATCTTTTATCGTGACCATTTAATTATTTGGAACTTAGAAATGATTAGAATCATTCCCTTGACCATACCCTTATCCATGAGACTATTTTCTCTCTAGAAGCCGTATCCCTAACTTATTTTAACTTGATCTACGAGATTTCCTAATTATCTTTATTTCGTGCTTTAACCTTTTATTCTTTTGCATTAATTAGTACCTTATGAAAACCCACTTTCTATTTTGATCATTTGGCGTTCCTTATCGTGACTTTGATATTTGGAGCACAACACTAGATTTTTCCTTCCAACAAAATTTGCATGCAAGACCTAGACGAGCTCACCTTCATGTAGGTATATCATGTCCCACAAAAACACGTTCCCTTGTACTCTATTTTTATGATACGACTTTCGAGTCAAAATGGCTAGCTGTAAACCCTACCATAATAACATTGTCCTTTCTGACATCATCTAGAGACCAAATCTTGACTCAAATCTTTCGACCCAATATATGATTGTGATGTACATAATTTTTTATTATGCATAACTTATGTGTTAACTCGATTGCTTAACCCTTGTCCTTTTATTTTTTTGCCTTATCTTGGTTTACTCCAACCAATAACAACTTTTACTTTTCGTGTGATATTAGCAACCCTTACTCTTCTTCCTTCTCACTAAATTGCTCGTCATATTTCACCTTGATTCCTCTATGGTTTATGCAATTTTGCTCATGTTATGATTTCCATGATCGAAGATGAATTTGATCATGCCATCCTTTGGTTGGAGAGAGGTTAGATTAGAAAATCCCTAGAGAAAAGTGGGAAAGTTGAATAAGATGATTGAGCATGCATAAGTGAAATTTTGCGGTAAACCTATGAGACGAAGTATATTTTATGATAAAAGGGAGAATAGATTCTTGTTTGACAAATTGAGTATTTATTTTATGAGATGATAAATAGAGTGTTTGAAGAATTCAAGAAGAATGTAATTTCTTAAATCCTTAATGATCAAGAATTTAACTATGGGATGATTGTGAATATAAAGGTTATATTAAGGTGAGATTGAATTTACTCTTGACTAATTGAGTGAAGAAAATTTATTTTAAAGGAAAATTTTGCATGGGGAATTAGCTTGAGAGAAAATATGTAGGAAGAAGAGTATTAGAGATTATATAAATTGGAAGTTGGACTTATCAAATTTTAAGATTTTAGACATAATTTCATATTAAAGTAAGTTTGAATTGATCTTCGACTAATGGATTAAAAGATTGAGAAAATTTTCAATTATGATGGTGTTCTGATGATATGATCCATAAATATTGAAGGGATATTTTATGTTGGGGTAAGTACAAATTTTCTACAAAGAATTTTGATTCATTTTTGGCTAAATATCGATTACCTACACTTGGAAGAGATTAGGAACGAGAAAATCTATTTTGAGAAAAATTATTATATATATAGATATGTTGGGAAGGTATATTAGAGACTCATTGGAGTTGAACTTGTTGAGCTTGTTGAATCCTCCTCGTGAAACATCGGAATTAGATATATGCACACATTTTGGAATTCAAAAAAAATGTGAGGTAAATGATCGAAGTAATTAAAGAAGAAGATAAAGATGGAATATAAACTTGCGGACAAAACAAAGTGAGAAAGGTTAATATGACTAATTGGTAAGGACGATTTGAGATTTTAAATATACTGAAAACGTGCACTGAAAGTTTGAATCAGAAATATTGATCTAGTGATCAAAATTTATATTGAAAACTATTACCTATTTGGAAGATTGCACAAATGATAATGAATGATGGATTATAGACCCTAAAGGGTTGCATACACATGATCGTATTAGAACTATTGAATTTTCTTGTCCTAATAAATGACTTACTGCCGTTGAAATGTTGTTTTCTTCTCATCAAACAATTGATTGCCTTTTTGTTCAATATGAATCAAATTCTTATCGATTAAACTGCTTCTATCTCCGTCAGCCTACCTACCCTAATTATCGCTAAATTTCGAGGACGAAATTCTTTTAAGTTGGGTAGGATGTAAACCCCCTAAATTTCTACTACAATTTTTTAAATATTTTTATTTATTTTGTACTTCGTATCTGTACGTCGAATACGAATTCGCTTTGTTGTATTTACGTAATGTGCGAGATTTGCGTTTCAATGAGTTTTCAACGAGTACAAATATGTGTCGAGGTACATATTTTAGAAAAATATTTTAAATTTATTTTATATAGGAAAGTACATGTTCAAATAAATGTGATAAATATTTTTATTTTTAAAAAGAGTTATTTTGTTCGTCATTTAAAAATAAGTAGTGGTTTGGAAAATTTTGTTTATATAAAATATATTCTAGATATTTACGATATTTGAAATTTGTATAGTAACATATTTTTGTTATTTATAAAAAGCTACTTTATGATTTAATATTTAAGTAATTACCTTGATTTTTGAAATTATTTAATGTTATATTTTAATATTTATGAAAAAGATATTTAAGGTTTTGTTTTATTTAATATTTGAATTAGTTTTGATAATTTAAATTAGAAAAGATTTCATGTAAAATTGAATTAAATGAAGGTTTATTCTAAGTTTGATTTGGATTTGAACAATTAAAGGTTAAATCAAATTTAATTTAATTTAAGGTGATATTATCTATGGGGGAATTTAAATCCTCCCAATCCTTATCCAACTGAGAATTTCCACCTCCTATATAAGGAGAGGTACTCTTTCATGATTTTCTACCATCTACATATGTGCATCGTATCTGTGTCCACCGTTCTTATTCCATATTATACATTAACATTATTCCCGAGTCGGACACATCCCCGATACAATCAAAACCTAAACCTACGACCTCCATGTCCGTAGCAAACGAGCCACCACAATCTCCCCGCTATTCCGGCAACTCCCAACCACCATTGTCATTACCACCCTAACCCAAATCCAATCCCTATAACCTCCGCGGCCAGCATCACTACCCCTGTCTCCGACTACCACCATGTCCCCGTCACCACCGTCATCCCGCGTCCGACGCTGAAACCTCCGCGGCAATCCAGATCCCGACCACAGGCAGGCTAACCAACCGCCATCAGCAGTATCCTGCCGACGCAACCACCTTCCCCGTTCCATCATTCCGCCATTATCACAGATACTCGTCGCCGCTACGGCACCGACCAGCTTCCTTTCTCCTCACTAACCCGACCATTCCCTTCACCAAAACCACCACCACCATCATCAACTTCGCTGACCAACCCGCCGGAGATACCCAAATCATCCACCACAGAGAAAAAAAAGAGGAAAAGGGGAAAACCCTCACCTAGGACCACCGCGCCGGAGTACGTGCCGCACGTGTGCTTCCCGACCACAGGATCTCCTCCTTCGGATATCTCCGACGCATCCCGTCGAAGCCCCCAACACGACGGAATAGCCGTCGCACCCTGTCCGTCGGCCACCGACGTGAGCACCGGAACGCTTGCGCGCCAATGCCCGGCCGAACGCCCCACTCCGGCTTCCGACGCCCAGTCGCCCGTGCTCCGTTGGTCGAACCATCGGGCGAGCTTCCTCGATCCGCCTCTCCTTCCTCCCTCCGCACCCTCCGGCGAGGACCGATCCACCGCGCCGCCTCTACCAAGCCCCGGCGCTGGCGCGCCCATCCGCCGCCGTTGAGCCCCGTCGTGCCAGAACTCTCGCGCCGCCTCAGCCGCACCTCCGCGCTGGGTTCACCGACCGCCACGCAACGACCTCTCCTATACTGCCCGACGAGGCCAACCACCTGAGCATCTCCGGCGCGTACCCCTCTGTCTTCCGCCCACAGCGCCATCGTCGCGGCGCTTCGCCGTCGACGAGCCGGCTGAGCCTCAGTAAGAAACCCCTTTCTCCACTCTCTCTCTCCCACACTTTCTCCTTATTCCTTTCTTTAAGTTTTTAAAGGAACAGTTGCTAATGTAAGTTTTAGTATTATTATTTATTATTATTATTATCTTCATTATTACTATTATTATTATTATCATTATTATACTACTTTACTTAATTAATATCAGTAGTATTAATAGTATTATTAATGGAGTTATATTATTAGGATGGATTTTGGGAATTATATACTAATATAATATATTATGAAAAACATATTACATATTTGACCCTATATATATATAATTTTTCAAACATAGTTTAAGCCCTAGAATAAATTCCTAGAGTAATTAATGTTTTAAAAAAATGTTTTGACTAAATATGGTTTTCAAATTATTATGTATAATTATTTTCTAGTGCTTACGTAAAAATTAGTTTAAATATATTTTTCAAGTAATATTTATGATTTCTAAAATAGTATAAGTATATATTCTCCACAAAACTCCCACCTTGATATTCCCATTGATCATGACTAATTCCTTAATCATATTTCTTCGCAAATTCGGACCTCTACATATCAAACATGGCTATTGGACAATCAGGACTTGCCGGATCAATACCCCACACCAGGCGACACACCAGGCAAGATACCTCGCTATTATACTGTTTATATTCAGTCTGCATTTTATTATATATCATTGTTCATTATTTTCAGTTATTATAGTTCTTGATTTACTACATTCTCAGTGATTAGTAGTTTACTTTGTTACTATCCTTTGGTTGTACATGAACCTAGAGTCAAGGGACTACCGTCTGTAGTGTATTGCATATACCTTGACACGGTTGTACCATGAGGATGTGTGAGATGAGTAGCATGTAGAGGTTCTTGCGTGTGGGCTGATCCCCCATGCACATGTGTTAGGGCTAACTGCTAATAAAGATGTGTTAGGAGACTTAGCAGTTAGTAGAGGTACATGGTCGTGGATGCGACTTGACAGGTACATTGGGTGGAAAGAACAATACCTGACGTATGGGCTTCTTTGCACTTCCCTGCTTACCTTTTGCTCCGCCGGAGATGCAGGCTCTTGGTGCCCTCTGATGTTTTCTAGAGCATTATGGACGTAGCCCCTTGCACATGATGTCCTCTGACGATCTTCGGACGTTATGAACGTAGGCCCCTGGTGCCCTCTATGGGGACTATGCCGATCCTATTTACAGTCAGGGCTCATACGTCGAAGGATTGTTTCTCAACTGCATGATCACTTTCGTACGATTAGGTTACCTTATTTATGTCTTATCACTTTCTTTGATTATGGCATATTTTATATTCAGTATTTAAATGGCATGTTTATTGTATCTTGTTACGTCCCTCTGAGGATCTGGTTATCTCGTCAGGTGTGTGCTCTTGTCTTTCGCAGGTGTTCTAGCTCTAGCCGTGATCATCGTTATTTCTTCGAGGATGATTGCACTTAGATCGTCTTCGCTTCGCTCGCCAAACTCATTTCATTTTCCATGTATTTTTTCTTTACTTGTTGATAGTGGATTTGTCTCCGCCCAACATATTGTATCATGACAATTCATTATTATTATATGATATCTTTTATTCATTTATTTTGTGGGTGAGATTAGTCATGGTTCTACTGCATTTTATAGCTTACGTATATTTATTATACGGCTGGCATGTCTACATTCCTAATCCTACGTATTTTGGGACTGGGGCGTTACAAGATGCATTATGTCTAGTCCTAGCATGCACTCTCCTATCCCTAGCGGAGCCAAATAAAAAATGCAGGATTATCGATTTATCCCATCCCCAGCAAAAATAAAATATGATTCAGGGCCTAGTCGTCCCAAGATGTCTCATTTGTGACACCCTGCTGGGTTGGAAACGTTCCTTCCCGACAAAGTTTATAGTTCACGTCCATATTACCTCTTAACTATCTGATTGTCATTATCCCCAGCTAGGCTTGCTCCCCAAGCGAGTAAACATGACCTCGGAGCCCAATCGCTCTAGGACATTTCGTTATAATTTTTCTCCAGTAGAAAGCAATCATGTCTATATCACCTTTGAATTATTCTCTACATCTCTACAGAATTCAATCTTACCACGTTTGTATAACCCCTGAGTAAGATACTTCTGAATAAACCGTATGTTTACCACGTCCATATTACCTCTGAGTAAATATTCTTCCTAGCAACCCCTGTGTCGCACATCCATAATAGAAAACATTCATACCCATATTACCTCTGAATTATTTCCTGCATCCCCATAAAGTTATATCTTCCCACGTTCGCATAACCTCTACGTAAGATATCTTTAACAGATACTATGTTTACCATGTCCACATATATCTCTGAGCAAACAAACTACCAATTGACTTTTCACCACTACTACCATATTATCTCTGCTGGTGTCTATCTCAACTTACCATCTGTACCTAATTCTAGGTACGATAAGGATGATAAGTCCATAATAATTTTCCTAGTGGAGTTACTCTACCCTATCACGTCTATATTACCTATGATAGGATTTCTATTATCACAAGTTCACAATGAAGATGAGCAAGAACATGAAGTCTTTGTTTTTTTTGCACAAAATAAAAGAAGGGACTACATTTCAAAAAGTTCCTGGTAAGAAAATAGAAAATAAAGGCAAAAAGAACAACAAAAACTAATATTCAATGTTGGCACATAGTTCACTAATACGGCTTTTCAAAGATTAGCCCTGGCCTGGACATTGGCTGCAGCCCGACGCTTAGCCTTCCGTTGACGTTCTATTTCATCCACGAAGGGAGCAAGCCCTCCATAACTAGCCTCCATCTCCATCTTCTGGATGTTCAAGGCTGTGATAGTTCGAGCTTGATCCGCCGACTGACGACGAAGAGACACTTGCTCACCTGTCATCCGCTGCACATCCGCCTCGGTGCTGACTATTTTCTAATCGAGGAGCCTAATTTGCTCTTAATATTCGACAAAGCGGTTGGCCAAGATCTTCTTTAGGCAGACATGTGCTTCCTCAGTAGCCGCGACCAGCAGCTCCTTGGAACTTACGGTCGTCGCCTCATGCTCAAGGGTCTTCTGGCGAGATAATCAGACTTGGCTTTAGAAACCTCAGCTAATAGCCTCTCCAGCTCTCCTACCACCAAGGACCCAAGTTCGTTTGATTACAAAGCTTGAAGCTCCATAAGGCGAATCTCCAACTCGCCTACAGACGCCTCAAGAGCATTGGCCATCTCCCCATAACCTGGGTATACCTTGAGCGACCCCAATTGGAGAAACATTGAAGCCCTGGCCAAGGCGAAGGATCATCCTTGCTCTAGGGCACTCAAGACTTCTCGCTTTAGGATAGCATAAAAAATCTTGATAATGAGCTTGGCATAGTCGTTTGCTTCGATCGAGGAAAGAGGTGTCATCGGAGGCATTACCATTGGAGGTCCAGCGGGAGTTGGGATCGCTGCAGGCGTAATGGTAGTTGAGGTTGAAGGAGCCGAAGGAGGAGCGACGGTCTAATGTTATATGTTATCGTCCCTAAACTCGGTGCACCTACCATCTCCTCAGGCCCCGAAGGCGACGTCTTAGCCGGAGCTATTTCGAGATCGACCTTCGTTACGAGCTCTGACCCGGGTATCACCAGGGTGTCCGTTTAAAAAGGTAGCTTCTCGAAGGGAGACGTCTTATGGACAACACCCGAGGTCCAGATGCAAGATCAGATTCCCCCCAGGGTGAGGACATGTTCGCCGCTAACCCCTGCCACTACAACTACAGAATTTAGGCTAGGTACCAATGGAATTGACATAGAGTCTTCCTCCAATGGCCCCTCGAACGTAGCTATTTCAGCTTAGTCCTGGCTATTGGCTCGGTGGTGGTCTCCTGATCCACTGCCTTGGCCTCAGTAGTGGACTCAACAGTGGTCTCCTGCTCTATACCTTGGGATCAGCATGAACTCAATAGGGTTCTCCTACTCCATTACCTTGGCCTCAATAGTGGACTTAACAGGGTTCACTTGTGCCACCCCTTCGGCCTCGATGGCTGCATCCCTGACCACCACGTTGGCATCGGCGGCTGGCTTTGCAACCTTTGATAACACCTCCCCCAGAGTACCTGTAAAGTCAGTCATAATCATGATTATCTTCGTGGAAATCATAAGAGAGTTAAGAACATAAAAGGCTTGGCTCATTAGGATACCCGAGGGACCCTCTCGAGCGTATTTTGCCATCATCATAACAAAGTTGGTTGTGGCATAGTCGAGGGAGCCAGTGTCGACAGATAGCTCGTCGTCGCCCAAGATATCCGCTGCCTCGACTCCGGCAGCCTCCCTTGAAAGATCTTCCTTCGGGGTAGTAATGGCCACTGGCTCCGGACTAGGGGGATGGAGGAGGGATAGGCGCCTTCTTCTTATGCTTTGATTTTCTAGTGGCAACCTGCACGAGTACACAAACGAGTCAGCACAAGAGTATTTTACGAAAAGGAATGTTAAAAAAGTTGTTAATTATCGGAGAGGCCACCGCAATGGATGGTTCCTCACATTAGAGAGTATGCTTCAGCTTTAAAACAACCATCTTTTTGGGCCTCTTTAAGGGCGTCGAACCCGCCTCAGCCGGTGCAGGCCGTTTTGAAAGAAAGTTGGTCGGTGCATTCAAATGAGCCCTTTATTTCGTCTTTGTTATTATCTCAGCGTTGGGCGAAAGTTACCTCCGAACTTCCTGGATAGCCTCATTTGATGAGTCCAACCTCGTCCCCAAGAGGTAACTCTACTTTCGATGGTGGTCTACAACAATGTTGTTCATAGATCAATAAAACTTGACGGCGGCATAGCGAATATGCGTCTCGGGCCTCCCCGTAGGAGCCACGAAGCGTACCTTCGTGCACTCGACATTATAGTATTGCCAGGCCCGCGCACCATCAAGGAGTCCTCCTTTATACCCAAGGTAGTGTATCACGCACAAATGTTTGTGCCCCACCGAAATAGACTTACGTAACTGTACATGGAGCGGGGTTATGCTGGAAGTTTCCGAAACTTTATAAAAGATGGTGGAATCCTCTGGAAGACTCAAGAATATTCTAGAAGATGGTGGAATCATCTAGAAGACTTAGGACCTTTCATAAAAACTTATGAACTTTCTAGATGTTCTGGAAGCCTCCTTATAAATATCTAGGTTCTAGAGTTTGCAAGAATAATTCCTGGAATATTCCGTTTTCAGAAGTTTTTTGTAAGCCCTATGCGCACTATAAATAAGTAGGAGGCTCATTTGCTCCTCACTACCCAAAGTTGTAATCTCTTTCTAGTATAATAAAGTTTTCATACTTCCAATCTCTCTCTTTTGCTCCACTTTCTTCTCAATGTCGCCTTAGCAATCTAGCTAAGTATGTTCGAAAAGTATGGTACGGATCTTCGAGCAGGAAGCTTGTGCATCGTATGGGTCAAAATGTAGCCTAAAATACTAAATCCGTGACAAGTGGTATCAGAGCGAAGATCGGTTAGTGCCATATCGACATCCGAAAACGTCGAGGAGGGACCCGTATCGCCTAATGAGGGGCACGCCAAGACGCACAAGAGAGGCAAAAGCAAGGAGTCTATTGTGGAGCGTAGCCTTGCCGATCTTGCCAAACATATTAGGATCTTGGAGATGGGTTCGAGGGACATGGAGATATGCATGGGCTCCATGGAGCAAAGCAACACGAGGCTAGAAGAGTTCTACGATAGGTTAGAGACTGACGTCGTTTCGTCCATGGCAATCTTTAGGAAGCAATTTTAAGAGATCCGATCTACACTTGAGGAGGAGCTCAAGGGTCATCCTGTGAAGATTGAGGACTTGCGTAGGAAGGTCTGAGGCTATGATAAGCTAAATACTATGGTCGAGAGTTTCGGAGAACTCAAGACCAAAGTTGCCATCTTGGAGAAGGTCGTTGCGAATGGTGGACCTTCGAGTAGGAAGGTACCGAGGAGATAGAAGATCCTCGAGCCAAAATCCTTCAGCGGGGTAAGGGATGCCAAGAAAGTTAAGAACATCTTGTGGAACTTGGAGCGATACTTCAAGACGTTACACATCAACGATGATGTCGAGAAGGTGGATATCACTTCACTCTACTTCACCGATAATGCTATATTGTGGTTGCATCGAAGGTATATGGAAACCGAGAAGGGATTGTGCTTGATAGAGACTTAGAAGAATCTCAAGAAGGAGATCAAGTCTCAGTTCTATCCGAAGAATGTGGAGTTTGCAGCAAGGTGGAGCTTGCGACAACTCAAGCATACCGGGACGATCAAGGAGTATATTGCAGAGTTCACACACTTGATGCTTGTGATATCTAGCATAGGCAAGGAGGATCTTTTATTCTTCTTCCTCAATAGAATCAAATCGTGAGCGTCTCAAGAATTGTAGCGACAGAGGGTGTAAGACTTGAACACCGACGTGGCAGCAGCCGAGCAGCTCGTCGAGTACATGAGGGATAGCAACAATGCCAAGGCCAAGCCAAAGTCCACCAAGGGGAATGGTGGAGGGAGAAGGAGACCTCTTCCAAGGAGGGTCCGTCCGAGGGAAAGAAGCACGAGATGTCCCAACCTGAGTGAGTTGTTTTGTGCTTTATATATGGAGAAAATCACTTTTCTCAGGATTGTCCGATAAGGAGCATGCATATCAACGTCGTCCGAACCGAGGAAGTGGAGGATAAAGAGTGCAAAGTGGAAGCACACATAGGAGCGTTGCGCTTACTCAATGCCGTCAAGGCCAAGTCTAATCTGTCGTTGACTTCGAACAGAGCTTATGTATATTGACGTGAGGATTAGTGGCATAAGCACACGGGCGTTGGTTGACATGGGTGTCATTCATAACTTTATCTCGGGCGCGGAGGTCCATCGCTTGGGTCTAGCCTTGGAGGAAAATTCAAGCAAGATAAAGGCAGTCAATGTGGAGGCACACCCCTTACAGGGGTAGCTAAGGGCATCCACGTAGCGGTAGGAAATTGGTCGGGTGTCGCAAATTTTACCGTTATATCGCTGGATGAATTTAAGATGATACTCGATATGGATTTCCTTATCGCGGCTAAGGCAATTTTGATGCCACATTTGGGAGTTGTCGGCTTTATAGAGGAAGGCTCTTCATGCATGGTGAAAGCTGAAGGAGGCAAGCCTTCGAAGGGGAAAGCTATCACCGCTACAATGCTCAAGAAAGGTAGCAAAAGGGAGATGGCATACCCAGTAGTGCTCGAAAAGAATGAAGGTTTCGAGGAGAAAGGCCTTTTGTACGAGACAAAGGGTGTTGCAAAGGGGCATCTTGAGGATCCACTTCCACAGAGGGAGGTGGATCGTGCTACCGGGCTGGGCATGAGTGCAGAGAAGCGGATTGCAAGCTGCACGGAGGCAAAAGCGACGAGGCAAAGTAACTCACGCAAGGAGTTTCTGAAAGCTCGTAGGGAACATTCGGATCAAAAGGGTTGCAATAGGACTCGCATGCGCAGAGGTATGTAAAACCATATACAGCTACGAGACGAGGGGGATCGATGACTCGATAGCCTGCACGATATTCCTCCTCTGTCGATGAAGGCACAGACCGAGGCCATAGTTGGTGCGACAAACCAGTTTGCTTCTGATCTTGAGGAGAACATAGGTAAATCTGGAAAGCATCTAATGATACGCATAAAGAAAGGACGACATGCAGCGACAATACCTACGAGAGTGGACACCGTTCAAAGACTTGGCACACCCGTCGACGAGGGCGTCGACAAAACAAGTGAGAGAGAATGTCATGCACAAAAGTTTGCGCCCCACCGAGACAAACTTGCGTAACTCTACACTGAGTGGGTATGCTAGAAGCTTCTAAAGCTTTCTAGAAGATGGTGGAAACATCTGGCAGACTTACGAATATTCTAGAAGATGGTGGAATCATCTAGAAGATGGTGAAATCATCTAGAAGACTCGGGATCTTTTTTGATGACTTATGAACTTTATTGATGTTCTAGAAGCCTACTTATAAATATCTAGGTTCTAGAGTTTTCTAGAATAATCCCTGGAATATTCTATTTCTAGAAGTTTCTTATAGCCCTATGGGCACTATAAATAAGTAGGTGGCTCATTTTCTCCTCATCACCCAAGGTTGTAATATCTTTCTAGTATAGATAAGTTTTCATATTTCCAATCTTTTTTTCTACTTTGTTCTCAATATCGCCTTAGCGGTCTAGCTAAGTGGGGTCGGAAAGGCTGGAACGGGTCTTCGAGTAGGAAGATTATACGCCACACGGGCAGCCTAAAATACTAAGTCTGGGACAAACGGCTTGGGTTATCCAATAATATTTTACTACAGCCTAATTGGCGCTCAAATCGCTTGGCAAATGTGGTCCAAGAACCTCATTTCGGTTTTGGTAAACCAACTGAGTTGGCCGAATACACTACAGCCAGCAAAAAAGCTTCCTCTGGCTTACTCGTAACTTGAGTCCTCTATCCATAAGTTCCTTCCCATCGTCTAATCCCACATAAGCAGGGGAATCCTCAAGAAGTCGTATTCCTTCAAGTACGCCAACACCTTTCGAAAGACGGGGACATATGCATGGAGCCATTCGCTATTACAGAAATGGCGAAGGAAGGCATCCCGTGGATGAACATTCTCCTCCAAGCCTGGTTCATTAGAGATGGCAAGTATGAGACTAACTAGCCCATCAAATAGTAAAAGGGCAGCTCAACCTGATGAAACCCCCCTTCCCATCATAATGTAGCACCCTGTCGGTGAATTCTCGCAGGCCTCCGTGAATGTTATAGACCATCGCAGGCAGAAGGGCGAGCTTGTGCCCAAATACTAGTTGAACAGCAAGGAGGATGAGGTTCCCGCTCACTCGCTTAAGCGATCTCGATCCCCCTAGGTCCATGTAGTTGTGCGGCCATATCATCAAATATGTAGTTACTACCACTTCGAAGATAGATGTTACATCTCATGATAAAAGTAGTAAAAGTATTTTTGACTCGGCTGGCCAGACTCGTCAACCTTAAGATTCACCTCAATCTTTGCCTCCATGGAAGCGGCTATATTCTCGGCAGAAGGAACAACAAGGAAATTGAAATAAACTTTCTCGGTCCCGCTTTCTCCTATATAAAGACATGCCTCCTCTAGACATGGACATGGGGGGATGATTTCTGCGGGTCGAGGATTTGGCACTTCACGTGATGGCATAACATCTCTTTATAGACGACCACATTATGTCTAAGTTCTTTAGTTCTAGATATCATGACCCGCATCCGCTTTTTGGAATACGAGTATGTAGCCAAGTCCAGCCTATGCTGTAGTATCAATGGTAGTATGCTGTCTAGACCTCAAAGTCAATTTCAATACAATAAATCATATCAAATTGCTCATTCACAATAATTATTCAATTTACAAATCAAATAATACATCTAAATAATATTCAAGAATAAACCAGCTAAATATTTAAATAAAAGAACTATCTAATCTATCTAGAATCTAAGGTCGGCCTCCAAGATCTTTATCTCCACTTGTATGGTCCATAGCGCATATGATAGCAAGTTACTTGCAAAGATCCAGTCAGAAAATGAGCAAAGTGTAACTATATTGCAATAATATAACTTAATACAAAATAAGCTAGACAAATAGAGACAAAAAAAAAAACACGTGTATGAACTGAAAACAGTAAACATGTAAGAAACCACTGGAAAGAACATATATGAATAAGACAACTTGCAATGAACATGTACAAGTAAAACCAATAGTGCATTTGAAATACCTTTCGATATGTGAACGTCAGGGCTAATATGGCACATCATTTAGATGCCTATCCACAATAACCTACTAGACATTTCTCCTCCTGACTCACTAAATAATTAATAAACGAACAATGATACAACAAGTTCTATTGTGTCATAATCGTGTCTCAACAGGATATCAAATAAAAATACAATGATGAATAGCATTATAATGTACTAAGAACATAAAGCAATAGTGTACTTCCCTTAAATTATTGATGGGTGACTTGATCATGTTGGCACATGTTAGTCTTATATGTCAAATCTATGCAAGATGGCCTATAATAATGGAACCGACTATTCCGTTCAGTCCAGAACGGTCCTATTAGCCTAGGGCCGATATAAAGATGTTTGAATTCGTAAGGATTGAGAACGCATGATTAGTCATGATCAAAAATTGATAATCGAAGGAAATTGTATAAAAAAATATTGATAATATTTTAGGAAATATTTATAGTACTAGAAAACTGTATTGGTCTTAGTCAAATATTTAGATAGAAACTTTGAAAACCAAGAGAAATATTTTTTATTTATATGAGAACCCATATTAAGAAAATAGACTATTGGATATATATTATTTAAAAGTGGCAGATCTGGTGGTTTAGGGTTTCGACGAAGGATGGAAGTGATGGTTTGGAAAAGGTCGGCCAGCGGGGGTATTTGGTTTGCAGTGGTGGCGTGATGGCAGATTAGGGAAAACATGGAGGAAATGTCAGGGTCGGCGATGGTGCTGGAGATGACTGGTCGAGGGACCAGTGGATGATGGTCCATGTAGTTGTCGCTTGCTTCGTCGAAGAGGCTGTTATGGTGATGCATGCGACGGCTAGCCAGTCTGGGTGACGACGAAAAAGTTGTGAAGCGGGGTACGGCATCCCAGTTAGGTGGCTGACCGGAACAGAGCAGATGCTAGGGTTAGGGTTTCGGCTGTGTCGGGGTTGTCTGACACGACAAGCAAACTGAGATTTGGAAAATATGGTATTCCTATTCGGTGTGTTGGACACGAAAAAGATATGATAATCATTGTATATGCATGGTGGACACAAAATAATAGAAAGACACCCAGGATCGGACTCGAGGCCGGCACGACTGATACGGTAGTTGTGGATGTCGGACACTAACACACAGAACAATTTGATTATGTTGACAAATTGTGGAGGAAACAAGGGAAAGCTCCACTATGTATAGAGTGAAGGTTTGCTAGATTGATAAGGATTGGGAATCGAAAGATAAATCTTTCCACAAATTTAAATTTATCATTTGTATTAATCTCAATCCATTAATTGATGACAACAATAGTTTTAAAATAGTATCTAATATTTCAAATACTATTTAAAATAGATTTCATAAAATCAAATACTAAAATATTGATAAGAATAATTCAAACATTCCTAAATGTATATCTTCTTAAATATAAAATTTACTTTAAATAATTTCTAAATATGTTTGTTATTCAAAAATATTTATGATTTTCCCTATAAAACTAAATAAAAATTTCTAGCACAAAATTTTTAAAATAAAATAAATAAAATTTTGAAAAATTCGAAAATAGGGGTTATACTACAGCCCTGATTTCTTCGTTGCAAGGAGTGTACTTTTCATACGGCTCAACCCCCATGGTAGTTTTGGGACTACATGAATTTAATGGAGGGTCAATCCCATCTTCCGGCCCAGTTTATAGAAAGTGCCTGTATCACAGTGATACATCTCGAGTAAGGTAAGAAACATGGGATGGTTAACCTTCAATCCGTATTAAGTAGCCCATATGGCGTAATACAACCCCATCTCTTTTAGAAAGCCCTCATATTTGGAGAGAATCCACATAATTAAATCGCACCATTCACGATTACTGTGTGTCCAATTGGTAATCCGAAATAAACCCGATGGGTATAAAACCTTTCCCTCCAACATCTGATTAGCAAAGGTTAGCGGCCCCGACAGTCGGAGAAGCGTCATCCATATTTCTGACCATCTTGCTCGAGCGTAAAACCTGCAGTGTATAAGATGGCTCGTCCCTCTTGCACTCAAACATGTCCCTCCAATGCGAATAGGATATATATTTGAAATAAATGATCATTGCCCCGCCTTGGCTAGGGGTTAACTCCCAGTCTATCCTCCTCCTCGAGGTAAGGCAGGTAAAAGCTGATAATAGCAATTGGAGATCAATCTTTAGGACATACAGATCGAGATCCCTTATCTCAAAGTGCCAATCCTCCTTCAGCTTTATGATTCCAGTGTAGTTGCAGACCACCTTGTCCCCAAATAGGAAATGAGGCTTCTTGAAGTAACCTTCCTGTCCGCCCCCTATCAGGAGCTTGTCCGAGCCCAACATCTGTTGGAGGAAGAGTAAGTGCTGCGTTTTGATGCGAGTCATCCTCCCCGAAGGCTGACCCTCCGCGATCTGCACCAGCACTGGGTAAACTACAGCTTCCTCAAAGTTCATACCCAAGCAAAGGGGGAAAACGAAGAAGATATCATCCAGTGAAGGCCTTGTCATGGATAATGCACAAAAAGGAAGGGCAAAAAGTTAGAAAAAAGTCGTAAAACAAAAAAGTAACCTAAAGCCATGCGCCACACCTCAGCGGCACATGAATCCAGTTTTAGCGTAGCACTGACAAAGCTTACAAGCTAATTCCATGCCACGCATCGATGCATCATCTCGACAGAGCCTTACGGCTAAGTCACGTGCATCTATTAAATTATGGCCTCAGCTCGTACCCGCTTTTCGAGATATGAGTGCGTGTCCAAGCCAGCCTACGCCGCAGAGTCGATGGTAGAACGGTGTCACGGCCAAGATGCTCAATATCACATGAATATAACATTTATCGCTCATTCACATTGCTATATTAATTATAAGATTTAGATTTAAAGAAGGTACAACATATTGAAAAGACTACAACACATCTATCTAATTTTTAGGTTTGGCCTGCAAATACACCTATATCTCACAATGCCAAAAGAAGCCACAGCTAACCTGAAAAATATTGGTTATCCAGTCAGGAAAGGAATAAGCACACAGGTCGACAGTAATCCAAAAATACAATAGAATTTATAAAATATGAAAATATCATATGTGAAATAAAGCAAGAGAGTAAACTAGTAGCATACCATATCTAGACTAAACTAGAGAGATATAACAGGACATATGGACTAGAATAAAATGTGTAAACAGGGTGACGTGGCAAGCAGTGACAACTGCAAGAAGAGATACAAGGAACCACTATCTATGTGTTTTTAAAATATTGGGTTCGATATGTGAACGACTAGAGGGTAAATCTGGCACCCTATACGTAAATTATGCGACCGCTATCAGACACGATCAGACATTTGAGGATGTTTCTGGGTAGTCCACATGTCTACTAAGATATTTCTTCGCCCGACTAGTACTCATGGACTCGAACAAGTCACGAAACACGGAAACACGATAATCACGAAATATAGTATTTAGAGATCCATGATACTAATCCGTGTAACAATGTGTCAGCAAACAAGAGCATATGTATAAACATGAAAAGGAAAGACTACTATGATTCAAAAGCAATCAAAAAGTGCACTTGCCAGGGGTCCTTTGCTGGGGAGACCGACAATACAAAACCATCAGTGAGCTATAAAAGTCCAACTCACGCAACAGCCTCCAGATGTTGAAATAGATATAACCAACATGTTTATAATAGTCAAATCAACTGGGATAGTCTACCCATATGTCCAACTCTGGACACAGGGCAAAACGATAATTTTGGGCCAAAATAATGTCCGTCGTTGGACTCTCTTTGCACCGAAAAGCATGCCAGAGTCTATTCAATAAACTATATGTCGATTGGCTTGATTTGACGAGACGAACCCAACCGTATGTCTAAAGTTGGATTCCGACTGTCCGTGTACAAATTCGTCCGTTGGATCGGGTCGCGGGCCCGCCAAAAGGGCGTTCCGATTGACCTTCTCAGAATCGGGCCAAACTTGGCATACAAGACCAGAAAAATAATACGGTCCTGTTGGTGCAAGTTTTATCTCGAGATGACGAACGTGCACGAAGTTATGGGCTAGTTTGCAAGAAGGCCGATACGGAATATCTCGACGGATACGCCTCGATTTCGTTGGGCACACACAACGAAATTGAGTTCCATCAAATTTTACACGTCTGCAACATTCGTATGCGTCTTTTAATGCTTACGAATTGCGACTATGTATTCCGATTTATCGGGGTGCACGCCATATCGAAAAAAATTCTATATTTTTAGAACAAATTTTGCAGGTTTTTCCTTAATTTCAATTTGATTTAACTTGATACATGATAAATGAAATCAAGATCTAAAAGAAGGGTTTACAAGCCGTACAAGTTGTTGTTAAAAGTATTCAAGTACTTTTCTAAATCAATCGACGGACCGAATAATCACCTTCCAAAATGGCTCCCTGAACGACTTTTTTGTTTCGTTTCGAAGAGATTTTTGCCCATCTTTGGGTCGATCTTCCAGGAAATCTAGAGCGACTAAATTTAAACTAATTAAAGGAACTATGAGTTGTATAGGTTGTGTATATACCAAATTAAACGATTCATGAATCGATCCACTGGATGCGCCAATCGCTGCGAAGTTAGTCGTTGACACGACTGCTGCTGCTGTTCTTTGCAGGGTACGGCTGTGCCGCGTGCGAATTTTGGCATATTTGTCGGCCATCTCTAGTGGCAGCGCACGTCGGGGGCACTGGGATAGTGTGGTGGTGAGGTATTTAGAGATAATCACTAGCATTTTCTATCCCCCTCGCTCGATCTCTCTTGTATATAAGTGTTCTGTCGATCGGGTTTTGTGGCTCGGTTGTTTGGGAATTAACTCGGGTTTGGCCCCTCCCATTGGGCTTGGGTTCTGTAGTTTTAGGGGGTGTCAGCTATTTTCTTTTTCATTTTCATTTTCATTTTCTTTTTCTTTTTGTTCATCTTTCTCTAAATACATATATTTATATAAGTCCTTATATATATCTATATCCTGCTTCATATACATATCTATATATATGAATAAGTATTTGATAAACCAAAGTCTTGATAATACTTCTCCTTGTGTATGGTTTATAAAAAATATGTGCATATATTTACGTAATTCATTTTGACAATGACTTATCAATAAACGAATAATATTGATATTATTTGAGAACACAACAACAACAACAATAATAATAATAGTAATAATAATAATAATAACAATAATAATAATAACTAAAATAACCAATGAGAGGTTTAATATTTGGTGAACACCTTATACCTCTAATTTAATCGGTTCATCAAAATTCGTGCAAGCATTCTAAGATGTCATGCAAAGAAATTAATAATACATATATTACACATATAACAATATTTAGACAATATTTGTCAATCCCTCGAATAAATACGAAATACTCACATCTACATCAATTATGTCTATATGGGCGTTTTTGGTCTTACTTCATGCCTACATGGGCTTGGGCTCGGTTCGAGTTCAGTCCGGACTAGTTCAGTACAACCGGGTCTCCTAAAGGTTTAATAATCTAATTAATAATTAATTAATCATCTATAGGGGTTGAGTTGCAACTTGGCTTGGTTTTCGTAGTTGGGACACACTTATGTCTCGATCTTCCCTTGCATGGCTAATACACTAGTCGAGGCACACGACCACGCTATCCGTGCCATGATTCCTTGTCACCTTGTACTCCAAAACTTAACCATGACTAAGACCTTATTTAATAATAATTAATTAAATTAAATATTTATAAATGCCAAAAATTGCATTTTAATTCAATAATCAATAATAGGAAACATTTTTAAAATTACAAAAAGTGGGGTTAAATCTACCCACCTTAGAAATAAATTTATCCTCGAATTTTAATGACTACTCAGATAAGCAGACTTAGTAGATTGGTGAAAAGAATTCACGATAAGGAAATATTGATCAAATGAATTAAAATAGGAAGAAAGTGTTTTGAAACTCTAAAGGCCCTAAAATGCTCTCAAAACTTTTAATTTGAAACAAGTTTGATAAAATAATTAATCATAAACAAAGTACCGACAGAAACAACCTTCAACACCGATAAATAAAATATGTGAATGAATAAAAATTTCTGAAAATCCAGAAAGAGGGATTTAGGGTTAGGTTTAAGAAAATGAATTGGATTCGGAAATTAGGGTTAAGGATTTGGATGGTTGGGAATTTTGGTAACTAGGGATTTGACCCAATCATACTCCAAATCAAACACAAAATATTATCTAAAATAATACCTATTACTTTAAATAATTCTTGTAATAAAATCAATTGCCAAAATATTGTTAAGAATAATTCAAATATTTATAGAGGTATATTTTTCACAAATACAATATCTTCTAAAATAATATAGCAATAGTTTGAATTTAATATAACACTTGATAAAATAGTAATTCAATGATCCTAGAATAAAATCTCTTCTAAAATTTGGCAAATCATATTTCTTTTCAAAATATCTATAATAGAAATAAAAAAAAGTCTAATTTGGAAAAATACTTAAACTAAATAAACTAAATAGAAAAGTGTAAGAAAACGGACAGTGGGTTACGATTCTACCCACCTTAGAAATATTTTCTCCAAGAAATTTTTAAAGGCCACGATTAGGTATCACTAAGGTATAATCAGGAGACAAAAAATTTCAATCGATGCAAATAAGGATTACCATTGATATAATCAAATAAATGATATGACTCTTGATTAAATTGGTCACGCAAAATTGCAGATAGGATCAAAATAATAAAAATAAAAGACAAGAAAAATATGATTGGGCACGATCAACCTTTGGTCAAATGGTCTACTTGACGACCAAAATATTTTAAGATTGATCAAGATTGAAGTGGTTTGGCACGATTATCTCAATTAACTGTTTAGGCAACATTTATTTGGGCACGAGTCTAGAATGAGGTGTGAACTGACATGATTGTATATATTTCAAAATGGTCTAATCGCGATCAAGAGTCGTTAAGGATGATTCAAAACGGAATTATTTTAGCACGATTCGATTATATAGGCATGATCATAGAATCATAATCTATGTGCGATTATTAATCTAGTGGAATATTGTAATCGATTCTAAATGATTACTAGGAAGAAGGAAACTAAATGACGATTCTCAGACAGAAAATATAAGAAATGAGGAAAGAATTACCAATTTAAAGGAAGATGGCAATACAAAACAAGACATCAAATCAATTTTGAAATCTAATAGTCATGTGCCAATAAAGATATACCATTTATGGTATTCGATAATCGAAGCCTATCCAAAGTCTCTTTACTGCGAATTTATGCCTCGCCAGTGTACATCTAGCTGCAATCAACTCTTGGTTCCATGACTCAAGTAAGGATACGATATCAAATACTCTAGCACTCTATCCAATATTGACATAATAACTCAAAAATAAAATAGGACAAGCAAGGCATAGTTTTTATAATATTCGATAATATACTCTTACTTGAAATTACTTCAACTTAGGGTTCATGCCACGCCAGTGCGCTGCTGGCTGCAGTAAAATCGTAGTCTCGATAATTCAATAGGTGCCGACAGCGCTCAACTGCCTTGCTATTATAGGTCATCGAATATTCTTTCATACTCTGTCTATAAGAGTTTTTCAAGGAAGTTTCAAAGCTTCAAAGTTTCAAACAACTCGATAATGATAGGAATGTCTAGTATCTGTATTTGAAGTAAAAGTATTCATTTGAAAATCATACGATCAATTAGGAAGAAAATGATCGAAGATAAAATAAATACATATTTAGTTTCTATTTCTCCAATGTTCAAGATTGAGGGGAAAACGTATATGTATCTTGAATGTTAACAAAACTAACTCGGAGTAGATTTATGGATAATGGATCATATTAGGCTCAAAAGTCAATAAATGAAATAGAATGTTGACCTTGAGAAAATAATTACCTTTGGGAATAAATAAGTAGTACGGACTAACAACGATATGAGGATGATATGTAAAGAGGGCAAAAAGAAAAATTGAACAATTTATCAAGGTTAGAGCATTAATTATAGGAAGGCCTAACTTACCAAGTGAATAGTCTACCCACCTTGATCCTATCATCATATCAAAACAAAAATAACATATTCCTTACTAAAAATTCTCAAGTATGTACTAGGGCTTATAACAATAATTTCTACTGAAATCATAGGGCCTATGTAGCAACCTTAACTAGCCAACGACCAAATTGCATAGGGACTCCTAGTCCTAGTCATTCTCCTAGAAACAATTCAATCCTAATTGTGAATGAGAATTTCCTAGTCGCAGGCTCGCAATAGTACGACTAACTTAAGTACTATTACGAGTTCGTACAATTGCGAAATCTTACCTGCATGGGCCACCACAAAAACTTGTCACCACCCGCACCCGCTTTTCGGGATACGAGTGCGTGTACAAGCCAGCCTACACCGCAGAGTCGGCGGTAGAACGTTGTCACTGCCAAGATGCTCAATATCACATAAATATAACATTTATCGCTCATTCACATTGCTATATTAATTACAAGATTTAAATTTAAAGAAGGTACAATGTTCTTACATATTGAAAAGACTATAACACATCTATCTAATTTTTAGGTTTGACCTGTAAATACACCCATATCTTCCAATGCCAAGAGAAGCCACAGCTAACCTGAAAAATATTGGTTATCCAGTCAGTAAATGAACAAGCACACATACCGACGACAATTCGAAAACACAATAGAATTTACAAAACATGAAAATAGCATATGTGAAATGAAGCAAGAGAGTAAACTAGTAACATGTCATATCTAGAATAAACTGAAGAGATATAGCAAGATATATGGACTAGAATAAAATGTGTAAACAGGGTGACATGGCTAGTAGTGATAACTGCAAGAAGAGATACAAGGAACCACTATCTATGTGTTTTTGAAATATCGGGTTCGACATGTGGAGAGCTAGGGGTAAATTCGGTACCCCGTACGTGAATTGTGTGACTTCTATCAGACACGATCAGACATTTTAGGTTATTTCTGGGTAGTCCATATGTCTACTAAGATATTTCCTCTCCTGACTAGTACTTATGGACTCGAACAAGTCACGAAACACGAAAACACGATAATCACGAAATATAGGATGTAGAGATCAATGATACTGAAGAACAGATGGCAACTCTAGAGGAGGGGTGAATAGAGTTTATAACAATAATACCCAATAAAAATTAAACTTCTTTCACCAGTTGAAAGTAATCAGAGTTAATGCGGAAATAAATAAGGAGCAAGAAAGCATACGCAAACACAGCCGATTTTTAACCTGGTTTTCCTCGTAGAGGACTAGTCCAGGCCTGAGAACTCTAGCTCAGGATTAAATCCACTATTTATGAAATAGTAGTTACATTCCGTGCCTTTTCTTCAGAAAAGCACGTCAACTTCTTACAAAAATTGTAGTGGCGATGCTTGGAATTTTCTAAGCGACTTCTTGAACTCTTGCACAAACTCCTGACTGAAAAGTACTGAGCATTTGAGGCTTAGGGAGCTTGTGGCTAGTAGATGAAGAAGGGTATGGCTTGTATAGAGCTTTAGAGAGAAAAGAAGAGAAGATTGGATGAATAAAAATGAGAGAATTCATGGCCTATTTATAGGATACCAGGTAGGGAGAATTCGACCAGAATTCTGGTTGGAATTTTCAAAAAATTTGGCCGTTGGACAACTTGCAACCAGCCAACCATAAAAATTAGGATGCTGATTTTTAGGAGGCACAGTTTGGCCCGAACTCTGTGTGGAGGCAGAGTTTGGCCCGAACTCTGTCTCCAGAGCACAGAATGGGTCATTGGTCCAATTGGCTTATTTGGATATGTACGGAGCTATTGGATTTTGGGTATGGGTATAGGTTAAGTCTCAGATGCTCAGTACAGCTCAGTTTACATAAGTCTAGACTCAATAAAATTGTAAAATACAGACTCAAAAAATAACTTGCATTACAAATCCGAGCTGTCGTCTGACTTGTACTGGATGTAGTCTTTATGTGTCGTATTGAATTATCACAAGTATCATGTAGTCAATTTTATCAATATTTGGTTGACTGTGATTTTGTATCAATAATCTCCCCCATATTGATAATTGACAAAATGATAGTTGTATATTCAATATTCATACCTGGACACATTAAAGAGAAATGACATAGCTCCCCCGTAATCAGTGCCGAGCTAGCAATAGCTCTCCCGTAAATATTACTTTGAATCCTGTTGGCCTGATAAAAATATTCTTCCCCCAAAGCACAGAAACAAATACAAAAAGAATATAGAATAAACCAAAATTTCTCCCCCTTTTGGCTTTAGCAATGAACCATAAACAAAAAGAACTGGCAAGCACACCAAAAGATAATAGATAAAACTACATAGAGACTGATAAAACTATTGAATGTCTCAAGAGTCACAAATAATAAGTCTAATACAACTAAAGTGCATAAAAATAAGTAAAATCCAAAGTACATAAAACATAAACTACGATCCTCAATAGCAGCAGCAAGTAGAAGTCCATATCCATCATCGAGCTCGTGAAGGCCCAGCGTCGTCGGATGGATCAGTGAAGGAATGACGAGGGTCCACGAAGACCGCATCCGGATCCAAGTAGCAGATAACCCAAGGGTCATCGATACGATATCCATCGCGAGCAGGGTCCCGCTCCATAGGAATAGACATAGAAGGATGCCGGAACATGGAGTACCAAATATCGTACAGCGAGTTGCTAATGGCACTCATCTGCAAGGTAGTCCGGTAGTCAAGATTAGTCCAGCGATCATCCTCTAAGGTGAATCGATCGTGGAGCATAGTCTGGAGTGACTCTAGAGTGACAGGAGGAGGAGGAGGATCCTGTCCCAGAGGAGGGGCATCGGGATCATCGTCAGAGTGTTCGAACACAACAGGTAAGCCAACTGCTGCCTGAAGCCGCCGTGCCTTAGAGAGAAAGGCAGGGGCAGGTAAGAACTAGCACTCATCAAGAGGTACACGAAAAGCACGAAAGACCATAGGAAGATACAAAGCATAAACCAAGGATCTTGGTTTCTTCCTAGAATTAATCATCCAGTCCATCATGGTACGTGGAAGATTAATGGAACACGAAAGTGGAGGTGATACAACGCCAAGATTTTAAAGTAGGTGACCTCATCGGTGGATCCCGCTTTGGGTAGAATGGTCGGAATAGATGTGGACCAATGGATCAAAATTTTGATCAGCGGTTGAGGCTGCTCCCGGTTCTGGGATAACCAAGCCGAATTGGGCCCGAACTCTGGGTAAGGCAGAGTTCGGCCCGAATTCCGAATTCTGTAGTCAGAACAGAAATCAGGCAAAAAATTTTTTTTGATAAAAAGTGAGAGATCAAAAGAGTATGATAAAGGAATATACAAACTTGAGAAAGACTAAATTTTAGAAAGAAAAGTTAACGCTGAAGCAAAATAAAGTATGGAAACTCTGAATTTTAGCATGTGATAAAATAAAAATAAACCATGTAATAAACAAGGAATTATGCCATAATTCAGTATTTTAAAGTTGCCATGGATTAGCTGCAGAGGCCGGATCCCAGCTAGCGGTAGTCCTGAGGACTAGTACACCGTGTCGCTTAGGCTTTTACGCCTTGTTGTCAGAAGGACCCTTTCGGCTTGTACCCATAGCAATTTCATCATAAAAGAATCAAGACATACTCGATATTTATGCAGGTTTATTTTAATTAATAACAGCTTCGTCCAAAATTCCAAGTTTACGACAGAGAAAATTGAAAATCTCTTCAGATAATAGTTTTATAAAGAAATCTGCTAGCTGATGATCAGTGTCAATAAATTCTAAATTAATAGTACAATTTTGCTGATGATCACGCAAAAAGTGGTGACGTATTTCAATGTGTTTCATGCGTGAGTGACATATGGGGTTCTTAGTGAGATTTATAGCACTAGTATTGTCATAAAATATTAGAATATGCATAAAAGATAAGTTATAGTCTTCAAGGGTTTGCTTCATCTACAAAATTTGTACACAACAACGCCCAACTACGATGTATTCAGCTTCTGTTGTGGATAGTGCGACAGAAATCTGCTTCTTGCTAAACCAAGAGACTAAAGCCTTTCCTAATAAATGACACGTACCGCTCGTACTTTTACAGTCGACCTTGCATCCAGCGAAATCGGCATCAGAGTAACCAATGGGGTCAAATGATGTTGATTTGGGATACCATAGGCCCACTGTAATCGTACCCTTAAGGTATCGAAAGATACGCTTAACCGCAGTCATGTGTGATTCCTTAGGATTTGCTTGATATCTAGCACACAGGCAAACGCTAAACATAATATCAGGGCGACTAGCAATTAAATAAAATAGACTGCCTATCATACCTCAATACTTACGTTGATCGACAGGTTTGCCGCTTTCATCTGGTTCTAGTTTAGTTGTAGTAGCCATTGGAGTGCTGATTGGTTTGACGTTGTCAAGATCGAATTTCTTCAGCATGTCCTTTGTATACTTTGACTGACAGATGAAAGTTCCATTTGACATTTGTTTGACTTGCAGTCCAAGAAAGTAATTGAGCTCCCCCATCATGCTCATCTCAAACTCGATCTGCATACACTTGGCAAAATCTTGACAGCGGGTTTCATCAGTAGAACCAAATATAATATCATCTACGTATATTTGCACTAAGAGAATAGTGTCTTTGAAAGATTTTATGAAAAGTGTGGTATCAATTTTCCCTTTTGAAGAACCTTTTTCAAGCAAGAAATTGCTTAGCCGTTCATACCAAGCTCTAGGGGCTTGTTTGAGGCCATATAGCACTTTCTTCAGCTTGAAAACATGGTCGAGAAATTTGTGATTTTTAAAACAAGGGGATTGTTTTACATAAACTTCCTCCTTAATAAATCCATTCAAGAAAGCACTTTTAACATCCATTTGAAATAATTTGAAATTTTGAAAATTTGCAAATGCACAAAGCATCCGAATGGATTCCAATCTCGCAACAGGAGCATACGTCTCATCGTAGTCGATACCTTCCTCTTGGTTGTTTCCTTGGGCTACTAGACGAGCTTTGTTGCGTGTAACTGAACCATCTTTATTTACTTTGTTTCTAAAAACCCATTTAGTACCAATATCGAGTGATTTACCGGTCTAGGAACGAGTTTCCATACTTGGCTCCTCTCGAATTGGTTGAGTTCCTCTTGCATGGCAGAAATCCAAAATTCATCATTAAAAGCTTCTAAAATGTTTTTTGGCTTAATTTGTGAAATGAAGGCAGTACTAGCAATGATGTCTCTTAATGATGATCTAGTAGTTACTCCGTGTGAAACCTCACCTATTACAAAATTTTCTGGATGTGACGGCTTGAAAGAGAATTTCTTTGGCAAGCCCTCCAGAGAATTGGTTTTGGTGGTAGTATTCATTGGAGTAGAAGTTGATGGCTCAACATCATCATCAAGAGTGGCTACTGTACTGTTATCCTCATCAAAAGTCACATTGGTAGACTCTTCCATAATTAATAAGCATTTGTTAAACACTCTATATCCCTTGCTCTTGGCAGCATAGCCAAGGAAAATACCATCGTCAACTTTGGCATCAAATTTGCCTAAGTTGTCTTTGGTGTTAAGGATAAAACATCTACAACCAAAAACTCTAAAATAAGAAACATTTGGGGTTCTTCCAAACCAAAGCTCATAGGGTGTTTTCTTCATAATAGGACGAATAAGCACCATATTTAAAATATGGCATGCTGTACTGACAACTTCAGCCCAAAAGTATTTCGGAAGTGAGAACTTGTTCAACATGACTCTAGCCATATCGCCAAGAGTCCTATTCTTCCGCTCCACAACACCATTTTGTTGAGGAGTTCTTGGACAAGAAAACTCCTGATCAAAACCATTAGAGTCACAAAACTTTTCAAAATCAGTATTTTCGAATTCGCCTCCATGATCACTTTGGATTCGAGTAATCATGTAGCCTTTTTCGTTTTGAACTTTTTTAACAAAAATCTTGAAAACCAAAATAGCATCACTTTTATTTGTAAGAAAGAAAACCCATATAAATCTAGAAAAATCATCAACTATAACAAAAGCGTAGAGTTTTCCACCAAGACTGGCTACTCTACTAGGACCAAATAAATCTATATAGAGTAATTGCAAGGGTCTAGTAGTGCTTACAGAGTTTATGGAATGAAATAAGGACTTGGTTACCTTATTCAATTCATATTCGGCACATACAGTGTCCTTTTTGAATGTGATGTCGGGCAAGCCTCTAATTAGCTTCTTAGTCGATAGCCTAGATATAGAATCCATGTTGGCATGACCAAGACACTGGTGCCATAGTAATCTTTCATCCTTATAAGCATATAGGCATCTACCTGCATTGTTAGTATCTCTAGACAAATAGAAAATATAAATATTATCCTCTCTTATCCCTTCAAAAGCAATGTCTTCCGTTGACCTATCATAAATAAAGTATTTATCTTGTCCAAAGTTAATGTCATATCCATGGTTAGCAAGATGACTAATGCTAAGCAGGTTATTCTTTAACTCGATCACTTTGCAGACATCCTTTATTACGGGTGAGGGAGGATGACCAATAATACCATTACCTATAATATACCCTTTTAGGTTGTTGCCGAAGGATACATATCCTTCTCTCTTCATCGATAGTGATACGAAAAGATTTGCGTCTCCAGTCATATGCTGCGAGCATCCACTATCGAGAATCCACTTACTCTTAGTTGAGGAGGGAAGGTCCACCTACATCAAAAGTAGATGTGACCTTTGGTACCCAAGTTCTTGAGGGTCCTAAAAAGTTAGTTTTCGGAAACCATACATATATATTTCTATCTACTAATCTTCTAACTCTACATTGTGGTGAAATGTGTCCATGTAATCTACAATAAGTACAAATAGCATTCCTATTTATGTTTGGATCATGTTGATGATATCTATATATAGAGTGGTGTGGAGTAGCATGGTGATGATATGTAGAGAGGTGTGGAGTGGCATGGTGATGATATGTAGAGTGGTATGGAGTGGCATGGTGATAATGTCTACGTGGAGCATGATGATGACTATAATCATAAGCAGTATGATGGTAATTTTGTTTATGTGCAACATAGTGATGATTGTATCTATGTGTAGCATGGTGATTATGTGTCATATTGGAGTGAAAGTTATTTCTATGTGCATGTGGTTTGTGTGCTTTATGAAAGTGGGTGTACATGAAAGCATGATTGCATGCCGCAGGTATATGACATGTTTGAGTAGTATGAGAAGTGTTGTGCTTTGTGTGTGTCTCATGTGATTGGGTTTGAGGTTGAGCAACCTATTTTCCCAATATAATCTCTAATTTCTTAGAGATAGCCTGCAGTTCATTAACCTTAGCATTCAAACCATATATCTTAGTAACAAAAATCTTGTGTCTACTCTTTTCTTCAGCAAGCTCCGTGTTGAGTGCGGTAATTTCTTGTGTTTGTTGTTCAATACGTGCTTCGACATCATGAAGGCTTAGTTTAAGCTTAGACACCTCATTTGTGACTTCCGTGGGTGACGTGTCTCTAAGGTTATCAAGCAATAAAGAAAGTCTTTGAATTTCGACTTCATGACTTTTGATCTTTTCCTTGGCATGTTTATATTTACCAATGACCTTTTTGTGATCATCAATTAAATCGGTGAAAGGATCGCCAAGTTTATCAAAAGTGAAATCATCAAGAGTTTCGTTTGATACCTTGTCGGACGTTGCCATTAGGCACACGTTTGCAGTGTCTTGAGGAGAGTCCTTTTCTTTCTCGGAGTCACTAGCTTCGCTTTTATGCCAAATGCTTGTGTTGGCATATTTCTTTGAGGAAGCCTTATTGTATGGTTTCTCACAACGGTTGCTCTTCTTTAAGAATGGACAGTCTTTTCGGACGTGTCCAGTCTTCTTACAACCGTAGCATGTTGGCTCTTCTTCATCATCTTCATGTGGTTTCTTCTTTATTTGGTTGAAGCGAAGTAATTTCTTGAAGTTGCGGACAAGGAGAGCTTGATCATCACCTTTTGAGTTGTCGTCATCCGTCTCTTCGGGATCAACCCTTCGTCGGTGAGCTTTGAGGGCGATCTCCTTAGCCTTTGGAGCATGCTCTTCGAAGTCTTTGAGGTCAAGCTCATGAGTCATCAGCTTTCCCATCAAAGTCTCCATGGACATAGTTGTGAGATTATTTCCTTCTATGATGGCTGTCACCTTAGGGTTCTAAATCTTTGGTAGCCCCCTTAGTAGCTTGCGAATCTTCTCGTGATTTGTATATTATTTGCCGAACGAAGATAAGGGATTGATGATGTCTAGGAATCTTGTGAACATTTACGTGATTATCTCATTTGGCTTCATCTTGAAAGCCTCATATTCTTGGGTGAGATGACTTATCTTTGATTCCTTGACTTGGGTGGTTCCTTCATGCGTCACTTCTAGAAGTCTCCATACTTCGTCAGAGGTGGTGCATGTTGAGACCCTGTTAAACTCATTCCTGTCTATAGCATAAAATAAGACATTAATAGCTCTCGCGTCTTGATGTTCCTGTTTTTTTCCTCGTCAGAATATTTGTCATATGGTTTCTCAACGAGATCACCATTGACAACTATTATGGCAGGCTTTTCGTAACCATCGGTGACGATGGTCCACAGGTCGAAGTCTAGCGACTTGAGATAAAAGCTCATCCTTGTTTTCCAATAGGTGTAGTTAGTTCCATCAAATAGGGGAGGCCTATGAGTGGACTGCCCTTCACCATGATTGGAAATCAAGGATTGTGTGGTTGCCATGGATCAGCTCTAGGATGTTAGTCCTTATTGAGAGAACAAAGCTCTGATACCAATTGAAGAACAGATGTCAACTCTAGGGGGTGAATAGAGTTTATAACAATAATACCCAATAAAAATTAAACTTCTTTCAACAGCTGAAAGTAATCAGAGTAAATGCAGAAATAAATAAGGAGCAAGAAAGCATACGCAAACACAACCGATTTTTAACTTGGTTTTCCTCGTGGAGGACTAGTCCAGGCCTGAGAACTCTAGCTCAGGATTAAATCCACTATTTGTGAAATAGTAGTTACATCCCGTGCCTTTTCTTCATAAGAGCACGTCAACTTCTTACAAAAATCGTAGTTGCGATGCTTGAAATTTTCCAAGCGACTTCTTGAACTCTTGCACAAACTCCTGACTGAAAAGTACTGAGCACTTGAGGCTTAGGGAGCTTGTGGCTAGTAGATAAAGAAGGGTATGGCTTGTATAGAGCTTTAGAGAGAAGAGAAGAGAAGATTGGATGAATGAAAATGAGAGAATTCATGGCCTATTTTTAGGATACCAGGTAGGCAGAATTCGGCCAGAATTCTGGTTGGAATTTTCAAAAAATTTGGCCGTTGGACAACTTGCAACCAGCCAACCCTAAAAATTAGGATGCTGATTTTTAGGAGGCAGAGTTCGGCCCGAACTCTGTCTCCAGAGCACAGAATGGATCATTGGTCCAATTGGCTTATTTGGATATGTGTGGAGCTATTGGATTTTGGGTATGGGTATAGGTTAAGTCTCAGATGCTCAGCACAGCTCAGTTTACATAAGTCTAGACTCAATAAAATTATAAAATACAGACTCAAAAAATAACTTATATTGTAAATCCGAGCTGTCGTCTGACTTGTACTGGATGTAGTCTTCATGTGTCGTATTGAATTATCACAAGTATCATGTAGTCAATTTTATCAATATTTGGTTGACTGTGATTTTGTGTCAATAGATACTAATCTGTGTAACAATGTGTCAACAAACAAGAGCATATGTAAAAATATGAAATGGAAAGACTATTATGAATCGAAAGCAATCAGAAAGTGTACTTGCCTGGGGTCCTTTGCTGGGGAGATCGACAATACAAAACCACTCAGTGAGCTATAAAAGTCCAACTCATGCAACAGCCTTCGGATGTTGAAATAGATATTACTAACATGCTTAGAATAGTCAAATAAGCTAGGATAGTCTACCCATAAGTCCAATTCTGGACACAGGGGCAAAATAATAATTTTGGGCCAAAATAATGTCCGCTGTTGGACTCGCTTTGCATCGAAAAGCGTGCCAGAGTCTATGGTCTCTAAAGTCATCAAACTATCTGTCTACGGGTCTAGTTTGATAAGATGAACCTCGTATGTCCAATGTTGGACTCCGGCCGGCCGTGGATAAATTCGTCCGTTGGATCGGATCACGGACTTGCCAAAAGGGCATTTCGGTTGACCTTCTCAGAATCGGGCCAAACTTGGCATACAGGACCACAAAAATAATATGGTCCTGTTGATGTAAGTTTCGTCTCGAGATGACGAACATACACGAAGTTATGGGCTGGTTTGTAAGAAGACCGGTATGGGGTATCTTAACAGATACTCTTCGATTTTGTCGTGCACACACAACGAAATTGAGTTCCGTCGAATCCCACACGTTCGCAACATCCGTACGTGCCTTTCCATATTTACGGATTGCGATCGCGTCGCCCGGTTTGTCGGGGTGCACGCAGTATCAAAAAAAATTCTATATTTTTAAAAATAGATTTCGCAGGTTTTTCCTCAACTAGGTACATAATAAATGAAATCATGATCTAAAAGAAGGGTTTAAAAGTCGTATAGGTTGTTGTTAAACGTATTGAAGTACTTTTCTAAATTAATCGATGGACCGATGTCATTCTCCGTTCCCAGAATGCGTATTTTAATACGTATACGGCTTGAATGTATTTATTTAATATTTATCCTGCATTTGTTTGTAGTTAATTCTTTAATTTCATGCTAATTATTTTTCTGTATTTTATTTTCTGCTTTTGCTTTGCTCTTGGGTTCAGCTTGGGTTGGTTTATTTTCAGATTTTGGTAGTTCACCATGATCCCGACCAATCCCCTACCTACCATCATTCCATTTAAAGCCCAACCACTTTCTCTCTCTTCATTACTTCTTATTCTCATTACTCTTCTTCTTCCTCATAACTCTCTCTATCTACCAAGAGCTTAGGCAAGTACATCTTGCTCCATATGAGAACCCATATTTTTATGGTTCATTTATCTTTCTCTCATAATTCTAAGATAGTTTAGAACTTGACATGTTTGCATTTGAAGGTTATTTTAGTAGATCTAGAATTTGCCACTTTTCGGATTTTGGGGGTTTTGATCTGTCAAACTTCCATATTCTCAAGTTTTGATTGTCCCAGGTTGTTGCGATTTGTGTTATAACCCCATCCGATCTGTCGAACTCCCATTTTCGGCTTAGATGGAAGGGTTCATGAATTTGGAGTTCTGGAAGTTCTCTACACCCACGTTTTTACGTGTCCGCGTAATATCGAGCTCTACGCCCATGATCATTCGTGTCAGCGTGAATCTGGATTACGCAAGTCTACTATGGCTCGGCGTATTTCCTTACGCGTATTCCTTTACGCGTAATGCTAATTTTTATGCGTACAAGTTCATGCGTAACGATTATTTTGTTTACGCGTATAGGTTTATGCGTAACATCATTTCGTTTATGCGTATTGATTTACGCATAACAACATACAAAAATTCACGTGTAAACGCGTAACATTATTTTTACGCATACCCATTTATGCGTAACATCATTCCTTACGCTTACAAGTTCGCGCGTAACGATTATTTTGTTTACGCGTACAAGTTTATGCGTAACATCACTTCCTTTATGCGTAATGATTCACATGTAACAGCATACAAGATCGTTGCGTAAACTCTAACTTTTTACGCATACAAGATTCATGCGTAAACCTTGACTCTTTACGCGTACGAGTTTTTACGCGTAACGTTATTCTTTACGTGTACTCCTCTGGCTTGGCGTAAGACGAGTTTTTATGCGTAACATTATTCTTTACGCGTACTCCTCTGGCTTGGCGTAAGACAAGTTTTTACACGCAACTTTATTCCTTTATTGAGCATGCTCCTTTACGCATAAGCTTTATTCCTTCATGCGTAAACTTCCCTCACGCGTAAATTTCTTTTACGCGTATTTTATTGGAGGTACTCTTCTGGCTTGGCGTAATTCATCGAGCGTACTCCTTGGGCGTACATGGCATCCCTTACTACATCCTTACGCCTTTTTGACATGAACTTGATATAATCATGATATGCTAATATTTTAATACTTATTGTGGTGTGGAATGTGCCCTGTGTCTCGATTGGTTTATGGATACCCAGTATGACTGGAATTTAACCCAGAGAGTTATAGACTTGACCATACTAAATACTAGTTTGACTTTCATGTCTTGGCATAAATTGACATTAATTGTTATCTTGACTAAATGATTGATCATGCGTTCCTAGTTGGAATTAAAGGGACTGGCTAGTCGACTTACTGAAACTGAATGAGATACGTTCATATTAACTATGAACCATTGCAATCGACTAGCCGATCCCGAACATTGGCATATGGATACGTGTAGACTTTAACTTATTTTCTACAAAAGTAGCATGTGTACCTAATAGTCAAGGCATGGTTATTCCGTGGCTAGGTTTGATTGTTGCATTACGCTTTGTAAGACCTACAACCTAACCGTACGGGCATCGTTGTAGAGTTGTGCATATCGTACTTTGTACGAAAGTACACATTCTGAATGACTATGATCCATGGCATGGGATTTCAATTAACATAGGGACTACTAAGTTAAATAAAATAACGATTGCATGGAGATAATGGATTCCTGAGTTCTTATATGGCAGCCATCCTTGGGATAATTAGTACCCCGACATGCCGGCTGGTTCCCACAGATACTATAAATCTGTCACACGGGCAGGGAGCGGTATCTGCTTATATTTATTTACTGTATACTGATGACGGGCGTCCCGCTAGGACTCGTCTAATTCATTACTGGCGCAACTGATTATTGGGTAGACTGGCCTTGCTTGCATATTGTAAGAACTAAGGAATCCCTTATTGCATATTTCTAGGGTAACTTAGAACTTACAATTAGCAAACCGTAGTAGTTGTATTGCCGATTAAATTAATTTATTTGTGTACTGTACTTACTTCGTTCACTAACTAAGATGATCAGAATGTCAGGACATGACGGGTCAACTTCTGTCCTTGTTTGGTTGGAAAGTTGGTTTGAAGTATCGTGATGTTGTGTGAACCACAGTAGCAAGCGGAGACTTATTTATCATATTCTTACTCTTACCACTGGTTTTAATTCTCATGTCATGCTTCCTTGTGGTACTTGCTATTAGAGGTCGAACCTCTCTGGTTTTGCATGGCCCGATTTAGAGCCAATTCCTGAGGACTCAGCTTACTTCTACCTCCAAGATGGTCAATACTAGAGGAATGATCGCAGGAGGACATGAGTGGGTTCTTTACTTCCCAGCTCGTTTCGCTACTTACTTTATATTTTGCCACTTGGCACCGACATGTTAGTCGAATTGTCTTGCACTTACATTTACATAATTGTAACTAAGTCAGACTGCAGCTGATAACAATTGTGTATACCTTGCTATATCACCTGGCTATGCTTTGTACAGCCAGAACTCAAGAACATTTTGACTGAGCGTTCAGGGCGTCTTACTGCTTTATCTTACATGTTCTCTATTATTGCTTCTTATTTGAATGATTGAGACAATAGATGTCAAGTAACCTTAGTGAGACTTCCATGTATTATGCACCCCCTCGTCTTTTAGACAGCATTGATCGTATTATATGGTATTCATTTACCCGTAATACGTAGCTGGCTTAGTCACTCCCCCGCTCTCCGGTATTCTAGTTCTGGGGCGGGACAAGGTTTTAGTGGTGGCCCATGCAGTCTGATTTCAGACTTGTGGGATGTTTTAATTTATAGGATGACTCAATCACACATGCTTCTCCTTGATCTCATGATTCGTTACTCTCGACCCTAGCTTGACATTCTGGTATCCTTTGACTTCATTGATCTTTCCCGTCTGGTCGTTTGATTGTTCTCTTGTCCCTTTTCTTAGGGGCACCTCGTCCGCATCTGTCAGAGATGGACAGCAACAACAAGGGCAACATGAACGACCTAACCATGTTGGTCAGCAACAAAGGCCAGTACTACCTCAAGAGAATATCCAAGAAGAGGTGATAGTAGAACCAACAGCTGGACCGCAGTATCCGGAGGTTCCAACACCACCAACAGTTCCGCATACCCTTATGGTAGCAGACACACCAGCCCTTTTGGAAATCATAAGAGGGATGATGGCTACTCAGCAACATCAGATGTTGGCTCAGCAACACATGCACACTCAGCTACAAGAGCAGAATGTATTGCTCAACCAAGGATTGCAAACGGCTTTGGAAAGAGGGGTAAGGACAAATTCAGGGGCATCGACCAGATTTTGCAAGTACGACCCCCGTCGTTTTGAGGGCACGTAAGATGCCATTTCAGCAGATACATAGCTTACGGACATCGAGGCTATTCTGACAGCGGCTAAGGTACCGACGGAAGAACGTGTGGATCTAGTGAAGCTATTGCTTCGGGACCTCGCACGTGATTGGTGGGAATCAGACGAAGTGGGCACCAGACGTCCTATTGCTTGGGACGATTTTACTGCAAGATTCAAGACGAAGTACTATGGAGTTGTGGCGCAGTTTGAGCTAAAACAGAAGTTTATCAACCTCAAGCAGGCTGGCAAGACAATGGATGCTTATACAGCGGGGTTCTGCAGGCTGAGTAGGTTTGCCCTGGAGATGGTAGCAACAGAGAGCCAGACGGCTATGAGATTTCAGCAAGGGTTCCATCTTGAACTTTTATAATTGATAGAGGGGCACAACTACCAGACCTTCGATGAGGTATTAACGGCAACCCGGAGGCATGAGATCATAATGCAGAGGATCACATCAAGGACTGGAGGTCAGAAGAGATCTCACAATCAGATTGAAGGTGGAGGGGGAGTAGCGCCCCGAATAACAACAGCATCTCCTAGCATACGCATTCACGGTGTGTGATACGAGGGCCAGCACCACCAAGACAGCAGCAGCAGCAGCAGAGGAAGAACCAGCAACCCCCAGTGGGCTGCACCTATTATGGAAAGGTAGGGCATACTAGAGGCGTGTGTCGGGCATTGAATGGACAATGTTTGGTATGTCGAAGTCTAGATCATCGGGTTTCCACCTGTCCCATGAGTTCGAGGTCAGGAGGACCAGTACAATAATTTTTTGTGCTGCCAGCACCAGGGGCAGGCCAGTATCAAGGACAAGCGGTAGCAGTGAGGCCGCTGGCACAACGCCCATTCATATAACAGGCTCAGATGTTTCGGCAGCAGGGACCGCCGATGCAGCAGCAACAACAAAGACCACCCCAGCATCACCAAGGCAGAGGCCAGCAGCAACACCAGGCTAGGCCACAACATGGGAACCAACAAGGAGGCCGAGGACAGGCATTCAATCTGTCCTTGGAAGAAGCATTGGCATCGGAAGTTGTTGTGGCAGGTAACATTCTCGTTGCCTTATATCCCGTAGTGGCATTATTTGATTCGGGAGCATTACACTCATTTATATCTGTACAATTTATGATACTACTAGGAATAGAATTCGAAGCACTGCTAGGGAGGTTGAATATACTCACTGGTAATAGGCTCGTAGGAGTTAGTAGGGTTATTCTAGCGTGTAGAGTTGTAGTTTACGGGCGTTCCTTACCCGCCAGATTAATAGAATTTTCTGTTGGAAATTTCGACGTTATCTTAGGCATGGACTGGCTGAAAGACAGTCATGCGGTAATAGATTATAGTAGAGGGAGTGTATCTTTTAATATTTTAGACATGAAGCGGTTTACCTTAGTTAGATCAGAGACATACCAGCATAAAAAGTAATAGTGACGGCAATAAAAGAAGTTCAAGTTTCAAAGATAGTTGAAGAGTTTCTAAATGTATTTTTTGAAGAACTTCCAGGTCTACCACCGGTTAGGGATATTGAGTTCATTATAGAATTGCCACTTGGAACTAAACCGACATCAGATCAAGTTTACAGAATGGCAGATTCAGAGCAGGCCAAGGTGTATCAACACATAGAGGAACTGAAGGAGAAAAAGTTCATTCGAGTTAGCGAATCACCATGGGCAGCACCAGTGGTACTTATAGGAAAAAAGGATGGGTCATCAATACTGTGCATTGACTACAGAAAGCTCAACGCGGCAACAGTAAAGAATAAGTACCCACTACCAAGGATCGACGACTTGTTTGATCAGTTGAGCAGAGCAAGGGTTTTCTCCAAGATAGATCTTCGATCAGGGTATCATTAAGTGAGAGTTCGGAAAGAGGATATTCCTAAGACGGCATTCAGGTCCAAGTCGCACTACGAATTCTTAGTAATGCGGTTTGGTTTGACCAATGCTCCAGCAATATTTATAGATTTGATAAACCGTATCTTTATGCCGTACTTAGATCAATTTTTTGTTGTGTTCCTCGACGACATTCTCGTATACTCAGCTAGTAAAGAAGAGCATGAAGATCACCTCATGAAAGTGTTGCAGGTTCTGAGAGAGAACCAGTTGTACACCAAGCTCAGCAAGTGTGAGTTTTGGATGAATTACATTTTATTTTTGGGGCACATCATATCAGGAGCTGAAGTAGCAGTGGATCCCAAGAAGGTAGAAGCAGTAGAGTGCTGGCTAATACCTAAGGCCGTAGCAGATGTGCGTAGTTTCATGGGATTGGCAGGATATTACAGAAGGTTCGTATCAGACTTTGTAAGACTCACAGCACCCATAACCCGTTTAACACGGAAGGATGTGCCATTCATTTGGTCGACAGAGTTCCAGGCATTATTTGAGAATTTGAAGCAGAAGTTGATCACGGCACCTATTCTTACATTACCAGTTGGACCCAAAGGTTTTACTGTATATTGTGACGCGTCAGGAAAGGGACTCGGATGTGTCCTAATGCAACATGGGAAGGTGATAGCGTATACATCCAGGCAACTTCGGGACCACAAGAAGAATTATTCGACTCATGACTTAGAGTTGGCAGCAGTAGTATTTGCTTTGAAGCTATGGAGGTATTACATATACGGTGATCGAGTGGACATGTACACAGACCACAAAAGTCAGAAGTACATCTTTACTCAGAAAGAATTGAACATGAGGCAGAGAAGGTGGTTAGAGTTGATCAAGGATTACGACGTATAGCTTCAGTATCATCCTGGCAAGGTTAATGTGGTAGCAGACGCTCTCAGCAGGAGAGGCGGTACATTTATGTTGACATCACAAAAAAAATATTTTAGAAGATCTTCAAGAGATGGGCATCGAGGCTATACTTTCTAGTGATATAGGAATTCTAGCAGGTCTATGAGTTCAATCTGACTTGGTAGACAGGATCAAGGCAGCCCAGGTACGGGATCCAAGGATTCAGAAGCTTAGGACAGAATGTGAGTCAGGACTCAGGAAGAAAATGAAAATTCATGAAGATGGTACACTTAGATTTGGATTACGTCTATGTGTGCCAAGTGGAGATATCAGACAGAAGGTTATGGCAGAAGCCCACAGTTTTTAGTATTCTATACACCCTGGAGGAACTAAATTGTACAAAGATATCAAGCAGCACTTCTGGTGGAACAGAATAAAGAGAGAGAGAGAGCTAGATTCGTTTCTCGTTGCTTGATATATCAGCAAGTGAAGGCAGAACAACAGAGGCCAGCCGGATTATTACAACTGCTTCCTATCCCAGAATAGAAGTATGAACATATCACCATGGACTTTGTGACCGGTTTACCGAGATCACCAAGTGGTAAGGATGCTATTTTGGTAATAGTGGATCGTCTTACGAAGGTGGCACATTTTCTTCCTTTTAGGGTAGGGTAATATATAGAAAGGTTAGTACAATTGTATATGCAGCAGATAGTCAGGCAGCATGGGGTTCCTGTCACTATTGTATCAGATAGAGATCTATTTTACATCATATTTTTGGAAGAGTCTACATCATAGTCTGGGTACCAAGTTAAGATTTAGTACAGCTTACCACCCACATACGGACGGGCAATCAAAAAGAACAACTCAGACTTTAGAAGATATGTTATGAGCTTGCACCCTAGATTTTAAAGGATATTGGGATAGTCACCTACACTTAGTCGAATTTTCATACAACAACAGTTACCAAGACAGTATCCAGATGGCACCATTCGAAGCACTATACGGTAAGAAGTGTAGATAGCCACTGGCATGGGACGATATCGGAGAGAGGAAGATGTTAGGCACAGAGATGATTGTTCAGACGGTTGAAGTGGTTAAGGGGATTAGGGAGCGACTTTGAGTTGCGCAAGATCGACATCGTCATTGGGCAGACCAGCATCGTAGGCCGCTAGAATTTTCAGTTGGGGATCACATGTTCTTGTGGATCTCACCTACTCGTGGGGTCATTAGATTTGGCATTCGCAGAAAGTTGAGTCCACGATACGTAGGCCCATTTGCTATCCTTGATAGGGTAGGCGATGTTGCTTATCGTTATCCCTTCCACATTCGTTATGAGAGGTGCATGATGTGTTTCATATATCTAAGTTGCGTAGGTATGTATCGGACCCAAGCCATATCCTCGATCTTTCTGAGCTGGTTGTTGGTACCAACCAATCTTATGAGGAGCAGCCGGTGTCCATTTTGGAACGAAGGAAGAAAATACTCAAGAACCGAACAATTAGCCTTGTTGCTTGGGGTCATCACTCCTTAGGATAGTCAATGTGGGAACGTGAGGATGATATCCGATCACGGTATCCGCACCTATTTTACTCACAAGGTATATTTCTTTCCGTGTACCTTGATTGTCTTGATTCCTCATGCTTATCACCCTATGAGTAAAAATTGCTTGATGTCATAGATTGATAAATATAGATAAAATACTTGCTAGTTGATATTATAAAATGACTGCTTGCTTGCTAAAATTTCTTGTACTTGGATTAGTCCAGCTCTGATGTTTCTATCCTGCTTGGATTTAAAATTCCGTGGACGAAATTTTTCTAAGGAGGGTAGAGATGTCACTCCTCGTCCCCAGAATGTGTATTTTAATACGTGTACGGCTTGAATATATTTATTTAATATTTATCCTGCTTTTGTTTGTAGTTAATTCTTTAATTTCACGCTAATTATTTTTCTGTATTTTATTTTTTGCTTTTGCTTTGCTCTTGGGTTCGGCTTGGGTTGGTTTATTTTCGGAATTTGGTGGTTCACCATGAACTCAACCAACCCCCTACCTACCATCATTCCATTTAAAGCCCAACCCCTTTCTCTCTCTTTATTACTTCTTATTCTCATTACTCTTCTTCTTCCTCATAACTCTCTCCACCTACCAAGAGCTTAGACAAGTACATCTTGCTCCACATGAGAACCTATATTTTTATGGTTCATTTATCCTCCTCTCATGATTCTAAGATAGTTTAGAACTTGACATTTTTGCATTTGAAGGTTATTTTTGTAGATCTAGAATTTGCTACTTTTCAGATTTTGGGGGTTTTGATCTATCAAACTTCCATATTCTCAAGTTTTGATCGTCCCAGGCTGTTGAGATTTGTGTTATAATCCCTTCCGATCCGTAGAACTCCCATTTTTGGGTTAGATGGAAGGGTTCATGAATTTGGAGTTCTGGAAGTTCTCTACGCCCACGTTTTTACATGTCCGCGTAATATCGAGCTCTACGTCCATGATCATTCATATCAGCGTGAATCTGGATCACGCAAGTCTACTCTGGCTTGGCATATTTCCTTATGCGTATTCCTTTACGAGTAATGCTAATTTTTACGCGTACAAGTTCACGCGTAACGATTATTTTGTTTATGCGTACAGGTTTATGCCTAACATCATTTCCTTTACGCGTATTGATTTACGCGTAATAGCATACAAAAATTCATGGATAAACCCTGAATCTTTATGCGTACAAGTTTTACACGTAACGTTATTTTTATGCATACCCATTTACGCGTAACATCAATCTTTACGCTTACAAGTTCACGCGTAACGATTATTTTGTTTACGCGTACAAGTTTATGCGTAACATCATTTCCTTTACGCGTATTGATTCACGCGTAACAACATACAAGATCCATGCATAAACTACGACTTTTTACGCGTACAAGATTCATGCGTAAACCTTCACTTTACGCATATGAGTTTTTACGCGTAATGTTATTCTTTACGCGTACTCCTTCGGCTTGGCGTAAGACGAGTTTTTACGCGTAATGTTATTCTTTACGCATACTCCTCTGGCTTGGCGTAAGACGAGTTTTTTACGTGCAACTTTATTCCTTTATTGAGCGTGCTCCTTTACGCGTAAGCTTTATTCCTTCATGCGTAAACTTTCCTCAAGCGTAAATTTCCTTTACGTGTATTTTATTGGACGTACTCTTCTGGCTTGGCGTAATTTATCGAGCGTACTCCTTGGGCGTACATGGCATCCCTTACTACATCCTTACGCCTTTTAACATGAACTCGATATAATCATGATATGCTAATATTTTAATACTTATTGTGGTGTGGAATGTGCCCTGGGTCCCGATTGGTTTATGGATACCCAGTATGACTGGAATTTAACCCTGGGAGTTATAGACTCGACCATACTAAATACTAGTTTGACTTTCATGCCATGGCATAAATTGACATTGATTGTTACCTTGACTAAATGATTGATCATGCGTTCTTAGTTGGAACTAAAGAGACTGGCTAGTCGTCTTACTGAAACTGAATGAGACATGTTCATATTAATTATAAACCATTGCAATCGACTAGCCGATCCCGAACATTGGCATATGGATACGTGCAGACTTCAACTTATTTTCTACAAAAGCAGTATGTGTACCTTACAGTCAAGGTATGATTATTCCGTGGCTATGTTTGATTGTTGCATTACACTATGTAAGACCTACAACCTAACCGCACGGGCAACATTGTAGAGTTGTCCATATCGTACTTTGTACGAAAGTTCTCATTATGAACGACCATGATCCACGGTATGGGATTTCAATTAACATAGGGACTACTAAGTTAAATAAAATAACGATTGCATGGAGAGAATGGATTTTCGAGTTCTTACATGGCAGCCATCCTTGGGACAATTAGTGCCCCGACATGTCGGCTGTTTCCCACAGATACTGCAAATCTGCCACACGGGCAGGAAGCGGTATCTGTTTATATTTATTTACTATATACTGATAATGGGCGTCCCGCTGGGGCTCGTCTAATAAATGACTGGCGTAACTGATTATTGGGTAGACTAGCCTTGCTTGTACATTATAAGAACTGAGGAATCCCTTATTGCGTATTTCCACGGTAACTTGGAACTTACAGTTAGCAAACCATAGTAGTTGTATTGTCGATTAAATTGATTTGTTTGTGTACTGTACTTACTTCGTTCACTAACTGAGATGATCTGAATGTCAGGACATGACGAGTCAACTTCTGTCCTTGTTTGGTTGGGAAGTTGGTTTGAAGTTTCGTGATGTTGTGTGAACCACAGTAGCAAGCGGAGACTTATTTATCATATTCTTACTCTTACCACTGGTTTTAATTCTCATATCATGCTTCTTTGTGGTACTTGCTATTAGAGGTCTAACCTCTCTGGTTTTGCATGGCCAGATTTAGAGCCAGTTCCCGAGGACTCAGCTTACTTCTACCTCCAAGATGGTCAATACTAGAGGAATGATGACACGAGTGGGTTCTTTACTTTCCTGTTTGTTTTGCTACTTACTTTACATTTTGCCACTTGGCACCGACAAGTTAGTCGGAATGTCTTGCACTTACCTTTATATAATTGTAACTAAGTCAGACAGCAGCTGATAACAATTGTGTATACCTTGCTATATCACCTGGCTATGTTTTGTACAGCCAGAACTGAAGAACATTTTGACTTAGCATTCGGGACGCCTTACTGCTTTATCTTACATGTTCTCTATTATTGCTTCTTGTTTGAATGATTGAGACAATAGTGTTTGCCATGAATTATAAAAGAACAGAACAATTATATCGGAGGACTGGACTTTTACTTCACAATACAAACTTCGCTCGTACAAAGAAAGCCTACGGTCGAAAACCTAGGTACAGCAATCTAAGTGCAATTGTTTAGTTTTTTTGGGAGGTGACGGTAGAGGCTCGGAAAAGCGACGGCAGCTTTGCCTTACTCCTTGGACGATCGGATGCAGCCTTGGCTCTGGTAAAGAAATGCTCTTGGACATGTGGGGAGACTCCCTTGCGCCTTCGGTTGCTGGATCTCTGGATGTCTCTGTAGTACTCTCTCTCTTCTCTGCTCTCCTCTCCCTGAATTCTCCAGTCTCTTGGATTCTCTCTCTTTTACAAGGGAATGGCACCTTGCTATTTATAGAAGTGGGAGTGTGATCATTAAGGTTTGCAAATAATTGCCTTCTTGAGAAGTCGGCGGTTAAGGATCAATTAATCGGGGCCACTCATCTTGAATATAATAAATTTGAGCAATTAATGTGATTGCATCAAATCTCTGTGGGCAATAAATGTTGATTGTCATAAATATTCGTGATTTGTGATAGCCTGCCACGTGTCCAATTTGCTTGATTTGATTTGATCTGGGCAATTATGACGATCGTAACAAATCTGATTTTGTTAGGATTTGTTAGCACCCATAATTCCAGGGAAGATAAGACTGCCACGTGTCTCAATTATAACGAAGAGCGCCACGTGTCTCAATTAGACCGTCCTGGCCGAGCCGCATATGGGGGGGGTCCTCTCAGCCACATGAAACTTACAACGGCATGAGGATAGACAGCCGTATGAGTATGGGCAGCCGCACGTGGTTGGGCAGCCGCATGGGGATAGGCAGCCGCATGCATAGGGGCAGCCGCCTGGGGATAGGCAGCCGCATGCAGATGGACAGCCGCATGAAGATAGACAGCCGCATGCAGATGGGCAGCCGCATGGAGTGACCTCGGGACTTGGTGGATTTTGCCAGCTGTAAGAAGATTTTCTCTTTTTTCCTAGGATCATGCCATCATGTCAGTCATTATTGCGTCCTTATGTCAGAGCTGCCATAGATGTTACTTGTCAGAGCAGCCATCAGGGCATTAAATGCAGCCAAATGTAGAGAAGAACTGTTGAAGGCCACGTGGCTTCTTTTTGAGCCGCATGGATCTATCCGAGCCGCATGGGGATCCTGAGCCGTATGGGGATCCTTCTGTCGAAGCCGCATAGGTCTTTCTTTATTCTTTTCCATGCTTCTACAAGACCCCCTTCAAAGTTTTCAATTTGCAAAATTGAAATACTTTGAACAAGAAGCATGGCCATGTAAAAATCCTTCGGACTGCATAGTATGTTCTGGCCGCATGGATGTCTCAGCTGCATGGCCTCCTCAGTCGCATGGCCATCTGAGCCGCATGGGCTGCTTGGCCGCATAGGCTCCTTGCCAATCACGAGTCTTCGGAACCGTGGCCTCTCTTTGGTGGCAAGTTCTAGCGTGCCTTCTTCGACATTGCCAACCACGCTTCCTTTGACGTCGTCCTCTACGGAGGTTCTGGATGAAGCGTCACAGGACGTGGTGGACAGCTTCTATCGCCACTTGAAGAGAGGGGTAGCGGCTGCTGTTGAATGAGGGACCCCTTTTGCCTTGGCCCGACAATGCTCCCAGGGTCATATTGATATTCTTAAGACTCTTCTCGTTGGGGCGGAAATAGCTACGCTTCTGGAGGCAAAATTGCTGGAGGCTGATCAGCTGGTGGCCCAGCTTCAGGTGCTGCGGCAAGCTGATATGTGTGCTGCTATAGATCAAGAGCGCGGTTTCCTCATAACTGCCGTAGAGAAGATAAGGGCGGCTCGGATAAGACCAAGCCGGTTATACTGAAGGACCTCCGTGATCTGTCTGAGCTATATGATCAGTTGAGCCGCGAGAGTGAAGATGTTATGGCTCGGGAAGCGACTGCCTCCCGTGGGGTCATTGACACGTGGGAGCAGATCTTTGAGCTTCAGAGGAAGTTAGCTTTCCTGGAGTCTGAGCTTGAAGCTGCCCGCATCGAAAGAGGGCAGATTATCCAGGAGGTTGACGTAGTTAATCGAGCTTCTGCTAATCTGGAACTTGCCTTGAAGAAGTTGGAGAATGGCTGGCGGGCACACATGGACTTTGATAATACGGAGCGGTTGTCCCAGGAGGCCGAGCGCCGAGCTAGGCAGTGGCTTGAACAGGGGACCACCTTGGTGAAGAACCGTCTCCTGGAACTATGTACCGCCGAACCATAGACGACTTTTTTTCTTCCCTTTTTTTGTTTGTTCTTTTCCTTTCTTTAAGTGGGACATTGTCCCTAGAACATGTTGTACTTTCACCTTTCAAATAAAAGAGTATGCTTTATTCTACCCTTTATTTGTACTGCTTGTTGTGCTTGTGGTGTTATGGTGGTGTTTGTCCCGCTTGGGAGATTGTTTGTGGACCTGTTACCCTTGGCATACCTGGTTTTTAGGTATGGATAACAAGTTTGATGGGGATACCTAGAATAATTCCACGGTAAGGTGGTCATGGACGTTCCTGGTATCGGAAGGAAGAATGCCATGGAGCAGCTGGGCTTCCGGGGCATGATGAGGAATGGTGTGCATGTACTAGGAAACTTAGTACAACATTTGTAGTCAGCAGAGGACATGTGTGGGCCTATTATCCTTGGCATACCCTGGTTCAGGATACAGATAATAAGACGAGAGTGAAAACCAACATACTTACTCAGAGGTAATGAGGACATGGCAAGTATGGGTTTTTACTGTGGAGTCTTCCTACTCAGAGGTAATGAGGACATGGCAGGAGTGGACTCAACGGAGGATATTTGTGGTCAACAGAGGACATTTGGGACCTATTATCCTTGGCGTACCCTGGGGTTTTTTTCGGTGCAGATAATAAGTCGAGAGAGAACCAACATATTTACTCAGAGGTAATGAGGACATGACAAATATGAGGGTTTCTTCGATGGAGCCTTCCCACTCAGAGGTAATAAGGACATGGCAGAAGTGAGCTCCATGAAGGGGTACATAGAATGACTCAGAGGTAATGAGGACATGGAAGTTCTATGTAGAGGGGTGATTTGTTTTTGGCGGAAGTGAAACGACTCAGAGGTAACATCGACGTGGTCGTTTTGAAAATTTGTGGATCTGTTACCCTTTTGGTGCACTAAGAGTGCGGGTAGTGGATCATGAGGGAGGAGCTCTTTCAGAGGAATAAGTTCAGAGGTATGGTCATACATGACTTACTACCTAAAAGAGTGACCGAAATGTAAGTTCAGAGGTACCTGCGGGTACATAACTCAGCAATCTGGGATATTTGGAGGAAGAATATAAGTTCAACGGTACCGGAGGGTACATAACTCAGCAATCTGGGATATATGGAGGAAGAATGTGAGTTCAGCGGTACTGGAGGGTACATAACTCAGCAATGTGAATGTGAGTTTAGCGGTACCGGCGGGTACATAACTCAGTAATCTGGTTATTTAGAGAATGTGAGTTCAGCGGTACCGGCGGGTACATAACTCAATAATTTGGGATTTAGAGAATATCGTTTAGACATAATATTTCTTCAGGAACTTGCCGTTGAAGGGCAACATGAGCAAGTCTCTATTTTGTTTCGCGGGGCGGTAAGCACCGTTGGAGAATACAGCCTCAATGATAGATGGCCCTTCCCACTTTGGCTGGAATTTGCCAGCAGTTTTGTGAGTCATAACCATCGGCCTCCGAATGGCCAGAACAAGATCACCCATTTAGAATGTTCTGATTTTAACCTTCTTGTTGAAGGCTCCGGAGATGCGTGCTTAGTATAGCACGATTCGTTGCTGAGCCAAGAGGCACTTTTCATCTAAGGCCTCCAACTCTTATAGCCGGCGATGTTAGTTATCGTCTGTTGTCAATTGGTAAGTGAGAGCGATGCGGAGTGGAACAGCTTTTGCCCATTTGGAGAAGTAATCCGTGATTGCGAGTATGAAGTGATATCCTCGGAAAGAAGGTAGAGTGATTAGACCAATAACATCCAAAGCGATAGATGACGTGATGCTTGAGGAAGCTGATCACGTTTGAAGTCTTTACTTCTGCAAGTGGAATAGCTTCTGCCAATTTGGAAAAGTAATCCGTGATTGCGTGTATGAAGCGATGTCCTCGGGAAGAAGGTAGAGTGATTAGACCAATGATATCCATTCCCCATGCTTCTAATGGCCAGGACGCCACTGTCGGATGTAAAAATTCGGATGGCTGGTGGATGAAGTCCGCGTGGACTTGGCCGGCTTTGCACTTTTTTGCATATTCTATCGCATCTGCTACCATCGTAGGCCAGTAGTAGCCCATTCGGCGAAGACGGTCTTGCAATTTTGGGCCAGGCTGATGGGCCCCGCAGACACCGTCATGAGCTTTACATACGGCTTCTTTTGCTTCTGCGTTTGACTGACATTGAAGTAGTAATCCATCGTAGGATCAGCGATACAACATTTTCGTCTCTGTATCGTAGAAGAATCTGAGAGAACGCCTTCTGATAGAGGTGGCTTCCTTTGGGTTCTCGGACAGGATGTCGTAGACTACGAAGTCTATGAATGGTTGTCTCCAGTCTGGTACTTCGTCGATCGTCTGAGCGGAATAACTCGCCACGTATTGAACGTTGTTTTTGGGACAGACCAGTACATGGCCTATCACGTCCACCAAATGATGAATATGGTTCGGCACTGCTAGGGAAGCGGTGAGGCCTGCTAGGGCATCGGCTTTGATATTTTGGAGTGTGGGGACATGTTCGATGAAGAACCCTTCAAATAACGAGATGATGTTGATCGCTATTTGGTGATAGGGGATCATGTCTTCATGGCGGACTTCGTACGAACCCCGAATCTGATTGACGATCAACTGTGAATCGCCGTATGCTTCAAGATATTCTATACCCAGCTCTCTTCCAAGTTGGAGGCCAATGACTAACGCGTTGTACTCGGCCATATTGTTAGAGTAGGGTTCTGTGATGGAGTAAGCGCGATTGATCACCAGTCCAGAAGGAGAAATCAGCACCACCCCGACTCCGACGACGATGTTGCCCTTGGGTCCGGTCCTTGAGGCACCATCGAAGAACATTCACCATATATCATCGTAAGAGGTCGCATGCGAGTCGGCAACCTCATCTGGGATTTCTTCTAATATTCTGGCCGACTCCGAGCCTGGGTGGGCTGCCAAAAAGTCTGCCAGAGCTTGACCTTTAACAACCTTTTGTGGGACGAAGATCATATGGTAGGGGGACAGTAATATTGCCCATGTAGCGAGGCGAGAGCTGAGTGCCCCTGGTTTAGTCATGAGGACCCTGAGGGGGTTGACTCGTGATATCACATGTATGGTTTTCCCCGTGACATAGTGTCACGTCTTTTGAATGACGAACACCAGGGCGAGACATTCCTTCTCTACGATGGTATATCGGTGCTCTGGTCCGATCATCATTCGGCTGAGGTAATATATAGCTTGCTCATGGCCTGCGTCGTTGTTTTGTGCTAGCAGCGCACCGAGGGAATGCTCTATTGCTCGTACATAGAGCAGGAATGGCCGAATATTGAGCTTGTAAAGAGCGACATCGGGGTTTAGTCCTGGCATGTCTTCATAGCTCCAGGCGAACACATCAATATATTCTTTGACAAGTTCCAGTAGTGATTCTCGCTCTTCATCAGTCAGATTCTTGCTGACAAAGATAGGTTTTGGGGAGGATTCATCACCGAGATCAACTTGTACAACCTCATCCTCGGTGGGAGGCTCTCTTAGTTTGAACCGCTTCTTCCACTGCGCATCTAGTTGTTATGCTTATGGCTCTAGCTCAAGAAGTTTGGAAATGTCTTCATCTTCTTCATAGGCATCGGCAAGTGCCATATTGACGGACCAGACTTGCCTGAGCATGTCCCCGAAGCTGATATCTGAATCGAAAGTGGGTGATCCGGTTGAGTGTGAGTGCCAGTCGTATTCTTCGTCTGAGCTTTCGGGTGTTGTCACAGGTGTGACATAACCTAGCCCACTTCTGGTCTTGTTATAGTAACCTCGTAGTTTCCCAGCCGGGATCAGCGATTGTAAGGGTAACCGCCGTCCAGTTCCGTAGTTCAAGCCTGGTGTAGTTCCCAGATCATATCCTTGTTTTTGCATAAGGTACTTAGATTGGGAACTATACAGATAAAGGGGTAATCTCCCGGTGTCGGGTTCGAGCTTAACTTCTTCAATCTTGAAGGGCTGTGGATTATTCTTTCGGCCGAAGATGATTAGGTGATCCCCTCCCTCAATTATGCGGTAAGCATCTTCCACGAGAGTGAGTTGATTTGCAGTGTAAACATTTGTCACCTGTGTGTGTAGGTGAGTGCCGATACCGTGCTCCATAGCATACATTGTACTCTAAAACAGTTCATAGCAGGTTAGGAGTATAAATCATGCAATAGAGTAAAATACAGGAAGTGCTGAATAGGAAGTACGAGTAAACATGATATATTTTGTAACTGAAAGTAAATACATGATAGTAGAGACTGTAAGTGGCTACGTGATTTAGAGCACAATGGTTATATAAACGGCTTAGGGACACATAAATAGAAATAATGAGGCACATGAATACAGCTACTGGGGATAGTGATCACATAACCAATTCTACTCACCCCGCCCCAATCAATACACAAGGATCCATTCAAGTTATGTTATAAGCACATGAATACAGCTAAGATACGTGAACTCATGTAATGAGTAGTACATGAGGCACATGATAAGCACATGAAAGCACATGAAGCACATGAGAACATGTAAAAACATGAACTAGTACGAGTACAAAGAGTACCTGATGCACATGATAAAGTACATGAACATGAAATACCCGATGCACCCGTAGAGGGATAACATCTCAGGAAAGGATCCATATAGTACTAATCCGTGAAGATACGTGTCAGCATCAAGTAGAGTAATCTAGAGCAAGAAAATAATCCAGGTAAGTATGAAAAGATCAGAGAATGTACTCGCCTGATATCTGAATGTCCAAGGTAAAGATACTGTCCGAGGAGAGGTGTCTGGCTCCTAATTAGAACAGCACAAGTCACAACATATCCAGAAGGGTAATATAAAGCACTACAATGCATTCTACATGAATCTAGGTCAAACTAGGCCAAAGTCAACCCTTGGTCAACTCTGGTCAACTGCACTAGTCAAACTAGGTCATGTCCTAACCCAGCAAGTCTTACTAGGCCTAACCAAGACTATCCTAGCAAGCACACATCAATACAAGACTATACAAGCCAACATACACCCAACTCTATATAGCATGCAATTATTCAATACTCAAATAGGCAAGAATTCACATTGGATATACACTAGGTAATCTATTACTTTAAGCTATATATGTCTACACATATATACACATGTATATATTGGTATTCAACATTAGGTCTATAATTATGGCATTTCAAATGGTTATATAAACTTATATATTACAACACAATATGCTAACATATATATAATATACATACATAGCTAAGTTAACTATATTCATAAATACTTATTTAAGAGGCTATGTGTGTGTATGTGAACATGGCAAAGGGGCAAGTGAGGGTTAAATGGGCATACATAGTGTATACATATCAAAGAGTGTCAAAGTGTAAGTGAACAATGTGTCAAGTGAGATAGTGTCAACATAGTGTAAGGGGGTACATGAGGTAATATAGAATTTGTGTTAACATAGAACATTACATTCATTAACTTGTATATTGCATACATTACATATATTATTACATTACATTCATGCTTGCATTCATTCATCATTCATTTATTCTCTTGCACCACTATATGCACCATACATTACATACTATGGAACCTACATATTCATTACAAGCCATACTTATACATGCTTACATTAGATAGGATACTTACACCTCATATATTATTTATTTAAATATTTACTCATGCTTGCATTCTCTATTTAATTACATAATGTATATACATTAACATGGGTTAAAATCAAATAGAACATTATATTACACACAAGTGTGCACAAAATGTATATGCCAAATTGTAACTCCTACTAATAATCAATACTATACTATCTTAGCATGAATTAAATTCTAGAATTAAAGTATGTTATAGATCTATGTGTTAGCTTTCCGAAACTTCAAACGGATCGCGTTTTCGTTTCCGAAAACTCCTGGAATCGCGAAAATACCGAGAACGCATTTGTCTTTCATACAGCTGACACTCAAATAATTCTCCAGAAAGTTACAGAAAGAATTAGGCCTATTAATACATGTTTTTGGAAAGCTAACTTCAATACGCTTCTTTTAAAAAAATAGGAGATTAAACCGAGCTTTGAACTAGAAGTTATGACATTTCTAAATTAGGGCTAAAATTAAAAACGTAGAAAACAATCATGACGGATTCGGGTAGTTTGAGACAAAAGAACACAAGTATATAACATAATATATCAAGAACTCACTCTCTACACTAATATATATATATATATATATATATATATATATATATATATATATATATATATATATATATATATATATATATATATATATATGAGACACTATAGAACACATCTCCAATACAAAAATATGAGATTAAACATGTAATAATTCATTCATACATAACAACAACACATAGTGTGTCCAAATTTGGGATTTTTCCACATGGACACAACCACAACACAAATGACACTCCTATGACCTCCAAATGGACACGAAATGGACACAAATGGAGATACAACCATGGGGGTCATTCCTATGGGTTCAAAATAGACCTATATGCATGAGGAAATGAAAAGGAGAAGGGATTTATACCTTCCGGTAGATCGAATCGAAGAAAAGCCTTCCCGGAGCGACACCGACACGTAGAGATTCCAAAAGGACACGAACGAGCTCCGAATCCTCCCAACTTGGGTAGCTTCCTCCTTGGCTAGAATGGAGAAGGAAAGAAGAAGATTTGGTGGCGAAATGGAAGGATTTGGTGGAGAAATTGCTAGGGATTGCTCTCTAAGAATTTGGGGAAGAACAAGACAGAGAATGTGGATGAGAATAATGAAATGAACTTGAGCCTATCCTCTCCCAAAGTGGCTGGCCATATGGGGCTATTTGTCCTATTATGGTAAGGTCCAAAATGCCCCCACTAACCTATTCTATGAGTATTAGGAAAGGGATAATTGGTTGGGGCTAAATTAGTCATTCTAAAGTCTCTAATCATACTAACCTTATCCATAATAATTAGTCTAACCTCTAACTAAAATATTTCTATCACGTGGACTAAAATTAATATCATGTAGGCCATGCCTAACTAGTGTGTGGGTTCCACTATAGTCAAACTATCCCCGGGTCCCCGTTTCAAGTCGGATTGAGTTGAAATTCGAACCCGACTCAAATAACCCAAAAACAATATCATAAATAATAAAATAATATCAAAATAATTCAAAAAGGTCAAATGCAAAAATATTCTTAGGCCAAAAATGACATTAAAATATCATAATCACATGGTTAGGCTCTAGGTCAAACAGTCTCTAGGGTTTCACTAGCAAAATGTCAAAACTACAAGTCATTCATTTAAATAATTTTAAAATGATTTAAAATCACCAAAAATCATATCATGAATTAAATATCATTATTAAAAAAATTATAAACACGAAATTTTAAAATTATCCTCATTTAGGAAACTGGGTGCAACAGGGCCCAACAGCTAGATGCACAGTGGAGAAGCACTTTGAACTACGGGACCCTCCCACTAAAGATGAGGTCATGCAAGTTGACCTTGATGATGGATCCTCCTCGAAGCCAATCTTCTTCAGTAAAAGCTTGATGGACGATGAGCGGGAGTCGCTGTTACAACTCGTCAGAGAATATATCGACGTCTTCGTTTGGAACTATGAAGACATGCCAGGGCTAAACTCCAAGATCGTACTTCATAAGCTCAATATTCATCCGGACGCAAAACAAGTCAAACAACAGCAACGGCGGTTCCGTCCAGACATCATGAACTCCATCGAAGCAGAAGTAAACAAGCTTATAGCTAGCGGTTTCATCCACGAGGAGCAGCACCCAGACTGTATAGCTAATATTGTACCAGTCAATCAAGAAGAATGAAAGGATCCGAATCTAAATGCAGCATGTCCTAAGCATAAATTCCCTCTTTCGATTACTGGCATAATAATCGATAAACGTGTGGCTTCGAGTGCATGTCCTTTATAGATGACTTTTCAGGGTACAATTAAATCAAAATGTCTCCAGAGGATGAGAAGCATACGTCATTTTGAGTGTCATCTTCAGAGATCACTTACGGAAGAAGGTGGAGTGTTACGTTGACGACATCGCTGTTAAAAACCGCTCCAAGGATGATCGCTTACATGATTTGAGGACAGTGTTCGATCTTATGCAAGTGCACAATCTGAAGATGAATCCCACCAAGTCCTTCCTGGGCGTGTCCAGCGGGAAATTCTTGGGCTTCGTCATTACTTTCCAGGGTATTCACATAGACCTCGATAAGACAAACGCAATCCTGGAGATGAGTCTACCGAGGAACCTCCGCAAACTCCGAGGCCTTCAGGGAAGACTAGCCTACATCCGGAAGTTCATATCTAACCTCTTATGGCGATATCGACCATTCACATAACTCATGAAGAAAGGCATCTCTTTCGTATGGAATAAGGAATGTCAATGCGCCTTTGATGACATTAAAGAATACCTGTCGAATTTACCGGTTATAGTAGCCCCGATCGTCGAAAAGCCCTTCATGCTCTATGTACAGGAAATTGAACACTCCCTCGGTGCCTTGCTAGCGCAGAACAATGATACGGGGCACGGACAAGCCATCAATTACCTCAGCCGAATGATGATAGGGCCAGAGCATAGGTATACCACTGTGGAGAAGGAACGCCTTGCCTTGGTGTTCACCATTCAGAAAATATGACACTATGTGACAGGGCAGACCATCCATGTTGTCTCATGAGTTAACCCCCTCAGGGTTCGCATGACCAAGCCGGGCGCACTCAGTTCTCATTTAGCCACCTGGGCGATATTGTTGTCCCCTATGACATGGTATTCATTCCACAGAAGGCTGTCAAAGGTCAAGCCTTGGCCGACTTCTTAGTAGCCCATCCAGGCTCAGAAATAGCCAGAATCTATGAAGAAATCCCAGACGAAGTAGTTAACTCAAACATGACGTCACATGATTTCGTTTGGCGAATGTTCTTTGACGGTGCTTCAAGAATGGGGCCCCAATGTGATATCGTTGCTGGAGTCGGGATAGTATTAATTTCTCCCTCTGGATTGGTAGTCAATTAGGCGTACTCTCTCAGAGAGCCTTGTTCAAATAATGTAGCCGAATATAATGCTCTGGTCATCGTGCTTCGACTCACAAAAGAAGTGGCGGTCGAATACCTAGAAGCGTATGGCAACTCGCAGATGATTGTTAGTCAAATCCGAGGCTCATACGAGGTCCGCAACGAGGACCTGATTCCTTATCATCAGACGGCGATTGCCATCATTGCAACTTGGAGGGGTTCTTTATAGAGCATGTTCCTAGCTTCCAAAATATTGAAGCCGATGCCCTAGCAGGCCTCGTCGCTTCCTTCGCTGTACCAAACCATGCTCATCATCTGGTCGACATGATAGGCCATGAGTTGGTCTATCCCAAAAACAACGTTCAACTAGGTACGAGTTACTCCTCCTAGATAACCAATGACACACAAGACTGGAGACTTCCGTTCATCGACTTTACAGTCTACGAAATTCTGCCCGAGAATGTGAAAGAAGAAACTTCAATCATAAAGCGTTCTCTCAGATTCTTCTATGATACAGAAACAAAAATGCTATATCAACGATCCTACGAAGGACTACTTCTATGCTGCCTATCAAATACAGAAGCGAAAGAAACCCTACATGAGGATCATCATGGCATTTACGGGGCTCATCAACCTGGCCCAAAGTTGTAGGACCGTCTCCGCCGGATGGGCTATTACTGGCCTACGATGGTAGCATATGCGGTCGATTATGCAAAAAATTGTAGGGCTTGTCAGATCTATCGGCCATCCGAATTCTTGTACCCAATTGTGGCCTCTTGGCCATTTGAAGCATGAGGAATGGACATTATTAGACCAATCATCCTGCCGTCATCTAAGGGACACCGGTTTATACTTGCAATCACCGATTACTTCTCTAAGTGGGCAGAAGCTGTTCCACTGGCAGAGGTAAAGACATAAAACGTGATTAGTTTCATAAAACATAACGTTATCTACCATTTTGGACTGCCCCGAAGGATTATTCATGATAATTGTTCACAGTTCGCAAGCCATGCTTTTTATTGATTCTGTGAAAAGAATCGGATCCAGAATGTGGCTTCAACGGCATGCAACCTATCGGCTAAAGGTCTGGCCGAAGCTTTTAACAAGACCATAATCAAGCTTCTCAAAAAGTTTGTGTCTTCAAACAAGCACGACTGGAATAAAAAGCTGGGTGAATGCTTATGGAAGTATCGTACTACAATTCAAACGACTACAAGAAATAATCGTTCTCTCTGGTCTATAGGAGCGAGGCAGTTCTCCCATTGGAGACCCAGATCCCCGCGCTTCGCGTGGCCCTTAACGCTGGACGATAACTACTGTCGACAGCTACAAGAATTGGAAGCCTTATATAAAAAGCGTTTGCAAGCTCAACAAAGCATCGAGCTTTATCAAGCACGCATTTATTGAGCCTTCAATAAGAAAGTCAAACAGAGGACGTTCTAAGTAGGCGATATCGTCTTGGTCGTTCGCCGACCGATGGTCATGACTCACAAAATCGCCGACAAATTCCTGCCGAAATGGGAGGGCCCAATTGTCATCGAGTCCGTATTCTCTAACGGCGCATATCGGCTCGCAAAACAAAATGGAGACTTGCTCATGATGCCCATAAACGGTAAGTTCCTGGAAAAGTACTATGCTTACAGACATCCTCATACTTCCCTAACTACTAAATCTCCTATATTGTCGAGTTATGTACACCAAGTACCTCTGAACTTACACTCTACTAGCTCCAAGGGGATTCACATCGCATCTTCCTGAGTGGCAAGTCATGTATACTGATACATCTGAACTTCCACTCTAATGCTTCTTTCCGTCGAAATTTGTCAGGTTCTTTTTGTTGTCTCTATGCAAACTTCCTGGCTTTGATTGTCGTATATCACGTCCACATTACCTCTGATATAGATAATCTCCTAACCTAACACCTGTACCCAATCCGGGATAAAGTCACGGTGTTAAGGCCCCAGAACCTATTACGTCCATATTACCTCTGTTAGGTTTTGTTTCAAAATCTTTACACGCACCACCAGTGCGAAAAAGGGTAATAGGTCTACCAAAAAATCAATCAAATCTATTACCCGCACCACCAGTGAGCAAAAAGGTAATAGGTCCACCAAAAAATTAATCAAATCTATTACCCACACCACCAGTGCGTAAAAGGATAATAGGTCCACCAAAAATTAATCAAATCTATTACCCGCACCACCAGTACGTAGGTCTACCAAAAATCAATTAAATCTACTACCCGCACCACCAGTGCGCAAAAGGGTAATAGGTCCACCAAAAAATTATTTAAATCTATTACTCGCACCACCAATACGTAAAAGGGTAATAGGTCCATAAAAATCGTTCAAATCTATTGCTCGCATCTCCAGATGCACAAAAGGGCAATAGGTCCACACAAAAAAAGTCCTCCAAATGGGATGTCTTCTGCAAATAATAAATGTTGTATTAGGCCCTCTACTACTAGCATTTCAGATAACATAAGAAAAGAATGAAGATAATGTATCTTTTTATTTTTTTCAAGAAACGTCAACTACATTGGTGGGGCTACATCTCCAGTAAAAAAGAGAGAGAGAAAATTTACTACTCATCAGCAACATATAGTTTGGTGAGTATGTACTCCAGCTGTGCTGTTGAGCATTTAATTTTCTGTTTAGCTCGGCGTTCAGCTTCCTGGGTCAACTTTTCAGCATCCTTAAGATGTGCATGAGCTTGGCAGTTGTCCTCCACTTTTTCTAGTGTACCCTCCAATACAGCAGAGGCTCGTGTGACCTTATCGGTCTCCTCGTAAATCAGCTCTCTCTCTCTTGACGGGTAGCTTGGAGCTCAGTCTCCAGAGATGCCATCTTAGCTTGGAGCTGGAGGATTTGCTCGTTAGTTTCGGCCATCAGATGAACTGTGGCCTCCTCATGAATCAGGCAAGCCTCTCCCTTCCGGCTCAGCTTGTCATACTTCAGAGACAACTTCTGGAGGTCTTTCTACAAGGTGGGCTTGGTCGTCTCCAGTACGTCCTTTACCTTCTTCACAGCCGTTACGAGGAAGGCACGCTCATGTTTCACTGCAGTGGGCACATCGACTTGCCATAGTTTTTGGAACTGTATTAGGCGCCGATCAGCCTCTACCAGTTTGTCCTCCAGAAGAACAACCGTCCCTTCTTCACCCGGGAGCTTCTTCAGTAGTTCAATCTGGCCTTGGGCGTAATGACGAGCCATGTCAAATGATGTTCCCCTCCTCAAAGCAGCTTCAACCCCCTATTTTAGATGACGGTAGAATCTCTCGACTATATCCCTTGACGACTCGTCTAGGTTTTCCAAAGAAGACGGCGTCAAAAGAATATCAGCCAAGGGAGCTGAAGATGTCTGGGAAGAAGGTGCAGCAGAGCTTGACGACCATGTCAGAAGGTATACAAACTCCGAGCGATGTGATTCCTGCACAGCGACAATCTCCTCCTCTGCAGCCCGAAGGAGCTGAAGACTAGGCAGAACGGAGAGTTCAATCTCCGGGAAAGGGGCAGCTTCAACCGACCCCCATATCTACCGATGCTGGTGCATGAATCACCGCCCCTACCGCCGGTACTTCTGTCATAGGCAGCTCTGAACTCGGCCCAGCGGGGGGGCCTCTCGATTTGTAGGAAAGAAGGTTCACTTCTTCTTCTTTATACGAGATCCGCACTGATGTTTTCCACTATCACCTCTTCCTCGACTATGTCCACCATTGGCCGTGAAGGAGCAGGGCCTATAGATCAAGAACAATCGATAATCAGTTTGACTCGACGGAGATAGAGAAAGAGCGAATGAACCTCCTTGTTTGTAAGAATATGACATAGCTTACTAAGGGAGGGCGGCAGAGACTATGACTCATTCAGGACAGTCATAATTCCTCCTACTGCCCTCATATCCTCCTCAACGGTGGTATCCGAGCCGCCTGCATCTGCCACTCCAGTCCCGATTGCCCCGAAAGAAGATATAGCTGGATCAGTACCGGCCAACTGAGACCTCGCAGTCCTAAGATCCGGTTCTATAAGGCTTGCACCTTCTCCGACCAGGGTGCCCGTAGCTGGAGGAATCTCGGAAGCAGCATCGGGCTCCGGAGGGTTTATTTCTTCCAAAGCCTGCAAAAAAAATAGGAAACAATAAGATAATATCCTAAAAGTAACATGGTTGTCTGTCAGGATTAAATTTACCTCTGGGATGGTTTTGGCATCGCTGCCTCCTTTCACGACATCAGGCCTGTGGACACACACAAAAAAGAAGAAGAAAGACTGTCTTTTTTATTGGCCCAAGGCACCACAAATCGAGTATGCCTGAGAGATTCTGTGCTAAGGATTCCCGAGTACAAAGAATTCTGGGGAATGGGACGATGGAGATCGAGCGGCAGTTCTCATTTACTCTGTTGACACTCCGATTACAAAAGTGGAAGAAAATCTAAGAAAATTGCTAACTCTCGACTCACTGGCAAGAAGGGCAGCAATTTGGCTCTTGAAATGCCCTCCGTTCTCTCTTTTAAAGAGGTATGAGACCCCTTTTTATAGTCATTTTTGTGCTAGAATGATGTTATGCGCCCATATGTGAAAATACACTGATTTTCTTGTGGGCGCATAGTCCTGCTTTGGCCGCATAGAGTGTAGGCGCATGCAGACTGCGTGATCGTGGGTTGATCGCGGGGTTGACGTGGCCGCATGCTTCGGTGCACGACTGCCCCTGGAGACTGACGTGGCCATATGCTTCGGTGCACGATTGATCGTCGGTTTGATCGAGTCGGGGGTTGTCCTGTCTTGGGCGCATAGCCTGAAACTTGACTATGCGCCCTGTAGAAGCACAAAAAATATGGGGTTCATGCGGATCACAACTGTCCATATGAGTACTTTGGGACAAATAGGTTCGCATAAAGAATAGCCGTATGACAGACTCGGCATGCCCCCTGCGGCCCATCTTCACTATCAAAAGCAACCAAACTGATTTGAGCCGCAGAAAGAATAGTTACATATGCGGCTAAGCTGATCAACACTTCTGACAAAGTCGACAACCTCTGTCAAAACTGGCAAAACTGACAGCTCTAACACTCTGACAAAAGGAAGATAAGATGTGTTCAGACAAAATGTCATGTCACCAGACTGGACATAGTCATGCGGCTAGAAGGACTGCGACCCGAGCCGCATGAACCTTATACGGCTCAATCTATGTGCTTCATGCGGCCAAGGGTGACTGCAACCTGAGCCGCATAAGCTTTATGCGGCCCAGAAATACAGAATCTATACGGCTCAAAAATTCCCAAGCTACATGCGGACTAAGGGAGACTGCGACTCAAGCCGCATGAGTCTTATGCGGCCCAACATGGCCGAACACTGAAAGGCCTATGCAGCTCAAAATGATTCAAGCAGACTGATCCCATCATGCGATAGGACACGTGGAAGGCTAACCAAATCTCAACCACCCAGATTTGCTGCAACAAAATCTCAACAAGTCACAGGCTGGCGTCCAAAGAGCGGGTCTTTGTAAGCTGTTGTAGCCACGTGGCCACGTGGCCATCTATGCGGCTCAAAATATCCTTCATCCCGAAATCACTATAAATAGCAGGGTACCACACCCATGCAAAAGGTTGGCAACCTACGAAGGGAAATTTCTTCAAGAGCAAGGATCGTGTCAGATAGTCCAAGGAGTAAGGCAGAGTTGCTATACTTTCCCGAGCCTCTATCGTCCTCCTCCAGAATCAAAACTAAACAATTGTACTTAGATTATTTCCTAGGATTTCTTTCTAGGCTTTCTCTTGTACAATCGAGTTTGCAATCAAGTTCAATTCCTCTATAATTTTTGTTCTTTATATTTAATGGCAAATACAATGGCGACTCTGCTGGGGACATCCTTCTCCTCTGATGAGAAGTTGGTAACGCAATCTGATGCGTCCAAGCTCGGCTCCGTGCAGCAAATGATCGTGGTTTGTTTTGACCAACGAGCATTTAAAGAAATGCCCTCTGAAGGGAGCGTCAGCCCATCGCAGAAGCGAGCCAACCCAAAGAGAACCCGCAGGACGTTGAAGTGCAAAATTGTTGCCCCCGACCAGGTTCTCGAAGAAGCTCCTTTTGCGGCCTAAGATGGTAATCAAGACTCTCTTACGGCCTTGCTTCCGACCACGGGGAACCCCACTGTCACCAAATCCAGCAATGGAAAATACTACGATGCTGAGTTTTTGAGGGCACAAGGGAAATCCATGCGGACGAGAAAGAGGCCGAATAAGAGAGATAGGCAGATGGCCCATGTGGCAGCCAATTCTGGCCGTAGACAGATGGCCCATGCGGCAGCCAACTCTGGCCGCAGGCAGATGGCTCATACGGTAGCCAACTCTGGCCGCAGGCAGATCACCCATGCGACAGCCAACTTTGGCTGCAGAAAGATGGCCCATGTGGCAGCCAATCCTGGCCATAGACAGAGTGTCTCATGCAGTCCTGTCAGAAGCTCTGTGTTCGACCGTCTCTCATACGGGCCTGACTTCATACGGCCCATTGAGAATATGGAATATTCCAATCTGGACACTTCATATTATGCGCCTTCAGGTGCTAAATCGAAGAAGTCTAGGACAGTACGGGCCCAACAAGCCTAGCTAACTATCCTAGTTGTTGATCGTCAGCGGGCACCGTTAACGGTTATACGGGCCACTAATGGAAAGTTGTACAGAACCACCCGCGTCCAGTCCCCCAGGGCTAACGGACAGGGTGGGTCTCAAAAGTCTCCCACCAATGATCGAGAGAAAGTGCTTTTACTAGCCTCAGATCAGGGAGCAAATATGATACCTACGCACCCGTGTGCTCGGGATACCCGAGTCCACAAATTGGATGCAAAGGTAGATCAGCCAGCAATCGACTTGCGAGAGGTGATTACTAACAAACGCAAGAAGAAAGAAGCAACCTTGGCATATGATGAGCCCTTTTTGGGACGTGTTGCACCCAGGTCATCGTCAACTGCTGCTGCGATAAGTCAGCAGTACCTGAAGATCGATAGTCCATTTTTTAACAACTATACCAGCCAACACCTGTCCGACAACAACTTGAGGAACAAGTGCAAATCCTGGGAGACGAGAAATTCCTTTTCGCCTCCTGTAATTCAACTCGGAAGGTTCTTTCCGGCAGGGTTGGAAAGAAGATAGGCTCTTCCATCCCGACAATCTTAGCCAGCACTACAAGGAAACTCTCGTCTGGAGGGTTGCCACTGACAGCCACAGGAGGTGTCTTCCTAGGCACTCGATCCAAAAGAAGCTCTCAATACCTGGGGGTGCATCCTCGACTTCCCTGGAGGTAGATGAAGCCGGGGTTAGCAGTCCCCTCAATGTATGCGACAACCCGATATTCCAAGAGCATATACAGGGGGTAGCGATCCACTGGGATTATGCAATAGGCATGGGTCCTTGAGGGTGACCGCCTTCGCCAAGATGATGTGACTTCCTGCTAGTAGGTAGCACCCCTTTCGAGTCCGAGGAAGAAGACATTCCGACATTCTCCGGTGATTTCTCGGTACGAGGGTACTACAAAAGAGCACCTCTGCTATGATCCCTTCCACGTCTACCCACGTGCAAATATTTTTTATGGCCGACGATGATCATGAAGCTTCTACTGATCGACAACGTCTAAAAGTACATAAAGCCATGCTCCTGTCCTTGGTCAAGTCAGTAGACAAAATTAAAGCTACCTTGCCGACTCAACCGACAAGGCGTCTGGACAAACAAGCTTGGGACCCCCAGTCAATGCGGATTCCAACACGATCGCTCCTCCTTTGGGTGACAATCCTCTGGGAGCATCCGCTCCTTCAGCTGCAAACGAAGCCAGGGGGCAAGAAGAGAAGTCCAGGAGCTTCGAGCAATATTCAACGCCCGAGACTCCTCCCGAGACCTCAGAATTCGACAACCATATCCCGTTGCATGGAAAGATGTTCATTTTCTGCCACGGTATAAACTTTTATATTGATTCATATGACGGGAAGACCCCTTCTAGTCGGTATATGACATATTTCAAGGTCACAACAGACCATTTGCCGCATAGCGACTCCATCCTCACACGATTATTTATCGGGGCATTGGAGGGAATCGCGTTCGACTGGTACCGCAACCTTCCGGACAACTGCATCCATTCTTTCGACGGCTTCAAGCACATATTCCTAGAAAGATTATACAAAGTGGGACATGATTTGATAATGTCATCCCTCATAGATGTCGTTTAGGGGAAGAGGGAGCTAACAAGGAACTATATCAAGCAGTTTCGCCAAACCGCGATAAAATTGCCCCAAGGCAATCCCGGAAGCTCCTTGATTGAAATCTGCCAGAAGAAGTTGCTCCCACAGTTAGCCTCTGGATGGGTGAAGATCAGTTCAGGGATTGGACGACCTTCATCATAAGCGCCACCAATGCCAAGGCGAAGTTAAAGAAGGCTCGCCCAGCTGGGATTATACATCCCGGATGGAGAGGTCAAAGGAAAACGTCCTGGTACCGCCTCCAATAAAACAACACTGATAGCACCTCCAATAACCGGGACAATAAAGGCAAACAGGCTATGGTCGCCGGTACGACCAAGAAGCCTAAACAAAAGCATACAGAAGCTTAGTGGCCCAAAATGAATTACTCATTCGAAGATAGTCATGTCAAGCCTATCTTCGATATGCTCTTGTAAGGGGACATGATCCAACTCCCTCCACCAAGACGCGAGCCTCGAGCGGCGGAGATGGAGGATCCAAAATACTACCATTTCCATCGCTATGTTCATCATCCCTCTCAAGACTGCTTTCAATTAAAGCGGTACATCCATAGTCTTATCGACTCTGAATTCCTGTCGCTAGATTTTGAAGAGGTTACCGTGGCGGCAAATATGGTATCAATTCAGTTCGGTGACTTCCCCCTAACAAGTACTCAAGACGGGGTAATACCTATTTTTTGGGTGACGATGGAGGTCACTAATCTTCCTCCCGTCCGAGACTAGACGATTGGCTTAGTACCTCTCACTACATCACGAGGAAAGGTCATATGGATGCACCCAGACTTAGTGCCCGAAGTTACCCAGGCGGTGTCATCTTCAGCAAACAAGAAGAAGGACAGGAAGTCTAGATCCTGCCATACCATTTCAACCGAAGCTGAGGAGGCAGCGACCGTTGTCACCCGGTCCGCGGCACAAGTCTAACCCACTCTGGGTAGTTCATTCGAAGACCCTCAGCCAGCAACGTTTTCGGCCACTGATGTTTCGGGGCCATCTCAGCCTCCACCGGCAGATAGGGCCAAGTCAAAGAAACTCGCTTCGATAGGCCGCTCTATAAAGATGCACCTCAAGGGCTGGAGAGACCTTACAACTTTGACATATTAGCACAACTGGCTAATATGCCAGGAAAGTTGTCGTTATACGAGCTCCTAAGGCTCTCTAAGGATCTTCGTGTCGTATTGAGCGAAGCGCTCCAAAATGCTGATGCTTACTTAGCCCAGGTCAAACCTACAAGGGGAAGACTCGTCGACAGATCTCCAGGGCAGCAACTGTGCGGAGGCAATGCCCAACATCATATTCATCCCACATGACATGTTGATTAAGACCAACTTGCATGATCGCCCTTTGTACTACACTGTTTATATTGGCGAAATCAAGGTGGATCGGATGCACATCGATCCTGGCTCATCGATAAGCATCATCCCGAAAGCTTACTTCAAGTCCTCGGCATCCCTATGCATCGGCTAGCGGCGACCAAACTGCCATTCGCGGTTTCAACTCGGGAAAAGCTACCCCTAAGGAAAGATCCGATTGAAATGTCAGATCGGCGACCTGAGCACAGAGGTTACCTACTACGTCATAGATGCAGATACGTCCTACAATATTATGTTAGGGCGTCTGTAGATATATTACTACATGATTGTGCCATCCACACTCCACCAGTTCTTCAAGTATGTCAGTAAGCACGGCTTCATGAAGATTGAATTCCCCGACATCGATCCCTTCAAAGGGGTTGAGTCTTATTACTCTTCGGGGGCTTGTCTATACGAAGAATCCAAGAAGCACATAATTGACAAACTGGAGGTCATCACAGGGCTAGAGGAACCCTTTAGAATTCATCTCCAGGCCCGTAAATCGGGCAAAACCGCACCCATTGTCGCAACTTTGCATAAATAGGTGCCCCGTTCTCTCGCCACAATTGCGCAGTCAGAACCGATCGTCATCCGACTCCCAAGGTCCAGCCAGGAGCCAAAACCCGTCATAGGGCCGATGGTGATCCTATTGCCGAAATCTAATCAAAGGCGACCGGAAGATACAAGTTCCTCTGAGGAGCTGATGATAATCTGATTACCAAGATCCAGTCAAAAGCAATCAAAAAATACGAAGTCCTCTGTCGAGCCAATGGTCATCCGTCTTCCCAAGACGAGCCGACAACCAAGTGTTGATCCGAGGCCCTCAGACAAGCCAATGCCACAAGCAGAACCCTTGGTGGTCAAGTTGCCCAAAACAGCGTCCCAACCTCTGGTCACGCAAGGGGTAGCTGAAGAGGAGGCTGTAAACCCCTTGAATCATTTCACATTATGCTAAATTTTACTTATTATCTATTTAATTACCATGTCACACTAGATATTATTTCCTAGATACATAGAGGTAAATATAAGTTTGGAGAAGGGGATTGTTGCTATTTCCAAATATTAAATTCCTTTTTTTGTATTTTAGCAATGAGTTATTTGGGAAGCTCAAATTAAGGGGATGATTGTGGTAACACACAAAAGAGGGGGGGCTAAGTGCAATTATGGGTTTTAAACTCATAATGACTGAGTGCAAATTGGTGGGGGGGCTGTGTTTTAAAAATTTAAACCCCTGTTTAAACCAAATTCAAATCCTAGCCTACCAGGAAGTGGATCTCCCCTAATCAAATCCAAATTTGGATTCCCTCTATCCTTGTGATCAGGATCCCCACTCCATATAAATGAAGTTCGATATAAGGGAAAACCCTAGAATTTTTGCAGCCAAACTCCAGTCGACCAAATCAGAGAACTTCAAGAAAGAGGAAGTTGGGTTCTCAATCTTATAAGAGTTTTGCCGCAGCAGCCATCTTCCAGGTAAATCATACATTCATCTTCCTGCCATATCATGAACAATTTAGTCTTTTCCTGTCAATGTTAACATACCCCTAGGACAATCAACCTAGATGGACACTGGAGGGGATGTTCAAAAAACATGTATGGTTTAATATTAGGTTTATAGCAGGTACAACCATCTGTCAGGTATGGATCAGGGCACATACAAAGGTTCCTTGTGTTGTCCTACATCACTGTGTATATCCTTGCACCCATGTGTTGTCCTAGGAACCCCAAACACCCTAGCCTGCAGACTGTGAGCGGGACAGGGTCATAAAGGTGAAAGTGGCAGGACCTATTCAAATGTCCCTATGACCTTAGGTGAACCTGGAAGACTCTTAAATACTAGACTTCTCTACACATCGGAGAAGTCCTTCACAGTGTTTGTAGAGGGAGTACCGAATTGAATGGTTTTTGCAACCAGAGTGTATTTTCTTCTGAGTACCATGTGGGTTAAGTTGTGACAGGAGTTTGGATTCCATACTTAGAGGGAGGATAGACTGTATCAGACACACAGGTAATACAACCACATGGATGGCCATGTTGGTACCTAGGACTCCAAGAGGTGGTATGCCCCTAGACAATAGGATAAAGTTATAAAGGACATACCCGTTTAGGCTATAGGGCTGCCCCAACAAAGTAGAGTAACCTAGGATAGCCTCCTATTTGATTCCTGAACTTAGGAACCTGTCAAAGGGGCCAACACACTAGGTGATCAGATACCAAAGTGGCAGGTCCTGAGAACAGGACATCTCCAAGACAGTACTGCTGGATATTGCCTAGGACCAATTCCTGGTTCTATGATAAATAAGGGATGTGCCCACTGGATTCACTAGAGATTCTCTGGGTGTTCCCATCTTGAATCAGTAATACAGGCATATGAACTCATGTATCCTTGAGATACAGATAGGCAATTGCTCTGTTGAGAGGTTGGGACACCATTAGTCAAATCTGGACAGGGGTCCTGAGCATTAGGAAAACTGAGTAGTAGACTTGGGTTCAAACCTATACTGAAGTGCTGTTTTGAGGCCCAAAAACCTAAGACAGTGTAGTATCAAACCAAGGCTGATTTCATACCCTGAAAATCAGTCTACTACACACACATGGTAGTGAGAACCAGCCCCAAACTGAAAACCTAAGGTTGCTATCAAACGGGGTCAGAATTATGGGTAAATGGCAGTAACAGATAGTTAGAGTAGAGTAGCAGATAGAACTTAAGTGTTAGACCCCTGCACACAAGAAAGTCTGAGACCCAGTGCATGGACCACGTTCAAGAAGACTACCAGGTAGAGTAGCTTATATACCAAAGAGATAGGTGTTTGCCATTAAAATTGTTTTGATTGAAATTTTAATACAAACAGAACAGTATTATAATGTAGGACTTAGATGTAGTCCTAGGAGTACACTTTTGTTTAAGCTGGGTCCTTAGTGCCAATGGAGCGAGTGGTAATGCGTTGACTCCGTTGACCGGCTGACGACGATTATCGGTTCTCTGAAGGTATTGATTGCTCTGGGTGCTGGAGCTTGCTGAGAGGAGGAAGACGTTGAGTGTCTAGAACTGCCTCTCCGGTGATTCTCTGCTGTGGATTCTCTCTGTGTTGTGAGTCTCGTCTGTGTGTGAAGGAGATGATCCTTCTATTTATAGTTTTGCAGGCTGGCTGCTCATGCGCGCATGTAGGATGCGCCGGTGTGGGGACGCCACGTGGAGGTTGCTGATGGAGGTGCATGGATGCTGCACCCTGATCGAGGGGGAGAACTCTTCATACTACTGTTGTGAGCCGGCACGTAGCAGAGAGAAGATCTTTCCGTTGCTGAAATCTTGGATGAGTTGAGTCAAAGGACACGTGTCGTCGACTCATGGTTTGAAGATCTCGAATTTGGTGGAGAGGAGTGATCTGGTGGGCTACGCCTTGGATTGGGCGCAGGAGGAGGCTGCGGCTCATAACCTTTAGGAGTTACAAACCATTTGGGGTTCATGGCTTTTGAGGCGCATGCAGGCAACTTTCCTTCTGTCTTTCGGGATCAGAGAGCAGTCTGAGGCGCATGGCTTTTGAGGCGCATGCTGATTTGGACGCATGGCCGTAGAGGCGCATGCTGATGGTGGAGTGGCCACGTGGCAGTAGCCGTCGAAATAAAGTCATGATGATGCTGACGTTGTCGACGCTTCGTTTTCTGAACTGTTCAGACTTTGGAAGGCGTGCTGCCAACTCTGTCAGTTCAGCATTTAATGTTGGTGACGTTCGATGGACAGCTGAGTGGACGCGTCGGTTGGCGTTCTACTCGGTATGGAGATGTGAGGGAGGGCACATCCTTTGTGATGCGCCGGGTACTGTAGGGCGCGTCTGTGTGATGCGCCTGATGCTGGAGGGCATGTCCGTGTGATACGCTGTCTGGCTGGCGCATCGGACATGTCTTTTAATGATGCGGCTATCTCGCTCTTCGAGTGCTATAAATAGCCGTTTGGCTGAATTCGAAGCGTCCGGTTCATCCATTTAATGTAAATTTATTGCACGGAATTCGGAGGGCCATCCACTTGGCGCGTGGGTTTGATCTGCCCGGCCTATAAATAGTGGCATGGAGAGAAGATTTACTTCTCATTCCCTCACGTACTTCCAACATGAACTTGAACATGCTGGAGCATTCTGTTGACGAAGTGCTCCCGAGGGTGAAGATGAGACACTGTGTTGTTTTCATGCACTTAAAGGTGACTGTTACATCCAAAAGACGGAGTCGAGGGCTTCTGAGGCAGACGGAAGGTGCCTGTTGCATCCAAAGATAGGGATGCTCGGGCCTCGTCTCCGTTGTTCGGGAAGAGCCGTAGATCGGAATGGCGGTGCTAGATTTTCTCTTCCTTCAAAGTGGGTGTCGCCCACTCTGGTTGTGTTGAGAGCTTCCTTGTGCCATGATTTCGATCACGGTCTTCCTTGGGCTTTGGAGGCTCTTTCGAAGCCTCCCCTGGCCACAGCTTTGCCGTGCTCCTCTCTTCCTTGGTTCCAGCTAGAGGGTTAAATGCTTTGTGGAAGCACTTATCCGGTGATCCTGGCTGGAAGAGCGGCGCATAACTGGGCTCTGCTCGGCCAGGTGAGCCTGGCTGGAAGAATTTGGCTGAAGGGATGCACATAGCTGGGCTGGATACCCATAACTGAGCTGCTGAAGATATGGTAGGATGCGCCTGGTTGGAGGCGCATGATGTCTGCTGCGCCTGACTGATGGCGCATGGTGGCTGCTGCGCTTATCTGGAGGCGCGTGGTAGCCGCTGGCTGTAGACTTAGGATCTTTCCTTTGTAGAAATTCTCCTTTGTACAACCTTTTCTAGACATATAATAGACTTTTATATAAAATGAAAAGTCCTTCTTCAAATGTCTATACTTATTGACTTTGCTGTGAAGTTCTTCGTCTGAGTGCTAGCGCATGTAGTGTCTGGCGCATGGGCTTTCTGGTTGTGAAATTCCATGCTTCTACAAGACCCCCTTCAAAGTTTTCAAAACTTTTGAATAAGTTTTGGAATACTTTGAATAAGAAGCATGGAGGTCAGGGTGCATGATTTCTGGGCGCATGCCTGTTCGGGCGCATGCTCTTCTCAGTTAATGATGATGGTGCCTCGGTAACCGAAAAGATTAATGATGATCTTTTGGTTTTATTTGCTGCTATCCTTGTACAGAACCCGAGGCGACGGCTGAGATCATACGTCATCTGTTTACGCGTGCGACCAAGCCCTATAAATAGGTAAGAGTTGGAGAGAGAAAGGGTTTCTTCTCTGTGCCTCTGCTTCTTTAGAGTTTCTTCTTCAAAACCCTAACTTCTCCTTCCTCGAGAGATGGCTCCCAAGACTCCTCGCGGTGCTGCCGGCAAGGGGAAGGAGAAAGCGAAGGAGTCCGCGGAAGTTGCGGCGGCTGTCGTTCCCCGTCGGCCTGTCGAAGTTCGGCCGGAGGTGGTTGGTAAGTCTCATTGTCCGTACGCCAATGCACATAGGCCTTGGGTCTTTAATGATGTGCCGCAGTCTTTGCCCGCCGACGCACATGGGTTTAAACCCTGGTGATGCGCCGAGGCTATACTGCTGACACGCATGGGTTCAAACCCTGATGATGTGCCGAGGCCATACTGCTGACACACATGGGTTCAAACCCTGATGATGCACCGAGGCCATACTGCTGACGCGCATGGGTTCAAACCCTGATGATGCGCCGAGGCCATGCGCATGGGTTCAATCCCTGATGATGCGCCGCAGTTTTCTCCTTTAGACACATTGTGTGTTCTCTTCTGACTTTTTCTGATCTTTTGCTAGTGTCGATGGCAATCCCGCTTTTGAGTGAAGTTTTCTTGGAGGCTGCCTTCAACCAAATAGGAGTAGAGCATAACGAGGAAGTGATAAACCCTGCTCAAGATGCTCTTATGCTGGATCAGCCTCCTGAGAGAATGACCCTAATCCGTGAACAGCAGCATTGGTTCCTCAAACGGATGATGGAGCGTGGAGTCATTAAATCTTCCACATCTGATAAAGTGACCTTCCTGAAGCCTGAGTTCCTGTTTGGAGACCGTCTCACTTCTACTGACTCGTCAGTGCTGAAGGTCAAGGAGGACTGGTTCTTTACTGCGAATGGAGTGCATATGACTGTTAAGCAACTTGAACGTCAGTGGCCTTTGACGTCCTTCTGTCGCCTTGTTTCCCAGAGGAGGATGTCTTGGGAGCTTACCCCTTCTCAGGGGGGAGCGGTGACTGGTGTCATCCAAATTGATTCTACTTCCGACCAAAGGGATGCTTTGACCGTTGTACGGCCTGGGTCTTCTTACACTTGGCGGACTTTACGTCCTGGGAGCCTCTACAGTGATGTACCCATTGATACGCTTGCTTATAGTGCTTCGACTTTTACACATCGTATGTTTTTGATGGAACACTCTTACCCGACAGGAGAGTTTCGGGTGGAGGGTTGGTGCCATTACGTCTCCAAATGGGATAAACTGATGCTCTGGATCTTGTCGCGATTTCGGACTGAGCTCCGAGAGATCGGGTTGACTGCCGCGATCCGTGCTACCCAGGCGGGTGTTGACCTTAATAGGCACATGTTCCTCACACTTCTGGAGATGTTTGATATTCATACCGGGACCTTCTTTACTCCGGTAGGGGAGTTAGGGCTCGTACTTCATGAGATGTATGAGGTGTCTAAACTCCCTTGGGGGTCGGAGCCCTATGAAGAGTACTTTCCAACCAATGAGGAACTTCAGGTCCTGGGGGACAGAGCTGATGAGATGACGGCCGTCTTCAAGGAAGTGGCGAGTCATCATTACTATGTGCAGAAAAGGGATAAAAGTGGGTCGCAGCCCGTGTGACCGCTTGGAGAGATTATGTCTTTAGACAAGACAAAGAGGACTCTTCGAAGTTTTCTACCCGCCGGCGCTCTCTCGTAGCGAGGTGCTGTCCGAAATGAGCACGTTAGGGGAGAAGAATCCCCGAGGAAATGAAGACCAGCAGTCAGATGCAGGCTCCTACAGCTGCTTCTGGAACCTTGCTTATCCAATGTCATCCAAGGCAGTTTTGGTCGCCTATCTGATGATATGGCTCCGGGATTGCGTGTTCGCCGGTGGATCCGGTGCCGTCGAGAGGGTGACTCGAAACTTAATCTTGCCAGCCGTAAAATTGGTCTTCGGCCGGCGCTTGGCTCTCCTCCCCGCAATGGTATGTAACCTGCAGCGAGGTTTGTGAGAGTTGCTGGAAATGTGATTCATGATAGAGGCAAAAAAATAACTTCCCGTGCGCCGAACTGCCGTTTCACTATTTGATGGGATGGCTGATTCTGCATCATCCCAGTGGATGAGCCCAGGCTCGGAAGGAGATTATAAGGCTGAAGATGCATTCCTTCGTCGTTTCCATCGGAGGAGCTGGTCGCATACTGGTGTCCCGGTTTGTAGAAAGGTTTTATCCCGTCTTCAGGGTTGGGAGATCACCAAAGTTGGTCCCATCTATTTGGGTTTTGAGGCCAACGAGGATTTAAGGGACCTAGGCGAAGGTACCACCACTCTGCCTCAATGGGGATTCCGCTGGTTGCAAAGTATCCGGCCGTCCCATCTGGTGTACCGGAACAGGAATCAGTGCTACCTGGAACCGTACTTGCCGAGCCGCTTTGCGCGACAATTTGGTTATGCTCAGATGATGTTGGATAACCCAGTATTACCCTGGGGTATGTTAGAAGTTTGTTGGATGGTGCACGAGCTTGGCATTACTATAATGCCGGATGTACCGGAGCTCGTTTTACGTTGCCCGTCCCCGATCCGTGGCCGCCCATTCTTTACTCGGCTGCCAAATTTTACTGTGTTATGGCTGCCCCGCCCTCCGGATATGACAGGGAGACCAGCCTTATCGCAGGCACCCAGTTAGCAGCGACTGGGGATACGCCAGTGAAGGCCCGGGTATCGTTCGTTAGGGGTGGGTCGTGCCCCTTCCGCATCACAAGCAGAACCCTCGGGCGATCGATCGAAACGATGTGCAGATACAGGGGCTGAATATTTTGTGTCGAAGAAGCAGAAGAAGGCATTGTTACCAACGGTGTCATCGGATTCGGCGTCCGAAGAGGTAAGGACATCCTAAATCTGATTTTGGTTCCGCCACTTACGAGGCCCCATCTTCTTTTGTAGGAGCCGCTAAAAAGAAGACCTCGTACCCCAAAGTCGGGTGGAAGTAGGCGAGAAGAGATGGCGAGCTCGTCTGGAGTGCGTATCCCGCCGACAATGATGTCTCTCATGGAGGAAGATCCGGAGGATACTGTCATCGTGGAGGTTCCGGTATCCCCGGGTTATGTCAGGAGGGAACCTGAGGGTGCAGCAGCTTCCGAGGTGACGAAGGCCACAGCGGAGGCTTCACATATCGAAGGTTTAGCAAGTGTGCAGCTTCCTGGTGATGAAGAGGAATGGAGTTCATCATCTTTCGATGACATCGCTCCGGAGCTGCAGGAGTCTGTTGCGGGGGCAGCAGAAGCAGTGAGAATAGAGGAGAGGGTTGATTCCCCTCCTTGTCATGATGAAGGGAGGTCGGCTAAATCATTGCCAAATCCTTCCTTGGCTTCAACCATGGACATAGAGATGGCTACCGATCAGGCGGTAGCAACAGATTTTGTCCCTGTAGAGGGACTTGAGAAGAATGAGACCCTTCTGCCGGTCTTGTCTCCTGGGGCTGGCCAGGAGATAAATGTTGATCTCCCCGTTTTGCCGGGGGAGGTAGCTGACGCTGATAGAACGTCGGGGGTAGAAGAGGTGGCCGTTGACGTCGGTGATTTCTCCGGGCTTGAGAAGGGTAAGGGTGTGGAACCCTCTGTTGCTCCTTCCACTTGGGGTACTATCACGACACATGTGCCGGCTCCTTCTGTTCCTTCGGCTCCTCGGGCTAGCAGTCTGGCCCCTGTTGATGAAGAGCCTATTGCTGCCGAGGTTCAAACCTCAGATCGAGGTTGGCGGATTCCTCCGGTCCGCAGACTGTAGTAGCTCCTCCAACTCCTGCTATGACGCCGCAGGTGGGCGGATGCCGACGAGTATGTGAAGTTCCTCGTCGAGGGAGTGTACAAAATGCTGGAGAAAGGTGTATCTGCAGTGATGGATGCCAAGGGGAGCTTTGCGACAGCAAAAGCTTTGGCAATGCCTTGTATCGAGCTGATCCGCGTTCACCAAGGCCATGACCATATGGCCGAAATTCTGGAGGTTTCGGTGATTGAGCTGGACGAGCGGCTCGCGGAACTGCAGCGCATCCAACGAAATGACCTCTCTGTCTTGATAGATGCAGAGATAGGGAAGTTGATTGCTGAAATCGAGGCTTCCCATCGAGCCGATGTGAGCAGTTGGGAGCGTAAGTGGCTGGGATTGAGACTGCGACGGAGCAGTTGTCTCAATCTATGAAGAAGACGGAGAAGCGGGCTGCGGTGGATGCTAACATCGCAGAGGTTGATGCTCAGATGCGCCGTCTTGAAGACCAGCGGGCCCAACTTCAACTAGAAGCTGATCGTGTCCTGGCTGAACACGTGGCATTCAAGCAGGAGGAAGCGACTCTTACTCAGCGGACCCTTGCTTTGGCTCAGCAGCGACGACAGCTTGATGAGAAGTATGAGAGTAAAACTTCCGCTGAGGCTGTCGGATTAATGCGTCAAGAAGCCGAGCTCCGAGTCCAGGCGACTGTGGAAACTCGCACTGCCGACCTGAGACGTCGAGTCAGAGAACTCATCCCACCCTGGAGAGGATCGGGGACTGTAGTTTCTCTTCTTTTTATGTGTTTTTGCAACTCTTGCTGGGGAAACAGCGTATTTCTGTACTCCTTTTTTTGAAAAATAAAAAAATACACTATCTTTTTTTTTGTGATGTGTTCTTTTTGATCTCATGAACTTGATGATTTATGTGGACCTATTATCTTTTGCGCACCTTGGTTTTTAGGTACAGATAATAAGTTTGAAGGAACCAACATGTTTGCTCAGAGGTAATGTGGACATGGCAATCAATAGGTTCAAATGATAGAATCTTCCTACTCAGAGGTATTTATGGACGTGGTAGGAATGATCCTGGGGGATACGCTGAACAACTCAGAGGTAATGTGGACGTGGAAGTTCTGCGATCAATGTACGACAACACAGGCGTTGTTTGTACGGGATGTTTACTCAGAGGTAATGTGGACGTGGTAAACATGAAGGATAGCGTAAGCTCACGAAATGTAAGGTTCCGCTTTGTAGGATGTAGAGAGACAACTCAGAGGTAATGTGGACGTGGTTATCTTTCTACGGAAGGATGCCACGGAACAGCTGGGTTCCGGAAGCGTTTGATTTTGTGAAAAGAGGTTGTTTGGGGAAATACATGTCTTGGAGGATGTCAAGAATAGTACTTCTTTAGAAACTTGCCGTTGATGGGCATTATGAACAAGTCCCCATTGGGTTTGGCGAGGCGGTAAGCACCGTTTGAGTATACCGTCTCAATGATGAAGGGTCCTTCCTATTTGGGCTCGAACTTCCCTGGTGTCTTGTGAGTTAACACCATTGGCCTTCTGACTGCTAAAACCAGGTCGCCAACTTGGAAAGTTCTTTGCTTGACCTTCTTGTTGAAAGCCTGTGATATACGGGCTTGGTAAAGTTCGATGCGTTGTTGAGCTAGGAGACGCTTTTCGTCAAGTGCCTCCAGTTCCCGCAGACGACGACGTTGATTGTCTTCTTCTGTGAGTTTGTTTGTGATCGCTACTCGGAGTGAGGGGATCTGGATCTCGAGAGGCAGTACCGCTTTGCTCCCGTAGACCAGGGAGAATGGTGTGTTGCCTGTTGGGGTCCGTACCGTTGTGCGGTAGGCCCAAAGACATTTGTCGAGCTTTTCGTCCCAGTCGCGTTTGTTGGATGACACGACCTTTTTGAGCAGCCTGACAATAGTTTTGTTGAACGCCTCGGCCAATCCGTTTGCTGCCGGATTGTAGGCGGTTGAGGCCACGTTTTGAATGCGATTCTTGTCACAGAACCTGCTGAAAATGTGGCTGATGAACTGGGGACCATTGTCATGAGTGATTCGCCTGGGTACTCCGAAACGGTAAATGACATGGTGTTTGATAAAGCTGACCACCCTAGAGCTTTTTACTTCCGCTAGTGGGACTGCTTCCGCCCATTTGGAGAAGTAATCGGTGATGGCCAGGATGAAACGATGTCCTCTTGATGAAGGAGGGGTGATTGGTCCTACAATGTCCATGCCCCAGGCTTCGAATGGCCAGGAGGCGACTGTAGGATGTAGAGGTTCAGACGATGTATGTATGAAGTCTGCATGAAGTTGGCATGCATGGCACTTCTTAGCATATTCCTCTGCGTCGGCGGCCATGGTTGGCCAGTAGTAGCCCATACGTCACAGTCGATCTTGCAACTTAGGACCTGGTTGGTGAGCTCCGCAAGTTCCGTCATGAGCTTCTCGAAGAGCTTCGGCCGCTTCTTCGTTAGACAGGCATCGAAGGAGAAGCCCGTCGAAGGAGCGTCGGTACAGCGTTTTAGTGGCTGTATCGTAGTAGAATCGAAGAGAGCGTCTCGTGACTGAGACGGCTTCCTTCGGGTCTTCCGGAAGGATTCCGTAGACGGCGAAGTCGATGAACGGGAATCTCCAGTCTCGGACATTAACATCGGTGTTTGTCGGCACGGCGTGAGCCATTTGCAAACATAGGTTGTTTCTGGGACAAATCAAGTCTCGGCCAGTTACCGTGACATAGTGTTGAGTCCCAAGGGGCGCGGCCATGAGGCTGCGAGGCCAGCCAGAGCGTCAGCCTCCAAGTTTTGTAGACGGGGTACATGTTCGATGAAGAACCCAGTAAAGGTTGAAATGATGTTCAATGCAACTTCATGGTAAGGGATCAAATCTTCATGGCGAACCTCGTATTGCCCCGAATCTGGTTTACGACGAGTTTCGAGTCGCCGTAGGCTTCCAGATGATCCATCCCCAGCTGTTGTGCTAGCTGGAGTCCCATGACGAGTGCGTTGTACTCAGCAACATTGTTGGAGCACGGCTTCGAAAGAGAGTATGCGCGCTGGATGACCAGCTGATCGGGGGAGACCAAGACTACCCCCACTCCTGCGGTGATTTGGCCGTTGGGGCCCGTTCTTGAAGCGCCATCGAAGAACATCCGCCAAACGGGGCTTCCTTCAGTGGCGTTTGATTCTTGGACTTCATCCGGGATGTCTTCATAAAGTTTTGAAGATTCTGGGATGGGGTGTGCAGCTAAAAAGTCAGCCAGAGCCTGACCCTTGACCGCCTTCTGCGGGACAAACACCATGTTGTATGGCGTTAGTAGGATCGCCCATGTAGCCAGCCGGGAGTTTAATGAACCTGGCTTCGTCATGAGAACTCTGAGTGGATTGACTCGGGAGATGACGTGAATTATCTGGCCCGAAACGTAATGACGAGTCTGAATGGCAAACACCAAAGCCAAGCACTCCTTTCAACGGGGTTGTACCGGTGTTCGGCCCCGATGAGTGTTCGACTGAGGTAGTAGATTGCTTGCTCGTAGCCTGTATCGCTGTTTTGAGCCAGTAAAGCGCCGAGGGAATGATCCATGGCACGAACGTAGAGGAGGAATGGTTTGCCGACGACAGGTGCCACTAGGACTGGCGGGCTTGTCAAGTAAGCCTTGATGTCGTCGAAAGCCTTTTGGCACTCCTCTGTCCAGACGTAAGAGACTCCCTTCTTCATGAGCTGAGTAAAGGGTTGACATTTACCGGAGAGGTTTGCTATGAACCTCCGGATGTATGCCAGACGTCCCTGTAAGCCCCGAAGTTCTCGAAGGTTCTTCGGAGGGTCCATGTTGAGGATGGCTTTAGTCTTCTCAGGATCAACATGAATGCCTTTCGCTGTGATGACAAAGCCCAAGAATTTGCCGCTAGAAACCCCAGGAAGGATTTAGAGGGGTTCATTTTGAGTTGATGTGCCCGCATGAGATCGAAGACCGTCTTCAGGTCCTGTAGGTGATCTCCTTTGAGGCGGCTCTTGACTGCGATGTCGTCAACATAACACTCAACTGTCTTGCGAAGATGTTGACGGAAGATGGTACTCATCGCTCGTTGGTATGTTGCACCGGCATTCTTCAAGCCGAAGGGCATTACTGTGTAGCAAAAACACCTTTCGGAGTCCTGAATGACGTGTGTTTTGCGTTATCGGGGAACATCTTGATTTGATTGTAGCCTAAATACCCGTCCATGAAGGACATGCGTTCAATGCCACATGTGTTGTCGATCATTACATCGGTGATTGGGAGCGAGAATTCATCCTTCGGGCAAGCAGAGTTGAGATCCCTGAAGTCGATACAGACTCGTATCTTCCCGTTCTTCTTGGTGACAGGGACGACGTTGGCTACCCAGTCCGGGTGTTGTTCCTCACGGATGAAGCCACTGGTCAAGAGCTTGTCCACCTCCTGATCGATGGCATTCATGATGTCCGGGCGGAAGCGTCGCTGTTGTTGTTTGATAGGTTTGGCATCTGGTAAGATGTTCAACCTATGCATCACGATCTGTGGATCGAGACCCGGCATGTCTTCGTAGCTCCAGGCGAAGACGTCAATATAATCTTTAGCCAGTTGGACTAAAGATTCTCGGTCTTCTCCTTCCAAGCTTTTGCTGATAAAGATGGGTTTAGAAAAAGACCCATCCCCGAGGTCGATCCGCTCGACTTCATCTTCGGTGGGAGGTTCTCGTAACTCAAAACGAGACTCCATTGTTTCCTAGGCGTTGAGCCCAGGGTTCCTCTTCGAAGGGTTCCGACGGTTGGTCTTCGCCTTCATCTTTCTGAGGTTGCACCGATGTCATGTTAGCTGACAGCACTTTCCTAAAGACTGATCCGATACTGGTATCGGAATCCCACGTCGATGCTTCAGACGAGTGGGAATGTTCTATGTCTTCTGCGTCTGAACTCTCTGGAGTTGATGGCGGCGTGACATAGCCTAACCCCCGTCGAGTCCGATTATAGTAATCCTGTAGCTTTCCATTGGGCATCGAAAGCCGGACAGGGAGATGCCGACCCTTGCCGTAGTTTAGGCCTTTATTGCTTTTCAGGTCGTAGCCCATCTTTTGGATGATGCGCTTTGCTGTATCCGTATACCGATAGACTTGTACTCTGCCGGTATCAGGTTCGGGCTCGATTGACGGGAGGTCCTGATGACGCTAGACTTTGCCCGAGATGATGGTGCCTTCGTCTCGACTTCATGGGGGGATTATGAAGACTCCTTGAGACGGGGCCACTCGATTATGGTGGACGGTCGTTATTTGTGTTTGCAACGACCGTAGAGCATTGTCTAATGTATACATGGCATTCCAGTGTGGAAGACAAGAATAATTGAAAGACACTCTATTATTGATAAAGTGCGAGATTTTATCCCTTGGGATTACATTGTCTAAGGAGGGTGCGTCTACATCAGCAGAGTATATTCGCCAAGCTCCTCATCTGTAAGCACTGGGGCCGGATCAGGAGAGTCCTCACCGCTCTGACTTTGGGGTCTGAGAGGGTTATGTGAGCCCTCTCCGGCATTTTGGATGACTGCGGCGGCTTGCCTTTAAGACGCACCTTGAGAGGTGCCTCGGTTGCGCCTCCGATGAGTGGCGCCTTCCCTTGTAATTTTACCACCAGGGGAGCCGCTGTTTGAGGTGGCTTTCCCTTGAGGCGTATCTTCAGGGGAGCTTCGTGAATCGGTGCTTTCCTGATAGCTTGATGCTCATTGGAGGCGCCTTCTGGAGAGGCTTGCCCTTCAATCGGATTTTTAAGGGGGCGTCGGGAGTCATTTCGGGCTCCAAGTCCGGCTCTGTTGCCATCTCTGCTTCATCATCGGCGTCGTTGGCTTCCTCCTCGTCAAGTGGCTTGTACAAGTCGGAATCGGTGAAGTAGGCCTCAATCCCTTTGAAGGGATCGATATCTGCAAACTCCGTCCGGATGACGCCGTTGGTGGATACATATTTCATGCATTGGTGGAGCGTGGAGGGCACCACCATGTACTCATGTAACCATGGTCGTCCGAGTAAGATGTTGTAGTTGACCTCGACATCCACCACATAACAAGTCACCTCAATTTTGAGACTGCCGATGTGACACTTCAGCCGGATCTTGCCCAGTGGCTCACTCTTGCTAGCGTTGAAGCCACTGGTCGTATTGGAGGGCGCCAGCCGGTACATTGGGATCCCCAGCTTTGATAGCAGCGCCTTTGGAATGATGCTTAGGGAAGACCCCGGATCGATCTGAATCCTGCTCACCTTTACCGAACCGATGTACCCTGTGTAATACAATGGTCGGTTATGTCGGTGATACTTGAGCAGCATGTCTTGTTGGGTAAAAGTTATGTTTGGGATAACTTCATCCGCACAATGACAGTGTGCACAAGTAGTTGGGAGGTCTTCAGGCTGCTTGATTTGACTGAGAAAGGATTCGGCATCCTTCAGAGCTTCGCAGAGAGCTTCTCGGGAGTCCTTGAAGAGATGCAGGAGCTCGAACAAAGACAAGCGTGCAGGAGTACTGGCCAGTTGTGCCAGAATGTCAAAATTGTGGGGCTTGGCTAGCCCCGAAGCATTTTCTTTCCGCAGAGGTCTGTCGAAACGGGCCTCCACTTGCTTTTGTTTATTGGCTGCTGAGGGTTTGGATGGATCCTCCTCAGGGATGGTGCCAGGAGGCACCACTTCGGCGGCAGCTTCACCGGGCTGGGAGTTCTGTTGTGCACGCGTCTGCACAGGAAGCCTCTTCCGTTGAAGAAGAGACCGTACGGCAAGACTTGATCTTCCTGTCTTTTGCTTTGGAGGTAGGGTGTACCTCCGGTTGAGTTACTTCGGAGACGAGGTCGGGGTGAACCCAGAGGACCTCTCCTCGAGATGTGGTGAGTGGGACAAGTCCATCACATTGTCACGGGTGGGTGGCAAGTTCACCACCTCCATTGTCGCCTTAGGGATGGGGACGACGCCATCTTGTGTGGTAGTCGGCGGCAAGGTGCCGAACTGAAGTGACATCACATTAGCTGACACCGTCTTCTCTTCGTAGTCGACGGAGATTACATCCGCATTGATCATACGCTGGATGTAATTTTTGAGGACGTAGCAGTCCTTGGTCGGGTGTCCGACAAACCGATGGTAGTGACAGTACCTCGGGTTGTCCACTTTCCCGACTTCATCGGGCCGCTTCGGGTCCGGAAGCTTGATCTTGTCACCCTGCTTCAGTACCTCAAAGAGTTGTAGGGTGTCGTCATCATTGAATGAATAAACCTCCTTGGGTCTCGGTGCCAGTAGAGGCTTTTGAGTAGGCGCAGATGCGCCCTTCGAGGCATTAACAGTCAATGCCTGTTTTCCCTTTGTTTTTCGTCCGGAGTTGTTGATTGCGGACTTTTTCCCCTTATCGTCAAAGGCGGGGAAGCTAATACCCAGAAGACGTGCATTGGCCACCTTCTTCTCTGCAGCTTCAGCTTCGATGATTAGGGAGCTCCAGTCGGGAGGGGGAGTAGAGTTAAGCCAGAGCTTTACTACAGGCAGCATGTTCATACTGCAAGCGGAGAGAAGCGCATGCTCTGGCATGCCTGGAGGTAGCCTGAAGCAGGCCTGATGGAAGCGTTCAATGAATGCCCGAACCGTTTCCTTGTCCTTCTGGCGTATCTCAATGAGAGACGCCATCGTCATGTCCTTCCCACCGTCGTAGAAGCGGTCGAGGAAGAGGCGTGTCAGGTCGTCGAAGGACGATATAGAATTATCGGGGAGGCTGCAGTACCAGTCATACGCCACCCCTTTCAGGGCCCCAACAAAGATGCTGGTGAGGAGCGCATCCTCCTTCGGAAGATGCCCTGTCTGCGACTGGAAGTACGTCAGGTACCGTCATGGAGAGTCCTTTCCGTCATACGGCGTGAGTGTTTGTGGTTTATACTTTGGGGGATAAACCACCTTGTTCCACTCAAGGGGATAAGGCTGGGGAATGCCCATCTTCTGGCGCTCCTCTGCCTGTTCTTGGACTCGAAGCGCTCCGTAGATCTTTGATCATTTCGACCACGTCCTCCGTGGAGCTAGGAGTCGGGGAAGGAGGTACCACCTGGAGTGGAGCGTTTGAGGGCTCCGACGTCCGGGGTGCTTCTGTGTCTGAGGGTGTCCGTTGGAGGGGCACACTCGACTCTCCATTGGCTCCTGGGTCGGGACCATTTGAAGGTGTCCTGATCAAGGCCGACCGCATCTCAAACACTGCTTGAGTCAGTGCTTGCATTGAGGCAGAGAGGGTTTTGAGTCCTCCCTCTAGCGAGTCTATGTGCTGGACAATGTCCTGTGGCGGCGCATCAGTCTCAAGATCACCCCCGATCATGTATACTGTCATGACACGGCTGGCAGTGGATGGATTAGTTGAGGCTTCGCTCTCAGCCTCGCTCTCATGTGGGGGAGTCACTTCTCCTGGTGTTTGGCCCCCAGCCACATTCTGGAGTTTGTCTTCGACAGGCGCCTCTGCAAGGGCCTGACTGCCCTCAGCTTTGTCTTGAAGGGCCTCTTCGTTTCCAGCACTACCCCCGGCGGTGTCCTGGAGGACATCGTCATTTTGAGGGGCTTCAGGGAGGCCATCTTCGCCTTGATGAAGATCCGTCGCAGCTGTGCTTTGGACATCTTCGTCTTCGGAAGGAGGCTCGACAAGGGTCTGGCTACCCCCAGCTTCCTCCAAGAACTTCTTCCTCGATCGAGTGCCTTCGAACACTCCAGAGGTCGAGACAGCTGCCTTGGTTTTCCTCGGCTGGCTTTTGGATGAAGACGAGGAATTGGCAGTCGTCTTCCGGACAGATGAGGAGTTGGAGATCACGTTGCATGAAGCAACCTTTAGCTCCTCTTCTGCTGACACCTTCGTCCCAAGACGATGTCGGAGGGGTGTCGATGACTGTAGCCGTTGGAAGACCGACTGCTTTGGCGGTACTGCCGTCTTGCAACAGCAGTTGATGGTGACCACTGCACAAGTGTGCCCCGTGAGAGGCGCATCATGCTTGTTGGTCAACTCTCCTGACCGGCGCTTGTGAGTGATCACGTTGCGCAGGTAGTTGGAGGAGAGTGCTACCCTTACACCCCTCTCAGGCGCATGGCAGGGCCAAGCGCCGGGGTGGTCGGGTGAGTGCTGCGCCCCCTGATCTAATACCAAGCAGGCATCACGATCAGTAGGGGGAACCACAGCATTTGAAGTGACTTGAACGGACCTCAAACGCACAACCAGAGGAGGCGCGGGAGTTCAAGACCACTGAGTTTGCCTCTCTCGGCTTGGTTGTGCACGCAGTGAATGCGTCCAAGCGAGATGAGGACTTTGAAGGTCGACTCGTTGTTGGTGCAGAAGCACTTGAGTCAACCTTGTACAGCTTGCCATCGGCAGCACGTGTGATTGTAAGCGCGTGCCTCTGGCCGGCTGCTGGCATAGCACGTTTGTGGCGCATGGCCCGTGCCGCCTTGGATTTCTTCGTACCCGCCCGCTGGGGCGCATAGTACTCAGCATCCAAATTCTCCTCGCCATTACAGCGAGTGAGTCTGTCAAAGACAGAGGCTCTTTGTGGCGCATCAGAAGTGATGCGCGGGGCATTGGCTGCGCCCCTGCTCCGTCGACGTATCTTCCTCGCCTGAGAGGAAGATGGCTGGGGAACGTGGTCAGCCGCACGCTTCCCGAGAAATGCGCTGCATCAGCGGGCGCACCTTAACTGCTGAGGACGTCAGCAGGAAGGGAAGGTTGGACGGGCGCATCCCCTTCAACGGTGGTGCCTGAGGCGTCGACTTTGCGCACCCAGACTGCGCAGGTCTTCTTCGGCTTCGACAGCCGCTTCGAAGGACTCGCACTTCCTTCAGAAATGAACTCCTCGTACGCCTGTTGATTGAGGCGTACTACCAGCGTCTTGTGGGAGGAGCCCACCTTCACGTCGTCGGCCTGTGACACAACCTTCTCGGTAGAGAGAGAAAGAAGTCCCCAGCAGAGTCGCCAGCTTGTTTGCCATTAAAATTGTTTTGATTGAAATTTTAATACAAACAGAACAGTGTTACAATGTAGGACTTAGATGTAGTCCTAGGAGTATACTTTTGTTTAAGCTGGGTCCTTAGTGCCAATGGAGCGAGTGGTAATGCGTTGACTCCGTTGACCGGCTGACGACGATTATCGGTTCTCTGAAGGTATTGATTGCTCTGGGTGCTGGAGCTTGCTGAGAGGAGGAAGACGTTGAGTGTCTAGAACTGCCTCTCGGTGATTCTCTGCTGGATTCTCTCTGTGTTGTGAGTCTCGTCTGTGTGTGAAGGAGATGATCCTTCTATTTATAGTTTTGCAGGTTGGCTGCTCATGCGCGCATGTAGGATGCGCCGGTGTGGGGACGCCACGTGGAGGTTGCTGATGGAGGCATGGATGCTGCGCCCTGATCGAGGGGGAGAACTCTTCATACTGCTGTTGTGAGCCGGCACGTAGCAAAGAGAAGATCTTTCCGTTGCTGAAATCTTGGATGAGTTGAGTCAAAGGACACGTGTCGTCGACTCATGGTTCGAAGATCTCGGATTTGGTGGAGAGGAGTGATCTGGTGGGCTGCGCCTTGGATTGGGCACAGGAGGAGGCTGCGGCTCATAACCTTTAGGAGTTACAAACCATTTGGGGCGCATGGCTTTTGAGGCGCATGCAGGCGACTTTTCTTCTGTCTTTCGGGATCAGAGAGCAGTCTGAGGCGCATGGCTTTTGAGGCGCATGCTGATTTGGACGTATGGCCGTAGAGGCGCATGCTGATGGTGGAGTGGCCACGTGGCAGTAGCCGTCGAAATAAAGTCATGATGATGCTGACGTTGTCGACGCTTCATTTTCTGAACTGTTCAGACTTTGGAAGGCGTGCTGCCAACTCTGTCAGTTCAGCATTTAATGTTGGTGACGTTCGATGGACAGCTGAGTGGGCGCGTCGGTTGGCGTTCCACTCGGTATGGAGATGTAAGGGAGGGCGCATCCTTTGTGATACGCCGGGTACTGTAGGGCGCGTCTGTGTGATGCGCCTGATGCTGGAGGGCGTGTCCGTGTGATGCGCTGTCTGGCTGGCGCATCGGACATGTCTTTTAATGATGCGGCTGTCTCGCTCTTCGAGTGCTATAAATAGCCGTTTGGCTGAATTCGAAGCGTCCGGTTCATCCATTTAATGTAAATTCATTGCACGGAATTCGGAGGGCCATCCACTTGGCGCGTGGGTTTGATCTGCCTGGCCTATAAATAGTGGCATGGAGAGAAGATTTGCTTCTCATTCCCTCACGTACTTCAAACATGAACTTGAACATGCGGGTACATTCTGTTGACGAAGTGCTCCCGAGGGTGAAGATGACACACTGTGTTGTTTTCGATGCACTTGAAGGTGACTGTTACATCCAAAAGACGGAGTCGAGGGCTTCCGAGGCAGGCGGAAGGTGCCTGTTGCATCCAAAGATAGGGATGCTCGGGCCTCGTCTCCGTTGTTCGGGAAGAGCCGTAGATCGGAATGGCGGTGCTAGGTTTTCTCTTCCTTCAAAGTGGGTGTCGCCCACTCGTTGTGTTGAGAGCTTCCTTGTGCCATGATTTCGATCACGGTCTTCCTTGGGCTTTGGAGGCTCTTTCGAAGCCTCCCCTGGCCACAGCTTTGCCGTGCTCCTCTCTTCCTTGGTTCCAGCCAGAGGGTTAAATGCTTTGTGGAAGCACTTATCCGGTGATCCTGGCTGGAAAAGCGGCGCATAACTGGGCTCTGCTCGGCCAGGTGAGCCTGGCTGGAAGATGCTGAAAGAATGCTGAGTGAAGCTGACGAGGATGAGCATGGTTGGAGGGTGCATGATAGGTCTGCTGCGCCTGACTGATGGCACATGGTGGCTGCTGCGCTTATCTGGAGGCGCGTGGTAGCCGCTAGCTATAGACTTAGGATCTTTCCTTTGTAGAAATTCTCCTTTGTACAACCTTTTCTAGACATGTAATAGATTTATATAAAATGAAAAGTCCTTCTTCAAATGTCTATACTTATTGACTTTGCTGTGAAGTTCTTCGTCTGAGTGCTAGCGCATGTAGTGTCTGGCGCATGGGCTTTCTGGTTGTGAAATTCCATGCTTCTACAATAGGGAGTAACAGGAAGTAGGTACCTGTTGCCTAGAGACAGGGATGGACTTTGTGAAGTGTTGCATAGAGACTCCCTGTCCAAGTGTGACAGGTTGTTTGACTAAGACACAGATTAGTACTTGTATCAAAAAAAACCTTAGTTGAAGGGTTCCCTTGTACCAGTCAATAGAAGACCAGATCAACCTATAACTGGGATACCACAGGGGTACAGGGGTTCAACACTAGAGTGTGGTTTCCTCACATCGGAACTGAACATAAGTCAAAGTGACTTTATGGGTACCAGTCCAGGAGGGTTAAAATCTTTAAACATATAGACTACCAAGATTGGCATTAGCCTTGGTGTAATGGGTCAGGCTCTGTAGATAGTAGATTTGTGATCACTTTGAGTTAGGAACCATTTATGAAACAATTATGCTGTGTATAAGATATGACTCAACTGTCATTTACCCATAATCAAGTATTAGGAAGAATTGATGCTAGTCCTTCCTAAGGTATAATTCAACTGATGACATAAGTAAATAGGGTAGACAATGAATCAATGAAGTAAATTGTAGTTAGAACACAAAACCTTCACATTGAATTGTATCATGACTCTGTGGTTCTTTAAATAGGATTTGGATCTCGATTTGGATACTGACCAGTGCAAGCAGCCCGGGACGCCAGGCGAGTACAGTTTATTGTTTGTTTTTATTATTGATCTTACTATACATCAATGATTAGTCGATAGATGTGTGATTCCGTTTTATGTTTCATTTCTTGTCGTGTCAGGAGAAGTGAAGTACAACGATGTGTGATCTGACCTAGACCGTGTAGACCGTGATCTTTATTTTATTTACATCTTGTAGACCGTGTAGATCATGATTATCATTATTACTGCATTTAAACTGTGTAGATCATGAATACTATTTTGTAGACAGTATTTCTTTATTGTAATATTTTTTTGTAGACCGTGCAACTGTAGACCGTGTAACTTTAAACCGTGTAGACCGTGTCGCATAATTGTCCCGAGACCGATCACATATCAAAGGTACTTACGTCGGTCAGTTGGTGAGTATTTGGTGTATTTCTTTTCTGCTCTTATTTATTCAGTTTATTTATCTTTCTTTATTTTATTTTATGAATTATATGTCTAAAGGCTAACCCCTGTTTTATAGTCATGTTCATATATTGGAACTGCACTCAGTGAATTGTACTCGCTCCATCCTGACTGGGTAACCAAACAAATTTTAGGTGATGGCGATGAGATCGTGTGTCCAGAGGAGTATGGCCCGTATTTGGGAGATGCCTTAGAGACGAACCTTATTTATCAGGAGGATTATGCAGCATCTGATCCCGCTGTTCTGTCTTAGACATTTTGTTAGTGCTGAGACCTTGTACTGGATTTATGTGATGAGTTGAGACATGTACTAGAGATTACTTTGATTTTAGATTTTCATTCATTGTGAGACGATCTATTTTATTCATGACAGGCTGAGTTGAGATTTAGACTTAAATACCTCCTTGTGATATTTTACTGTGTGGTTGTTCATCATATTGTTAAAGTGTTCTACCGCCGACTCTCCGGCGTAGGCTGGGCGTGTACACGGTTCTTGCCCAAATACTGGGTGCGGGTCGTGACATATTTTATGGGGCCCATACAGGTTATCGTTTTACAAGACCAGCGAAACCGTGGTAGTACTAAGATAGTCGTACTACTGCGGGCCTGTGACTAGGACTAGGAATAGGGACCTAAGGAATGTCTTCGTAAATTAAAAATTTCGTCATTGACTTCTATATCTGATTTCAAGTATCTTATGCATCCTGTTTGAATCATTCTATCGTCTAATAATTTCTTTGTTTTCAGCAAATGGACCCACAGGACATGAATAATGCCGCACTGAACACGCCACCGGTAGCTGGCGGGTTTTTCAGCTATGAGACTCCTCCGACTCAGGGAGGCCAGCTTACTCACCAGGGTATACCGGCCCAGCCACAGTACTCGAGGTTCCGCAGGGATGACATTCTATCTCCACCACAGTTCCCTCCACAGACGCCAGCACCAGCACCCATTCCTCCACCGGCACCAGCAGTTTATCCACCACCTACTATGCTTCCAGCCCCAACCATGTATTTTGTGCCTACGATGCAGCAGACTCCCTATATGTACCCAGCACCTACTATGCATCCCGTGCCAGCAATGTACCCGGCACCTACACTGCCCCCGCCACCAGCCCTGGACAATATTACCATGCGGAATTATGCAATAGCAGGCCAACATCTTTCGCGATACCTTGCGAGAGGTTCTCCAACAGAGGGATGCTCCCCGACAGCAACCGGGGAATCCCAAACACTTCATGGACTTTAGGCCCATGTCGTTCTATAGGACAGAGGGGTTCGTCTATGCTAATGAATGGCTAGAGAACATGGAGAGGTATCTGAAGATGGCCCGAATCCCGAAAGATCTGAAGATAGAGTCAGTCAGTGGACAGCTTTTCGACATTGTGCGGACATGGTACCAAGGCGAGCCCCGCTTTCTGCTCCAAAAGTAACTTGGGAGGAGTTCAAGCGGCTGTTCAAGAAAAAGTTCTGTCCATATGTAGCACGAGAGGCGCTAGTGAGCCAGTTCGAGCATCTGGAGCAAGGCAATCTCACCGTTGACGAGTACATATCAGAGTTTTCACGCCTCAGTCGTTTTGCGGAGAACTTAGTCAGCACCCCGGAAGACAAAGCACGGCGGTTCAGGAAGGGATTATCGTACGAGATTCGCTTAGCCATCGCCACCAGCCGAGCTACTATCTATGAGAAAATTCTGGAGGTCGCAAGCATGGAGGAAGAATTGAACTACAGGCCGAAGAGGAGTCGAGACACTTTTGGCGGAGGCAGCCATCAACAAACACATGCGAAGCGTCCACAGATGCAGCCAAGGACCTTCCAGTACCAGCAACAATTCCAATCCATCGATAAAGCCCCAGCACATCAGCAGCACCGAGGTCTGGCCAGAGCCCAGACACAATAGACGCAGAGGCAGTTCCAGCAGGCCTCGCGTTGTACCTTTTGCGGGAAGAACGGACACGTTTGGGACGATTGCAGAGAAAGACTTAGATCGTGTTTATACTGCAGATCACCTTCACATCAGCTGAAGGATTGCGCAGTAGCTTCCAACCGAGCAGGACGAGAGACAGCTCTAGCACAGAAAGGACCAGCTGCCCCATAGCCGCGAGGACCACCGCTGCCCACTCAGCAGCAGCGGTTCGCTCAGCACCAGCAGAGAGGAGCACCCCAGCAGGGCCGAGCTTTTACTATGGTTATTGAGAGCCCAAGCCCACACCAGATGTGATAGCAGGTTCCATACTTCTCGATTATATTCTCGCTATAGCTTTGTTTGATTCCGGTACATCCTATAGTTTTATCTCTGTAGCTTTTGTATTCAAGCATAGTATAGCGTCGGTAGCTTTGGGTGGTAGTTGCAAAATTATGACAGGCGGAGGCGTTATCCTATTCAAGGATATTTGCATGAGGTGGTGCATCACCTTGGGAGGTAGGGAATTGTGCACCAACTTACTCGTAATGCCACTACCGAGTTTCGACATCGTCCTCGATATGGATTGGTTGAGTAAGAATTTTGCCAGTATAGACTACCACCGAAGATGTGTTGTATTCAGTCCTCCGGAGGAACCGACATTCGAGTTCGCGAGAGGAGCAGTCGGGCAACAGCACGAAGCTATTTGCGGAGCTATGATCGAGGGAGAGGAGATCCCACATCCTATCATCACGGAGTTCGTGGATGTTTTTCCCGAAGACTTGCCAGGATTGCCGCCAGACAGGGACATCAAGTTTGCTATTGATCTAGTGCCAGGCGCAGAACCAACGGCACAACTGTTATATCGGATGGACAACAAGGAGGCTGAAGAATTGAAGAAGCAGATAGACGAATTACTAGAAAAAGGGTTCATCAGGGAGAGTTCGTCGTCATGGGGCTCCCCTGTCCTTTTTGTGCCGAAGAAGGACGGTACGATGCGAATGTGCATCGACTACCGAACCTTGAACAATATTACTATCAAGGACAAATATCCGCTGCCGAGGATAAACGATCTCTTCGATCAATTGAGCGGCACGCAGGTATTCTCCAAGATAGATTTGAGGTCGGGCTACCATCAGTTGAAAGTGAAGAAGGAAGACACACCGAAGACTACTTTCCGGACCAAATATGGACAATACGAGTTCATGATGATGCCGTTCGGATTGACAAATGCCCCGGCGGTCTTCATGTACTTGATGAACAAGGTATTCTATTCGTACCTTGACAAGTTCGTGGTGGTGTTTATCGATGACATACTCATCTATTCGAAAACACCGAAGGTGCACGAGGAACATTTGAGGATCGTGCTAGAGACCCTCAGAAAGGAGAAACTCTATGGAAAACTCTCGAAATATGAGTTCTTCTTGGACAAGGTAGAGTTTCTTGGTCATGTGGTGACTGGCGACGATATATCCGTCAATTCGAAGAAGATGACAGCAGTGGAAGCATGGTCTACTCCGACTACGGTGGCAGAGATACAAAGTTTCTTGGTGCTAGCAGGATATTATCGGAAGTTCGTGAAGGACTTTGCTCGGATTACAGAGCCGCTTACTAGGCTCACAAGGAAAGATGTGGAGTTCATGTCGATGGAGGATTGCCAGGCCGCGTTCGACTAATTGAAGAAGAGACGACAGCCCCTATCTTAGTTTTACCTTCGGGATCGGGAGGTTTCACCATTTATAGTGATGCCTCGGGCAAAGGACTGGGTTGTGTCCTAGAGCAGAACAAGAGAGTGATAGCCTATGCGTCTCGACCGTTGAGACCGCATGAGAAGAACTATCCCACTCACGATCTTGAGTTGGCAGCCGTGATCTTCGCCCTAAAGCTGTGGAGACATTATTTATAGGGAGAGCGAGTGGAAATCTTCACTGACCACAAAAGATTGAAGTACGTCTTCACACAAAAGGAGTTGAACATGCGGCAGCGCAGATGGCTTGAGCTGATGAGCGACTATAATATTTCTCTACAGTATCATCCGAAAAAAGCCAACATTATTGCGGATGCTTTGAGCAGGTATCCCGTGGCAATGTGCTTGACCCGAGATCGTCACTTGTTAGTGGATTTAGAGAGTTTGGGCATCGAGATCGTCATTCCGGGAGCCGAGTTTCAGATGATGGGCATGCAGATTCAGTCAGGATTGATGGACAGGATTCAAGAGGCACAGTACCAGGACGAGCAGCTGAGGAACATCATAGCACAGGCACGAGCAGGTTTGCTCGATGATTTCATCATTGTAGAGGATGGTTCGTTATGGCATGTGACGAGACTCTGTGTACCTAGTGGTGAGTTAAGGAAGAAGTTATACAGGAGGCACACCGTTCCCAGTATTCTCTACACCCGGGATTCAATAACATGTACAAGGACCTGAGAAACCACGTATGGTGGTATGGCATGAAACGCGAAGTAGCTCGCTTCGTTTCTAGGTGCCTCGTATGTCAGCAGGTCAAAGCCGAGAGGCAGAGACCAGGAAGATTGTTGCAGCCGCTACTGATACCCGAGTGGAAGTAGGAACATATCACTATGGATTTCGTTTCCGATCTTCCACGGTCATCGGGCGGAAAGAATGCGATTTGGGTCATCGTTGACCGTTGACCAAATCGGCCCACTTTATTTCATTTAAAGTGGGGTTGTCTACGGAGAAGCTGGCAGAGCTCTATGTGAAGCAGATAGTCCGGTTGCACGGGGTTCCGGTGAGTATCGTGTTAGATCGTGACAGCAGGTTCACATCTCATTTTTGGAGGAGCCTACAGGCCAGTTTGGGCACAGCGCTCAAGTTCAGCACTGCTTATCATCCACAGACGGATGGACAGTCGGAGCGGACCATTCAGACGCTCGAGGATATGTTGTGGACTTGCGTGCTAGATTTTAGCATCTCATGGGAGGACCATCTTCATCTCGCAGAGTTCTCCTACAACAACAGCTACCAAGTTAGTATCGAGATGTCCCCTTTTGAGGCATTGTATGGTCGGAGATGTCATACCCCGCTGTCTTGGGACGATGTAGGAGAGCATGCACTATTGGGACCGGAGATGGTAGTAGATGCTGCGGAGAAGGTCAAGATGATTAGAGAGCGACTTCGTGTGGCTCAGGACAGGTAGAAACACTGGGCCGACAGTCACCGTAGGTCGTTAGAGTTTGAGGTATATAATTTATGTAAGTTTATTTGTGTGTATAGTTATGAGTTTCATGTTAACTCCTTTGTGCATCTAGGTCGGTGACTTGGTATTTTTGAAAATTTCTCCAACACGTGGCACTATCCGCTTCGGTAAAGGCGGTAAACTCAGCCCACGCTTCATTGGGCCGTTTGAGATTCTCGAGAAAGTCGAGGCTGTGGCATACCGATTAGCCTTGCCGTCTGCACTGGAAGGAGTACACAACGTGTTCCACGTATCCCAGTTGCGACGATACGTGGCAGACCCCAGCCATGTCTTGGACCATTTAGAGATCGAGGTGGGACCGAGTCTCAGTTACCAGGAGCAGCCTATGGAGATCTTGGACCGCAGAGAAAAGGTACTAAGGAATTAAGTGATTCCCTTGGTTCACGTCGCGTGGAGACACCACTCCCCGGGCGAGTCTATGTGGAAGAGAGAGAATGAGATGCACGAGCGTTATCCCTTCCTCTTTGAGGACTGAGGTACAGTTCTACATTACTTATCAGCTAATTTTGAGGACAAAATTAATTTAAGGGGGGTAGACTTGTAAACCCCTTGAATCATTTCACATTATGCTAAATTTTACTTTATCTATTTAATTACCTTGTCACACTAGATATTATTTTCTAGACACATAGAGGTATAAATATAAGTTTGGAGAAGGGGCTTGTTGCTATTTCCAAATATTAAATTCCCCTTTTTGTATTTTAGCAATTGGTTATTTGGGAAGCTCACATTAAGGGGATGATTGTGGTAACATACAAAAGAGGGGGGCTAAGTGCAACTATGGGTTTTAAACTCATAATGACTGAGTGCAAATTCGTGGGGGGGCTGTGTTTTAAAAATTTAAACCCCTGTTTAAACCAAATTCAAATCCTAGCCTACCAGGAAGTGGATCTCCCCTAATCAAATCCAAATTTGGATTCCCTCTATCCTTATGATCAGGATCCCCACTCCAATAAATGATGTTCGATCTAAGGGAAAACCCTAGAATTTTTTTTAGCCAAACTCCAGTCAACCAAATCAGAGAACTACAAAGAAGAGGAAGTTGGGTTCTCAATCTTATAGGAGTTTTGCCGCAACAGACATCTTCCAGGTAAATCATACATTCATCTTCCTGCCATATCATGAACAATTTAGTCTTCCCTGTCGATGTTAACATACCACTAGGACAACCTACCTAGATGGACACTGGGGAGGGGATATTCAGAAAACATGTATGGTTTAATATCAGGTTTATAGCAGGTACAAACATCTGTCAGGTATAGATCAGGGCACTCACAAGGGTTCCTTGTGTTGTCCCACATCACTGTGTATATCCTTGCACCCATGTGTTGTCTTGGGAACCCCAAACACCCTAGTCTGCAGACAGTAAGCGGGATAGGGTCATAAAGGTGAAAGTGGCAGGCCCTATTCAAATGTCCCTATGACCTTAGGTGAACCTGGGAGACTATTAAATACTAGACTTCTCTACACACAGGAGAAGTCCTTCACAGTGTTTGTAGAGGGAGTACCCAATTAAATGGTTTTTGCAACCAGAGGGTATTATCTTCTGGGTACCATGTGGGTTAAGTTGTGACAGGAGTTTGGATTCCAGACTTAGAGGGAGGATAGACTGTATCAGACACACAGGTAATGCAACCACATGGATACCTATATTGGTACCTAGGACTCCAAGAGGTGGTATGCCCTTAGACAGTAGGATAAGGTTATAAAGGACATACCCGTTTAGGCTATAGAGCTGCCCCAATAAACTAGAGTAACCTAGGATAGCCTCCTATTTGATTCCTGAACTTAGGAACCTGTCAAAGGGACCAACACACTAGGTGATCAGATACCAAAGTGGCAGGTCCTGAGAACAGGACATCTCTAAGACAGTACTGCTGGATATTGCCTAGAGACAGGGATAGACTTTGTGAAGTATTGCGTAAAGACTCCCTGTCCAAGTGTGACAGGTTGTTTGACTAAGACACAGATTAGTACTTGTATCAAGAAAACCTTAGTTGAAGGGTTCCCTTGCACCAGTCAATAGAGGACCAGATCAACCTATAACTGGGATACCACAGGAGTACAGGGGGTTCAACACTAGAGTGTGGTTTCCTCACATAGGAACTAAACATAAGTCAAAGTGACTTTATGGGTACCAGTCCAGGAGGGTTAAAATCCTTAAACATATAGACTACCATGATAGGCATTAGCCTTAGGGTAATGGGTCAAGCTCTGTAGATAGTAGGTTTTGTGATCACTTTGAGTTAGGAACCATTTATGAAACAATTATGCTTGTGTATAAGAGATGACTCAACTGTCATTTACCCATAATCAAGTATTAGGAAGAATTGATGCTAGTTCCTTCCTAAGTATAATTTCAACTGATAAATTAAGTAAATAGGGTAGACAATGAATCAATGAAGTAAATTGTAGTTAGAACACAAAACCTTCATATTGAATTGTATCATGACTCTGTGGTTCTTTAAATAGGATATTTGGATCTCGACTTGGACACTGACCAGTGACAGCAGCCCGGGACGCCAGGCGAGTACAGTTTATTGTTTGTTTTTATTATTGATCTTTACTATACATCAGTGATTAGTCGATAGATGTGTGATTCCAGTTTTATGTTTTATTTCTTGTCGTGTCGGGAGAAGTGAAGTACCAACGATGTGTGATCTGACCTTAGACCGTGTAGACCGTGATCTTTATTTCATTTACATCTTGTAGACCGTGTAGATCATGATTATCATTATTACTGTATTTAAACTATGTAGATCGTGAATACTATTTTGTAGACAGTATTTCTTTATTGCAATATTTTCTGTAGACCGTGTAACTATAGACCGTGTAACTTTAGACCGTGTAGACCGTGTCGCATAATTGTCCCGAGACCGATCACATATCAAAGATACTTCCGTCGGTCAGTTGGTGAGTATTTGGTGTATTTCTTTTCTGCTCTTAATTATTCAGTTTATTTATCTTTCTTCATTTTATTTTATGAATTATATGTCTAAAGGCTAACCCCTATTTTATAGTCATTTTCATATATTTGGAACTACACTCAGTGAATTATACTCGTTCCATCCTGACTGGGTAACCAAACAAATTTTAGGTGATGGCGATGAGATCGTGTGTCCAGAGGAGTATGGCCCGTATTTGGGAGATGCCTTAGAGATGGACCTTGTTTATCAGGAGGATTATGCAGCATCTGATCCCGCTGTTCTGTCTTAGACATTTTGTTAGTGCTGAGACCTTGTATTGGATTTATGTGATGAGTTGAGACATGTACTAGAGGTTACTTTGATTTTAGATTTTTATTCATTGTAGGACGATTCTATTTTATTCATGACAGGCTGAGTTGAGATTTAGACTTAAATACCTCCTTGTGATATATTTTACTGCATGGTTGTTCATCATATTGTTACAGCGTTCTACCGCCGACTCTACGACGTAGGATGGGCGTGTACACGGTTCTTGCCCAAATACTGGGTGCGGGTCGTGACAGAGGCAGAGCTCGTGAAGTATCTTGTTGCAAAGGTGGATAGTCCCTCTCTTGATGATGTAATCCCTACGGACAAAATTCCTTATTTCATCAATAAGAGGCTGCCATTGAACTATCCTGAGTGTAATAAACTCAATCTGATGTATACTGTGGGACACGGTCACGACATTAACCTGCACACACAGGTGACAACCGTCCATACCGTAAACCGACTTACTCCCATTAGAGGTACCTACTTGCTAGTCCCATACAGAAGAGAAGGGGATCACACGATCATCTTTGGCCGAAAAGAAGGTCCTCAACCCTTCATGCCTCAAGAGTTTGATCTCGAACCCGATAGTGGAAGATTACCACGCTATCTTTATAGTCCTCAAGCCAAGTACTTCATGCAAAAGCAGAGGTACGACATAGAGGCTACTCCAGGTCTGAATTACGGCAACGGTCGACGATCGCCTCTGCAGCTGTCAACTCTGTCTGGAAAACCTCGGGATTATTACGACAAGTCCAAATGCAACCTCGGTTACGTTACACCAGCAACAACGCCCGAGATTTTTGATGAGGAATGCGAGTGGCATTCTCACTCATAGGAATCACCTACATACGATTTCGATGACAGCATTGGAGATATATTTAGGCAAATAAATCACTACAACAAATAGGGCATACAATAGCAGTTTATCTATAGCGTTCAAGCCTTCCTGCTATAGAATGTCATCATCAATAGCGTTCATTCCATAGTGCTATTAAAAGAGCGTGCAATAGCAGTTTATCAATAGCATTCGAGCCTCCATGCTATTATAATATCATCATCCATAGAGTTCATTGTGAAGTGCTATTAAAAGTTCACACAATAGCAGTTTATCTATAGCATTTATGTCTTCCTGCTATTTTGTTGTTAACAGAACTTTATATAGCGTGTTATGAATGTTGTTAAAGGTATAGTTTTTTCTGGACGCTGCTTATGTTATTATGCCCGTATGTCAAAGTAAGGTATCCAGTTCGATTAGGAGCAGCATCGTATTCTATATATTTTACATGATTAAAAAAAAGACAATACACTACACCAAATCAGGGCTTTTACGGCCTCTCATTTACGGTGCACGTCGAATGCATGCCGTAAATGATATAATATTAAGGCTCACAATCAATGCGAGTCGTAAATTCCATTTTTTTTTTAATACGGCATGCATTTTTAGGGCCGTTAAATGTTATCAATTACGATATGCATTTATGCGAGCCGTGACATATAGGGTTCTCACAACATTTTACGGCCTGCTCTGGTAGGCCGTAACATAAATAGGCTTTCACAGCATACCAAATTCACGCTATATATAATATCATGTCTAATTAATTAATCTCGCAAATTTTTCTTATATTCAACAACACTTTTAAAACAAATTTGAAATGTCGTATAATATTTTATGCTAAACACGACACTCTTAAAATGTTGTGCCAAATTTATTTCCCACAAAAATTTCATTTTAACACTTCTTCAAACATTTCAAAAAATTTTGGTGCTGTATCAGGCCACGCTATAAGTTGTTTGTTTCCTCCTCTCTCAGTTCTTCCATATATTTTCTCCTATTTTTGTGGACTCTCTCTCCCTCTCTCGAAGGATTTTGGTGGACTCTTTCTCCTTCTCTCGTGGACTCTCTCTTTCTCTTTCCCTCTTTCGAAGGTTGGGACGATAAGGAGGTTGGAGCAATTTGGATATTCGGTGCCACCATCTAGGTCATCTCTCACTCCATTATCTCGACTTCTCTTTTTTCTTAGATTATGTTTCTTGATATATTATCTAGGGTTTTGAGGAATAATCGATCATTTCATAAACATAATAATTAGGAATTTCTTAAGCATCAGGTTATAATCGAACATTATCTAGGGTTTTCCTTTCTTATTTAGGGTTTAGAGGAAGAATCGATCATTATCTAGTGTTTTTCTTTTTCATTTTCAATTTTCTGAATTTCTTTTCTATATAAATATGCTTATATCCAAGACACTGTGTAGCTGAAAGAAGTCCTCACATATGCGTAATCAAAATCAAACTTTGAGGGCAAGGATCCCTGCGCCTAATATCCAAAGAAATGGAAGAAAGAATTAAGCTTTTATCCTCTTTATATATTTTGTTCCAAATTCAACCAGAAATACCAATTAATAAACAAACATTGGATTATACTCAGGACCCATATCGGATCATTTGTAGCAAATATGTGTACACATTTCTGTTTGTTGTCTCCGAGTTATAAGCCTTATACAATAATACAGTTTTAAAAGTTTATACTAAGAAATGTTCTCTTTTTTTAATCCGTGTTATAATCACCATTTTGTTCTATGCTGAAATTTGTATGAGACTGCTTGCTTTAACATTTTGTAATAGTTTGAACTAAAGATTGGGACTTAAGAATGCTTTAGTAAAGCATCATGGGATTATTACTGAAGCAATTTGCTGAAGACCAAAGTCCTTGTTTAAGTACATATCATGATATCACTAATACGCCATGACTTGAGTCTGAAGAATTATACCTCTCAATTAGAATACTAATGGTGATATAAGAACATCATGATGGTAACTATGAGTCACTTTTGGTGATATAAGAATTATACCCCTCAAGCCTAGTCACTTTTGGTTATCGACGGGACAAAGAGTCACTATTGGGAACCGAGAGCTTATCGATCTGTAATGTGACAAGTCATTAATCAAAAACACCACATGCTTCGAGGAGCTAAGTCGCTAATGGGGTCTATTGTTGTGAAAAGGTTTGCTCTTTAATCTAATGTTTTTTTTTGTAATGTTTGTCATCTTATGAATTAGATCTTTAGGCATTAGAAGGAGTGTTGCCAATTTGTATATTGATCCTTTTTTGTATATTTATTATTTTTATCAGGTCATCATTGTGCTATTATGAACATCATAGATGTTTTACTGATTACTTTATCTCAATAAAAATAATAATAAATAGACAAAAGTCGAATAAAAGAAACAAGTACTAGCTAGCTAGCCCATCTTCTATTGATGTACCAGCTGGGTTTAATAGTTCCATTGATGTCATTAAGGACGCATGTCATTAGCTGGAAGTTTTATATGATTTACCTTACACTTTATGGTTTATAGCTAGTCCAACTTTATCTTTCATACATTTTGTGGAATCATGTTTTGGGTCTCTTCAGAGCCTAGACATGAATGAGCCATATCCGATAGAAGTGTCAAAGAAGTAGCTATGTCAAATATGTATCAGATACAAAAAATAGAAAATCTTGTTTGATTTGGAAAGGAAACTAGCTGAAAGGTGAATATTTGAGATCTACAGTAGAAAATAGAATAAGAATATGGAAAGATGAAGTAAGTTGCATTGACTTTTTCTAGTAAGTATTTGTTTCTTCAGGGAACAATGTCACGACCCGCATCCGCTATTCGAATACGAGACGTGTCCAAGCCAGCCTACACCGCAGAGTCGGCGGTAGAACGCTGTCAAGCCCGCAAGAATAATTGCTCAAAATAAACATTATTGCTCATTCACATTTCTAACTTTATTATAATATTTACAATTAAAGAAAATACAAGATTTTACAATTAATAAAATTCATACAATTGCTTTCTATTTTTAGGTTGTCTTCAGCATAACTAAGTCTTCTCCAGTGCTAAGAGTGATAGCGGCTAAACCTGAAAAATGTTGGTTTTCAGTCAGGAATGGAACAAGTAAACAAACCGACGGCAATACGAAAATACAATAGAATTAACAAGACATGAAAATAACATATGAGAGATAAAAAACTTGTAGATAACTGATGACATAGCACGATAGAGAAGTAAACAAGAAAAAACTAATAAAAGACATCTATCTAGGTGGTTTGAAATATCTGTTTCGACATGCAAATGACTAGGAGGTAAATTCGGCTCACTGCACGTGTCGTGTGCAGCTGCTATCATGCAAGAATAGACAAATTGGGGATATTTCTGGATAGTCCACATATTTACTAAGATATTTCCCCTTCCGACAACTCTGTGTGACGAGCGTGTCAACAAGCAGCAAGATATATGTATAGACATGAAATGAAAAGACTACTATGAATCGAAAGCAATCAGAAAGTGCACTTGCCTGAGGTCCTTAGCTGGTGAAACCAATAGTAATATACCACACAATGAGCCACAATCAGTCAACACTTGCAGAAGTCTCCAGATGCTGAAATAAACAGTACCATCGTTCTCAGAATAGTCAAATTAGCTAGGATCGCCTGTCCTTAAGTCCAATTCTAGACAAAGGGCAAAACGGTAATTTCGGACAAAAATGATGTCCGCCATTGGACCCGTTTTGCACCGAAAAGCGTGTCAGAGTCAACGGTCTCTAAAGTTGTCAAACTACATGTCTACGGATCTGGTTTTCTGATACGAACCCAACCGTATGTCAAGAGTTGGATTCCGGCGGGCCGTGCACAAAATCGTTCGGACCGTGGGGCCCGCAAAACGACGTACGATTTAACTGTCTCAGAATTGGACCAAACTTGGCATACAGGACCAGAAAAATGATACGGTCCTGATGGCACAAGTTTTATCTCGATCTGATAAGCGTGCACAAATTAATTAGAGAATTTGCAAAGTACACGATACGGTGAATTTCGACGGATACGCATCAAATTCGTCGCGCACACGCGACCAATTTGAATTCCGTCAAAGCCCACACGACCACAAAACCGTTACGCAGCTTTTGATGCTTATGGTACGCGACCACGTCGCCCGGTTTCGCGGGATGCACGTCGTGTGGATGAATTTCTACTGTTTTCAAAAACTATTTTATAAGGTTTTTCTCGATTTTTAGAATCGAATAACTCTACACCCACTTAATGAAATTGGAATCTATAAAAAGGGTTTTACTGCCGTATATGTTGTCTAAATATGTGTTCAAATAGTTTTTCAATTCGGTTTATGGATTAGCGAGAAATTGCCTCCTAATGTCACGGTTGGGACTGAGTTATGGCTCTGTTTTGGGACAGATTTTCATCGATATTTGAGAGGATTTTCCCGACTAAATAATGCGATTTAAAAAAATCTAATTGAAAAGGATTAGAGGTGTAGGAGTTGTGTACATACCGGTGTAATTGGTTTGGCGATTGGTCGAGCGATGAGGAAGAACTCGCACCTCAAAGTTGGATCGAAAGCAGTTATTGCTGCTGTTGTGTTCCAGGCCACGCGCGCTGTTCAGCTGCGCCTGGCCGGCCGTTCCGCGGTGGCTCCAGGCGGCGCGCGCGTGCGCGTAGTCGAGGGTGGCGCGTAGGCGTTGAGGAGTTAGGGTTTGCTCTTTGTTTCGATTTCTCCTCGAGTTTTGTATACATGTGTTCTGTAAACAGAACGGGTTCGGGGGGGTTTATACTTGCTGAGTATCGGGGGGGCTTGGACTGTGGGCTCGTGTGAAAGCCTGGGCTTAGCTTGGGGCTCCTGGGCTCGGGCCTGGGTGCTGCTTCTTGTTCTACTAGTTTTTCTTTTTCTTTTTTTTTATTTCTTACATACCAATAAATATATATCCTATATATATATATATATATTTATATATATATATATATATATATATATATATATATATATATATATATATATATATTAATATCTCTATATATATATGTATACATACACAGACACGTATATATACACATATTCATTTGTATACTTATATATACATATCTTTATATATATATATATATATATATATATACACACACACACACATATACTATTATATATATTTATATATTCATACAATTACTTATATAATATTTATATATATACAATCACATATATACATTTATATATATATATATATATATATATATATATATATATATATATATATATATATATATATATATATATATATATATATATATATAAATATATATATATATATATATATATATATATATATATATACCATATACGCCTATATATATTTATATATTCACATATATAATATTTACCCATATATATTCGTATATACATACACATGCACACACACACACACACACACACACACACACACACACACACACATATATATATATATATATATATATATATATATATATATATATATATATATATACTTACACATTTATCCATATATAATTATATAACTCTATATAAATATTTTATCACATTTATCTGACCAAAATGATATAACTAATAAAATAATAATATAACAATCCCAATAAAATGAAAATAATAATAAATAATAATCCTAATGGCAATTAATAATAGGTTGATTGTCATTTTTGATGGATACAACGTGCACACTACTTATCTGATTTTAGAAGATCATACAAAATTTGGAAAACATTATTTAATAATAATACCTATAATGTACATATAAAAAATATTTAGAAAATAATTATCAATTCCTAAAAATATATGCAAAAATATTTGCACCTACCAAACATGTCTATAAGGCCGTATTTGGTCCCACTACATGCCTACATGGGCTGGATTTGGCTTGGGCTCAATCTGGACAGGTTCGGTACAACCTAGTTCTCTAAAACTCAATAATATAATTAAATAATAAATAGACTCTTCGGTAAGGGTTAAGTCGCAACTTGACCTGGTTTTCCTAGTTAGGACGTCACTATGGCTCGGTCTTCCTTGGCATGACTAATATACTAGTCAAGGCACGTCACTACACTATCCGTGCCATGATTCCTAGTCGTCTGGTACTTCGAAACTCCATCATGGCTAAAGTCATCCACCATAATAATTAACTAAATAATTATTTATAAAAATCTCAAAACCATCATTTAAATTAAATAAATAATAAAAAACATATTTTAACAATTTTTGGGAAGGAAGGCTACAAATCTACCCACCTTAAAATAATTTCGTCCTCGAAATTCAAATTCATAACTATTTCTTAAAATTCAACGTCTAGTATTCCCTTAATCTCCTCAAATTTAATTTCTTAAAATATTTATGGCCTTCTCTAGTCATTTGGTATTTACAAAATCTCGAGGACTTCTACCCACCTTTGGTCACATTACTCCTCAAAATTACGGTCACTAAAACCCTATAATCTTCTAACTAGTGGCTAATAATTCTACCAAAAATATCTATAACATATGGTACCTATAATTCTTCGTATCTACACACAACCAATTATTCAATAATCAAGCAATATTACAATAACTTAAGAATTTCTGATGAATTCTAGACAGCACGATTTATTCGTCACCCCGAAATAGGAAGGGACGAGAATCAAGAATACAGGAAGGCAAGGAAGAATAATCGAGAATGATTTCAAATAGTTCAGTTCTATAGTCCAAATATGGTGGTATACATGGGTGAGTGTTATTGGGTCTTAATGGGTTCCTTAATTGGACATCAACCGTTGGTTGGATGAACCTAGGATTTTAATCTATATTGACTGGACAATATCCCCATGATAAACTATTTCTACTAGGTTAGGGTAACCTAGAATAGATTTCAACCCAAGTGGTTGAACTAGTTGGGCAGTCGGAATGGTTAACTAGGTCTCTAAAGCCCAAAAATGCGTCTTCAGTGACTTTTGTGTTTAAGTGGCACGAGAAGACACAATTGAGTGGCACATTAGTGACATGCGCGTAGTGGGCCTTGAGTCAACCATATATTGGGTCGGAAGATTCGAGTCGAGGTTGAGTCTCTAGTTGTAGTCGAAAAGTTTACCTGTACTATGGTAAGGGTTATAGTTAGTCCTTTTTATCTGAAAGTCGTACCATAAAATAGAGTACAAAGGGACGGGTTTGAGTGGGACATGATATACCTAGATGAAGGTGGACTTGTCTAGATCTTACATACGAAATTTGTTGGAAGGTAACAGCTCACTACCAAAATAAGTGGTTTTAGCGACGCCCAAAAACGTCGCTAAAACAATAAAATCCGTCGCTAATATGAAGCACCGACGCAATTACCGACGTTTAAGTTTTGTCGCCGTTTCCTTAGTCGCTGATTACAAAAACGTCGCTGAACGTCGCAATTATCGACATCCAGCGACGTAACTGTACGTCGGTGAGTTCTCAACGTCTACCGTCGTGTCAGCGGTATATTAGCGACGTATATGTAGTCGCTACACGTCGGTGAAGTCCTGGAATAATTCTCGACGTCTACCGTCGTTTCGTCGGTAATATAGCGACGTGAATGTAGTCGCTAGACGTCGGAGACCTGTACATTTTTTTGCAGCTAGTCGTCGGTAAACGTCGGAAAAGCGTCGGAGACCTGTACTTTTTTTGCAGTTAGTCGTCGGTAAATGTCGGAAAAAACGTCAGAAAAATGTATTTTTTGCAGCTTCTCGTCGGTAAACGTCGGAAACTGACGTCGATAAACGTCAGTAAGCGTCGCTAAACGTCGCTAAAATTGTAAAAAAAATAAAATAAATAAAACACAGATTCTATATTACCACTCACAATTCAAGATGCTACACATATAGGTACACATTCAAATCCCCACTCACAATTCCAAATCACAGCGCATTCAAACCCCCACTCACAATTCAAGATGCTACACATATAGCTTTAATCTAAGTTAATTAACATCCAATCCAAACACAATTAACATTTATCGACGAAGGAATTAACATCCAATCCAAACATCCAATCCAAACAAGTCACAAGTCAAATCGATACAAATACAATTAACATCCAAATCCAAACATCCAATCATAAGTCACAAACATATGATGATACAAACACAAACAAAAGTCCTAACTAGGACTACTAGTGATCTGGTGCAGGAGGGGCACCGCCGCGACGAAGGGATAACAACTCCTCATACTCTGCAAGTGAAATCGATACAGATGGAGCGCCAGGCTATGACGTCGGTGGAGTCGGTGTCGAAGAAGAAGGCGGTGGAGGCAGCGAAGTCGACGACGATGAAGGCGCACCCAGAGTACCAGCATGCTCCAACGCTGTAAGTCGCTGGTTGTATGAATCCATGATAGATAACATTCTACCACTGCTCTGGACCATCGAATCCTGCGCCAATCTCACCGTCTCGGCCATGGTCACCTGTCCTGTCTGCAACTCCGTCACCGTGCGCTCTAACCCTCCAACGGTGCGCTCTGTCCTCTTAGTCGTCTCCACGAGCCCCATAATGTCGCGGTCGAGCGCATCCAATCGTGCTATCAGCGCAGGATCGTCCGTAGGGTGCTGAGACTGCTGCTCGATCCGTCGTAGCAGGTCGTCACGGAAAGACTCTATCATCTGGTGGACTCGGGCAGACTCCTGGGACGGCTGTGGACCATGCACACTAGCAGGAGATGTCCTAGAGGACTGGGTCACAACTAGGGTGCCATAGGATCCCGTACCGTAGTACGTACCCCTATGGAGGCCACCAGCGGCGGTCATCCACAGCTCGTCCTCCGACAGAGCTTGAGTAGGCTGCGAGGAAGTACCGACCACTCCTGCATCAGGTGCACTAGCAGTCGCCCGTTCCCGCAGCCTCTGATACTCGGCCTAGAAAGTATGGATAGTACTCTATGATTTCTAATTTCTAATTAATGTACTTATTTTTACTAACTTCATGAATATTTATTTGCATCATATTTACTAAGTTATATTAAAATTGACACGAAGTATTAAATTAAGATAACGTATTGTAATACTTACATAGGTCTGCTCGGCCCTCTCGTCAATAAGGACTCCGCCCTTCCGATGGGTGGCCAGGAAGACGGTCACCATGTCGGCGTTACCGACCTTCCTTACCTGTAATTAAATATATTATCTTAGTAATAATTTATCGGATTTGCATTAAAATAATATTTCTAAAAGAGAAAGACATACCAGACGATGGAAATGTTCCGTCATCGGAATCGACCCATCGCACCACTTCGAGGCATGTTGCCTAGCCGCCTTAGCCTTCTCTGACTTCTCCTTGTAACTTGGCTCGTTGAATCGAGCCTTTATCGCATTCCACTGATCAGGGGTGATCCAACCTTTGATCGGCTTTCCGGCACGATCACGTTCCTTCTGATCATTAATAGAGTCGCGGATCAGCTTAGCAGCGACGGAAGGAAACATCCCCTCGATCAGCTCGGCCCGGTGCGGTGGATAGTAAAACATATCCTAGAACAGTACGAAACCAAATATTTATCAGTTATATATAATATGCATAAATTAAATGATTCATGTTAAAAACAAATCTATTTTAACCTTGAAGCGCGGTAAACCAGTAGTTCTTCCTTTCATCTGGAGCATCAGAGTAGTTAATCCAGGGACCACCATAATTATGCCTCAGCATATCGCCTAGGCGTCTCTGTACCCCTGGAGGACGATATCTATACAGACATATTATATTCATGAAAAAAGTTAATTTATGATAAAAACAGAAAAAAAATCATAAACCAAAATACCTACTTTGTACCGTCGGCCCAGATCTCCGTCCTCCTCTCCTCCGGAGGTGCGCAAGGAGGATCTGCATGATGCTGGTCGGCCGTCGGCACATCCTCCTCGGCCGTCGGCGTAGCCTCCGCCATCTGCTCATCCGTCTCCATCGTCGTATCAGCATCAGGAACGCTAGACGGGCGAGCACTCTCAACAGGCCTGGAACTACTCGTCCCAGGAGATATGCCACGTGATGTCGTCCCAGCAGGCCCAGCTACTGTCCGATATGGAGGAGTAATCGGCGACGAAGATCCAGAGCCGGTACCAGTAGGAGGTACCGAAGGAAAACTCTGTCCTCTAGCAGTACCTGTAGGAAGTACTGGAGGATCATGTCCTCGTCGTGTCCCTCGTAACGCTCCGCGATGACCTGCCATACCTGATAACAGTATATGATAGTACAAGAAATAATAGAGACTAGAAATATAAAAGTACAACAAATAATAGAGACTAGAAATATGAAAGTACAACAAATAATAGAGACTAGAAATATGACAGTACAACAAAGATAATAACCAAGGTAACATATGATGATACATTCTACAATAAATATCTAAGTCCAGATAATATATTCTAGAAGAAACATCTAAGTTCAGATAAGTATATCTCTCTCAATCATCTTCAGAATAATCATCTTGTTCGTCTTCCTCGACCTCATCTTCCTCTTCCTCCTCATCTTCACTTTCGTCTTCACCTTCGTCGGCTTCGTCTTCCTCTTCGGATAATTCTACATCTTCTACATTATGTGTCGTGTAATGCGTAACTTCCGTGGAGTCCACATCGACAATATTGGTTACAGGAGGTAGCTCGTCCTCCTGGTAAGCTTTTTCATCAACATCAAAAGTATCTCTAGCTTTAGTCTTGCATACTGCCCACCAGTCAGACTTCGTTGCTTCCCGTCTCGGATAAGCTGTGAAGTACACGAGCTGAGCCTGAGTTGCTAGGACAAACGGTTCGTAGCCTTGATATCTACGCTTGTAGTTTATATCCACAAGACCATGCTTGTCAATTTTCCAGCCTTAATTTTCAATCGGATCGAACCATTCACACTTGAACAACACGATCTTTGCAGGTTCTCTGCCATAATTATATGACAACTCCACAATCTCTCGCAAGATGCCAAAGAAATCATTTCCTGGATCGACGTCTTTGTAGTTCGAAGACTTGATACACAAACAACTGTTCTTCGTAGAATCAAGATCCAGGAAGCTGTCTCTGATCGGAGCATTTATCGACTTGAACCGAAAGCCATTGACACAATAACTTGGCCATGTTTTAACAAAAGTAATTGGTCCATTGGCAAAAGTTCTAATTAATTCAATCTCGGGTGAAATTAGACGATCGACCTGAATATCAAAGAAGAGATAATAAGTTATTTATTGCGCAGTTGTATTAGAAGAGGCCAGTAAATATTACCGAGCTGCTTACATATTCGCTCAACCAAGAAGGAAAATAATGTCTCATTTCTTGTTCTAATGCTTCGTCTGTTAGGTAGGGTCTAACCAGCCTCAACTCATCATTATATGTGCTGGAAAACAACGAAGCATTAGAACGATTAGTACAATAATATTAGCTTATACTATTACATTGAGATGACGTAAACTCATCATTCCTTACTTATCCCTCTAGCTTCTCCACTTCATCCTCGTCGTAATTGAGTAATACATACAACTGAGCAGCCCTTAGCTCTTCGTCATTCAAATATCTCTTCTTCATTTTCCCCGAAGGCTTTTCGGACGCATTGAATACTTTCAGTATTCCATCATTAAATTTTTGATATCCGTCGTCGTTTCTCGGAGCCCTCGTTCTATTCGTAGCAACATGAGGTTTGAAATAGGAGGAGCAGAAATTTGTAATCTCCTCGAGAATATAGGCTTCACAAATAGAACCCTCGACCCGAGCCTTATTTTTTACCTTTCTTTTTAGGTGATTCAAATGTCGCTCGAACGGGTACATCCATCGATATTCGACGGGTCCACCAACACGTGCCTTGTAGGAAAGATAAATCGGCAAATGCTCCATAGAGTCGAAGAATCCAGGAGGAAACACCTTCTCTAGCTTGCACAGTGTTACCGCAATGTCCTTCTCTTGCTTTTCTAGACGATCAACGAGCAATTTCTTAGAACAAAGGTCCCTGAAGAATATGCTAAGCTCCGTCAATGGATCCCAAACTGCCTGCGGTAAGAATTCCCGAAATGCAATCGGAATTAACCGCTCCATGAATACATGACAATCATGGCTCTTCATACCTGTTAGTTTGTTCTCCTTGAGGTCGACGCATCTTCTCAAGTTTGAAACATACCCATCTGGAAATTTTAGACCTTGAATCCACCTACAAAGCCTCACTTTATCCTCCTTCTCCAGTGAGAAAATTGCCTTAGGCTGCTTCAACTTCCCATTCTCGTCCTCTATCAAATGCAATGCAGGACGTCTACATATTTCTTTCAAGTCCAATCTAGCCTTAGGATTGTCTTTCGTCTTCCCCTTTACGTCCATTACAGTATTAATTATGTTGTCAAACACATTCTTCTCGATATGCATGACATCAAGGTTATGTCTAATCAGATTGGTGCTCCAGTATGGCAGATCCCAGAATATACTCCTCTTCGTCCAGTTATGAGTGCGACCAAATCCGTCACACTTGTAGCCCGTAGCAGGCTGCTCAATAGCACTTGGTAAATCTCTAACCTCCTCCCATATCGTGGCTCCGCACCACCTTGTCGGTGGATCACCCTTCTCCACAACGCCAGCACGAAAAGCATTCGTGTTCCTCCGGTACGGATGATCCTTCGGCAGGAATTGTCGATGACAATCGAAGAAGCACGGTTTGCCTCCGTGTTTCAAACGGAAAGCCTTAGTATCGTCCATGCAACACGAACATGAAAGACGACCATGCGTGCTCCATCCAGATAACATTCCATAGGCTGGAAAGTCGTTGATGGTCCACATAAGTGCTGCCCGCATCTGGAAATTTTGTTTTCTAGATACATCGTACGTGTTGGAACCTACTTTCCACAGCTGATTCAACTCATCAATCAATGGCTGTAAATAAACATCGATATTCCTTTTCGGATTGTTCGGACCTGGGATAATAACGGTGAGGAACATATATGGAGTCTTCATGCACATCCAAGGCGGTAGATTGTACGGGGTGACGATCACAGGCCAACACGAATACTGGGATCCCGAAAGTCCGAATGGGGTAAAACCGTCAGAGCAGAGACCCAATCTAACATTACGCGGATCAGAAGCAAAATCTGGATACTCTCGATCAAAGTGCTTCCATGCTTCTCCATCAGATGGGTGATCCAACACTCCTTCGGTATGTTCCCGCTTATGCCAACTCATGTTTTCTGCAGTTTCCTTCACCATAAACAACCGCTGCAAATGCGACGTCAACGGCAAGTAGTGCATCGAAGAGGTAGGCTTCCTGTAGCGATCGATACCACAAAATCTGCAGGCGTCTTCATCCTTGTCGTCTTTGTAGTACAATATGTACCCGTTGCGACAGGCATCGATTTTTTCATATCCCATCCAGAGCGATCTAACATCCTTTTAGACCGGTAGAAGTCTTTAGGCAACTTCGCACCCTCAGGCAATATTTCTATAAGTAACTCCATAATACGGTTGTAGCAATCTTGCGACATGTTAAAATCGGACTTGATGCTCAACAATCTTGTAACCACCTCCAACGGTGAATGATCCTCACAACCAGGATATAATGGAGTCCTTGCATTCTCCAGCAACTCCATGAACTGTGCAGCATCGGGGTTCGGTGCCTCCTCAGGTGCATCATGATCATCCGGATCGAAACTAGGCCCGGCCGCGTCAAAAACCATGTTCACCAACCCATCGTCGTAAGGAGCGTTGTTGTGGACATCCACATAAGGCTCGTACTCCGATGCTAAAGACACAAGTTCTCCGTGCTTGCTCCACTGATAGTAATTCGGCATAAAACCCTTCGAGTACAAATGATACGTGACATCCACTTCTGGATGATATTTCAAGTTGCGACATCTCACACACGGACACTTAATTTTGGTACCGTCCATGTACTGAGGGAACGCCTTGGCAAACTGCAGGAACTGGTGTACACCCTCTATGAATTCATCCCGCATACCGCACATGTCATCAGGATGACGGTTGTACATCCAAGTACGATTCCGCAGATAGTAATTCAGCTCCATAATTCTGTAAGATAGATACATCAAGGTAGTGAATGATATACAAGTGTCAAAGCTTTTTCGATGGATTGCATTTATCTTTTCATCCATTCATTCATGCATTGCATTTATCTTTTCAGTTTTGCATATCATTACCTACTATTATACATGCATACTTTGTATATACATCAAGGTAGTAATACTAGTTGATGTTCTGAAAAGGAGAGTGCGATGTCTAGTAGAGGATTCTTTTTTTTGAGGAGCTGTCATATCATGGAAGTCAATATAAAATAAAAGAAGGATGAGAAGGGTTTGACTATCTACACACTTTATATACATGCATTGCATTTATCTTTTCAGTTTTGCATATCATTACCTACTATTATACATGTATACTTTATATAAACATAATTAGTATATAATCATGTAACTGGTGGATCCGCTAGCTAGTAAGCCGGATGTACTTAATATCAGAGAGTATCAAATTAGTATCAGTATATAGGTTAGGTAGACCGTATATACGGTCGATACTGATAGCGATAGTCCGATACCGATAGCGATAGTCCGATACCGATAGTTCGATCGATACCGATAGTTCGATACCGATAGCGATAGTCCGATACCGATAGCGATAGTTCGATACCGATAGCGATAGTCCGATACAGATACACATGGACCTACATATCTATATATCACTAGTAGCCATACTCCTCTACATACTACTCTACACACTAAGACTAATTTCTTAGACTGAACCCACAATCTTTAACTTACCATAAGTCACTATACTATCCTTTATATATACAACCTTTATAGATACAATCGATATATAGCCATCACTCCCTTCTTTTATCAAATCTGATACACCCTACCATCTTTGTGAACTCTCAATGTTACATACTAACTTTCCCTCTTCACACTCCACTCTAAACTCTGAACTCAACCCTTAGGTAACCCAATATATAACTAAATCCTAACCACTGCAACCAAACACAAATCGAGATACACATATATATACAAAGCTAATCAAATATATATACTAGACTTCACATTCAAGGATTGGTTTAAGTTCAAGGACTGAACAAGGATGAGAAGGGTTTGACTGAATATGGGTTCAAATCCTAATCTTAAAGATACTATGGTTGACTATGGCTGATACTAGTAACTTTGGAACTGATACACGTTCATAAGTTGAACAAGGACTGAACACTTATGCCCCCTCTCCCTTCCATCAAATGATACATCTAAGAAGTGGCCTTTACCTACCTAGAAGTCGACTGAACAACTAAGAAAGGGGACTGAACAATATAGAGGGCAGTTACTCAGTTTCAATGTCCTACAGTAAATAATATTACATTATATGAATTAGCATCTTAATTATCAATTTTACTCTTGAAAACACAAAGAACAATACATGTATCAGAAAATCCCTTTTTCGAACCCAAATTTGAATAAATACAACCCAAACTTGTATTCCATGAACCTCGGCCATGTAAACTAACATCTCAGATATTGTATACATCTTAAACATCATGAATCTACATTATTTAATAATTTAATTTACTTAAAAGATTTTAGAAAATGCTCAAACTGGACAGTTTCAGAAAATATGTGAAGAACCCTCAATTCGAATCAAGAACCCAAATTCATATCAATTAATGTGTGCACAAGGTTTATATATATGTCAGGGGGGTGTCTCGTGTCTAGCAAACTAGACACGAGGTGTCCAAACAAGAAACGTGCACAGGCTCGTGTTGAGGTGTCGAGCCGGTTAGAGTTAGGGTTTACCTGACCGTGACGACGAGGGGGAGCGACGACGGCGAGGGGGAGCGGCGGTCGAGGTGGCTGGAGCTGGCTCTGGCGAACGGCGAGGGGGAGCGGCGGTGGAGGGGGAGCGGCGGTGGAGGGGGAGGAGGGGGTCGACGGTCTCCGGAGGAGGAGAGCGGCGGTCGGTGGGGGTCGGGGGCCGAGGGGGTGGGGGAAGCCGGCTCGGGGTCGGGGGGGAAGGAAAATAATTGGGGGGAAAATAATGGGGGGAATGAAAATCGAACCTGACCTATATTTACAAGTTAGCGACGTCACACAAAAACGTCGGTAAACGTCGCTAGTATAAGTGATATTAGCGATGAATTAACATATACGTCGGTAAACGTCGCTAATATCACTAATATTAGCGACGTTTACCGACTTATACGCGACGTTATCTGTTTAAAACGCAAACGTAGTTTAAATACGTCGCAGAACGTTGCTGTCCGTCGCTAATAACGACGTTTTGCGACGTAATAAAAAAACGTCGCTAAATTATTTTTTCCCTGCGACGTTTTCTTAAAACGTCGCTAATTTCGTCGGTAATATGACTTATTTTGGTAGTGGCTGGTCTCGTACTCCGAATATTAATGACACGGCCGGGGACACTAAATGATCTAAATGGAAAGTGGGAGTCCATGGGACACTAATTATCCTCCTAAAGAAATCATTTAAATCAATCAGTAATCCTCGTATATCCCAAAATTTTAGAAGGTGTTCAGTCTACCCACCTTACAAGTTAAGTCATGGTCTTAGGAATAATGAGGTTAGAAGAATTCTAAGGTCCTGATATTGTACCTCGATTTTTGGTAATAAAGAACAAGGTACGACGTAACGAAATATGATAGATATAAGTCAAATCAAAGATCGTTCCTCAATAATTAAAAAATGAGTGTGTACAATGACACACGGTCGATAAAATAGAGGAACATACACATCCATAGTGTACAAGAGTTATCGACGGGGTAATCAGCTCTAAGGCACGTCATATGAAAATATTTCTAACAACTGAGTCGTGATTCTCTATTGGGGTCAAACCTGTCGGACTATTGTCACAAAGGTTCTAGTTGAAGCAAGCTTCAAACAAATTATTAGAGGCTCACCACATTTGGTCTCTGGAGAATAGGTAGTCTCCTAGGTTGGCATTTGGTCAAGGGGAAAGATCCTAATCATTCCCGGACTCCAATGACTAGAAGATCATGATAGTAAGTTTAGGGTCGTAGAGAGGACGAGTAACTTAGGGCAAGGTTCTAGTCACCGAGCTGGCCGATGGTAGTTACCCTTGTATATACAACTATCATATCCATGGGGATACTATATATCTATCTATCAATTACGAGATTTTGTCCTTCCAATCAGTGAAAGGCAAAAACGATAAAAAGTTCAAGAATGATGTCACTGAATACAATTACGTGATACAAAGGCGAATGTAGAATTCAAGAAGAATTGTCAAAGCAGTCGCGGATGAGATCCTAGAGACATCTACATCTCAATCCACGTAGGGTAATTAGATGAAGAGCAAACCAAATACATCATGGTTGATCAGACCGTAATACAATAATTCTGATTAGACAATATGTTAGCGAGCGTCCCCAATAAATATGTGTCTTGAATCAAGCTCGATAAAAGAGTAAGCTTGCAAAAACTAGGCTGTAATAGCAGCGTTGGTCCAGATAGTCAAAAATACAAGTATGCAAGATTTTTGGAAGGAGGAAACAAGTAATTCGAGTTTTGAGAAAAAATCAAAAACCTTACCCGGTGTCATTACTTATATAGGCATCCTACTATCTTCTATCCATAAGGCCTTGGTCGACTAATGGGTTATGGAGCTCTAAATTCTATATTCTAGGTAAACATATTAATGTCAGTCAATTACCCTGTCAATAGATCACGAGAACCACATAATGCTAGGTTAGAAGACATGCTACTCAACTTACAGAACTTACACTAGTATTGGTTTTGGATCTTAAGATCATACAGGGCAGTCCCTATCCTCTCTAGCATCTTAAACTTGTAATCATGTCTGAAGTCACCTTACCGAGAATTATGCCTCGCCCGTATACTCAGGCTGTGGTAAACTCTTGGTTCCGTGATTCAGCGGCGATATACTATCAGATACTCCATCTTATACTGACACAAGAGTATCTAAGATCTATGAGGTCAACTACGACATAGTTTTAGCAATGTTCTATAACCTATGATCCTCAAAATGGTTTTATTTCTATGGGTTGTGCCTAGCCAGTGCGCTACTGGATGCAGTGAACCCACACTATCCACTCTCAACAATTGGCGACAGTGCGCTGCTGTCTAGTCATCACAGTCATTTAATTACTCTAACTATATTTCTAAGGACTTCAAGGAGTTGCTAGAGTTTCAAGCTAGTGGATTATGATAGAGCGTAAACATCTACCTATGAGTCTCAATCCTTAAAGTAAAAAAGGTTGACTGGGGAGAAAATAACTGAAGATAGGAAAAATAAGAATCTTCTAACATTTATCTCATATATATTTCAAATGATTGGGAGAAACACTTTGAATTAAATCTAACTCGGAATTCATACAGAGATAACAGAATCAGGAATTATAAACCAATTTCTTACAGTAAAATAGAATTTAAAACAGGGAATTCTAATTTATGATATGAAATTTATATCTAGATATAGTAAAAGAAAATTGAACAGGTTATCACGATTAAAGCCTTAATTAGAGATAAGCCTAACTTACCAGTGAATAGTGGATCCACATTGGATCATAATGTCATACCAAAGGTATCAGTGTATCTTATAGAGACCTGGCAAGCATTCTAAATAGCATGGCCTATCTAACAACCTTAACTACCCAACGGTCAATTTGAACAAGGGACTTCTAGTCCTAGTTATTCTCCTAAATTATTTTAATCTTAGTTGTGAATGAGCATTTCCTGGGCACAGGCTCGCAATGGTACGACTAACTTAAGTACCATCACGCGAGTTTGCATAATTTGCGAAGACTGACCTGCATGGGCCACCACAAAAACTGGTCATGACCCGCACCCGCTTTTCGGATGCGAGACGTGTCCAAGCCAGCCTACGCCACAGAGTCGGCGGTAGAACGCTGTTAAGCCCGCAAGAATAATTGCTCAAAATAAATATTATTGCTCATTCACATTTCTAACTTTATTACAACATTTACAATTAAAGAAAATACAAGATTTTACAATTAATGAAATTGATACAATTGCTTTCTATTTCTAGGTTGTCTTCAGCATACCCAAGTCTTCCCCAGTGCTAAGAGTGATAGCGGCTAAACCTAAAAATGTTAATTTCCAGTCAGAAATGGAACAAGTACACAAACCGACGGCAATACGAAAACACAACAGAATTAACAAGACATGAAAATAACATTTGAGAGATAAAAAACTGGTAGATAACTGATGGCATAGCACGATAGAGAAGTAAACAAGAAAAAACTAATAAAAGACATCTATCTAGGTGGTATGAAATATCCGTTTCGACATACGAATGGCTAGAGGGTAAATCTGGCTCACTGCACGTGCCGTGTGCAGCTGCTATCATGCAAGAATAGACATATTGGGAATATTTCTGGGTAGTCCACATGTTTACTAAGATATTTCCCCTTTCGATAACTCCGTGTGACGAGCGTGTCATCAAGCAGCAAGATATATATATAGACATGAAATGAAAAGACCACTATGAATCGAAAGCAATCAGAAAGTGCACTTGCTGAGGTCCTTAGCAGGTGAAACCAATAGTAATATACCACACAATGAGCCACAATCATTCAACACATGCAGAAGTCTCCAGATACTGAAATAAACAGTACCATCATTCTCAGAATAGTCAAATTAGCTAGGATAGCCTGTCCTTAAGTCTAATTCTGGACACAGGGGCAAAACGGTAATTTCGGGCAAAAATGATGTCCGCAGTTGGACCCGCTTTGCACTGAAAAGCGTGTCAGAGTCAACGGTCTCTAAAGTCATCAAAATATATGTCTACGGATCCGGTTTTCTGATGCGAACCCAACCGTATGTTCAGAGTTTGATTCCGGCGGGCCGTGCACAAAATCGCCCGGACCGTGGGGCCCCCAAAACGACGTACGATTCAACTGTCTCAGAATTGGACCAAACTTGGCATACAGGACCAAAAAAATGATACGGTCCTGATGGCGTAAGTTTCATCTCGATTTGACGAGCGTGCAAAAAGTAATTAGAGAATTTACAAAGTGCACGATACGGTGAATTTTGACGGATACGCATCAAATTCGTCGCGCACACGCGACCAATTTGAATTCCGTCAAAGCCCATACGACCATGAAACCGTTACGCAGCTTTCGATGCTTACGATGCGCGACCACGTCGCCCGGTTTGGCGGGACGCACGTCGTGTGGATGAATTTATACTATTTTTGAAAACTATTTTATTAGGTTTTTCTCGATTTTTAGAATCGAATAACTCTACACCCAATTAATAAAATTGGAATCTATAAAAAGGGTTTTACTGCCGTATATGTTTTCTAAATATGCGTTCAAATAGTTTTTCGATTCGGTTTATGGATTGGCGAGAAATCACCTTCCAATGTCACGGTTGGGACTGAGTTATGGCTCTGTTTTGGGATAGATTTTCATCGATATTTGAGAGGATTTTCCCGACTAACTAATGCGATTTAATAAAATCTAATTGAAAGGGATTAGAGGTGTAGGTGTTGTGTACATACCGGTGTAATTGGTTTGGCGATTGGTCGAGCGATGAGGAAGAACTCGCGCCTCAAAGTTGGGTCGAAAGCAGTTATTGTTGCTGCTGTGTTCCAGGCCATGCGCGCTGTTCAGCCGCGCCTGGCCGGCCATTCCGCGGTGGCTCCAGGTGGCGCGCGCGCGCGCGCATGGTTGAGAGTGGCACGCAGGCGTTGAGGAGTTAGGGTTTGCTCTTCGTTTTGATTTCTCCTCGAGTTTTGTGTACATGCGTTCTGTATACAGAACGGGTTCGGAGGGGGTTTATACTTGCTAAGTATCGGGGGGGGCTTGGACTGTGGGCTCGTGTGAAAGCCTGGGCTTAGCTTGGGGCTCCTGGGCTCGGGCCTGGGTGCTGCTTCTTGTTCTACTAGTTTTTCTTTTTCTTTTTCTTTTTATTTCTTACATACAAATATATATATCATATATATATATATATATATTTATGTGTATATTAATATCTCTATATATATATATATGTATACATACACAGACACGTATATATATACACATATTCATTTATATACTTATATATACGTATATTTATATATATACACACACACACACATACACTATTATATATATTTATATATTCATACAATTACTTATATAATATTTATATATATACAATCACATATATACATTTATATATATATATATATATATATATATATATATTTATATATATATATATATATATATATATATATTCACATATATAATATTTACCCATATTTATTTGTATACACACACACACACACACAGAGACACACACACACACACACACACATACACACACACACACACATACACACACACACACACACACACACATATATATATATATATATATATAAAATATATATATATATATATATATATATATATATATATATATATATATATATACTTACACATTTATACATATATAATTATATAACTCTATATATATTTTATCACATTTATCTGACCAAAATGATATAACTAATAAAATCATAATATAACAATCCCAATAAAATGAAAATAATAATAAATAATAATCCTAATGACAATTAGTAATAGGATGATTGTCATTTTTGATGGATACAATGCGCACACTACTTATCTGATTTTAGAAGATCATACAAAATTTGTAAAACATTATTTAATAATAATACCTATAATGTACATATAACAAATATTTAGAAAATAATTATAATTCCTAAAAATATATGCAAAAATATTTGCACCTACCAAATATGTCTACATGGCCGTATTTAGTCCCACTACATGCCTACATGGGCTGGATTTGGCTTGGGCTCAATCTGGACAGGTTCGGTACAACCTGGTTCTCTAAAACTCAATAATATAATTAAATAATAAATAGACACTTCGGTAAGGGTTAAGTCGTAACTTGACCTGGTTTTCCTAGTTAGGACGTCACTATGGCTCGGTCTTCCTTGGCATGACTAATACACTAGTCAAGGCACGTCACTGCACTATCCGTACCAAGATTCCTAGTCGTCTGGTACTTCGAAACTCCATTATGGCTAAAATCATCCACCGTAATAATTAACTAAATAATTATTTATAAAAATCTAAAAACCATCATTTAAATTAAATAAATAATAAAAAAATATTTCTATAATTTTTGGGAATGGAGGCTACAAACAACAAGTAGTTTTGATTTATTAATTCATTCGTAAAGTCAATTTAATATGAGAGAGAAAAGAAATCTTCACCAAATTCAATTTTTGTGTGCAATTGTAATATTTATATTGTTAAAGGGGTTTTGCTTATATTTAACTTTAGGGAGAGAAATGTTTTCTTTATGTTGGAAATTTCATCATCAAAAGCTTTCATAACCCTAGTTTCTTCATATTTGTTGCCATTTAATAACAAAGGAAGACACAAGTTTTCTCTCGCTTTGTAATTCCTGATGATTTTTGTTTCAATGGTATTGTACTTATATTTTGACATCAGGTAAAACTAATGCAGTATGTCCTCCTTTCTAGATCGTATAACCTGTTGATAAACATATAAATCTTGCATACATAATATTTTTTAACTTAAAATTTTCTTTGGTACCTTACAGAATACATGAAACTTTATAAGGATTATATTAATGGATGACTGGGTTCACTTAAGTTTTTTTTTAAATGTGGTTTCAATTTAGCAGTTAAAGAGCTTTAGTTAGTTTATGCCAATATCTTCCCAAAAATGATATGATATTGCAAAAATGATTACAATTGTATCTGCATATACATATATGGTGCTATGCTCTCAAAAGGATCTGTAGAGGTACCCATGATTTTTTTGTGAAATTCATACAATATATCTGATATGCGTGTGCACAGAACATGAGCTCAAATATTTCTTGCATTTTTTGAAAAACCTTAGGTAATATATATTATGTGCAAGTTTCAATGGCTATAATTTAAGGATGTGGGCTGATGTATGTTAAAATAAATGGCCTATTTTTAAACTTTTCTCTCTCCTTATATTCCTTTTAGGCTGCTAGTTTGGGGGTTCAAACATTGACAAAAAATATAATGGCGACTAAAGGTTTCCTACATAGGTAATGAACTGATTCTTAGCAACTTCTTTCAGTATACTTGTTTCATATGGTACACATCTAGATAAATAAGTCACTCTTAGAAAAGTTTACCGTTATACATTTTTCTACTTGTAAGTTAAGAATGTCATGTCGATCTATGTCTTTACTAACAATTTATATTGTTGAACTTTTGTTTTGAATGATTAATTTAATACTTCCTATGCTACAAGAGGTTAAATTAGTTCTTTTGAAGGGTTTATTTTCGAATAGACTTGCAAGGTTCTATAATCTCTGTATACTCTCTTTAGATAAATTAAGATGCATGAACTTGTAGCTTTGACACCAAAGTTCTATAATCTATGTATACTCTATTTAGATGAATGAAGAACCCGATACTCCAATCCGAAACTGCCAAAAATACCGGTACTGTATTCCTTGATTCTAGTCTGATACACATGTATGATTCTCCTCTTGATAAAGCTTAGTGACTTGTATCTCTATTTAATGCAATTTGTTAAGATCAAATTGTATCAGTGATCTTGAAGTGTTCATTCATTCAGCTATCTGAAACCATTTTGCAAGTTTTAATGCTGATGTATGAACTCATTCAGCAAAGGTTGATGGTTAAAATATGAACCTATGGAAGGTTAATGCTCTAACTCCATCAGCTACTTATGCCTGCAATAAGCTTATCATGTACATAAAGTAGGATGTATCATGATGCCTATACATTGTTGGCATCTAACCTTCATAACATTTTATTTTCACTTTATACATGGGCTTCAATATATTTGAACATTATTCTATCTATTTAACAGAGTTAGAGTTACTATAGAAGCATTTACTCTAATTTTTCTTCTTGCAAGGTCTATAGGCATGGAAGTTACTTAGATATATACTTCATAATTTACCAAGATCAGTAGCCATATCTTGGTCCATGATGATAACCTTTGGTGCTCCAACATTTGGACATTTCAACCATTACGTGAAAACCTCTACAATATTTTTCTTGTTCATCTGCTAGTAATCCACATCCTAATAGGGTGATTGCCTATGGGTATTGCTAGTAAAACTTGCAGAGAGCAGTTAAAACACATTGATTATTTAGGTTTACAAAAAAATTAAGATCCAAAACAACAAGAATGTCCTTGACCTAGGGTTCACAAAAAAATCCAAGGTCCGTAGTATTGGAATCGGTATCGGACTCTTCCTATGAGTATCCGGATTGGCAGCATCGGCGGTTTCAGATTGGAGTGTTGGATTTTTTGGTATCAAAAAAAATTATTATTAATAACTTATTCAAAACTTAGAAAAATATTTTTTATACATTTAGGCATAATTATAAGTATTTCTGTGTTGTTTCTTAGTAGTTTTGAAATTGAATGAAATAATAGTCACCCTTACTGGTTGGTTTACCTACGGTAGATATGATATATTCATTTACATGCTTTTACACTTTTGATGATTGGTCTTCTTCGTTAAATTTTCTTTGCCAAATTGACTAGGAAAGAGACCCCCGACATTGGTTTTGGTCGTAGTCGGTATCGGGACATGTCAAACCATATCGATATTGGCTGTATCGTATCGGTACTGATATTTTAAACTATGAAAAAAAACACTTCTGTCCCCTCAATGGATTTTCATTGCACAGAAGAAATCAGGATCCTTACTGTCTGATGCTGGAAACATCAAATGAGTGCCACATTGCTAGCCAGATGCTATTTTCTTTTTGAATTCTTAAGCAGTCGTGACAGTATTGTGGGTAGACAAAAATACAACATTTTGATGTGTATTTTCCACTACATATATTGGTTCGATATATCAGTAGGATTAATGACTCTGAGATTGTTGCATGAATTAGTAACCATAGCAGCTCAACTCTATTTATGCATAATGTATATAGTTGTGCTCATGTTTTCTATTCTTTACTAGTTTGTTACATCTCAAGTTCATGTTTATATGATTTTAGTACTAAAAAACCTCATGAAGTCATTTTTAATATTCTATATTCAAGTACTTCCTGTAAACATTCTTAAATCTAGTTGTGATTTGTGACCACATAATGGAGTGAGGATGTATTAACTTTTCGTTCGATATATTATGTGATTCATGCCTTTTCAGGTTTTTTATGATCGTGATAATGGAAATCCTGGAAGATGCACTCTATTTTTATCAGGCTATGTGCTTGCTCACAGTATTTCTGTAAATCAACTGGTATGCAAATTGTCCTTGAACATATCTCACTTGGATGTTTCTATCATGTTGATGTTTACACTCTTTCTAGTATAGATCCATCTTTCAGGTGGAGGAGATTTTTAGATTGGCAGGATAGATGTTCTCAAGGATCCATTTCCTATGAATGAAAGGAAAGATATGAATTCAATGGAGGTAGATAATTCTATAGAGGTATGGAACTTTTTATTTTATATAGAATATAAGCTAATGCTTCAAAGCGTATTATGTTAATATTTCTCTACATAAGCACTAGGTTGATCTTTTTCTTGTACATTGTAGACTTGTTATTATGTTGATCTTTATTTACTTGCGTGTTACACTGTTGCATGAACACACAACAATAGGGACCTGACACTAACCATGGCTTGACCACATGTATCTTAGTGCACATTTGGTTTGACCATAACACAAAGCTCATGTTCTTATAGCAACAGTTTACTGACATAAAATTGACTCCATGATGGTCATTTGCATTAATTTCAAACAAAAAAGACAAAGGATTATAATAATTTTAACCAGCAATGAAGAAAGGGTGTGCCACAAGTTGTGAACTTGCTAAGTATGTATGGATATGAATGGATCACTAATAAATTCAACTGACAATGGATTCTAGTTGTTTGGTTGATTATAACCCATAGAATTTTATGCAATTTTTTATTGATAGCTAACTCATAAATTCAACTGCTTGTTTATTAACCAGGAACACTAATATTTCCCCCCTATATTTGTGTAAGTTGGATGAAGTAAAAGGATTTCTGAGGAGCTTTGGTTGTGGATAGGATCAAAGGGTTCGAGCTAAATTTTATATATACAATATTTTGGATATATGTATGGAAATAATTAAACGCTGACTGCGCTGTTAATGTTTAAGTTTGGAGAAATTATGAAAGATTTTGAATGTTCTTGATAGTGAAATTAATGAATTTACTTGTGTTCGGAATTTATTCTGTGATTAATTCGTCGAGAAGCATTTAAATTTTTGAATACCCGCATTCTGTGTATATATGCAATAGATATCTGTGGCATTCTGTATATCTGCAATGCTATTTTGATGTGCTGCAATCCTATTCTGATGTGAATTGTTTCTTTACACTAATGCATTCTGCAATAGCATTCTGACATGATATTGGTGCACATATAATAGCACGAAAGAAACGCTATAAAAACCAATTTGCATCGAAAAGCTATTCAAACATTATTATGAAACTATAGCGTTCATAAATGCTATCTAAACTCTATAGCATTTGTCACTGCTACAACAAGTCTATAGCGTTCATGGATGCTATAATAACTAAATAGCGTTCATGAATGCTATTACTTTCCTATAGCGTTCTTATATGCTATAAGACTTGTATAGCGTTCATAAATGCTATAACCTGTCTATAGCGCCATGGTCGCTATAATCCATCAATAGCGTTTATGAACGCTATAACTTTATAGCATTCTTGTACATGGGGCAATTATAGCGGGGGCATTTATAGCAGTCTGAATATGCTATAATAGGCATTCTACAGCGCTCTGAGCACGTTATCGTATCCCATATCTGTTGTAGTGATTATCTGTCAACATGGCATCCGCTGACATTGAAGAGGAAGACGAATATCTACTCGAACCTCTTGAATTGGAGCCATGGGTCCAACAACTAGATGCACAATGGGAGAAGTTCTTTGAACTACGTGACCCTCCCACTGAAGATGAGGTCATGCAAGTTGACCTCAGTGATGAATCCTCTCCAAAGCCAATCTTCGTCAGCAAAAGCCTGACGGACGAAGAGCGGGAGTCATTGTTGCAACTCGTCAGAGAATATATCGATGTTTTTGCTTGGAGCTATGAAGACATGCCAAGGCAAAAGCCCAAAATTGTACTTCATAAGCTCAATATTCACTCGGACGCAAAACCAGTCAAGCAACAACAACGGCGATTCCGTCCAGACATCATAAGCTTCATTGAAGCGGAAGTAAATAAGCTTATAGATAGCGGTTTCATCCGCGAGGAGCAACACCCAAACTGGATAGCTAATATAGTACCAGTTGTCAAGAAGAACGAAAAATCCGAATCTGCATCGACTTTCGCAATCAAAATGCGACATGTCCTAAGGATGAATTTTCACTTCCCATCACCTTCATAATGATCAATAATATGTGTGGCTTCGAGCGCATGTCCTTTATGGATGGCTTTTCAGGATACAATCAAATCAAAATATCTCTTGACGATGAGAAGCATACCTCATTCCAAACACCGATCGGCGTGTATTGTTACACAGTCATGCCCTTCGGCCTGAAGAACGTTGGTGCTACATATCAACGATCTTTGAGCGTCATCTTTATATATCACTTGTGCAAGACGGTGAAGTGTTATGTTGACGACATCACCGTCAAAAGCCGCTCCAAGGATAATTACTTACACGATTTGAGGATAGTGTTCGACCTTATACGGGCGCACAATCTGAAGATGAATCCCACCAAGTCCTTCCTAGGTGTGTCCAGCGAGAAGTTCTTAGAATTTTCCATTACTTCATGGGGCATTCATATAGAACCCGATAAGACAAAGGCAATCCTGGAGATTAGTCCACCGAGTAACCTTCGTGAACTCTGCGGCCTTCAGGGAAGATTAGCCTACATCAGGAGGTTCATATCTAACCTCTCAAGGCGATGTCAACCTTTCACACAACACATGAAGAAAGGCGTCTCTTTCATATGGAATGAAGAATGTCAACGTGCCTTTGATGACATTAAGGAATACCTGTAGAACCTGCCAGTTCTGGTAGCCCCGGTCACCGAAAAGCCTTTCATACTCTATATACGGGCGATGGAACACTCCATCGGCGCCTTGCTATCACAGAACAATAATGCGGGGCACGAACAAGCCATCTATTATCTCAGCCGAATGATGGTGTGGCCGGAGCATAGGTACACCGCCGTGGGAAAGGAATGCCTTGCCTTGGTGTTCGTAATTCAGAAAATACGACACTATGTGTCAGGGCAGACCATCCATGTTGTCTTGTGAGTTAATCCCCTCAGGGTTCTCATGACCAAGCCAGGCGCACTCAATTTTCATCTATCCATATGGGCGATACTGTTATCCCCCTAGGACATGGTCTTCATTCCGTAGAAGGCTGTCAAAGGTCAAGCCTTGACCGACTTTCTAGAGCCCATCCAGGCTCAAAAATAGCCAAAATCTATTAAAAAAATCCCAAACGAAGTCGTTAACTCAAACATGACTTCACATGATGACGTTTGGCGAATGGCGAATGTTCTTTGACGGTGCTTCAAGAATAGGGCCACAAGGTGATATCGTCGCTGGAGTCGTGGTAGTATTAATTTCTCCCTCTGGGTTGGTATGAAATCGGGCATATTCTCTGTCACGACCCGAACCCGCTTTTTCGGGTACAAGTGCATGTCCAAGCCAGCCTACGCCGCAGAGTCGACGGTAGAACGCTGTCAAGCCCGCAATAAATAAATACTCAAAACAGATTTATTGCTCATTCATATTTGCTAAATTTAATACAACATTTAAAAGAATTTGTATTTGAAAGAAGGTACAAAATCTTACAAATTATATCACAACCATTTGACTAACTAACTTCTAGGTTTTGGCCTGCAAGTACACCCGAATCTCCTAATGCTAAAGAGGCCACGGCTAAGCTGAAAAATGTTGGTTTCCAATCAGGAATGGAACAAGCAGACAAACCGACAAGCTATTCGCAACATAATAGATTTGACAATACATGAAAATAGCATATGTGGAGGAAAACTCGAAAGCAAGCTGACATCATGGTATAACTGAAATGAAAGCAAGAAATATAGAACAGGGTAAATCAACTAGAAAGAACATAGTGACATAACAATTGGTGAGAAAAGAGACATCTATCTATGTGTGTTAAAATATCAGTTTCGACGTGTGAACGGCTAGGGGGTAAATCCGGCACTCCGCACGTGAAATGTGCGACTGCTATTATCCACGAAAGACACAGGGGATAGAAAGGGTAGTTCACACGTCTACTAAGATATTTTTCCTCCCGACTAGTACACATGGACCCAAACAAGTCATGAAACTTGGAAACCTAGTAAAACGATATTATAATAAGTAGGGCCCATGACACCATCTCGTGTGTATAATGTGTCATCAAGCAGGAGAGCATATATATGATATGTACTGAACAAAAACTATCAGAATTGAAAGCAGCCAGAAAGTGCACTTGCCTTGGGTCCTTAGCTAGTTAAACAAGGCGTCTCGTTGGTCCAGAATAGTCCGGATGGCTAGAGTTGTATGAAGGAGTCCAAATTCGTCAAAGAAATAGGAAGTTCAATTATCCATGGTCAAGAATTTATACTCGCAAGAATTTACGTAACTAAATATATATAACTTATTTTTCAAAATATTCATATATATTTAGAAATACTTGCTATATAGTTACAACTTAGAAAATATATAGATTATACAGGTCCACAAAATCATTCATATTTATAAAATATATTTGATGCATACTTAGGAAGTTTATTTAGAAAATATTACAACAATAGTTTTTAGGTCAAAACAATATTTGCCAAACCATCAAAATAATATAGTAAACTATTTTAGAAAATTGGATATAGGCCCAAGCACGATACTATAATTTTTGTGAAATATAATTTAGGCTCAAATCTATATCTAATACTATTATGTAATCATTTAACTTCACAAGTCAATTATAGGTGAAAGTCAAGAAATTATTATCTCTATTTAACAGATTGTTAAAACCTTCAAAATCCAAACCAAATAAAATATAATTAAGACTCTAATCCTATCAAAAGTAATAAATTTCTAAGTTAATAATAATTCTAATAACAATAACATTGAAAATAATATCAAAACCAATACTTGTACACATAAACGTATATACTCTATCTTTATAAATATATAAAATCCAGTATACAAAAGTCCGTAATTATTTATATACATACTAATTCAAAATGACTTTAATATATGAAAACTAGTTCAATTGAATAAAACCTAGCTTTTGAAAGCATTTATAAATACGTGCATAAAAACCTTACAAGTCCAAAATACTTTATTCCCATATTTACTGCTATAATGTAATGATACTGTGCATGCCTGCCTCGATTTGGAAGAAGCATAATAATATTAAAATCTTGCCATGATACAATAGTACATGTGTTGTTGTTTTCTTTACCATTAAATAAATAAACTACAATCATACTAATACTACTAATTATTAATATTATTATTAATAAAATAAATGACAGCTCTGCTGTCAGCTTTTCATAAGAAAAAGGACGACAGAGAATGGGATTTAATTTACAGTAAGAGGAAAGTGGGTGAGAGGAGTTACCATACGAGGGAGGGGAGAGCTCTCTCTCCGGTGCGGCCTAGGAATGGCGGCTCACCGGAGACGCCAGGCGCAGCTCTGGGCTGATGGATGCCGGCACACGCCGGTGCGTGGCGATGGCATTTGTGGGGGTCGCGGTCGCCGGAATCGAAGGGGTGGCGGCACGAATGCGCTCAGGGAACCGTCGGCGGGAGGTTACCCATATCTGGAGGCCCAGGACAGGGTCGTCGTGGGAAGGCTCGGCGAGGGGAGAGCTCGACGATGCTGGTGGACTGCTACCGCTTCAGCGCAGCAGTATGGAGACGTCGGCGGGGTCCGGAGCGGGCGCTCAGGACGGAGATGGCTTGCTCGTATCTATAGTGGTTGGGCGTAGGCAACGCGGGATGCGGCGCTCGTCTTGGATCAATGGGGCCAACCGCCTGGGCGGGGACGGGGGAAGTCGGGATCGGGAACCCGGATGGCACTATGGGGACGGTGGCTCCCAGAAAAGTTAGGGTTCTATCTCATTTTGTGTTTCTGGTGTTTGCTGTCGGCGCGAGGTGGCGGCCGACGGATGGCTGTGATGGTATTTGGTGATGGTATTTGGATACGTGTTATTCGTGTCGGGTGTGTCCGACACGAATCAGATTTGTAATATACTGGAATAAGATGGGATGGACACAGACCCACGGGTTCGGACATAAATTGGGTGGTTATGAACATGCAGATGGACATGGTATTGTTAATGTCGATGGCAATGACCGGACGGGAGACGGGATCGATGTGGTGGTTATTTTTGGTCGTGGACACGGTGAGTACTCGAGGGAAGGGCGGACGAACAGGCCTGGCAGGAAGGTGGCAGAGGCGCGGCACTGCAGGATATGGAGGAGTTGGTGTAGTGGCGTTGGCTATAGGGTAGTCGGGGATAGAAGGGTTCGGGATGACCGTGGTGGTATACGTATATACATATATATTAAGGGGAACGATTTGGATAAGACGGCTAAGAGATTAGGATAGGTATTACATAATAGGTTTTCTATCCGATTGGGATTACAATCAACATAGTTGGTTCCACAAATACATATAGGGGTATTTGCATATATTACATAGATATGTTAACTTATCCTAAATTTGTTTTCACTAATACCAGATAATATTATTCATAAATGCAAAATTAGCATATATCATAATCCACTAACTAAATCTTCCAATAATATCACGTAAATTAAATCATATGAATACATATCTATATTGAAAGAAAATAATTTAATCACGTATTATCAAATAAATATTTAATCAACGTTGTTTGATTAGAATACTTAATTAAATCCCTATGATCAAGGTATTCATATATCTAGAACAATTTTGTAAGCCTTTATCGACTAATTAATCCCAAAAAGATGTACCGTAATATTGATATCATTCAATTATTTTATAAAATTCAATTCGTACAATATTTGATAATAATAAATCCATCATTCAAAGTCTTTTTTTCGTAAAATCTCATTTTAAAATATATTTTGAAAAATCTCGTTTTAAGTCTATATCGTATTTGTTTGAAAGAAATTTAGTTTCTACTTGGACAATATTTAAAACTAAAATGAATAAAAGAAAAATATTCAGGAAGAGGAGTTACAAATCTACCCACCTTAGAAATAAATTTGTCCTCGAATTTAAAGAATAGATAGACTTGATAGGTCAGAAGAAAATGTAATAAAAGAAAATTTTAATAAGGTATTCAAAAGATAAAATTGATTAAGGTTAGCAAGAGTTTCTTATTAAGAAGTACTATTCAAGGCATTGACCAAGAAAGAATGGAAATGGAAAGAGAAAAAAAAATAGATATGACTTGATGTTAGGGTTTAGTTCATGTCTCCAAATTTCAGAAGGTTCTTACATAAAATAAGACAAAGAGTTTTTGATAGCTAGAATATAAGACCAACGATTATAGCCTAGAAAATATCCCATAAATGACTTGTAACTTGTAACTTATTTCTCCAACTCACTGTCCTTATCATCTCAATCAACATTCTCCATTTATAAAATTTACCTCAAGAATATTCTAAAACTTTTCTCGATTTCTATCATTAACCTTTAGGTCAAAAACTCAAAACTTGTTATGATCTTTAAGATTACGTCTCAAAATAACAAAATCATAATTACCGTCTTCGATACTCGACCCATAATCCTATATTGATATTCATCCCCAAAATTTAAATTTTCTAAAGATTTAAATTCTCCAAGATATTTGAAAAATAAAATAATCCCTCATCATAATCTTCTAAATTTTTTTATCGACGACATATTAGATTATTCTTTATTTTCGCAAGCATTCTAATTCCTTTTGATTTCTACCCACCTTTAGTCACACATACCTTCAGAATATACATATCAGACTAATCAAAATTATCTCATAATATTTATACTCAATATAGTTCAACATTTATTTTTCGTCCAAATTTCTAAAAAAATTATTTGATGTCATCAAAATATCCTTTAAGCCCAAAATATCAGTCGTATCGCAGATAGATATCAAACTAATCAAAATTCAAACCCTAAAGAACGTAATACTTATAAATTCTCGCCTTCAAAATGTTGGGACATTTGTATTCTTGACATGTAGAAAACTTGTTCTCTACATGATTAGTGAAGTTTTAGTCCCACATCGGAAATGCATCATGTGGTATCTCAAGATATATAGTTTTTTATGTATTGTCGGGATGTGCACATGGGTGGTGACCCAAATGTGGGAACCATGTGGGTGATTTTATTAAGAGGTAAGAATAAGGCTCCATGGTAAGCTTCTAGCTTTTTGCTCTTGGGAAATTTATTTCCATGGGAGCTAAGCCCCATAGGGGCTTAGCGACTCGGACTCGGACTCGGACACGGACTCGGGCTCGGGCTCAAGGGCTCATGAGGCGTAATGTGGCATTTTGTTGGCGCACTTTGCACTTAGCACATTACGCGGGCCTCGTTACACACGCCACGTTACGAGGGCCCCGTTATGCGAGCCCAGTTACGCAGCCCAATACCGCAGCCCAGTAAGCACAGTGTGCGCAGCGTACGCAGTGTGCGTAGTGTGCGCAGGTTGCGTAAAATGGCTGTGTGCATAAAGTGCAAATCATACTGGTTACGCGAGTGGCGCAACTTACAGCAGAACATGTCTTTGCATGTTTTGAGCGGTAGTTCAATGTTCGGGGTGGTTATTACCACGTCCCTAACATTGTGCTAACCGGACAGTTGTTGCAGGGGCCTATATAAGGTCTCCTCCTTCTCTCTCACAAAAAGAAACTAATACACAAGTAGTAGACAGAAAGTTTATAATGTTTAGAAACTGTGAGAGAGAAGAGAGGGATTGTACCAGCGTTGAGTTTTGCACGGGAGTTCGTGTTCATCCGAGGAGTCAGAAGAGTAAGAGTGTTCCAAGTTCTCCGATGAACTTGCTGGTTCCTGGAAGCTATTCGTGTGAGGCGAATAAAGCTTTGAGCAACGGTGATTATTCAACCCAGCAGAAGTTTTTCTATATTTTGCCTGTCACCTTCTTCGTTTATCAGAATTCTATTAGCGCACCTTCGGTGAAGTGTTCGCATTGGTAGAAATCTGTGCACCTTCTGCGAAGTGTTGCATCACCTTCTTCGTTTATCAGAATTCTATTAGCGCACCTTCGGTAAAGTGTTCACGTTGGTAGAAATCTGTGCACCTTTTGTGAAGTGTTGCATTAGTAGAATTTCTGTTACATACCTTCTGTAAAGTGTTACGTAATAATGATTGTTTTTACAATTGTTACAAATTTTCAGTTTTTCATCAAAAAATTGTGCCCCGGCACTAACAATCTCAAAGCTTTATCGCTACGATGGAAAACGTTAATGTTTCACTCTTCAATTCTTACTTTTGTAAGTTAGAAAAGTTTAATGGAGAACATTGCCAAGTCTGGAAGAGGAAGGTTTATCTCACCCTTCAACTGAAAGACGTAGATCATGTGCTTCTGGAGGAAGAACCTACTGTTCTAGATGTTGGGTATGCTGCCACAATCACCGTGGCTACTAAACTTCAAGCAAAATGGAGAAAGAAAAATAGTATTTGCAGGCTGCTTATCCTGAATGCTATGGAAGATTCCCTTGCAGAATCCTATTCTTAGAAGACTATCGCTAGAGACATATGGGAGTCTCTAGAAAAACTCTACGAAGAAGACAAGAACCGCAGTAAAATCTTTGTGGTTGAAAGATATCACAAGTGGTTCTTTGAGGATAAAAAGTCTATGCTGCCGCAGGTGAAGGAGTTCCTGAAACTGCGACAGAAGCAGACGAGGCGATGTCACTCCCCGACAAGTTTGTTGTTGGAAGGATTGTCTTACAGCTACCCGCTGGGTAGAGCATGTTCTATGCAAACATGCATAGGAAGAAACTGGAGATCACCCTTGAAGATCTCCTACAGGAAATCTATGTTGAGGACCAGATGCGGGCTCAACTGAAGGTGGATGCACTGTCCAAGCAATTGGCTAACGCCAGTTTGGTGCATTCAAGGAAACCAAGGGGAAAGCATGCGGCTTCCCAAAGCAAGAAGGACCTTGACAATCTAAAAGTCAAGGGTACTTCAATGAAGAAGAAGAAGCCAAAGTCCCACTTAGCTTGCTTCAAGTGTAGCAAGAAAGGCCACTTTAAGAATGAGTGCAAAGCAAAAGCCAAGCAATCGGAGCAAGGAGAGCCTAGTAAGGTATCTATGATCACTGATGATGTTGCTATGATTGCGCAGGTTGATGCGATAGAAACTGAGGCTGACTGGTGGGTAGACACTGGAGCCACCTGCCATGTTTGCTCCAGCAAGGAGTGGTTCACCACCTACACCCCTACTTCTGTTGTGGTTATGGTGGCGAACCAGGCACAAGCTGAAGTGCTCGGGATCGGGACGGTGGTATTGAAGCTGACTTCTGGGAAGTCTCTGACGTTTCAAGGCGTGAAGCATGTACCTGCTATCGCCAAGAACCTGATCTCAGGAGGCCTACTGTGCAACGCAGGCCTCAGGATGGACATTAATGCTGGCTAGATGATGATGCCTATTAAGGGAACATATTTCGGAAAAGCTTTTTATACCGAAAGGATGATTAAAATTCAGCTTGTGAATCAGTCCAATGTAATTAATATAATTAATGCAATCACTCATTCTGCTTATACTCTTGAGTTGTGGCATAATAGGCTAGGACATGTTCTTTGTAAACAAATAAACAGAATGCTAATCTAGGACTTATCTCCAAGTGTGGGGGTAAGGTAGAGAAATGTGAAGTTTGTGCTCAAATAAAGATCACAAGGAAACCCTTTCCTCGGGTTAATCGAAGTACAGATCTTCTGAAGTTGGTACACTCCGATATCTGTGACTTCAAACAGTTCTCTACAAAGGCCGGGATAAAGTATTTCATAACCTTCATCGATGACTTCTCAAAGTATGCGTTCGTCTACTTGCTAAAGGCTAAAGACAAAGCATTCGAGAAGTTCAAGGAGTTCAGAGCCGAAGCTGAGCGGCAGACTGGATAAAAACTCAAAAGAATAAGAAGTGATCGAGGTGGGGAGTACAGGTCTTATGAATTCGCATCGTTCTACAAGGAACATAGAATTATCAATGAGACTACGGCTTCGCACTCTCCTCAATCAAACGAAGTAGCAAAGAGGAAGAACAGAACGTTAACATAAATGATTAACTTAATACTGTTGACTGTGGGTCTTCCTAAGTGCTACTGGGGAGAAGCTACATTGATGGCCACTTTTATTCTAAATAGAGTGCCTCTTGCAACTTCAGACGTTAATCCTCATGAACTCTGGTTCCAGGTCAGACTTAACTTGAATGTCATTCGAGTGTGGGGGTGTCTGGCATATGTCAAGCTTCCAGATCTGAAGATTCAGAAGCTTGGGACAAGGACTACTAAGACGATCTTCTTGGAGTATGCTGAGAAGAGTGTTGCTCGGAGATTTCTTGATATTGAGTCAAATCATATCATTGAATCTCACAACGCAAAATATTTTGAAGATAAATTTGTAAGGCACAAGAATATTATTCTTGCGGATGTACCGGAGAACAATGAGGGTGCGCCAGAAACTGAAGTCTTCAATGAAGATGTGGTCCAAGAAGATGTTGTTGAAACAAAGATTGAACCAGAACAAGTTGAGCCGTCAACTAAGCGTCTGAGGAGGCCGAAGGACTTCGGAAGTGACTTTGTCACCTATCATGTGGAAGCAGATCCGCTTAACTATGATGAGGCGATGAAGACCAGAGATACAGTTTTCTGGAAGGAGGCGATTGACAATAAAATTAATTCCATCACCTCAAATAACACTTGGGTGTTGGTTGATCTTCCTGAAGGAGCGAAACCCATCGGATGCAAATGAATCTTCAACAGAAGATGAAAGCAGACGGAACTATTGACAAGTTCAAGGCTAGGTTGGTAGCCAAGGGGTTTTCTCAGAAGCAGGGAATCGACTACTTTGACAAGTATGCTCCAGTAGCCCGGATGACTACCATCAGAATGTCGATTACTCTTACAGCGATACATAAGATGGTGATACATCAGATAGATGTGAAAATGGCTTTCCCAAATGGCGAGCTGACCGAAGATATTTATATGCAACAACCAGAGGGATTTGTCGTCAAGGGTCTTGAAGACAAAGTCTACAAGTTGGTAAAATCTTTGTACGGTCTTAAACAGGCTCCAAGATGTGGCATGAGAAATTTGATATGGTTATAAGGTCAAATGGCTACATGGTCAGCGAGACGGACAAGTGTGTTTACACGAAGTTCGCTGATGGAAGAGGTGTGATCGTTTGTCTGTATGTGGATGACATGCTTATCCTAGGTACGAATATGAGCTGTGTCACGGAGACAAAGAGGTTCATCTCGGGCAAGTTCAATATGAAGGACTTGGGGTAAGCTGATATGATCTTAGGGATCAAGATCATCCAGACAGACACTGGACTAGCGCTGTCACAGTCTCATTATATTGAGAAGATGATCACTCGTTATGGGTATCAGGATCTTTCAGGGATCGATACGCCATATAGGTGTGATCTGAAGCTGAAGCCTAATTCAGGGAAAAGCGTCAAGCAGCTGGAGTATGCAAGCATAATCGGGACTTTGATGTATGCTACTACTGCCACAAGGCCTGAAATAGCTTTCGTCGTGGGAATGTTGAGTCATTTCACGAGCAATCCTGGTATTGAACACTGGAAGGCTGTGAAACGGGTTATGAGATATCTCAAGAAGACTCAGACATATGCGCTGTACTACAGCGGAGATCCGCAGGTAGTAGAAGGCTTCAGTGATGCCAACTGGTGCTCAGATTTGGAGAGCAAGAGGTCTACAGGTGGATATATTTTCATAATGGGTGGAGCTGCTATATCATGGAAGTCGAAGAAGCAGACAATGCTCTCGCAGTCATCCATGGAATCTGAGTTCTCTGTACTTGACACCGCAGCCGAGGAAGCAGAATGGCTTCGGGAGCTCATGTATGATCTTCCAGTGGTTGGGGCACAAATACCGATAATACTGATATACTGTGACAACCAGGCAACTGTGGTGGTGGCATCAAATGACCTCTTCAATGGAAAGAAGATGACTGTGCGGTTAAAGCACAGGGCAGTACACGATCTTATTAAGAGGTGTAATTGCAGTGATTGATGTTCGGAGTCAGGAAAACCAGGCGGATCCGTTCACCAAGGGCCTTAGGCGCCAGCTGGTCGATAACTCAGCATGTAAAATGGGCTTGAAGGCATTCTGATATTATTTATTGTATTTCTACCATAAAGTTTTATGCTATTAGTTTAAAGATTTATCTACTAGGCATCTAGCTTTTGGTTCAAGTGAGGACCATTAACTGAAAGAATATCAGGAACGGTGGGTATATGTTCTATTGGGCATGGAGAGGTTACGGACCTATAACCATTGTTGTCTACTGTTGTTTTCTGCGAAAAACGGTTCCTGTGGAAAGGTTGGCTTAATTGCCTTAATGAGTTCTCAGGCATAGTGAATGCCTGGTGTGCTTTATAGGAAGCACGGTAGAGGAGCACTACAGGGAGTGAAACTCCATGCTACAGTGGGGTGACTCTACGATGAGGTTCCTATATGTGGGGTGCTGCCCAGGAATAGGATAAGGCCTCAGCTTTGCAGGCCAAGTCACAGCGGCGTAGCACCGTAAAAAGACAGTTAGCCTAATGTTGTATGTTAAAAATAAAGAGGGGTGTAGTCAGCACTACAAAGAGGTGGAGTTCCTCATGTTACAGTGGCACGACACCACGATGAGGTACCCGGTTAGGGATAAAGCCTCGGCCTTGCAAGCCATGTCTTTGCGGCGTAACACCGCAAGAGAGCCTAAGGCTTCATGCTGGGTAGTTTGGCACTACAAAGAGGCAGTTGCCTCGTGCTATAGTAGTATGACACTACAAAGGTTCCCAGATATGGGGTGATTCCCAGGGAGGGGTAATGCCTTGGCTTCGGGCCATGTCATAGCGGCGTAGCACCGCAAGGGGAGCGTAAAGCGTTCCATGCCATGTCTCTTTATAATAAACTCACCTATAGTGTATGGACAGAGATATCAGGCCGTCTCTTGAGGGTAAACTTGTAGACGCCCAAAAGTATACACTGAAACCAGGCTGGCACAGGGCCTTTAATGTACATAACCAGAAGCACATGTGACTACATTATGTGAGTGGGAACAACTTCAGCTATGGTACAGAATTCAAGGCTTAGTCCATTCTTGTATTATAATCTGTTGTTTAAACCATGTAGGAAGATTCAAGTCATCGCGACATCTCTCCTAATGCATAATGGACAGTCAATATGGGGAACACTCAAACCCATATATATTGAGATATGTGGGGGATTGTTGGGGCATTTGTATTCTTGACATGTAGAGAACTTGTTCTCTACATACTTAGTAAAGTTTTAGGCCCATATTGAAAATGTATCATGTGGTATCTCAATATATATAGGTTTCTATGTATGGTTGGGATGTGCACATGGGTGGTGACCAAAAGGTAGAAACCATATGGGTGATTTTATTAAGAGGTAAGAATAAGGCTCCATGGTAAGCTTCTAGCTTTTTGCTCTTGGAAAATTTATTTCCATGGGAGCTAAGCCCCATAGGGGCTTAGCGACTCGGACTCGGACACGGACACGGGCTCGGGCTCGGGCTCAAGGGCTCATGAGGCGTAATGTGGCATTTTGTTGGCGCACTTTGCACTTAGCACGTCAGCATCGTCGCTAGGTGCATAGTGCACTTAAGTTGCGCTCGTTGCACGCGCCACGTTACGTGGGCCTCGTTACGCGTGCCATGTTATGAGGGCCCCGTTACGCGTGCCATGTTACGAGGGCCCCGTTACGCGAGGCCAGTTACGTCGACCCAGTTACGCAACCCAGTACGCATAGCATGCACAGCGTAAATAGAGTGCACAGTGTACGCAACATACGCAGTGTGCGTAAAGTGCATACTGTGCGTAGGTTGCATAAAATAGCTGTGTGCGTAAAGTGCAAATCACGGAGGTTACGCGAGTGGCGCAACTTGCAGCAGAACGTGTCTTTGCATGTTCTGAGCGGTTGCTCTATGTTCGGGGTGGTTATTACCACGTCCCTAACATTATGCTAACCGGGCAGTTGTTGCAGGGGCGTATATAAGGTCTCCTCCTTCTGTCTCACAAAAAGGAACTAATACACAAGTAGTAGACAAAAGTTTATAAGTGTTTAGAAACTGTGAGAGAGAAGAGAGAGATTGTACCAGCGTTGAGTTTTGCACGGGAGTTCGTGTTCATCCGAGGAGTCAGAAGAGCAAGAGTGTTCCAAGTTCTCCGACGAACTTGCTGGTTCCTGGAAGCTATTCGTGTGGGGCGAATAAAGCTTTGAGCAATGGTGATCATTCAACCCAGCAGGAGTTTTTCCATATTTCGCCTGTCACCTTCTTCGTTTATCAGAATTCTATTAGTGCACCTTCGGTGAAATGTTCACGTTGGTAGAAATCTGTGCACCTTCTGTGAAGTGTTGCATCACCTTCTTCGTTTATCAGAATTCTATTAGCGTACCTTCGGTGAAGTGTTCGCGTTGGTAGAAATCTGTGCACCTTCTGTGAAGTGTTGCATTAGTGGACTTTCTGTTCCGTACCTTCTGTGAAGTGTTACTTAATAACGATTGTTTTTACAATTGTTACGAATTCTCAGTTTTCCATCAAAAAATTGTGCCCCTACACTAACACAAAAATTATTCGAATTGAAGAACCAATTTGTATATCGATTTTTTTCTTTTTCTTTTTTAAATTCAACAAGAGCAACCTTAACGATCAACAATTAATCTCTTGAACTTTATTTTTATTCTCAATTATGTCTTTATTTTCTTAATTTCATACCAATGTCTAAGATTCGTTTATGAGTTTCTATCCACGTAACTCTACAATGTTCAAATTTTAAGCATTCCAATGACTATGCAATAATTTAGTCATGATTTTTCATCTTCGCAATATCTCCTTCCATTATCCTTGAAATTGTGTTTATTTCTTTTCAATAAGATCACAATGTCATTTGTTTCTAATTATCTTTTACATTAATTTAGCAACCTGCAATATCGGCCACAATTACTGTACCATTAGTTAGTAACCATCTAGGATCATATTTGTCTTATTCCTTATCTTCAATAATTTTGAAATTCCATTTCTCGTAAAACTGTGATAATAAATTCCTCTTTGATTCTCTACATCAAACGTCTATCATGTCAACTTTCTCGAAATTTAAGGGATGCCTAGGACAACCACGCTCAATTGGTCAGGTAGAAAAGAAGGAAGAATTTTATAAGGAGGAAGGGAATGATCAATAAGATAAAAGATAATATAAAATCCTCTTAACGAAATGAAAAGATAATAAAAGTCCTCTTAAGGAAATGAATGGATACTTTTTTTATATATAAAAAAAGGATAATGGTGAAAAGGAGAAAATATATAATTATATGATTAACGATTATGGTTCGGGGAAGTATTTACCTACGTGGCGTCTAACTATTCACCCACCTATCTTATAAATAGGTATTCCCAAGAATATATCAAAAAAATCTTCGATCATAAAATTTAAATCGCTGCCCAATATCTATCATAAATTTTAACCTCAAGAAAATGACTTAGCAATCATCAATATCATTTTATCGAATTTCCAACCCGTAATCCAATTCGGTAATTATTCTCAAAATTTAAACTCTTCCAAAATAACTTATAAATTCACTTTGCATATCTTCCTCAAAATTTCAAGTTTCAAAAATTAAATTCCCAAAAATTAGAATCTTTTAAATTCACAATTTTTTAATTCAAATCCTTACAAATCTACTTCAAGATTTAAATTCAGTAATTCCTCTAATTTTCATTATTACATTTGTCAATATTCCAACCTCTTCAAATTTGTGGTCTATCATTGACTTTATCGAATATTCTTCAAAATTTAAACTTCACAAACAAACAAAAGATATTTTAAATCCACTCCTTCATATCTCCTTCCAAATTTTAATTTCAAAATCACAATACAACAATCTTTAGACTTAAAAACTTAGTTATATTTTGTCATGATCTCCTCAAAATGTAAACTTCACAAAGTTTAAATGCTTCCAAATATTTAAATCTACCTTTTTATAACTCCTTCTCAATTTCAAAATCAAAATCCAAAATACTTGAAAATGTAAATACTTGAAAATTTAAACTTAAATTTTCTCTTCTTCTTTTTTTTCTATTTTTTTTGTAAAAGTCTCATCAAATTTCAAATTCAGTAATCTTAGTTGAAGACCATCTCTTTTAAAGATAACATCCACCTTTGCATACTTACTCCAAATTTTCAAATCCAAAAAAAAATTACAACCCAAAATTTAAATTCTTCAAGATTTGAACACTAAAAATTCAAACTTTAAATCTATACTATCGCAAATTTAAAAAAAATTCAAATTCAACAAAACTACAAGGATTTTCTACAATCCTCTTTATTATTAATTAAATCAAAATCATTTCCTTTGCAAATTTAAAAAAATTCAACCTTAGTAAATTTATCAAACTATAGAGAAATTTAAACTTCAAAAGTACCATGGTTAATAACCTTGAAGACTAAATTCATCAATCTAAGACTCTACCCACCTTTAATTAGAGTCATCTATCAAATCGCCATAATATTACAGAAAATAATCAAATTCGTGAAATATGGTATCTCAAACTTCAACATATGTTACTATCCTGAGCATGTAGCCTATGTAATAACCTTAACTAACCAAACAATTAATTTGCAATAAATCCAACAGTTGCCCACGGGGTACCCAGTCCTAATCCTAGTTATTTTCCCAAAAATTAAGCTAACTTATTTGTGAATGAGCAATTCCTAATCGCAGGCTCGCGGCAGTATGACTAATATGGTACTACCATGAGTTTGCACAATTTGCGAAGACCGACCTGCTTGGGCCACCACAAAAACTTGTCACGACCCGCACCCGCTTTTCGGGGTACGAGTGCGTGTCCAAGCCAGCCTAAGCGACAGAGTAGGCGGTAGAACGCTGTCAAGCCCGCAATAAATAAATACTCAAAACATATTTATTGCTCATTCACATTTGCTAAATTTAATACCACATTTACAAGAATATGTATTTAAAAGAAGGTACAAAATCTTACAAATTATATCTCAACCATTTGACTAACTAACTTCTAGGTTTTGGCCTGCAAGTACACCCGAATCTCCCAATGCTAAAGAGGCCACGGCTAACCTAAAAATTATTGGTTTCCAGTCAGGAATGGAACAATCACACAAACCGACAAGCTATTCGCAACATAATAGATTTGGCAATACATGAAAATAGTATATGTGGAAGAAAACTAGAAAGCAAGCTGACATCATGGTATAACTGAAATGAAAGCAAGAAATATAGAACAGGGTAAATCAACTAGAAAGAACATGGTGACATGGCAATTGATGAGAAAAGAGACATCTATCTATGTGTGTTAAAATATCAGTTTCGACATGTGAACGGCTAGGGGATAAATCCAGCACCCCGTACGTGAAATGTGCGACTGCTATTCTCCACGAAAGACACGTGGGATAGAAGGGTAGTTCACACGTCTACTAAGATATTTCCCCTCCCGACTAGTACACATGAACCCAAACAAGTCATGAAACATAGAAACCTGGTAAAACGATATTATAATAAGTAGGGCCATGATACTATCTCGTGTGTACAACGTGTCAAAGCAGGAGAGCATCTGTATGATATGTAATGAACAAAAACTATCAGAATTGAAAGCAGCCAGAAAGTGCACTTACCTCGGGTCCTTAGCTGGTGAAACAAAGCGTCTCGTTGGTCCAGAATAGTCCTGATGGCTAGAGTTGTATGAAGGAGTCCAAATTCGTCAAAGAAATAGGAAGTTCAATTAACCATGGTCAAGAATTTATATTCGCAAGAATTTACGTAACTAAATATATATAACCTATTTTACAAAATATTCATATATATTTAGAAATATTTGCTATATAGTTACAACTTAGAAAATATATAGATTATATAGGTCCACAAAATCATTCTTATTTATAAAATATATTTGATGCATACTTAGGAAGTATATTTAGAAAATATTACAACAATAGTTTTAGGTCAAAACAATATTTACCAAATCATCAAAATAATATAGTAATCTATTTTGTAAAATTGGATATAGGCCCAAGCACGATACTATAATTTTTGTCAAATATAATTTAGGCACAAATCTATATCTAATACTATTATATAATCATTTAACTTCACAAGTCAATTATAGGTGAAAGTCAAGAAATTATTATCTCTATTTAACAGATTGTTAAAACCATCAAAATCCAAACCAACTAAAATATAATTAAGACTCTAATCCTATCAAAAGTAATAAATTTCTCAGTTAATAATAATTCTAATAACAATAACATTGAAAATAATATCAAAACCAATACTTGTACACATAGACGTATATACTCTGTCTTTATAAATATATAAAATCCAATATACAAAAGTCCGTAATTATTTATATACATACTAATTCAAAATGACTTTAATATATGAAACCTAGTTCATTTGAATAAAACATAGCTTTTGAAATCATTTATAAATCCGTGCATAAAAACCTTACAAGTCCAAAATAATTTATTCCCATTTTTACTACTATAATGTAATGATACTGTGCATGCCTGCCTCGATTTGGAAGAAGCATAATAATATCAAAAGCTTGCCTTGATACAATAGTACATATGTTGTTGTTTTCTTTACCATTAAATAAATAAACTACAATCATACTAATAATCACTATTATTATTAATAAAATAAATGACAGCTCTGCTGTCAGCTTTTCATAAGAAAAATGAAGACAGAAAATAGGATTTAATTTGCAGTAAGAGAAAAGTGGGCGAGAGGAGTTAACATACGAGGGAGGGGAGAGCTCTCTCTCCGGTACGGCCTAGGAATGGCGGCTCACCGGAGACGCCAGGCGCAGCTCTGGGCTGATGGAAGCCGGCGCACGCGGGTGCGTGGCGATGGCGTTTGTGGGGGTCGCGGTCGCCGGAAACGAAGGGGTGGCAGCGCGAATGCGCTCAGGGCAGCGGTGTCGAGACGTCGGCGCGGTCCGGAGCGGGCACTCGGGCCGGAGATGGCTTGCTCGGATCTATAGTGGTCGGGCATGGGCAATATGGGGATGCGGCGCTCGTCTTGGATCAATGGGGCCAGCCGCCTGGGCGGGGATGGAGGAAGTCGGGATCGGGAACCCGGGTGGTACTGTGGGGACGGTGGCTCCCAGGAAGGTTAGGGTTCTCTCTCCTTTTGTGTTTCTAGTTTTTGCTGTCGACGCGATGTGACGGCCGACGGATGGCTGTGATGGTATTTGGTGATGGTATTTGGATGCTTGTTATTCGTGTCGGGTGTGTCCGACACGAATTAAATTTGTAATATACTAGAATAAGATGGGATGGACACGGACACACGGGTCCGGACACAGATTGGTGGTTATGAACAAGCAGATGGACATGGTATTGGTGATGTCGATGGCAATGACCGTACGGGAGACGGGATCGATGTGGTGGTTATTTGTGGTCGTGGACACGACGATACTCGAGGGAAGGGCGGACGAAAAGGCCTGGAAGGAAGGTGGCAGAGGCGCAGCACTGCAGGATATGGAGGAGTTGGTATAGTGGCGTTGGCTACAGGGGAGTCGGGGATAGAAGGGTTCGGGATGACCGTGGTGTTATACGTATATACATATATATTAAGGGGAACGATTTGGATAAGTCGGCTAAGAGATTAGGATAGGTGTTACATAGTAGGTTTTCTATCTGATTGGGATTACAATCAACATAGTTGGTTCCACAAACTTATATTGGGGTATTTGCATATATTTACATAGATATCTTAACTTATCCTAAATTTGTTTTCACTAATACCAGATAATATTATTCATAAATACAAAATTAGCATATATCATAATCCACTAACTAAATCTTCCGATAATATCACGTAAGTTAAATCATATGAATACATATCTATATTGAAAGAAAATAATTTAATCACGTATTATCAAATAAATATTTAATCAACGTAGTTTGATTAGAATACTTAATTAAATCCCTATGATCAAGGTATTCATATATCTAGAACAATTTTATAAGCCTTTATCGACTAATTAATCCCAAAAAGATGTACCGTAATATTGATATCATTCAATTATTTTATAAAATTCAATTCTTACAATATTTGATAATAATAAATCCATCATTTAAAGTCTTTTTTCATAAAATCTCATTTAAAAATATATTTTGAAAAATCTTGTTTCAAGTCTATATCCATAGTATTTGTTTGAAAGAAATTTAGTTTCTACTTGGACAATATTTAAAACCAAAATGAATAAAAGAAAATATTCGGGAAGAGGAGTTACATTCTCTCACAGAACCTTGTTCAAACAATGTAGCCGAATATAACGCTCTGGTCATCGGACTCCGACTCGCAAAAGTGGTAGAGGTCAAATACCTAGAAGCGTATGGCGACTCCCAGCTAATCGTTAATCAAATTCGAGGCTCGTACGAGGTTCGTAACGAGGATCTGATTCCTTATCATCAGATAGCAATTGCCATCATTGCAACCTTGGAGGGGCTCTTTATAGAGCATGTTCCTAGGCTTCAGAATATGGAAGCCGATGCCCTAGCAGGCCTCGTCGCTTCTTTAGCGGTTCCAAATTATGCTCATCATCGAGTCGACGTGGTTACATGCTCTCCCCACTTTGTTGAAGTAGTGGGACACGTGTCACCATGCGTAGAGATCAAAACTCTATATGGGACACATGTCAACGGGCGTAGAGGATGATTTACATCGTGGATGACAGTTACTAGCGTAGATATTCGATTTTGTTGTTTTTTACGCACAAAGGGTCAAGTCTATAAATAGACTTATTTTTACATATCAGGAAATCAACAGGGAGACAGGAGAGGAGATTCTGAAAAAACTCATACTTCCAGAGTGATATTCCCAGAAGCATTTCTTTAACTTTTTCTCAAGAACAGGGTGAAGCAAAGCAAGAAAGCATTCGATTGTGCCATCATTGCCGTTGCTCGATACCTTTTGCGGTGACTTAGTTCTTTCGATTGTTCGTCTTCTTCAAGTAGTTTTCTTCATCATCATCGTATGGTCCAAGGAACAAAGTGATCGCTCTCAGATCAGACTTCCATAGCAATACTTCCCAGAATAATTTGTACTTTGGTACTTTTTCTCGTTTTTTTTCAAAAGCCAATTTTTTAGGCATTTTGTTAAGTAAAACAAAATGGCGACTCTGCTGGGGACGACCTTCTCCTCTGACGAGAAGGCAATTGCTCAATATGATGATGTGTCGGTCGGATCGACAAAGAAGACTCTGGTTGTGCACTTTGACCAGACTGCCTACGAAGAAATGCTCCAAACTGGGGGTAGTACTCGCTGCTCCAATGTTCAGAAATCATGGAAGGCACAAAAAGTTTGGATTCCCAAGTCCAAAGCATCCTCGGATCTCTCTGTTGTCTCTGAAGGCAAAGGAATCCTTCCTACTACTGTGGTAGAGGCTCCCGTCTGTGACGAGGCAGTCTCTACTTCGGTGTTACGTACTGGGCCTAAAAATCAGTCTCCCGTTTGTGACGTGGCAGACTCTCTAGTTTTACGCTCTGAGCGTAAAAATTAAGTTTTACGCTCTGAGCATAAAAATCAAGTTTTACGCTCTGAGCGTAAAAATCAAGTTTTACGCTCTGAGCATAAAATTAAGTTTTACACCCCGTACGTAAAACTCAGTCTCCCGTCTGTGATGTGGTAGACACGCAAGCTTTACGCCCAGCGTGTAAAAATATGTCTCCCGTCTGTGACGTGGTAGACACACACAATTTACGCTCCATGCGTAAAAGAAAATCTCTCGTCTGTATCTTGGAAGATACTCATGTTTTGCGCTCTACGCGTAAATGTAAACCTCATGTCTGTGACAGTATAGATAAAATTCAAAATGATGCCCTTATATCTAAAGCGAATTTACCTGCACGCATGCAGCATAAAAACATTATTGGTAAAACTTCGGTTCTCTACCAACAGCCTTCTTACACCGCTTTACGCAAGGTACCAAACCTACAAATTACGCGTAATGCTGATGGAGTTCTTTGTGCTCAAAAATCTCAGGATTTTCGTACGCAACTCCAAGCGCATAGAAAAGTACAATTTGATTCTGGTAATACAGCAAGTAATCTTCTTTATACATAAAGGACAAAATGTTTCTTTATTCCAAATGTAATAGAGAAGACTACTCCTTCTACCCCTTCTGATTTACGCGACTTGCTAGTACAAAAGCGTAAAAATAGACAATCTCCTGTGACACTCCCCCAAGAAAATCATCATTATGAGTGTCACCAGATGGTAATCAAATGTTGCTGTTCGGCTTCTAAGCGGTCAGTTTTTGACCGATTAAGCTATAATGAGCCTCAACAACAGCTTGACAAGTACATGAGTTGTTATATGCGTCAGTCAACATGGCATCTCATACTAACAGGGGACGACGTCCAAGACGCAACTCGTCCCAGACTCCTGGTCAAAAATAGTTTAACAGACTTCTTGATTCTTTTGAAGAAGTATATCAGAATACTCGATCAAGAAGACAAAGACGGTTGCTGACTTCTGATTCAGAAGCTGGAGGTACCCAGCCTTTGGAGTCTGAAACTGATAGTGTTGATTCATACTTCTACACTAATCCTTCTGTATCTTCAAGGGAGGTTGAATCATATGCTATTGGTGATGAACCGGAGGCATCATCTGCTAATACAGAATAGCGTCTCTCTGCCGTTGAGCAATCACTAAATGACATGATTACTATGATGCAAAGCATGCACCAAATAATAATGACTTAGCAAACTGCTCAACCAGCAATGATAACTCCGGTGCAGCTAGCAGCACAAACTCAAGATAGTCAAGGGGTTGATATACCCTTGAATAATCTTAGCCAAGAGCCTGCTATCAATCAAAATTCTGCATCTCTAGATCCTATTATTCCAGAAAATGTACCACCTCCGGTGGGGGTTACGGTACATCCAACAACTATTCAATCAAATGTGCTTCCTCAAACTAGTGAAGCTATTCAAGCAGTGCGAGAGCTAAAAGCACAGTCTGAAGTTTTGAAGCACAAGGATCAGCTCCAGAGGTTAGGGATTAAGCAACCTTATCCTCCTCACTGGAATGATGTGCCCTTTTCTCCAAAGTTCAAACCATAATCCATGGTATTATTTGATGGAAAGGCATCTCCTAGTCAATATATCAATTACTTTGATATTATGACTGTACATTTGCAGAAGAATGATGCTCTTCTTACCCGAGTTTTCATTGGGTGTTTGACGGGTTCAGCTGACGACTGGTATCATAGTCTACCCAACAATTGCATTTCGTCTTTTGACGAATTTAAAGCAATGTTTCTCTCCCGTTTCTATGAGAGAGGAATAGACATGAATATGTCCTCCCTAATAGAAATCAAGCAAAAGGAAAAAGAAGATACTCGGACGTTTATAGAACGCTTCCGATAGGCTACCTTAAAATGCCTCCAGGGATGCTAGATTCAGCACTAATCGATACGTGCAAGATAAATCTACGACCATCCATTGCTATCTTTACGGGTTCTCAATTCACAGATTGGGCCTCGTCATCATAGCATCAGTTTCAGTCGAGACCAATGGTAGGTTGACTCGTGAACACGGGATGACCTTCGCTTCAGAGGACAAAGGGAAGAAAAACTCTTCAGGTAATAATTCCGGCAATCGTAACGGAAAAGGAAAGGAAACCTTAGTGGTTAATCTTTCAAAACCCAAAACGACGCTGAATAATCAGGAGTCTTCCAAGCCAAAAGAAGAATACTCTTTCGATGACAGTGATATCCCAGGGATATTCTAATGTATGGTAAAAAGTGGTAAACTCCAGATTCCAGAGCCGAAAAGACCAAATGAGGTAAATCTGACCGACAATCCATTGTATCTATCACAGATACATAAATCATCCTACCAAAGCTTGCTATGTGTTGAAGAAAAAAATCCAGGAGCTGATAAATGCCAATGCCATCTCTTTAACAAATGATGAGCATACAGTTACAACCAATATAATTTCTCTTCAATTTGGAGGTTTTCCTCCACAGCAAGTCCCAGATGGAATTATCCCAATTCCAAAGATGACGATGACGATTGTGAATATCCCGCCTGCCAAAGAGAAAAATGAACGACTTTTGCCTCTTACACGAAAGAATGGTGAAATCATGTAGGTACACCGTGATTTAGTGCCTGAAATGGAGAACGAAGGTAAAACTTCAAAATCCAAGAAAGGTAAAAAAGTTAAAACCTGCAACATGATTTCTCATGTTCTAAATCATGTTCTAACCCCAGATCAGGATGATTTGGATCATTTATGGGGTGACACTCCTTTAGAGGATAGACTGAGGGGTTGAATATATACCCTCCAAGTTTGCCTCCTCCTACCAAACTCAAGCTTACTCATCAGAATGGTTAGCAATGAATAGTATCCCCTTATACAGGGCACAACAGGTCTTTGCTGCTTATGAGAAAGCTCCAATAGGGATTTTTCCCTCTGTCTCGAGTATTCTTCTTTCTCCTGTGGCTAGAGATGTTTCTACTCCTCCTTCCACAGAAGTCTCTATGCCTCCTTCTCCTGTGAATACAGAGGTTTCTGTCTCTTCATCCTCTATTAAATCATATATTGAAAGTCCGCTACCCATTCATTTGTATAGTCAGCAATCAGTCCATCTCATGAAAAAGATGGGCTATGACTTTCAAAAGGCGGAAGGTTTAAATTATGATAAAGGAACGCGACTTACCTTACAACTTCAAAGTTAGAAATCCACTCTCGGATTGGGTTTCGAGGTTCCTCATAAAAATCCTAACAAGAAGAAGACTAAGGGAAAGAAGACTAAATCCTACAATATGGTACTTCATTCTCCTGAGTCAAAAGAAGAAACCTTTGCTGGTACGAGATCGGGAAAAGAGTACCACAAAGATTATGAAGGATCTTCCAAAGAAACGGAAGAATTATTGAAACAGCTCAACCATATCATGTTCTTGCTAAACCATCTGTGGTTGAGAGGGGGAAACAGAAAGCAGTGCGCTTTGACGTCCCATTGAAATCTACTTCAAATCAAGGGGTGGTAATGAAACCCTACAAATTCGACATTCTACCCCAGTTAGCCAATACTCCGGCTAGACTCTCTATCTTCGAGCTGCTTCGTCTTTCCAAAGAAAGTTGCAAAACTTTGAGTGAAGCTTTGCTACAAGCAGATTCATGCTTAGCTCAACTCAAGACTCCTGACAATATACCAGTTTCATGCCCGCAATGTCATAGTGTGATGGAAGAAATTCCCAACATTACCTTCACACAAAAAGATATGCTGTTGAAGCATAATAAGCCTGATAGATCTCTGTGCTACACTGGGTATATTGTATCTACTGAAATTGATAGGATTTACATCGATCCTGGGTCTTCAATTAGCATAATTCTTTAAAGTATGCTACGACCTTTGAGGATCCCTACTAGTGATTTGACTTATACTAGTACCACAATAGTTGGTTTCAACTCTGGAAAGAGTAAACCACTGGAAAAGATTCGTCTAAAGATTCAAATTGGTGATCTTCGAACTATGGCGACTTTTTATGTTATCAACTCAGATGTATCTTACAACATCCTCCTTGGAAGACCGTGGATACATGAGCATAATATTATGCCTTCAACTCTCCACCAATGCTTCAAGTACGTGGATCCTCAAGGGGTCGTGAAGACCGAATTTGCAGATATCAATCCCTTTAAGGGTGTTGAAGCATATTTTTCTGACTTAATGCTCTATAAACAAAAGTATGTGAAAGAGATATCAGATATAGCCGAAGATCGATCACCTGCTGAAGATCAATCTATCAATGAAGATCTTTTGGAAGAGCAACCTTTGAAGATTAAAGTCAAAGGTCGAATCCAACCCCAACCTGTCAATGATCAACCTCTAGTGATCAAGGTTAAAGGAAGAACTCGGGCTTCATTTGAGGAAGCTGTGAAGATTCCAGTCAAGAGCCAAGTTCAATCCCTTAAGATCAAGGTCAAAGGACGTACTTCTCGTACGAATGATCGAGAACCTCCATCGATCGTCAACCTTGGCAAGTCTACGCAGAAGACGGATGATGGTCCATTAATGATCAATCCGAAGTGTAGTAGCCAATTTGTAAATGATGTAAATATTGATCATTCTGTACTTTCTAATATCAATGAAGATTTCCTTTTGGAGTATATGGCTGTCAAATTTATTGAAAGAATGACTTTATCTTCTGATGATCAAAGTCATCATAAAAATGACATAAATATAGAGGAAACCTTATACATTGACCATAAGGAAAATTCCTTTCCTCCTCATGTCGATGTTGGACCTTATGCTCAAAGGTTCCTAACATCTTCTCCCTATTTTCTTTCTGTAGATGCTTCATCACAAGCTTGTGTAACTTATAGACGTCACGAAGAATCTTATTTCGTGATTCCGTCTAATAAGAAAAAATATACGCCAAATTGTGTTTGGTCTAGCTAGAAATATCTCCGTTATTCAGAAAGATGATCTTAGAGATAAAGATAAAGGAAAAATCCGAATTGACAAATATAGTCAATAATCTCTCAAGATTATCCAGAATATGGGATATGATTTGAAGACTATGCAAGATCTAAATGAAGGCAAAGGTAGACGATTGTCATTATGTGGTGATCCGTTTTACCAGAAAACTCGGCATGGGTTAGGCTATGATCCGTCTCACATGTTTAATGAGGATATACAAGAAGAATTTTATTCCAGTTCTTCATAATCTTCAGATTCGGAAGAAATCCGGTTCATCGAATCGGATATACCCCACATGTGCAAGGAAGATATGGAAGAAGAATGTTTTTCCAATTTTTTACAATCCTCGTATTCTGAGGGAGACTATTATGATGAATCTAAGTGTATATTCTCAGTTAATATGGTTCAAACTAATGGTAAATCAGAACCATTTGAGAATGACCCTTGGGCACAACAAATGGACACTCAATGGGAGCTTTGTTTTGAACAAGGACAGCCACCTACAGAGATGAAATTGTCCAGATTGATGTCGGAGACGAAACTACATCCAAGCCGATATTCATCAATAAAAATCTTTCTGAAGATGAAAAGAAAGATTTGATACAGCTGATTAAAGAATATATTGATATCTTTGTATGGAGTTATGAGGATATACCGGGTTTAGATCCTAAAGTAGCTACTCATAAACTCAATATTCTTCATAATGCTAAGCCTGTGAAACAACAGCAGTAGGGTTTTCGACCAGATATGATGGACACAATTGAAGCAGAAGTCAAAAAGCTGATCACATGTGGCTTTGTTCATGAAGAGCAACACCCAGATTGGGTTGCCAATATTGTTCCTATTATGAAGAAGAATGGAAAAGTCCAAGTTTGCATAGATTTTCGGGATCTTAATGCAGCTTGTCCAAAAGATGAATTTTTGCTTCCGATTACCGATGTCATGATAGACAACACATGTGGTTTTGAACGCATGTCTTTCATGGACGAATTTTCAGGATACAATTAAATCAAGATGCATCCAGGAGACGAAAAGCATATTGCTTTCAGTATACCCCTTAGGATTTACTGCTATACGGGTATAAAATTTGGTCTAAAAAATGTCGCTGCTACGTATCAACGGGCCATGAGCAGCATCTTTCAAGAACATCTATGGAAAACAGTTGAGTATTATGTAGATGATATTGTTGTCAAGAGTCGATCAAAAGATAATCACATTCAAGACTTGAAGACAGTATTTGAGATGATTCTCCAGCATCAACTGAAGATGAATCCTACTAAGTCTTTCTTAGGGGTTTCCAGGGGCAAGTTTTTGGGATTTGTCATTACTTCACAAGGTATCCATATTGATCCTGATAAAATTAAAGCAATTCTTGAAATACGTTCTCCACGCAATTTGAAAGAACTTCGCGGCTTCCAAGGTCGCATTGCTTATATCAGGAGATTTATATCCAATCTTTCAGGAAGATGTCAACCTTTCTCCCATCTATTAAAGAAAGGTGTATCATTTTTTTGGGATGAAGCGTGTCAGAAAGCCTTCAATGACATCAAGCAATACCTTACAAATTCGCCTATTTTGGTACCTCCAGTGGTGGAAAGACCATTTTTGCTATATGTTCGAGCCTTGGATCATTCACTTGGTGCTCTTCTTGCACAGAAAAGTGATATGGGACATGAACATGCAATCTATTATCTTAGCCAAATGATAGTCGGAGCTGAACACAGGTATACTCCTGTGGAGAAAGAATATCTGGCCTTGGTTTTTGCTGTTCAAAAGATACGACATTATGTGTCAGGACAGACTATTCATGTCATCTCCAGAATAAATCCTATTCGGGTGTTGATGAGAAAACCAAGTATCCTCAACTCCAGGTTAGCCACGTGGGCGATGTTGCTCACTCCTTATGATATGGTCTATGTACCTCAAAAATCAGTGAAGGGCCAAGCATTAGCTGATTTCTTGGCAGCTCACCCTATACCTGAAACATCAAAGTTATATGAGGACATTCCAGATGAAGTTATGGATTGCAACATGACTTTGAAGGATGACATTTGGCAATTATATTTTGATGGAGCATCGCGGGTTGGACCTAAAGACAATATTGTCTCTGGAGTAGGCATTGTCCTAGTCTCTCCTGAAAAAAATAGTCATATATCGTGCTTATTTTCTTAATAAACCATGCTCCAACAATGTGGCAGAATACAATGCTCTGCTAATTGGTCTCCAAGTAGCAAAAGAATTGGATATTGAGTTCCTGGAAGCTTATAGAGATTCTCAACTGATTGTTAATCAGGTCAGAGGGACATATGAAGTCAGAAATCCTGACATCATTCCTTATCATCAAGTGATAATCAAATTGGTCCTTTTATTCAAAGGATTCTTTATCGAATTTGTACCATATTCTCAAAATCTGGAAGCAGATGCTCTTGCTAGCTTAGCTGCAGACTTAGCTGTTCTAATTAGAAGACAAAATAGCATAACTTTGTTGGATCGAGACTTATTCTGTGTCAAAAATAATTTGCATATCGAGCATAGTTATACTACAGAATCAAGTTCTCAACAAAGAGATTGGAGAAGTCCATTCATTGATTATGCGGTTCATAGGATTTTACCTAAAGATCCAAAAGAAGCTGCATCAATCAAGAGACTTTCGTTTCGATTCTACTATGATTCTTCCTTACATATGTTATATCGTCGGTCATATAACGGACTTTTACTATGTTGTCTCTCTGAAAATGAAGCTAAGCAAACGCTTCGTGAAGCTCATGATGGTGTCTGTGGTGCCCATCAACCGGGTCCGAAATTTCAGGACCGTATTCGAAGGATGGGATATTATTGGCCTTCCATGATAGCAGATGCTGTGGATTATGCCAGATGGTGTAAAGCATGTCAGATTCATGCTGATTTTATTCACCAACCATCTGAGTTTCTACATCCTACAGCAGCTTTCTGGCCCTTCGAAGCCTGGGGCATTGATATTATTGGTCTGATTAATCCTCCTTCTGTCAAAGGACATCGGTTTATATTGGCTAAAACAGATTATTTCTCCAAATGGGCTGAAGTTATTTCCCTCGTTGAAGTAAAAATGTCAAATGTGGTTAGTTTTATCAAACACCATGTTATTTATCGCTTTAGGATTCTCCGACGGATAATTCATGACAATGGACCATAATTTGCCAGTCAGGCATTTTATCGATTCTGTGACAAAAATCGGATCCAAAATCTGGCCTCTACAGCCTATAATCCAGCTGCCAATGGTTTGGCCGAAGCTTTCAACAAGACAATCATTAAACTTCTCAAAAAGTTTGTCTCTTCTAATAAACGTGATTGGAATGAGAAACTTGGAGAATGTTTATGGGCTTACCGAACAACAGTCCGAACTCCTACTGGTTTTACACCATTTTTACTGGTTTATGGATGTGAGGCTGTACTTCCACTGGAAATCCAGATTCCATCTCTTAGAATAGCCATTGCTAATGAGCTAACTACAGAGAATAATGATCGTTTGAGACTTCAAGAACTTGAAGGATTAGATGAAAAGCATCTTCAAGCGCAACAGCACATTGAGCTTTATCAAGCTCATATATCTTGAACTTTCAATCGTAATGTTAAAGAGAGGGTATTCAAAATCGGTGAGTTAGTTCTAGCTGTTCGAAGACCGATGGTAATGACTCATAAGAGCAAAGGGAAATTCCAAGCAAAATGGGAAGGTCCCTATGTAATCGAGTCGATATTCTCCAATGGTGCCTATAGGTTGTCCAAACCTAATGGAGATTTGCTTATGATGCTGATCAATGGCAAATTCTTGAAGAAATATTATGTTTGAATTTCTTCTTTATTCCCCCAGCTACCAATGTTTGGTTAAGCTGATCTCTTGTCTTCTAAAAGAAAATTTTAATCTTCTGTCTTACCAGTTGATTAAAAAAATAGAGAGAGAGATATATATATTTATCATGTTCTCATTACCTCTGAATAAATATTAAGTCTACTTTTTCTTATATCTATCATGTCCTTTTGGCCCTTGAATAGATATTAATCTATTTTTCTTTGAGTTATTACGATCTGTCATGTTCATATTACCTCTGATAGTATCGTATATTCTAAACAGAAAATGAGATTCTTTATCTATCATGTCCACATTACCTCTGGATAGATATAATTTATTGAGTTTTAGAAGACTTGTCATGTCCATATTACCTCTGATAAGTATTTTCTATCTCATACCTATTATCTAATTACAAAATAAATAATAGGATCACAAAACAAATATTTTATTCATTTTTTTGTAAATATTACAAAATAAAAAGATGGAAGGTTACAAAAATTCTTTATTTTTGCCTAAGGTGGAGCAGAGACATCTTCAAGAAGTTTTTGTAGCTCCGCTAGGCATTTTTCACGGGAGCCTAATACATTCTTAGTAGCTATAGAACATCGAGCTTCAGGAGTACAGATGTAAGAAAGTCCAGCAAAAGAGACTATCATCTTGTCTTTGGCTTCATCAAGGGTTTTGATGGCAGACTCAGCTCTAAAGACTTGCTCCTCCAAAATCGAGCTATATGTAAGCTGCTGGTCTCGAGCTGCGATCATCTGTTCTCTCTCTGCCTTTAAGCGAGCCAGCTCAGCCTCAACTTTGTGAATTCTATCATTCTGCTGATGAATTCTTTTATTCGAAGCTTCATAGGCCTCTCTCTGAATCTTCAGCTGGGGCTTCGCTTCAGTCAAGAAAGCTTTTTCTTTGGCGACCTTTATGCTATATTCATGGAGGGCTTTATTGAAAGTCGTCTCCCGAGCAAGGTATTCAGCCGATAAAGCGTCATACTCCTCTTAGATGAGACTTTTGGTGGCTTCACTTGACAGTTTTAGATATTCTTTGATAGGCTGTTCAAGTCCCTCAATGATTTTCTCTAATGTTGCTGCTCTCGCCGCATCATTGAACATGGCGACATTTCTGATGCTAAGAGCAATCGCCGCCTTCAAGCTCTCATAATTGAGGCCCTTATTCAGGACCATCTTAATTAGAGCTGCCAGAGTCTTATAAAAAGTATCAGTATCAATCTCAACTAAGAGATTCATTTCTGCACTTGAACTCGGCGTTGCGGCGATATCCACTAAATCTCTTCTCTGAAGACTAGGAACAGATGTTGCCTTGGCAGCAGGCTGAGATGAAGACATCGTTGTCACTACTACCATAGCCAACTGATTCCCAGGAGCTTCAGGAACAGTCTCTTAAGTATTTGTTACTCCAGCCGTTTCTGGAGCTGAAACTATTTGAGTTTCGGCTGCAGTGACTATTGTGGGTGGAATGGTAGTTGTAGCAGCTGACTCCGGTTCAGGCACTGTCTCTTCTGGAACTTGTACTGGATCGGTAGTAATAGCAGAGGATGCTATTACAATTTCCCTAGCTTTAGTTGATGACTTGAATATGCCTTCATCACCTTCTTCAGCTACTCGCTCTGCAGAATCTTTAAGTATATCAGTTGTAGTGAATCCTTCTACGACTGATTCTTCATTGAAGTTTAATTCTTCTTTAGCAGTCTCCTCGTCATCTACAGTAAGTTCTACTATAGTTTCTTCTTTATCCTTGCCCTCAGTAGGAGGGAACACTTCTGGCTGAGCCTGTATTTCTGGCTTTTGTTGTACCTCCAGAGATAGAGGTCATTCTTCCTGAGTCTCCACTTCGGGCTCTCGTAGTTCTTCTTCTTGAGCATCTTCTTCTTCTGAAGAAGAAGCCTCCTCCTCAGATTCCTCTTTTTCCTCATAAATATCTTTTTGAGGAGGAGGAGGAGGAGCCACAAGCTTTGGGGTAATGATAACACCTACAAAAAAAATAAGTTAATATACAAAAATCATAGTTTTATATGGATTTTGTATAAATTATATTTACCTGGAGTATGTGTAGGATGTGCCAAGTATGCGTCATAATCTCCAGTCAAATCTTCATCATCAAAATTGATAGCTGGTTCATCGGATGGGATGGGCTCTTGACCAACAACATGTACTGGGGCGACGTCTTCAACAACTTGTGCCTTTTGTGGCAAAGTTAAATGAAGCAACGAGCTGAGGCATCCGGGAGATAGGACTACCGCAGCTTCTATTGGTGCCGCAGGTTGGAAGGCCGAAGATCCTTCTCCAGGGTGAACTGAAGAAGATGTAACATGTTGCGGCTCATCCACCTGAGTGTCACTCTCCGGGGTAGCGGCCCTTGGTCTAGAAGGCCCTTTAGTGGTGGTCTTTTTCTTCTTTTTCGGGGTCTTCTCTGGAAGAGTGACAGCTGCACTTTGTTTCCGTTTACGGGACTTGCCAATAATGATAGGTTCTGCAGATTTTTCCCCCAAATCCCGTAGGGATAACTTCCAGATACTGATCTGGAACAGCTATGTCGTCAAGAATGTCTGATGGTACCCTGATTGGCTCCTCAATATTCCCTTCCTTGGGCCATCTTAGACTACCTCTCATGTTGTAGCCATGGGCGAAGGAACGGATGGAAGCGTAAAAGTGAGCGTACGTATGAAGTATACGTTGCTCTGTAGTGCTAGTAGCAGTTGATACTTTGAATTTGGCACCAGTACGGGCAGTACTAAAATACCTCCAACCTCTTGCACCATCAATCAGTTTTCCATAGTGACGGAAGCTGGTAGAGGAATTACCAACATAAAGTTGGTTATATCCAGTTTGGCGAGCGAACCTACTTGGTAGATATGGTTTGAACGCACAAATGTCTTCATTTTTGTACATCAGATGGAAGGGTCTGATGTGCTGTAGCCACCTGAAGACTGGTGCTGACAATAAATTTCTTCCTTCAACTTCATCTTCAAATTGAACGTCGAAGCAGTCGGCTGGAACTTGTGGCCTCGTGCAGAAAAAGTTCCAATCATAAGAATAATTCAAGACCGTTCGGGTATCTGCCACTGTCGTGGCAATCCATGTAGCTTTGCTGAACTTTTGGAGGAAGACCTCCGCAACATCTCTCGGGCCTGGTGGCAACAAACTGCAGTTGTGGTGCAACATCCATCCCATCAAATAAGTGTAGGACATTTCTACCCTAGTTAATATGTTCCAATGAGGAGCGTTGTTGATTAACTCCTCACCAAAAGTCCTCAAACCTGCGTTTACTCGGCACACCATTGCCGATAGCAGGTTGATTCTGGTTTTAAACACCAAACATACTGCTGGCCATAGCATGTTTCGGTGGATTCTATCAACTGTAACGGTCCCCGGTACAACCCATCTCCTCAACCATAGAGAAAGAAAGCCTGCCAGCAAGGCTTTCTTGGAGATCTTCTGGCTACCGTATCTGAGGAAGCTCAAGACTTCGGTTCCAGCAGAGAACTCCCCAGTCTTGGTGGACAGATATTTATTCAGGAATTTGTAGCCAATCATCATATCCCGTATTTTATCAGCAGGGATTGTCGAACCGGTGTTGATAGTTGGAGCTTTATTCTCCTGGAATCTCTCTTTATCATCTTTGGATATCTTATCCTTATGGAAGAAGAGATATGTTGTCCATTTATTGATGTATGCTAGATGAGATCCACTCTCATGCATAGTAGTACATATCATGTAATCGCATATCAACTCTTCATATACCTCAACCAATTGAGGGTTTTTCTCCCTGATTTCAGCAAGTTCCCGATTGGAGGGAACATATTCTTCATATGGGGCTTCCCCCATTGGCAGCTTTGAGATGAATTGCATCTCATGGAGTGCGAGACCCATTTCACCTTTTGGGGTCACAAAAGTTCCAGTTGAACTTAGATATATCTCCATCAGGGCCATGAACAAGTTACTGTTCGGTGGTATACCCTGACTAGTGGATGCCACTACTTCGTACAGGCCAATGTCTTTTGTAGCACCCAATTTTCCAAATAAGGGTAATTTTAAAATTTTGTGTTTATAATTATTTTATTAATGATATTTAATTTATGATATGATTTTTGGTGATTTTAAATCATTTTAAAATTATTTAAATCAATGACTTGTGGTTTTGACGTTTTGCTAGTGAAACCCTAGAGACTGTTTGACCTAGAGCCTAATTATGTGATTATGATATTTTAATATCATTTTTGGCCTATGGATATTTTTTGCATTTGACCTTTTTGAATTATTTTGATATTATTTTATTATTTATGATATTGTTTTGGGATTATTTGAGTCGGGTTCGAATTTTATCTCAATCTGACTTGTAACGGGGACCCGGGGGTAGTTTGACTCTAGTGGGACCCACACACTAGTTAGGCATGGCCCACATGATATTAATTTTAGTCCACATAATAGAAATATTTTAGTTAGAGGTTAGACTAGTTATTATGGATAAGGTTAGTGTGATTAGAGACTTTAGAATGACTAATTTAGTCCCAACCAATTAGTCCTTTCCTAATACTCATAGAATAGGTTAGTAGGGACTTTTGGACTTTTCCTAATAGGACAAAACCACCTTTATGGCCAGCCACAATAAGGATAGGGTTGAGCCTCCCATTTGTCATTATCCATCTATTTTTCTCTCTCTTGTTCTTCCCCAAATTCCTAGAGAGCAATCCCTAGCAATTTCTCCACCAAATCCTTCATTTCACCACCAAATTTTCTTTTTTCCTTCTCCATTCTAGCCAAGGAGGAAGCTACCCAAGTTTGGGAGGATTCGGAGCTCGTTCGTGTCCTTTTGGAATCTTTACGTGTCGGTGTCGCTTCGGGAAGGTTTTTCTTCGATTCGATCTACCGGAAGGTATAAATCCCTTCTCCTTTTTATTTTCTCATACATATAGGTCTATTTTGAACCCATAGGAATGACCCCCATGGTTGTATCTCCATTTGTGTCCATTTTCTGTCCATTTGGAGGTCATAGGAGTGTCCTTTGTGTTGTGGATGTGTTCATGTTACATATATAGATTTATATATATATATATATATATTGTAATGAGAGTGTATCTATATTTGTATATGTAATAAATGGTTCATGATGATTATATAATCAAGTTTGTGAGTGTGGTTCCTCATATTATTATTGCTATTATTATTGTGGATAATTAGGATATATATTGTGTATTCTTTTGTCTCAAACTACCCAAATCCGTCATGATTTTTATCCACGTTTTTAATTTCAGCCCTAACTTAGAAATGTCATAACTTTTAGCTCAAAGCTCGGTTTAATCTTCCGTTTTTTTTAAAAGAAGCGTATTGAAGTTAGCTTTCCAAAAATATGTATTAATAGGCCTAATTCTTTCTATAACTTTTTGGAGATTTATTTGAGTGTCAGCTGTATGAAAGACAAATGCGTTCTCGGTATTTTCGCGATTTCGGGAGTTTCCGGAAACGAAAATGCAATCCGTTTGATGTTTCGGAAAGCTAACACATAGATCTATAATATACTTTAATCCTAGATTTTAATTCGTGCTGAGATGGTACAGTATTGATTATTAGTAGGAGTTACTATTCGGCATATGCATTTTGTGCACCCTTGTGTGTAATATAATATTCTATTTGATTTTAACCCATGTTAATATATATATATATTATGTAATTAAATAGAGAATACAAGCATGAGTAAATGTTTAGATAAATGATGTATGAGGTGTAAGTATCCTATCTAATGTAAGCATGTATAAGTATGGCTTGTAATGAATATGTAGGTTCCATAGTATGTAATGTATGGTGCATATAGTGGTGCAAAAGAATAAATGAATGATAAATGAATGCAAGCATGAATGTAATGTAATAATAGATGTAATATATGAAATATACAAGTTAATGAGATGTAATGCTCTATGTTAACACAAATCCTATATTACCTCATGTACCCCTTATACTATGTTGACACTATCACACTTGACACTTTGTTCACTTACACTTTGACACTCTTTGATATGTATATACTATGTATGCCCATTTAACCCTCACTTGCCCCTTTGCCATGTTCACATACACACACATAGCCTCTTACATAAGTATTTATGAATACAGTTAACTTAGCTATGTATGTATATTATATATATGTTAGCATATTATGTTGTAATATATAAGTTTATATAACCATTTGAAATGCCATGATTATAGACCTAATGTTGAATACCAATATTTGCATGTGTATATATGTGTAGGTATATATAGCTTAAAGTAATAGATTACCTAGTGTATATCCAATGTGAATTCTTGCCTATTTGAGTATTGAATAATTACATGCTATATAGAGTTGGGTGTATATTGGCTTGTATAGCCTTGTATTGATGTGTGCTTGCTAGGATAGTCTTGGTTAGGCCTAGTAAGACTTGCTAGGTTAGGACATGACCTAGTTTGACTAGTGCAGTTAACCAGAGTTGACCAAGGGTTGACTTTGGCCTAGTTTAACCTAGATTCATGTAGAATGCATTGTAGTGCTTAATATTACCCTTCTGGATATGTCGTGACTTTGTGCTGTTCTAATTAGGAGCCAGACACCTCTCCTCGGACAGTATCTTTACCTTGGACATTCAGATATCAGGCGAGTACATTCTCTAATCATTTCATATCCTGCTTAGAATTATATTCCTGCTTTAGATTACTATACTTGATGCTGTCACAATATTATCATGGATTAATACTATATGGATCTTCTCATACGATGTTATCCCCCTCGGGAGCATCGGGTACATTGTGTCATGTGTGTTTCACTTTCATCGTGTACTCCTGTGCTTTCATTACATATGCACTCCTGTAAATCTTGTACTCTCATGTTCACGGAGCCCCCATGTATACTATCATGTGCACCCTATATGGGCTCTCATATGATATCCTGTGCAATAACATAACCTGTTTAGATCCTTGTGTATTGATTGGGGATACGGGGGAGTGCTAGTAGTCGTGTGAACAATTCTATTATAGTGTAGATTCCTGTGCAACCTCGATATCCTGTACAATTCTGTCTTGTTCACATGTGCTATCTCGTACTCTGACTCACTAGCCACTGTTAGTTCTCTATTTATAGTAGATATTTCTGTTACAGTTTTCTCTCTTGTTTACATACTGTATTTCTTCAGATCCTGTATTTTGCTCTACTGTATGTTTATATTTTCTAACCTGCTATGATCTGTTGAGATGTACTGTACTCGCTCCTATCCTGACTGGACCTGTTGATAAATTTTACAGATAGCCTGGAGGTTGCCTGCAGCCTAGAGGAGACAGTAGAGGTTGCATAGATAGCTAGGGTTTTTGCTTATAGTTTATTTTCAGTCATCTTGAGTTGTATTTATGGATTACTGTATTTGAGTTTTGAGATGTATTCTGAGTTTGTATCTTAGACACTTAGACTTCTATCTGTTGTATCTCTTTTCGATTTCATGTTTTATCTATCTTCCTTTATGCTCTACCTTAGATGTGATTGAGTTTATATTTGGCTATGTCACCCCCATTCGGGGAGTATAAACTGTTTAGTCTTATACTGTTAGATACATTGAGACCTAGGACAGCGTTCTACCATCGACACTACGGTGTAGGCTGGGCGTTGTTACATTCTCGTGCCCTAACTCTAGGGTGCGGGTCGTGACACATTTTTAGTGGTGGCCCATGCAGGTCGAGTTTATGTAGTGGTATTCGAACTTGAGTACCACTATAGCCTGCAGTAGGATTAGGATATATTTTGAAGGTACTCAATCACAGTTAGGAACCCTTGAGAGATTCCTGGGACGACCCTTGAGAATCTTATTTTAACTTCGATTTGAAAACTCTCTTTTTCTTTGATTGTTTTATCTTTATTTTCTGTTGTTGAATTTGATGGATTATTGTTGAATTTGGGTTTGTATTTATTGATTTTGATGGAAGATTGTTGAATTTTGAATCTTGACGATTAGCTGTAGCATCCGAATTTGTATTTATATGATTGAAGGATTTTGTTCATTTTTGAGTTTGATGTTCGTTGATAAATTTGATTTGATTTTTGGGTATTCATTGTTGATTTAATTTAATTTTTGGCAAGATAAAATTATATGGGCTAGGTCATCTATGTTATGGAATCTAGTCTTCTATAGTCACATTAGCCAGCATGGTGAGGACATATAGTCTGACTCTGGATATATTTCTCGGGTGTAGGAATTTAAGGTTTTCGCAGCCAAGTTAGCGGCACCGCGAAAATGTTAAATACCATGATTCTAGAGATATGTGCATAAGTCAAGGGCTCTGTGATTATCGTAGCATTGCTTACTAGTATGACGAGGATTTAGAGTACCATGATTGTGGATAGACGCATATGATTATCAGATTGTACCTTAAATATTTTCGAGCATGTTTTCTCTACTTTGTTTCAGTCCTTCAAAAAAAAAGGGAATTATTAATTATTTTGTTTTGTTTTGCTTCTCATTATTTAGCTTAGGAGTAACTTTAGCTATTTTATAAACCTTTATGTAACTTCTTCTATGAATTTCTTCTTAATACAATGAATCGATGATTTTGCTAGACTTTACCTTGGATTTGATATTTTAACTCTGGATTTCAAAATGGTTCCTTCTTTTAAACAGATAAGCAAAATAGATTTTATCGTTATTCCCTTCTTGCTATTATTCTTGTATTAAATAATAATAAATCGTCTTGATTACACCAATCACCTGTTTTGCAATCTTGGTAGGAATCAAATGTTGGTCTTGGTATAGAATCTGATTTTTATATTGGAACATGAAAATATATATATATATGAATATATATAGTGGATACTTTCCTGACACTTATGCATGCTACACTTGATTTTCACCTATCTAAATAAATATTAATATGTCGTTGATGTTAAATTTTCAAAACTCCAATATTTCTGGTTTTCTGCTTTTCCAGTTTAAATTTGTAAGTTAAATATAAATTTTATGCTATTAGTTATGTTTACATCACTGCACATGTATGTCATACCTAGAGTTTCATTTTAAAAAAAAATTTTGTTGAGTTTTGTGTTTAATTTGTCAAATCTGAGACTATGTGCATATTAACCCTTAATACTGGATTTTAAATGTTAGTTCAAATTGTTGTTTTAAATGTAATATTTAGAGCTGTGTACATTGTTGTTGTAGGGATATAATGTTAGGTTTCATATTCTTACATGATAGGTTGTGATAAATATTGAGTTGGTTTTGATGTTCAAATTTCTCCAAAATCCTGAAAACTGAATATATGTTAACATTTTCACATTGATTTCAAATGTTCAATTTCAGATTTAACATGTAATATTGAACTGTATGCGTAGATAAATGTATGGATAGTATGTTAGGGTTTTATTTCTATCATGTTAGGATGTATTGGGACCATTGAGATTGGTTGCGATGTTCAAAACCCTAAAATCTGAAACTGTGTTATGTTAATATTGTACTTGTTTAAATGTTAGCATCTTTTCAGATTTAGTATGTAAATGCTGAACTAAAACTGGGTTTAACCTTTCAATACTAAGCTATAACCCTGTATAAGGACACACACACCCTAACTTAGTATACACTGTCATGTAACCTAACCCTTTTTCCCCTCTATGTTATGATTATATATCTAGATAGATATATATAGAGCTTAGGCATACATGTTATAATATATAAATACATAACTAAGTCTCTACCTTTTTATATATATATATGGTTAGCCATGCAAGTTGTGATTAAATAGATTGTATATTGTAGATTGTTAACCCATATGCCATGATTAGTGTAACTTGATAGTTATTGTTTGAAATCCAAATCCTCATATACACTTTCATGTATATTCACGTACACACACGCCTACTATCTAACCATATGAACACGTCCCCATACACACAATGCTAGCTTTTCCCTCTCTAACGCTCTATATATATATATATTGTGATTGGATTTTAATGCAAGTGATTTTCAATTCCTTAATTTTTGAATTTGATTTTCTGTACCTTTTTTTAAATAATTGGTAGTTGCCTTTATTTTATTTTGATAATGACCAATTTTTATATAGGATGGTAGACAGCCCTACAACCTTGATGATTGTTGTTCCCTTACCTTCCCAATTAAGACACCCTAGATTGTTTGTGTGTTGATACCATAGTACTGTTTTGACCTAGAATGACCAGTGAACCTAGGTGAGACTTCCAACTGCTACGGTATGCCCTGACCTTGTATACTATTCCTTCAAATTGCATGATTTAGATAAAAAAAAATTTAGACCTTAATTATTGGAAAATAGGGATGTCACTCCATTAGTATCAGTTGTAGATATATATGGGTTAGTCCTTGATGTGGGGATGTGTGTCTATAAACATGTAGCTTAGGAGATTTAGGAAAGATTATAGTATCATCCTTGATAGGATGTACTAGTCTTTTGGTGAGTATAAATGTGTTATGAGAGATAGGGGCCTATATGTCTTAGTAATGCATCATTCCTATGGTAATAGAATGTATTAATAGATGGTTAATAGAAAGATAATAGTTTGAGCATACCTATAGCCTATGATCAGTTCCTTTTCATCCTTAGTTAAGACCACTTTAAAATAGGTCCAATCCCTTGGATATAGGTTCCAGTCCATATTTTATTGAAGTTCCATTACCGCCGTACAGCAGAGCAGTATTGGAGGTAGTCCTAGATTGACACTATTTAGACGTCCGTTTATTATTCCAGTGTTAGGAAGTGTTACCTTAGATATTGGGTAGGTTAGAGGCTCTAGAATGAGTACTATCGATCTTAAATTTCGAGGACAATTTTTCTAAGGTGGGTAGAGTTGTAGCACCCAGTTTTCCAAATGAGGGTAATTTTGAAATTTCGTGTTTATAATTATTTTATTAATAATATTTAATTCATGATATGATTTTTGGTGATTTTAAATTATTTTAAAATTATTTAAATCAATGACTTGTGGTTTTGACGTTTTGCTAGTGAAACCCTAGAGACTGTTTGACCTAGAGCCTAACCATGTGATTAAGATATTTTAATGTCATTTTTGGCCTAAGGATATTTTTTGCATTTGACTTCTTTGAATTATTTTGATATTATTTTATTATTTATGATATTGTTTTGGGATTATTTGAGTCGGGTTCGAATTTCATCTCAATCTGACTTGTAACGGGTACCCGGGGGTAGTTTGACTCTAGTGGGACCCACACACTAGTTAGGCATGGCCCACATGATATTAATTTTAGTCCACATGATAGAAATATTTTAGTTAGAGGTTAGACTAATTATTATGGATAAGGTTAGTGTGATTAGAGACTTTAGAATGGCTAATTTAGCCCCAACCAATTAGCCCTTTCCTAATACTCATAGAATAGGTTAGTAGGGGCTTTTGGACTTTTCCTAATAGGACAAAACCACCTTTATGGCTAGCCATAATAAGGATAGGGTTGAGCCTCCCATTTGTCATTATCTATCTATTTTTCTCTCTCTTGTTCTTCCCCAAATTCCTAGAGAGCAATTCCTAACAATTTCTCCACCAAATCCTTCCATTTCACCACCAAATCTTCTTCTTTCCTTCTCTATTCTAGCCAAGGAGGAAGCTACCCAAGTTTGGGAGGATTCGGAGCTCGTTCGTGTCCTTTTGGAATCTCTACGTGTCGGTGTCGCTCCGGGAAGGTTTTTCTTTGATTCGATCTACCGGGAGGTATAAATCCCTTCTCCTTTTCATTTCCTCATGCATATAGGTCTATTTTGAACCCACAGGAATGACCCCCATGGTTGTATCTCCATTTGTGTCCATTTTCTGTCCATTTGGAGGTCATAGGAGTGTCCTTTGTGTTGTGGATGTGTTCATGTTACATATATAGATTTATATATATATATATTGTAATGAGAGTGTATCTATATTTATATATGTAATAAATGGTTCATGATGATTATATAATCAAGTTTGTGAGTATGGTTCCTCATATTATTATTGCTATTATTGTTGTGGATAATTAGGATATATATTGTGTATTCTTTTGGCTCAAACTACCCAAATCCGTCATAATTTTTATACACGTTTTTAATTTCAGTTCTAACTTAGAAATGTCATAACTTCTAGCTTAAAGCTCGGTTTAATCTCCCATTTTTTTTAAAAGAAGCGTATTGAAGTTAGCTTTCCAAAAACATTTATTAATAGGTTTAATTCTTTCTAAAACTTTCTGGAGATTTATTTGAGTGTCAGCTGTACGAAAGACAAATGCGTTCTCGGTGTTTTTGCGATTCCGGGAGTTTCCGAAAACAAAAACGAGATGTTTGAAGTTTCGGAAAGCTAACACATAGATCTATAACATACTTTAATCCTAGATTTTAATTCATGCTGAGATAGTACAGTATTGATTATTAGTAGGAGTTACTATTCGGCATATGTATTTTGTGCACCCTTGTGTGTAATATAATGTTCTATTTGATTTTATTCCATGTTAATGTATATATATTATGTAATTAAATAGAGAATGCAAGCATGAGTAAATATTTAAATAAATGATGTATGAGGTGTAAGTATCCTATCTAATGTATATGTATAAGTATGGCTTGTAATGAATATGTAGGTTCCATAGTATGTAATGTATGGTGCATATAGTGGTGCAAAAGAATAAATGAATGATATGAATGCAAGTATGAATGTAATATAATAATAGATGTAATGTATGCAATATACAAGTTAATAAGATGTAATGTTCTATGTTAACACAAATCCTATATTACCTCATGTACCCCTTATACTATGTTGACACTATCACACTTGATACTTTGTTCACTTACACTTTGACACTCTTTGATATGTATACACTATATATGCCCATTTAACCCTCACTTGCCCCTTTGCCATGTTCACATACACACACATAGTCTCTTACATAAGTATTTATGAATACAGTTAACTTAGCTATGTATGTATATTATATATATGTTAGCATATTGTGTTGTAATATATAAGTTTATATAACCATTTGAAATGCCATGATTATTGACCTAATATTGAATACCAATATATGCATGTGTATATATGTGTAGGCATATATAGCTTAAAGTAATAGATTACCTAGTGTATATCCAATGTGAATTCTTGCCTATTTGAGTATTGAATAATTGCATGCTATATAGAGTTGGGTGTATATTGGCTTGTATAGCCTTGTATTGATATGTGCTTGCTAGGATAGTCTTGGTTAGGCCTAGTAAGACTTACTGGGTTAGGACATGACCTAGTTTGACCTAGTTTGACTAGTGCAGTTGACCAGAGTTGACCAAGGGTTGACTTTGGCCTAGTTTGACCTAGATTTATGTAGAATGCATTGTAGTACTTTATATTACCCTTCTGGACATGTCGTGACTTATGCTGCTCTAATTAGGAGCCAGACACCTCTCCTCGGACAGTATCTTTACCTTGGACATTCAGATATCATGTGAGTACATTCTTCGATCATTTCATATCCTGCTTAGAATTATATTCCTGCTTTAGATTACTATACTTGATGCTGTCACGACATTATCACGGATTAATACTATATGGATCTTCTCATGCGATGTTATCCCCCTCGGGAGCATCGGGTACATTGTGTCATGTGCGTTTCACTTTCATCGTGTACTCATGTGCTTTCATTACATGTGCACTCTTGTGAATCTTGTACTCTCATGTTCACGGAGACCCCATGTATTCTATCATGTGCACCCTATATGGGCCCCCATGTGATATCCTGTGCAATAACATAACATGTTTAGATCCTTGTGTATTGATTGGGGATACGGAGGAGTGCTAGTAGTCGTGTAAACAATTCCATTATAGTGTAGATTCCTGTGCAACCTCGATATCCTGTGCAAATCTGTCCTGTTCACATGTGCTATCTCGTACTCTGACTCACTAGCCACTGTTAGTTCTCTATTTATAGTAGATATTTCTGTTACAGTTTTCTCTCTTGTTTATATACTGTATTTCTTCAGATCCTATATTTTGCTCTACTGCATGTTTATATTTTCTAACCTGCTATGATCTGTTAAGATGTACTGTACTCGCTCCTGTCCTGACTGGACCTGTTGATAAATTTTACAGATAGCCTGGAGGTTGCCTGCAGCCTAGAGGAGACAGTAGAGGTTGCATAGATAGCTAGGGTTTTTGCTTATAGTTTATTTTCAGTCATCTTGAGTTGTATTTATGGATTACTGTATTTGAGTTTTGAGATGTATTCTGAGTTTGTATCTTAGACACTTAGACTTCTATCTGTTGTATCTCTTTTCGATTTCATGTTTTATCTATCTTCCTTTATGCTCTACCTTAGATGTGATTGAGTTTACATTCGGCTATGTCACCCCCATTCGGGGAGTATAAACTGTTTAGTCTTATACTGTTAGATGCATTGAGACCTAGGACAGCGTTCTACCGCCGATACTGCGGCGTAGGCTGGGCGTTGTTACATTCTCGTGCCCTAACTCTAGGGTGCGGGTCGTGACATCTTTCAGCTTCGTCTGGAATTTCTTCATGATCCAAACACTAATTTGGATCCAGTTCTGGGTAAATGGATTCAACCATCCCGGTAGCCTAAGGTTTGTCTGGGGATATAATACCGCAGCCCTTATAAACTTATTGATGAACATCTGGGTCTGCACTGGTTGGATTTGTTGGCCCATTGGTCATATGGTCAACCTGATTTTAATAATTGATCAAACTCTGTCTGGATATACGAAGTTAGTCGGGACATCTCAGATTCTTGGACATGATCAAGATTGGCTATCCACTTCATTCAAGACCGAAGATCTGTTTGCCTATTCGAGTCTGTAATTCCTTATGCAATATATTTTTCATTTTATTTGAGTCTAGGAATATGTTGTACACCGAGTCGTACTGGCAAATAGGCTGTCCCTAAATGTTTTCAAAATGTTTTTAAAACGACCTCTCAAAAAGGTTTTCAAAAAGGTTTTCAAAAATCACCAAAAGCTTTTTCAAAAACCCTAACAAAACCCTGACTTAACCCTGACAGAACTCGGACCGAGTTCGGCCAGAGTTCGGCCAGAGTTCGGTTGGTGGCCGTTGTGATTTTGAATCTTTGGAACTTGGTCCTCCTGCAGTTGCAGATTTGACCGAGATTTGCTCAAAGAGTTCTGCCATAATTCTGCCCAAATTCTGACAGAAGTCTGCCTTTGGAACTCCTATAAATAGAGAAGGATTTCGATCATTTCAATTCACTCATTCACTTTCAATCTTCTCTCTATCTAAAGCTTTCAGTCTTCCAAAGAGTTTTCTAGAGCTTTCAATTTCAGATCCCAAGCCAGTTATAATCCTCTAGTCAATTTGCCAGTACGGTACGGTCTAGAAGTTTCTGAGAGATTGTAATCAGAAGGCTTGATTGAAGAATACCTCTTTACATTTGAAGTTGGACGAGTACTTCGTATCAAAGCTCGTGTTGTAGAAGTTGCAAGGACTTCGTAAGAAAACTTACAATTTTTCCAATAGTGGATTCAACTGGTAGCAAGAGTTCTACCGACTGGATTAGTCCTCAACAGAGGGATACCAGTATACATCGTTGTCTTTGCGTTTGCTCTCTCAACTTTGCTTTTAACATTATTTTAGTTGTGATTAATATTCTGTGATTGTGCTGCTAACTTTTTTAATTAGCATTATTCCGCTGCCAACTCTATTCATCCCCCCTCTAGAGTATTACGCTTTACTATTTCGTTCCTATAATTGGTATCAGAGCGGGTGTTACAGGTAAAGCAGAGGTAACAGTGTATTTATTTCTTCTTTTTAATTAACTGTTATATAGATCACAGCACAACACATGGCAACTGTGAAATTCACAAGTGAAGGCCAGGCCACAAACAGACCCCAACTGTTTGATGGTACGAATTATACATATTGGAAAACACGGATGAGTTTCTTCTTGAAATCTCTTGACTTTGATTTATGGTCCATTGTTCGTGATGGCTATCAGAAGCCACCTCGTATAAATGTTGATGGAGTTTTAGTTGAAAAACCCCATAGCAGATATACAGAGGAAGAAAAGAAAAGGACCAGTCTTGACGCACGTGCCATTAATGCTCTCTTTTGTGCTTTAGACAGAACTGAATTTAACAGGGTGTCTATCTGCACAACGGCTAATGAAGTATGGAAGCTACTCGAAGTCACACATGAAGGCACGACTCAAGTCAAGGAATCTAAAGTCAGCAGACTTACTCAAGAGTACGAGGCGTTCAAAATGAAGCCCAACGAAACAGTTACACAAATGTTCGAGAGGTTCTTGGATATTGTAAATCCTTTGTCCTCCCTAGGCAAAGATTACAGTAACCATGAAAAGATTCGCAAACTCCTGCGAGCTCTCACCAAGAACTGGATTCCAAAGGCTACTGCAATCATTGAAGGGAACGACCTCACAACTATGTCCCTCGAAGTACTCATAGGTAAGCTACTCACTCATGAACTGGAGCTACAAGATTTTGAAGAGCCTGCACCAAAGGAGAAGACTATCGCCCTCAAGGCTCAGCACAGAAAAGCTGCTGAAGATGACTCAGACAGCAGTGGATCTGACGCAGAAGATCAAGCACTCCTAGCAAGGAAGTTCAAAAGATTTATGAGACATGAGAAGAGAGTCAAAGAAAACAACAGCAACAACTGGTACCAAGAAGATGCTGTCTGCTATGGTTGCAAGAAGAAGGGACACATGAAGAAGGATTGTCCCACAAACTCATCATCAAGCAAAAAGAGCAACAGGTATGAAAAAGGGAACCTGAAGAGATCAACATCATAAAAATATGCCAACACCAGCATATGGCATGAAAGTGAAGCCAGCGACTCAGAAGACGAACAATCAGAAGACGCTGCAAACGTATGCTTTATAGCATCCGATCAGGTACCTACTGAACCTGTAGTTGATACTTATGATGACTTCACCTTTGAGCAATTAGGAGATGCCTTCAGTGACCTGATGACTGATTACAGAAAACTGCGTAGCAAGTATCAGACCTCTAAGAAGGTACTCAAAGAGTACAAAGGTGAAATAGGTAGACTTACCGACCTACTAACTGAGGTTAGAAATAATATTAGTGAGTCTGGTGAGCTTTCTTCAATAAAGCTCTTATTACACGAGACTACCAAGTCATCTGAAGAGAAAGACAAAATTATTGACCAACTCAAGGAAGAACTTTCTATAGAGAAGAAAAGTCTTCAATGTGCACAAATCAGAATGGAATCACTTACTTCTGATTATACTAAGTTGTATGACACTTCCAAAAGATTAGAAATTAGGTTAGGAAAACAGCCTGAGCCTGCTGCTTCCTACCCTAACACGTGTCACTTACCGAGAAATCGGAACATTCCCAAGCCAAACACTGTCAGACCTAACCCTATCAAACCTTTACCCCAAAAGGTTAAGCCCAAACAAGATTATAGGTATGCTTTCTTCTATACTAGAAAACCCAAACCTACCAACCATGCACACCACTCAGCTTTCAACACTCGACATGCACAATGTTATTATTGTGGCCTCATTGGTCATATATCATCTGCATGTAGAATGAGAAAGCTTGTAGATTTAAATGTTTATGCTTGGATACCTAAAGCTAACAATTCAGGACCCTACAAGAAATGGGTACCAAAGGTTTCATCTGCAAACTGTTTTGTAGGTGGAACACCCTTCACATGCTAAAAGCAAATGGATCCTCGACAGCGGTTGCTTACGGCATATGACCGGTGACGCTACCCTATTTGCAACACTGTCAAAGAAAAAGAAGGAAGGCTATGTCTCCTTCGGTAATAATTTGAAAGGGTATATTATTGGTATCGGTGATGTTGGTAAGTCTCCCTATCCTATAATTAAGGATGTCTGTCTGGTTACCGAGTTGAAACATAACCTACTCAGCATAAGTCATCTAGCTGATCATGGTTATGGCATCAACTTTGGCAAAGACAAATGTACTATAGTTGATAGCTCAACTGGTAGTACTATCTTTGAAGGTATCAGGGAAGACAATATATATGTTTTCTATTTGTTAGAAGAAACTAACATTTCAGGTAGATGCTTAATGGCCAAGAGTGATGAGAGTCATCTGTGGCATATGAGACTCGGTCACGCTAATATGGATACAATATCAAGATTATCCACAAAGAAGCTAGTACGCAGTTTACCGGACATTACATTCAAGAAGGATTCGGTATGCAGCCAATGTAAAAGGAACAAAGCTACCAGATCCACATTCAAGTCAGTAAACGCAGTATGTACTACTAGACCTCTACAATTGCTTCATATGGACTTATTTGGTCCTAGCAGAGTTGCTAGCCTCGGAGGTAAACTTTATGCTTTCGTAATTGTAGATGATTTCTCTAGATACACGTGGGTATATTTTTTGACACGCAAGAATGATGCATTATCTGAATTTGTCGCCTTTTGCAAGAAAGTTCAGAATGAAAAAGGTTACATGATCACTCGTATAAGAAGCGATCATGGTGGCGAATTTGAGAATGCTGATTTTGAGAAATTTTGTGACATACACGATTTTATACACGAGTTCTCCTGCCCTAGGACTCCACAATAAAATGGAGTTGTGGAACGTAAGAACAGAACTCTAACCGAAATGGCCAGAGTGATGTTAAACCAGTTTAGTCTACCCAAATATTTTTGGGCTGAAGCTGTCAACACAGCTTGCTTTGTTCTCAATAGAGTTCTAATTCGACCCAAATCGAAGAAGACTCCATTTGAGTTATGGTTTGATAGAATTTCTTCAGTTTCATACTTTAGAATTTTTGGTTGTAAATGTTTTATTCTTAATACAAAAGACAATTTGGGAAAATTTGATGAAAAGGCCGATGAAGGTATATTTTTAGGTTATGCGGCCAAGAGAAAAGGATACAGAGTCTTCAACAAACGTACCATGATCATCGAAGAGTCAATCAATGTCACTTTTGATGAATTGAATCAAATGACAATTGATGACAATGACGAAGATACATCTGTACCAAGCTCAACTCCAGCTGATTCTCAACCAAGCTCTGCACTAGCTGAACCTCCTAGAGAAGATCCAGGAACCAGCTACCTTCAGAATGAAGCAAAAAGGTTGAAATTTACAGCTAATCATCCAAAGGATTTGGTAATTGGTGATATTCCCAAGGGAGTAAGTACTCGTACATCCTGTAGAGATATTGTTTCTAGTGTTGCATTTATTTCACAGCTCGAACCCAAAACTATTGATGAAGCATGTAGTGATAGTTTTTGGATAGATACTATGCAAGAGGAATTAAACCAATTTGAATGGAATCAAGTTTGGAAACTTGTACCCATGCTTGTTGATCATCCGATCATTGGCACCCGTTGGGTATTCCGAAACAAACTGAATGAGAATGGTTTAGTGACTCGTAATAAGGCTCGACTCGTAGCTCAAGGATACAATCAAGAAGAAGGTATCGACTACGATGAGACTTATGCCCCAGTTGCGAGATTAGAATCCATTCGCATGTTATGTGCATTTGCATGTTTTCATGATTTCAAACTTTTTCAAATGGATGTGAAAAGTGCTTTTTTAAATGGCTTTATAAAAGAAGAAGTTTTTGTAGCACAACCTCCAGGTTTCACGAATTTCAAAAACCCAGATCATGTTTTCAAGTTGAAGAAAGCTCTATACGGTTTAAAACAAGCCCCTCGTGCTTGGTATGATCGTCTAAGCTCTTTTCTACTTGACAACGATTTTTTAAAAGGGAAGGTTGACACTACACTGTTTATTAAATCTTTTAAGGGCAAGCTGCTTTTAATTCAAATCTATGTTGATGATATTATATTTGGATCTACTGATCAATCTCTGTGTCAAGAATTTTCTAAGTGTATGCAGAATAAGTTTGAGATGAGCATGATGGAAGAGCTAAAATTCTTTCTCGGATTGCAAATCAAACAAACTGATAATGGGACATTCATAAATCAAGCCAAGTACACAAAAGACTTGCTAAAGAAGTTCGATCTGGATAATGTCAAACCTATTGGCACTCCAATGGCAACTTCAACAAAGATTGATTCAGATGAACAAGGCAAGCCAGTCGACACACGTAAGTATCGAGGTATGATTGGTAGTTTACTTTATTTAACTGCTAGTCGTCCAGATATAATGTTTAGTGTTTGCCTGTGTGCACGTTTTCAAGCTAACCCAAAGGAATCACATCTGTCCGCAGTTGAGCGTATCTTTAGATACCTTAAAGGCACTTCTTCTGTTGGCTTGTGGTATCCCAAAACTAAGTCCTTTGACCTTATTGGTTATTCGGATGCAGATTTTGCTGGATGCAAAGTTGATAGAAAAAGTATAAGTGTCACATGTCATTTCTTAGGCAAAGCTTTAGTCTCTTGGTTTAGTAAAAAGCAAAATTCTGTAGCCCTATCAACAACAGAGGCTGAGTACATCGCCGCAGGACGTTGTTGTACTCAGATTTTGTGGATGAAACAAACCCTAGAAGACTATGATTTGTTTTACACATATATTTCCATTTTCTGTGATAACACGAGCACTATTAATTTGACTAAGAACCCAGTATGTCACTCTCGTACTAAACATATCGAGATTCGACATCATTTTCTTAGAGATCATCATCAAAATGGAGATATAAACCTTGTGTACATAGATACTGAAAATCAATTAGCTGACATCTTCACTAAACCTCTAGCGGAAGATCGTTTCAATTATTTACGTCGAGAATTAGGAATTTTAGACGTCAATAATATTAATTGATTTTGTTTTATGATTATATATCATTATACAAAAACTGTGTTAGAGACAAGCCAATAAAGAGTCTGTCTGTCACAATAACTACGGTTGAAGCAAAGCGGTACTTAAGAGTTCCCCGGTGAACCTCCGCCAGCTGGGACAGTACTCCTACAGCTAATCTGAGACAGTTGTTGTGTAACGATATTTAAATCATAAAATAATATTAATTATGTTAATTGAAGGCTAAAATAACTAATCTTTGAATTAAATATTTGAAATGAGACAATGAAAAAGAATGGCAAAAATCAACTTTGAAGAACCCTAGGCGAATTCGGCCAGAGCTCTGACCGAATTCGGCCCGAGTTCGGTTGAGGGTGTCTGGTTATATATACAGAACCCGAGCAGCCCTTCTTCTTCATTGCTTCCAAATTATTCCAAACAGTAGCAGCAGCCGACCCGAGCATCAAAACCCTAGTTCTTCACCACCCTATTCCATCCAATCTAAGTGGTGAAATCTCTCCAAAATTTGGAATCGTGCGGAGATCGTCGTTCTCTACGACATATCTTGATTTCGTGAGGTATAACTCTATCTCTCTCCACCTTTCAATTAGTACATTTTTATTCCAATTTGCACATATGGCTCCTAAATTCAATCCATCAAAGAGGAAGAAGACGACCCCTAGTGAGGAAGGGTCATCTTCGCATCCACATACGGATTCACTCTTTTTGTCGGTCCAAACGAGCGACGGTGCGTTCGATGGGTTTTTCTTTCAAACCCTCGACCAAGCCCTACTGTGGTATGGTGATTTTTCTATACGATCCATATGCATAGGCGCTCCAGTCAAATGGACTGTATTTTCTGATCATCGTCATTTGTTTGAAGCATTAGGGTTACACTTATTTGTTAAAATTTGCTTCCCTATAGCAACTAATGCCATTAGATTATTCTATTGCAATCTCATATTAGACACTTTCGATGTGACCATACGTGTTGGAGGTATTGATATCAATTTCGATGATAGCCTCTTAGCGGAGATCCTTGGTATCCCGAACGAAGGTGAACCGCTAGTCGATATTACTGATTTTGACTTTCCCGAAGGCACGACACTCGTAAGTTTCAAAGCGGAACTCTGTGCACCTGATAGAGTACGCTCTGGAAAGTTCAAGGCTAACAACCTGAACTTGTTTAACTATGAATTGCATCGCATCATCTATTCCACTATTCTTCCAAAATCTACTTCAAAGGATGATGTGACTTCTCTTGAACTGTCCGCCATGTACCATATTCTTAAGGGGATTCCATTTTTTGCCCCTAAGACCATGATTCAGATGATGGAACATTGTCGTGCAAGAGATAGAAATCTCTCTTACGTGATGATTCTTCCACGCATCTTTCAGTGCTTCGATATTGATCTGTCGACTTGTACTCAGGATCCTGAGCCCAAGTTTCTTCAGTTATCTCGTCGTAGCATGACTGCTACAGCTCTACCTACTGCTCCTCCTACTGCACCTCCTCCACTACCTCATCAGTATGCCATGACATTTGAGGGCATACATCAGCACTTATCTGCTTTGCACGTCTCGATGAAAGACATGGCTCGCGAGCGTGAGTTTCACGATGTCACCCGTTATCAAGCGATGGCAAACTCCTTGGCTGATCTTCGTTTCGCTCAGACTGGTCATTCAGTCGGTTCCATCCCTCGAGATCCAACTTTTCGGGTTACCGCTGTGAGGATGAGGCTGTCCATGCCTACTTCCAGCCAGGTAACGCCTATGATTGGTATCGTGCACCTCGTGACTACGTTGGTGAGTTCTATGCTGGCGTCCCTACTCATCCTTCTGGCGCTGGTGCTGGTCCTTCAGGACATGCTGGTCGAGCTGATATTGGTGATGACGAGGATAGTGATGAGGAGATGTGATTTAATTTTTTAGTGACATTCTATTGTATACTTGGAAATGCTCCAACATTCCAAGTTTTTATCAGTATTTTTTTATCAGTACTTTCATGTTATTATCAGCACTTTGTAGTTTGATTCAGTTCTATTATCTTTTATGGACATGTTTTTGGTGTTTCAGTTATGGCATTTCAGTTTATTTCAGCACTTTGTTTTATTTATTAGCACTATCTCTTTATACTGCTTCTTCATTACAAACTGCCTGTGAAATAGCATGCCTGAGTTTTTTTTAGGTTCTTGAAATAATACATGCCTGTAATGATAATCTGTTGAAACAATACATGTAAAGTGAATGTGTTTCTCATATTTTTTATGTTTTCTCACTACTTGTTACTTATGCATTGATTGCGGAGGAGCCTTCTCTTTTTGCAATTATTTTGCTAAGTGACAAAGGGGGAGAAAATTAAAGATCTAACATACATTTCTTTTGAGATAATACAGGATATGAACAATTTCTACTTTTTGATATTTTTGAACAAGCTTAGCTTAATGTTATATCATTCATAGTTTGTCAATTATCAAAATGGGAGAGATTGTTGGCCCATTGGTCATATGGTCAACCTGATTTTAATAATTGATCAAACTCTGTCTGGATATACGAAGCTAGTCGGGACATCTCGGATTCTTGGACATGATCAAGATTGGCTATCCACTTCATTCAAGACCGAAGATCTGTTTGCCTACTCGAGTCTGTAATTCCTTATGCAATATATTTTTCATTTTATTTGAGTCTAGGAATATGTTGTACACCTAGTCGTACTGACAAATAGGCTATCCCTAAATGTTTTCAAAAAGTTTTTAAAACGACCTCTCAAAAAGGTTTTCAAAAAGGTTTTCAAAAATTACCAAAAGCTTTTTCAAAAACCCTAACAAAACCCTGACTTAACCCTGACAGAACTCGAACCGAGTTCGGCCAGAGTTCGGCCAGAGTTCGGTTGGTGGCCATTGTGATTTTGAATCTTTGGAACTTGGTCCTCCTGCAGTTGCAGATTTGACCGAGATTTGCTCAAAGAGTTCTGCCCGAATTCTGACAGAAGTCTGCCTTTTGAACTCCTATAAATAGAGAAGGATTTCGATCATTTCAATTCACTCATTCACTTTCAATCTTCTCTCTATCTAAAGCTTTCAGTCTTCCAAAGAGTTTTCTAGAGCTTTCAATTTCAGATCCCAAGCCAGTTACAATCCTCTAGTCAATTTGCCAGTGCGGTACGGTCTAGAAGTTTCTGAGAGATTGTAATCAGAAGGCTTGATTGAAGAATACCTCTTCACATTTGAAGTTGGACGAGTTCTTCGTATCAAAGCTCGCGTTGTAGAAGTTGCAAGGACTTCGTAAGAAAACTTGCGATTTTTCCAATAGTGGATTCAACTGGTAGCAAGAGTTCTACCGACTGGATTAGTCCTCAACAGAGAGATACCAGTATACATCGCTGTCTTTGCGTTTGCTCTCTCAACTTTGCTTTTAACATTATTTTAGTTGTGATTAATATTCTGTGATTGTGCTGCTAACTTTTTTAATTAGCATTATTCCGCTGCCAATTTTATTCACCCCTCCCCCCTCTAGAGTATTACGCTTTACTATTTCGTTCCTACAGGATTAAAGCCGAATCTTCACTCGGAGTAAATCCTGGCAAGAGACCAAAGAAAGGAACGACGCTGCCATTGGGAATACTGACATGGTACCCCATATCGTTGGCAAGATCCCTCTTAAATATGATTCTACCTGGTCTTCCATTACTGCTGGGAGTCAGATTCCACAGCATCTATCGGGGATGGGTAGCATGGATGAATGCAGACAGGGGATAATCTCTATCCATGTCAGGTAGATACATTGCTCTATCTCCAGATTTGAACACCCAAGACTCCTTCTTGGGGTGTGTTTGAGACTTGCAGTCTATTGCATCCCCAAATAAGAAAGCTGGTTTTGCAAATTATTGGCCATCCAGCGAGGTCAACAGTTTTCCATTAATCATAGATAGCAGCATTCTATCCCCTTGGGTAGCTATCAACTGTGCTCTCTCTACATGGTACTCCGGATTCGATTGGAAAAACTCTACATGAGACAGATTCTCCAAATAATTCGAGTCCATCATACCAACTGATGAACCAAATACTTCTACAATAGGGTGAATTTGCAAATCCACTGCCAAAAGAAAAAGGAAAATCAAGTTAGTGAAAATCTAATTTAAAATTTTTACGCAGATAAATTAGTCTAAGTTCTTACACATAAAGGTTAAAGACTTCTATTATGTAAACTTTACGCTTATTGAAGTTGATAAAAAGTTTTAAAGTGTAAAAAGTCTTTGTTTTACACAGAATCTTTCACTTGTGAAATTTTACACTAGCACATGTTGATGTGAGCGTATCCCAAATTTTACGCTGACATATGTTGACATGAGCGTATTCTAAATTTTACGCTAGTACATGTTGATGTCAGCGTATTATGAATTTTACGCTGGCATGTGTTGATATGAGCGTATTCTAAATTTTACGTTAACACATGTTGATGTGAGCGTATTATGAATTTTATGCTGGCATGTGTTGACATGAGCGTATTCTAAATTTTACGCTAGCACATGTTGATGTAAGAGTATTATAAATTTTACGCTGGCATGTGTTGACATGAGCGTATTCTAAATTTTACACTGGCACATGTTGATGTGAGCGTATTGTAAAATTTACGCTGGCATGTGTAGACATGAGTATATTTTACATTTTACGCTGGCATGAGTAGACATGAGCGTATTTTAGATTTTACGCTGGCATGTGTAGACATGAGCGTATTTTAGATTTTACGCTGGCACGTATAGACGTGGGCATATTTTCTTAATTTTACGCTGACACGTATAAATGTGGGCGTATATTCTTAACTTTACGCTGACGCGTATAACGTGGGCGTATTTTGCTATTTCAGTTTCTACGCTGATACGTATGACGTGGGCATGAAATCTGAAGGTTCGGGTTTTCTTCTTCTTCTCCGGCAAACTCATAGCCGAGATTAAGTAGGGCTTTACCCTTCATAGTCGGAGCCACGGCTGGGTTGCTCTATTGGGGCGTCGTGGATGATTGGATGGGGGTTTTCGTGCGTTCGGCCGACGATGAACCAACGGGCTTCTTGCCCTTGCTGCCGGTGGTGGACGACTTTTTGGGAGCCATCGGATTGAAAGCAAGAGAATGAAAAAGGCAAAAGAAGAAGAGATATCGAGATTATAGAAGACAAGTAAAGTTTTTCTCTCTTCAAAGAGCTCTATTTATAGAATTTTTGTATCGTTTCAAATTTTTGACTTTTACGTTGACTGTTGGATATCCCCACTTTTACGTGGATGACCGTTGGATATCCCGAATTCTACGCTGACTGTAAAATCTTGAATTTTATGCTTTTGTTCAAAGTATTTTGAATTTTGAAAATAATTTGAAAACTTTGAAGGGGTCTTGTAGGAGCGTAAAAAGTACTTCAAAGACCAAGTCAAAGAAGCTGAGAACTTTACGCTAGCTATTCTCTACTCGGGCAATTCTTTTTATTCTCTACGCTAGTTGTTCTCTATGCTAGCTACTCTCTACGCGAGCTATTTTACGCCAAGGCTATTCATTGAACTTTACGCTGGGGGACAGACTGTCAGGCCGCATTTAATGCAAGTGATTTGATCTGACACAATAATTTTCTGACAGCAGGATTACACAGAAGCCGAGGAAATCTTTTTCACCAAACCCAATACTCGTTGTATAATGTGCAAGTGGGGCTACTTTACGCTCAATAAAACTACTTCTTTTACGCAAGATAGTTATTCGAGCTTTTACGCACAAGACTATTGTGGACGTAAAGTCTATTTGTGCTAATTTTTACGTTCAAGGCTATTTGTTTGCCACTTTACGCGGAAAGTTTATTTTGGGCTATTTTACGCCCGTTTGCCGCTTTACGCTAGGAACATATTTTGGGTCACTTTTACGCTCGATCTTTCCTGGCTACTTGATAACGTGGTTTGCCCACGTGGCTTTCATACCATACTTATCAAGGAACGTGTATACGTGCTCTCCCCACTTTGTTGAAGTAGTGGGACACGTGTCACCATGCGTAGAGATCAAAACTCTACATGGGACGCGTGTCAACGGGCGTAGAGGATGATTTACATCATGGATGACAGTTACTAGCGTAGAGATCTAATTTTATTGCTTTTTACGCACAAAGGGTCAAGTCTATAAATAGACTTATTTTTACATATCAGGAAATCAACAGGGAGACAGGAGAGGAGATTCTGAGAAAACTCATACTTTCAGAGTGATATTCCCAGAAGCATTTCTTCAAATTTTTCTCAAGAACAGGATGAAGCAAAGCAATAAAGCATTCGACTGTGCCATCAGTGTCGTTGCTCGATACCTTTTCGGTGACTTAGTTCTTCTGATTGTTCGTCTTCTTCAAGCAGTTTTATTCACCATCATCGTATGGTCCAAGGAACAAAGTGATCGCTCTCAGATCAGACTTCCATAGCAATACTTCCCAGAACAATTTGTACTTTGGTACTTTTTCTTATTTTCTTTCAAAAGCCAATTTTTTAGGCATTCTGTAAAGTGAAACAGTCCCAAAAATAACGTTCAACTTGATATGAGTTACTCCGCCCAGATAACCAATGACGTGAAAGACTGGAGACTCCCATTCATTGACTTTGCAGTCTACGAAATCCTGCCTGAGAATGTGAAAGAAGCAACTTCAATCAGAAGGCGTTCTCTCAGATTCTTTTATGACACAGAAACAAAAATATTATATTGACGATCTTATGACGGGATACTGTTAAGATGTCTGTCAAATGCAGAAGCCAAAGAAGCCTTACGCGAGGCTCATGATGGCGTTTGCGGGGCTCACCAACCTGGCCCGAAGTTGCAGGACCGTCTCCGTCGGATAGGTTATTACTGGCCTACGATGGTAGCAGACACAATCGATTATGCAAAGAAGTGTAAGGCTTGTCAGTTCCACGCAGATTTCATACATCTGCCATCCGAATTCTTACACCCAACAGTAGTCTCTTGGCTATTTGAATCCTGGGGAATGGACATCGTTGGTCCAATCACCCCGCCATCGTCCAAAGGGCACCGGTTTATACTTGCAATCACCGATTACTTCTCCAAGTGGGCGGAAGCTGTTCCGCTGCCATAGGTAAAGACATCAAACATGATCAGTTTCATAAAATATCATGTCATTTACCATTTTAGACTGCCACAGAGGATCATTCATGACAATGGTCCGCAGTTCGCAAGCCATGCCTTCTATCGATTATGTGACAAGAATCAGATACAGAATATGGCTTCAACGACATACAACCCATCAGCTAATGGTATGGCCGAAGCCTTTAACAAGACCATAATCAAACTTCTCAAAAATTTCGTGTCTTCAAACACGCGCGACTTTAATGAAAAGCTGGGCGAATGCTTATGGGCGTACCGCACTACGAATCGGACAGCTACAGGAAATATACCATTCTCTCTGGTGTACGGGAGCGAGGCAGTTCTCCCATTGTAGACCCAGATCCCCTCACTTCGTGGGGCCCTTACTTACCGGTTGACATCAGACGATAACTACCGCCGACGGCTACAAGAATTGGAAGCTTTAGACCAGAAGCGCTTGCAAGCTCAACAAAGCTTCGAACTATATCAAGCACGCATCTCTCGGGCCTTCAATAAGAAAGTCAAGCAGAGGACATTCCAAATAGGCGATCTCGTCTTGGCCGTTCGCAGACCGATGGTCATGACTCACAAAATCGTCGGATAATTCTAGCCCAAGTATGAGGGTTCATTCATCATCGAGACCGTATTCTCCAACGGCGTATACCGACTCGCGAAGCCGAACGGAGACTTACTCATGATGCCCATAAACGGCAAATTCCTGAAGAAATACTATGTCTAAGGACATGCTGCTACTTTCTCAAACCACCAAATCTCCCAGACCATCGAGTTATGTACACCAAGTACCTCTTAACTCACACTCTTTTTTTCTTCGAGTAGATTCACATCGCATCTCCCTGAGTGGAGAGTCATGTATGCTGATACCTCTGAACTCCCACTCTAATGCTTTATCACACAGGAGTCTGTCCAGCTAATCATTTTCTCTGAGCAAACTTTCTGGTCCTGATTTTTGTGTGTCACGTCCATATTATCTTTGATACTGATAGTCTCATGACTTAACACCTATACCCAACCCGGGATAAAAGATATGGTGTTAAGACCACAAAACCTATCACGTTCATATTACCTCTGTTTGGTTTTGTCTCAAAATCTATTACTCGCACCACTAGTGCACAGTAGAGTAATAGGTCCACAAAAAATTTTATGATCATCATGTATCACGTCCATATTACCTCTGATACCGATGGTTTCTTGACTAAACACATGTACCCAACCTGGGATAAAAGATATGGTGTTAAGACCATAAAACCTATCACGTCCATATTACCTCTGTTAGGTTTCATTTCAAATCTATTACCCGCACCACCAATGCGTAAAAGGGTAATAGGTCCACATAAGTTATCCTAATCTATTACTCGCACCATCGGTGCACAGAAAGAGTAATAGGTCCACAAAATATCATTCAAAATCTATTACTCGCACCACCAGTGCGCAAAAGAGTAATAGGGCCACAAAATATCATTCAAAATCTATTACTCGCACCACTAGTGCGCAAAAGGGTAATAGTGTCACGACCCGCACCCTGTATAGGGGCACGAGAAGTGGGTACGTCCAGCCTACGCCGCAGTGTCGGCGGTAGAACGCTGTCCTAGGTTGCTAACTAATCTCATGCAGTGTATATAATGTACTTGCCAAGATCTCAACTCCGAGAGGAAGACAAGTAAAAGATATGATATACTCAATCACAATCTAAGCACGATAAGATAACACAGAAATCTAGATACCAACTAACAACAACAGAAATTTAAACTACTAAAATAATAACAACATGATCTCAAACAAAACTCTAATACAACTCAATATCTCAAGTTTAATACAACAAGCTCAAAACTTGAAAGCTAAGTAAGTCTACTAGCTAATCTCCTGAATCACTCCTGAGAGTCGGAACCAAAGGTAGCTAATCCCTCGCCAGGTCCATGGTAAGAAGGGCATGTGTCGTCAGGGGTATCATCTGTAATATTTTCAACAGGTCCAATCAGGACAGGAACGAGCACATCTCATCTAGAAATCCCAAGTAAATGACAAAGACTATAAAGCAGTTTTTAGACAGTTATACAGATGAGCATGGCAGTTTTATACAGGTAAAGATGTAGAGAAACAGTGAGGGTACAAGGAAAGTAAAGTAACTAACAAGAGAAGAAATCATGGCAAAGAAGACTGTAGTAAACTAGCTGAACTAGAATAACATGGTATAAGTCCAGACAGTATAAATGTAATCCCAGTGTGAGTCCAGTCCATATAATCCAATACTAGATGATTCCAGTACAAGATGAGTCCAGTAAAATGAGTCCAGAAGTGATCCATGATTCCAGGGTAAGTCCAGACTATACTCTAACTGTGTGTTTTAAAATACTGAGATCAACATGTAAACGGCTAGGGGTAATCAGGCACATCGCACACTCGGCCAAGTGTGGGATGGCTAGCATTCCAGAATAGTTCCAAGGGAGGTGGTTCCAGATTTTAGGTATGTTCACATGTCTACTCAAGTATTTCCCCGCCCACAAATGAATCCATAATCCAACACTACAACCAGTATGAGTCCAGCCAATGATTCCAGAAATGATTCCAGAAAATGATTCCAGATGATTCCAGTAGGATGATGCCAGTAGTGATTCCAGATATAGAGGCCAGACATAAATAAATGAGTGTCGCATGTAATGGATCCAACAATACCAATCGTGTTTGTACAGAGAATCGTATATAGCTATCTAGAACTGAAATACAGTAAATGACAAGTAATGAAAGAACTATCAGAGAATGTACTCGCCTGACACTCTGGAAAGAGTAGTGTAATATCAGATGTCTGTACCAGGGTCACAATGTCCTAAAATGGAGTAATACAGTTATGACATGTCCAAAATAAAGGTAAATGAAATCTGCAATGCAATCTATATGAATTCTAAGCCAATCTAGGTCAAAGTCAAACTTGGTCAACTCCATAGTCAAACTAAGCCATATCAAGTCATATCAGGTCACAGAAAGTCAAACTAAGTCATACAAGGTCAAACTAGGTCAAACAAGTTTAAACTAGTCCAATCTAGGTTAAAGTCAACTCCTGGTCAACATTCTAATCAAACTAGTCAATTACTAGTCAACATGATCAATCTGGGTCAAGTCTAAGTCAAACTTGGACCAACTAAGGTTTTGGTCAAACAAAGACCAGTCAGTCAGGTAAGTAAGCCAGGGGTCAACTATTTAAGTCGAATTCTATAAGGTTACTTAACTAACCATAGGCTAACCTGTCTTAGGATACCTAAGATACCATTCTACAAAGCTAAGGTATAACCAATTCCCTATACAAGTACATCACATATAAATATATATAGTACAACACCAAACTTAATCTTATAATCAAGCTAAACCATAGTCTAACTCAAGCAAGACTCAACTCTAAGTATCCTACTTAACCCCATACATATCTTCACTCTACATAGGGCTATCTATATAACCAAGTCATAAATAATACCCTTATATAGGTCAAAGTCTAAACCCACTAGTCAATAGTCTAGGGTTTAGTCAAACTTAGGTCACCAAGTCATTTAGAGTCCATCCAAACTATTTCTAGGTCAATTTGGTTAAGGTTTGACCTATAGTTGACTTTGGTCAACAATGGTCAACAAGGGCCAACCACCTAGTCAAACTAGGTCCAATAGGCCTAAGGTCAAGTCTAAACTCATGGGTCATGGGCCATAGGCTAACTCTATAGCCCATAGGCTAGTAACCTAGGTCAAAGGATCATAGGGTTCATAGGTTTATACCTACAATAGAATCTATACAAATATATATATAACCTATATATAAAGGGTCACTATGTAATATACCCATAACCCCACATATATATATAAACATATATATACACTAATATATATCTATAACATATATATATACATATACATAGAGAGAGAGGGAAGGGAAATGAGGATTATAGAAATTAGGGTTAGGAAGTGGGGTTAGAACTAGGGTTAGGGCTATTAGGGTTATGGGTGAGGGTTTAAGGGAAATAGGGTTACCTACACAACACATACACATATGTATGTGTATATACATACATACACACACATGTAAAGAGAGAGGGATGAGAGGGTTAAGGCTGTGGTTAGGGTTACTAGGGTTAGGCAAGGGTTAAGGGTCAACTGAACCCTGTTTCAGTTCACTGAAACCACACACACACACACAAAACACTAAACAGTTCACAAATAACCCCCCCTCTCAACTCATGTGTCAAAACACATGAATACTAACCCAATTGAGCCCAAAATTGACCCACACACACACCAATATATATACAACATGTTAACCTAATAATAACATAGTATTATATGTGAAAATCATAATTTAAAAGCATTCAAAATTCGATTTTTCAAAACTGGGAAATAAACTGGAAACTGGAAATTGGGACAGTAACCATCGATCTTAGGTTAGCTCAAACTACACCTAAACCAAACTAAGACAACCTAATATTGGTTGGTAATTGAAGCCCCTAGGTTAGTCTAGGATCCTAATGGCCTGACACGGTGTCACGACACGACACGGCGTGTCCACGAGGGTCTAAAGTCACTCGGGTAAACTGGAAATACACTGATACGCTGTGTATCAGTGAAAAACCTAAATCGATCTAGGACACGACACGACACGACACAGGCCTCGTGCTCGTGCCCCAAGGTGCGCCTAGGGGTCTACTAGGTATCCCAAAACCTAATTCGTGTCCAAGTGTGTCCGTGTCCGAGTTACACGCACGTATCAGTGCGTGTTCTGTGTGCGTGTCAGAACAGTGTGTGATCAGTGCGAGTGGATTTTCTCCCTCGACACGACACCAGCGTGTCTGAAACTTTGGGAGGGGTGTGTCAGACACTGCCCCGACCCTCAGACCAAGTTTCAAGTGTCCACGTCGCGTGTCGTGTCCGCTAGGAGCCCCGAGTAGCAGGGGAGCTACACAGTGGCTCGTGCACGTGTCGTGCAGTGAGGACGGGGCCTCGTGTGCCTCACACGTGGCACGTGGGGCCACGTGCTCGTGTCAGTGGGTCGGCCTAGGGTCTAGGTTCGTGTCCGTGTCACTGCATCGTGTCCACAACATGTGTGGATACGAAACAAGGTGTCAAACACCTACGTGTTTCCAGTGTAAACAGTGTGTGTCAGTGAGTGTAAACCCAGTGAGTTCGTGTCCGATTTGGACACGAACAGTGTCCTGTTTTGTGCTCAGACCTAGGAAAATGTGTCCTACCCATCTAGGGCTACCCAAATATATAATTTGTTTTACAAAAACAGAACATTAATTCCTAAGTGGCATTTCACCAAACACCCTAATTAAAACCTAGATACGTGTCCGATACGGACACCAAACCATATCAAAATCCTACCAAACTTGACCTACATGACCATGGTATCCTAATGCATGCAACCATGAAGAGAAATCACTATTTTAGTAGGGTTTAGGGCACTTTACCTATTTGGCCAAAATCAATGTAACCCACTTCAAGGGGGGGGGGTTTCTTCTTCACCTTGGGGTGTCCAAATCCTTGTGCAACCTTGCTACTAAGCCTCCCTTAGCATCCTCAAGTGTAGGGGGTTCCAATGGAACAAGTTTGGTCCAATTTGGAGCTAAAATGACTAAGTTATGAAGTGGTGAAGGTAGAGGAAAAACTAGGTATTGAAAATGAAGGTTTGTGAAGGTGGGGGTGTACATATAGGGGGGGGGGCATGTCATGGCAGCCAAGGGGGTCTCCTTGGCCGACCAAGCAAGGGGGGGGGGGGGTGTCCTATGGCCTTGCTTAAGGGAGAAGGCAAGGACTTTAAGGGTAAAGGTTTGATATTTTACTAAAATCAAGGTAAATATCTAAATGAGATATTTTCTAAATGGAAATATCTAGATATTCTATAGGCTTAACATTACTTTAGTTAAACCCTCTAACTTAGTCTCTAGGTCATGACTAACATCTAGATTAAGGCTAAACTAGGTTAGTAACTAACATGACACTATTCACCTAATAAATCACATTAATTCTAAAAAAATTCTAGAAAATTACCAAAATACCCTTTAGGCCAAAAAGCCCTAATTTGATGTTCTAAGCCTATGGCTAAGCTCACATGATCATGGTTAGTCTTTAGGTTAAGGAATAGCTAGGGTTTACACTAGAGTTTATTAGTAAAATCACAAAGTCACAAGTCATGACTTAGGAATTGGTTTAACCTAACTAAAATCACCAGAAAATCATACCATGACTAAAATACCACTAATAAATAATAAAAATAATAAATTTTCAAAAAAATACCCCAATTTCAGAAAACTGGGTGTTACAAGTCTACCCTCCTTAGAAGAATTTCGTCCTCGAAATTAAGATGGTCGTACTCCTCCTAGGTCACACCCCCAGTCAATCAAGGTCAAAAGATAACATGCAATCATAGACCTACTGGTCACGATTCTACAGTCTCAAAAAGGGTAACTATGCTATCTAGCATATCACAAGCATATCCTGACAGGTACTAATGGAATCACACAACAAGATGAGAATGGATTTGAAAGAACAGAACCTGCAAGTGGCTCCATCCATGTAGAATAATATATGAAAGCGAACCAAAGTGCAATAGGTTGATCAGACCATCATGCACCGGCCCTGATTAGACAATATGTTAGTGGGTACTAGCCCCCAATAAAATATGTCGTGATCAAGCTCGATAAAATATAAGCTTGCAAAACTAAGGCTAAATTAGCAGTAAAGAAGGTCAAAATATAAGGGAGGTAATGATGAATAAGGTTAAATAGTCCAAGATCCCTTAAACATCAAGGAGTGAGGGTGAATTAAAACAAAAGGAAAAGGGTTTTCAATATCGAAGTTCAAAATAAGATTCTCAAGGGTCGTCCCGGAATCTCTCATGAAATCCTAACAGTGATTGAGTATACTCTCATCCTAATACCTTAATTCCTATATTCTTTCGCAGGCTCGTAGCAGTACAACTAAGTCGTCGTGCTACTACGAAATCGCACAAATGCGACTCTCGACCTGCATGGGCCACCACTAAAAACGTGTCACGACCCGCACCCTGTATAGGGGCACGAGAAGTGGGTACGTCCAGCCTACGCCGCAGTGTCGGCGGTAGAACGCTGTCCTAGGTTGCTAACTAATCTCATGCAGTGTATATAATGTACTTGCCAAGATCTCAACTCCGAGAGGAAGACAAGTAAAAGATATGATATACTCAATCACAATCTAAGCACGATAAGATAACACAGAAATCTAGATACCAACTAACAACAACAGAAATTTAAACTACTAAAATAATAACAACATGATCTCAAACAAAACTCTAATACAACTCAATATCTCAAGTTTAATACAACAAGCTCAAAACTTGAAAGCTAAGTAAGTCTACTAGCTAATCTCCTGAATCACTCCTGAGAGTCGGAACCAAAGGTAGCTAATCCCTCGCCAGGTCCATGGTAAGAAGGGCATGTGTCGTCAGGGGTATCATCTGTAATATTTTCAACAGGTCCAATCAGGACAGGAACGAGCACATCTCATCTAGAAATCCCAAGTAAATGACAAAGACTATAAAGCAGTTTTTAGACAGTTATACAGATGAGCATGGCAGTTTTATACAGGTAAAGATGTAGAGAAACAGTGAGGGTACAAGGAAAGTAAAGTAACTAACAAGAGAAGAAATCATGGCAAAGAAGACTGTAGTAAACTAGCTGAACTAGAATAACATGGTATAAGTCCAGACAGTATAAATGTAATCCCAGTGTGAGTCCAGTCCATATAATCCAATACTAGATGATTCCAGTACAAGATGAGTCCAGTAAAATGAGTCCAGAAGTGATCCATGATTCCAGGGTAAGTCCAGACTATACTCTAACTGTGTGTTTTAAAATACTGAGATCAACATGTAAACGGCTAGGGGTAATCAGGCACATCGCACACTCGGCCAAGTGTGGGATGGCTAGCATTCCAGAATAGTTCCAAGGGAGGTGGTTCCAGATTTTAGGTATGTTCACATGTCTACTCAAGTATTTCCCCGCCCACAAATGAATCCATAATCCAACACTACAACCAGTATGAGTCCAGCCAATGATTCCAGAAATGATTCCAGAAAATGATTCCAGATGATTCCAGTAGGATGATGCCAGTAGTGATTCCAGATATAGAGGCCAGACATAAATAAATGAGTGTCGCATGTAATGGATCCAACAATACCAATCGTGTTTGTACAGAGAATCGTATATAGCTATCTAGAACTGAAATACAGTAAATGACAAGTAATGAAAGAACTATCAGAGAATGTACTCGCCTGACACTCTGGAAAGAGTAGTGTAATATCAGATGTCTGTACCAGGGTCACAATGTCCTAAAATGGAGTAATACAGTTATGACATGTCCAAAATAAAGGTAAATGAAATCTGCAATGCAATCTATATGAATTCTAAGCCAATCTAGGTCAAAGTCAAACTTGGTCAACTCCATAGTCAAACTAAGCCATATCAAGTCATATCAGGTCACAGAAAGTCAAACTAAGTCATACAAGGTCAAACTAGGTCAAACAAGTTTAAACTAGTCCAATCTAGGTTAAAGTCAACTCCTGGTCAACATTCTAATCAAACTAGTCAATTACTAGTCAACATGATCAATCTGGGTCAAGTCTAAGTCAAACTTGGACCAACTAAGGTTTTGGTCAAACAAAGACCAGTCAGTCAGGTAAGTAAGCCAGGGGTCAACTATTTAAGTCGAATTCTATAAGGTTACTTAACTAACCATAGGCTAACCTGTCTTAGGATACCTAAGATACCATTCTACAAAGCTAAGGTATAACCAATTCCCTATACAAGTACATCACATATAAATATATATAGTACAACACCAAACTTAATCTTATAATCAAGCTAAACCATAGTCTAACTCAAGCAAGACTCAACTCTAAGTATCCTACTTAACCCCATACATATCTTCACTCTACATAGGGCTATCTATATAACCAAGTCATAAATAATACCCTTATATAGGTCAAAGTCTAAACCCACTAGTCAATAGTCTAGGGTTTAGTCAAACTTAGGTCACCAAGTCATTTAGAGTCCATCCAAACTATTTCTAGGTCAATTTGGTTAAGGTTTGACCTATAGTTGACTTTGGTCAACAATGGTCAACAAGGGCCAACCACCTAGTCAAACTAGGTCCAATAGGCCTAAGGTCAAGTCTAAACTCATGGGTCATGGGCCATAGGCTAACTCTATAGCCCATAGGCTAGTAACCTAGGTCAAAGGATCATAGGGTTCATAGGTTTATACCTACAATAGAATCTATACAAATATATATATAACCTATATATAAAGGGTCACTATGTAATATACCCATAACCCCACATATATATATAAACATATATATACACTAATATATATCTATAACATATATATATACATATACATAGAGAGAGAGGGAAGGGAAATGAGGATTATAGAAATTAGGGTTAGGAAGTGGGGTTAGAACTAGGGTTAGGGCTATTAGGGTTATGGGTGAGGGTTTAAGGGAAATAGGGTTACCTACACAACACATACACATATGTATGTGTATATACATACATACACACACATGTAAAGAGAGAGGGATGAGAGGGTTAAGGCTGTGGTTAGGGTTACTAGGGTTAGGCAAGGGTTAAGGGTCAACTGAACCCTGTTTCAGTTCACTGAAACCACACACACACACACAAAACACTAAACAGTTCACAAATAACCCCCCCTCTCAACTCATGTGTCAAAACACATGAATACTAACCCAATTGAGCCCAAAATTGACCCACACACACACCAATATATATACAACATGTTAACCTAATAATAACATAGTATTATATGTGAAAATCATAATTTAAAAGCATTCAAAATTCGATTTTTCAAAACTGGGAAATAAACTGGAAACTGGAAATTGGGACAGTAACCATCGATCTTAGGTTAGCTCAAACTACACCTAAACCAAACTAAGACAACCTAATATTGGTTGGTAATTGAAGCCCCTAGGTTAGTCTAGGATCCTAATGGCCTGACACGGTGTCACGACACGACACGGCGTGTCCACGAGGGTCTAAAGTCACTCGGGTAAACTGGAAATACACTGATACGCTGTGTATCAGTGAAAAACCTAAATCGATCTAGGACACGACACGACACGACACAGGCCTCGTGCTCGTGCCCCAAGGTGCGCCTAGGGGTCTACTAGGTATCCCAAAACCTAATTCGTGTCCAAGTGTGTCCGTGTCCGAGTTACACGCACGTATCAGTGCGTGTTCTGTGTGCGTGTCAGAACAGTGTGTGATCAGTGCGAGTGGATTTTCTCCCTCGACACGACACCAGCGTGTCTGAAACTTTGGGAGGGGTGTGTCAGACACTGCCCCGACCCTCAGACCAAGTTTCAAGTGTCCACGTCGCGTGTCGTGTCCGCTAGGAGCCCCGAGTAGCAGGGGAGCTACACAGTGGCTCGTGCACGTGTCGTGCAGTGAGGACGGGGCCTCGTGTGCCTCACACGTGGCACGTGGGGCCACGTGCTCGTGTCAGTGGGTCGGCCTAGGGTCTAGGTTCGTGTCCGTGTCACTGCATCGTGTCCACAACATGTGTGGATACGAAACAAGGTGTCAAACACCTACGTGTTTCCAGTGTAAACAGTGTGTGTCAGTGAGTGTAAACCCAGTGAGTTCGTGTCCGATTTGGACACGAACAGTGTCCTGTTTTGTGCTCAGACCTAGGAAAATGTGTCCTACCCATCTAGGGCTACCCAAATATATAATTTGTTTTACAAAAACAGAACATTAATTCCTAAGTGGCATTTCACCAAACACCCTAATTAAAACCTAGATACGTGTCCGATACGGACACCAAACCATATCAAAATCCTACCAAACTTGACCTACATGACCATGGTATCCTAATGCATGCAACCATGAAGAGAAATCACTATTTTAGTAGGGTTTAGGGCACTTTACCTATTTGGCCAAAATCAATGTAACCCACTTCAAGGGGGGGGGTTTCTTCTTCACCTTGGGGTGTCCAAATCCTTGTGCAACCTTGCTACTAAGCCTCCCTTAGCATCCTCAAGTGTAGGGGGTTCCAATGGAACAAGTTTGGTCCAATTTGGAGCTAAAATGACTAAGTTATGAAGTGGTGAAGGTAGAGGAAAAACTAGGTATTGAAAATGAAGGTTTGTGAAGGTGGGGGTGTACATATAGGGGGGGGGCATGTCATGGCAGCCAAGGGGGTCTCCTTGGCCGACCAAGCAAGGGGGGGGGGTGTCCTATGGCCTTGCTTAAGGGAGAAGGCAAGGACTTTAAGGGTAAAGGTTTGATATTTTACTAAAATCAAGGTAAATATCTAAATGAGATATTTTCTAAATGGAAATATCTAGATATTCTATAGGCTTAACATTACTTTAGTTAAACCCTCTAACTTAGTCTCTAGGTCATGACTAACATCTAGATTAAGGCTAAACTAGGTTAGTAACTAACATGACACTATTCACCTAATAAATCACATTAATTCTAAAAAAATTCTAGAAAATTACCAAAATACCCTTTAGGCCAAAAAGCCCTAATTTGATGTTCTAAGCCTATGGCTAAGCTCACATGATCATGGTTAGTCTTTAGGTTAAGGAATAGCTAGGGTTTACACTAGAGTTTATTAGTAAAATCACAAAGTCACAAGTCATGACTTAGGAATTGGTTTAACCTAACTAAAATCACCAGAAAATCATACCATGACTAAAATACCACTAATAAATAATAAAAATAATAAATTTTCAAAAAAATACCCCAATTTCAGAAAACTGGGTGTTACAAATAGGTCCAAGAAGTTAGCAAAATCTATTACTCGCACCATCGATGCACAAAAGAGTAGTAGGTCCACAAAATATTATTCAAATCTATTTGCTCGCATTTTCAGATGCACAAAAGGGCAATAGGTCCACAAAAAGTCCCCCAGTGGGATATCATTTATTAAATACAAATGCTGTATTAGGCCTTCTAGTACAAGCACCACATATACTACAAACAAAGAATAGGGTGAATATATTATGTTTATTCAAAATCAGTTACATTCATAGGACTATATCAAAACAGGAAGTAAAGGATTACATTGATGTCCAAAAGAAGCGAAACACAAACTACAGCTAAAGACAGACAGAAATACCAAGACAAAATAGACATTTATTTTTTTCAAAAAGAGTATGGGAACCCACGGATCCTAGTTGTGTTGAGGCATATACCATTCCCTCAATCATTTCTCATACGAAGGATCTATTTGATTAAGGTCCTCGGCGGGGGCCGGAGGGTCAGAACTTCCAGTACTGCTACCATTGGACTTGGGCTCCTCCTTCTCAGCAACTTCAATCTTGGGAGTAATTCCCTCCCAGATGATCGCCAGCTCTTCTTTTACCTCAACTTTTGGTATCACCTCCTCCTTAACTAACGGCGACTCTTGTATGATGAGAGGAGACAACATCACCTCCTTCAAAATGGTACCAGCCTTCGGCGTAGATGCTACAAAAATCAAAGAACAAAAAGATGGTCACAAGAAAACAAAGTGGAGGGGCTCCTTTTTTTTGCAGCCCAGTCAGACAAAACCTATACAGCATGGTTATAAGGAGCATATGCGGTTTAAAATCAGGCAAGGTATATGCGGCCTAGTTAAGCATAGCCTATACGACCCGCTTATGAGGGGTACGTATGTGGCTTAAAATAGGAGATGCATATGCGGCCTAGTCAGGCGGAGATTATGCGGCCCGGTTATGAAGATAGCACATGCGGCTCGATCGCCCATGCGGATCAGTCACGGGCATCCACGTGATTCAGTCATGTGACACTTATACGGCTCAGTTCATGCGATCCCATCACACAAAATGCATGTGGCCCAGTGAGACAGAGAGCGTAACGACTATGCACAAAAGGCGTTATAGCTAAAGCATAGAAGTGACATGTAAAAAGCCCGTGCATAAAGCATGCAATATGGCCATTTGAGTTCAAAATGCTCGTCCGTCTACCATCCTTACCATAGATAGGAGGTTGTACGTCGGGATGAACAGAGAATGGGCCTGTAGCTGTCAATAGTGAGGCAAGCCCCTTCCCTTTGTTAGTAGTGTCGGTCGACTTGGAAGCTTGGGAGGCCATGGCTAGAAGAGGCTAAAAAGAGAAGAAGACAAAAGAAAGTAAGAGGGGTTCTGTCACTGCTGCATGGCCTAGATATTTATATGCTACCAAGAAGTGGAAACGGATAGGTGCCGCTTCGGTTATCGTGCCATTAAAAGATAATAATGGCCCTTAGGATTCTATCATTTATAACCGATACAGTAACCGAAAAGATAGCACCAAACCAAGACATTAAATGCAGCAGTGACAGCTGGCAGTATGGATGGTTCCTGCGGCACAAGATCTTCCTGCAGCATAAGATCTCCCTGCGGCATAAGATCTTCTTGCGGCACAAAATCTCTCTGCGGCACAACGTCCCTCCTGACTCGAAGACTCCCTGCGGCTTGACATATCTCCATGCTTCTTATTCAAAGCATTCCAAATTTGAAATTTGAAAACTTTGAAGGGGGCCTTGTAGAAGCATGGAAAATATGTGGTTCATGCGGATCACAACTGACCGCATGAGTACTTTGGGACAAATAGGTCCGCATAAAGAATAGCCACATGACAGACTCGTCATGCCCCATGCGGCCCATCTTCACTATCAAAAGCAACCAGACTGATTTGAGACGCAGAAAGAATAGTTACATATGCGGCTAAGCTGATCAACCCTTCTGACAAAGCTAACAAACTCTGTCAAAATTGGCAAAACTGACAGCTCTGACACTCTGACAAAAGGAAGATAAGATGTGTTCAGACAAAATGTCATGTCACCAGACTGGACATAGCCATGCGGCTAGAAGGACTGCGACCTAAGCCGCATGAACCTTATGCGGCTCAATCCATACGCTTCATGCGGCCAAGGGTGACTACAACCTGAGCCGTATGAGCTTTATGCGGCCCAGAAATACAGAATCTATGCGGCTCAAAAATCCCCAAGCTACATACGGACTAAGGAAGACTGCGACTAAAGCCGCATGAGTCATATGTGGCCCAACATGGCCGAACAATGAAAGGCCTATGCAGCTCAAAATGATTCAAGCAGACTGATCCTATCTTGCGATAGGACACGTAGCAGGCTGACCAAATCTCAACCACCCAGATTTGCTGCAACAAAATCTCAACAAGTCACCAGCTGGTGGCCAAAGAGCAGATCTTTGTGTGCTGTTGTAGCCATGTGGCCACGTGGCCATCTATGCGACTCAAAATATCCTTCATTCTAAAATTACTATAAATAGTAGGGTACCACACCCATGCAAAAGGCTGGCAACCTACGAATGGAAATTTCTTTAAGAACAAGGATCGTGTCAAATAGTCTAAGAAGTAAGGCAGAGTTGCTACACTTTCCCGAGCCCCCCAGAATCAAAACTAAATAATTGTACTTAGATTGTTTCCTAGGATTTCTTTCTAGGCTTTCTCTTGTACAAGCGAGTTTACAATCAAGTTTAATTCCTTTGTAATTTTTGTTCTTGATATTTAATGGCAAACACGATCCCCTTCTGGAGGAGTCCAAAGTGGGCACATAGGGGATGTATGTCATCAACATGGGCGCATAGCTTACTCTGGTGACTTGGGCACATGTGGGCTAGCTTGGCTTGGGCGTAAATGTCTCCCTGGCTTGGGCGCATATGACTCCCTTACTTGGGCGCATGGTTGTCAAGAATGCTAAAATTTTCATGCTTCTATAAGGCCCACGGTTCCTAATCGCAACCCGCTTCTGGGAACGAGGCCTGTCAGCGATGGAGGGTCCATGCTTAATTCGCTTATGCGGAGGACTCGGCACAGGAGAAGGCAAATGCATCGCCGAAGTACTCGAAGGTAGTGGCGGATCGTCGTATTCATCCTCATCTTCCGTATCAGTAGAATCGAAGTCAGAGACTTCGATGGCCTTTGCCTTCCCTGCCATGTTTCTCTTTTTGGGCTTGTCGAAGCATAAAAATTATGGGGTTCATGCGGATTACAAATTGTCGCATAGGTACTTTAGGCCAAACAGGTCCGTATGAAGAAAAGCCGCATGACTGTTCAAGGACATATGCGGCCCGTCGACAAACAGCTGTATGCGGCCAAAGAAGAGCGGTTCAACTGATAAAGCAGACAAGTCCTGGCAAAACATGACAATTCTGAAACTTCGAAAAGAAGGATAAGACATGAGACGTCATCCAAAAAGCAGGGTTCATACGCCTCCATGCAGCCAAAAGAGTGTCATCCAAGCCGCATGAACCTCTTGCGGCCCAGCTTATGCCGCCCCAAAGTTTCTAAACTTTATGCAGCCAAGAGTAATTGTGATCCAGGTCGCATGAGTCTCATGCGACCCCACATGATCGAAGACTGAGAAAACCATACACAACATGACACGTTGCAATCTGACCAAGTCCTTAACTACCCAGATTTGCTGCAACAAAATCCCAATAAATCGCCAGATGGCAACCCAAGAGCGGGTCTTCACATGCTAATCAGCCACGTGGCCGCAGGTCGTCTATGCGGCTCAAAATATATCCTATTATAAATAGCAGGGTGCCACATCCCTGCAAAGGCTGGCAACCTTCAAGAAAGAAGCAATTTTTTCACGAGCTAGAGACTGCATCAGATAGTCCACGGAGTAAGGCAAAGTTGACTTTTCTGAGCCTCCACCGTCACCCCCCAGAATCAAAATTAAATAATTGTACTTAGATTGTTTTCTAGGATTTCTTTCTAGGCTTTCCTTTGTACAAGCGAGTATATAATCAATTTCAGTATTCTGTAATACATGTCTTTGATTTTTTTATGGCAAATACGATGGCGACTGGAGACATCCTTCTCTTCCGATAAGAAGTTGGTGACACAATCTGACGCATCCAAGCTCGGCACTACACAGCAGATGCTTGTGGTTCTCTTCGACCAACAAGCCTTCGAAGAATTGCTCTCTGAAGGAAGCGCCAACCCGTCTCAGAAGCGAACTAACCCAAAGAGGAATCACAAGGCGTCGGTGTGTAAAACTGTTGCCCCCGACCAAGTTCTCGAAAAAGCTCCTTCTGCAGCCAAAAATGGTGACCTAAGCTCTCTTGCAACTTTGCTTTTGACCGCAGAGGACCCCACTGTCCCAAAACGAGCAGAGGAAAATATTTCGATGCTGAGTTTTTGGGAACACAAGGGAACTCCATGCGGAAGAAGAAGAAGCCACATAGAGGAGATCGACAGTCTGTCCATACGGCAGCCAAATCTAGCCGCAGGTAGCCAACTCATGCGGCAGCCAACTCTAGCCACAAAAAGATGATCCATGCGGCAGCTAGCTCTAGCCGCAAGAAGATGGTCCATGCGATGACCAATCTTCGTTTCAAATAGGATGTCTCATGCGGCCCTGTCAGAACCTCTATGTTCGACCGCCTCTTATGCGGGCCCAACGCCATGTGACTCACTAAAGATGTGGGATGTATCAATCGGGACTCCTTTTACTATGCACCTTCGGGTGCTAAGTCAAAAAAGTCTAGGACACTGCAGGCCCAACCAGCCCAGTCAACTGTCCAATTTGCTGACTGTCAGTGGGCCCCGTTGACTATTACACGGGCTCTTGACAGAAAGTTATACAGAACCACCTGCGTCCAGTCCCCCAGGGCTAACGGACAGGGTGGGTCTTTAAAGTCTTCCTTTAAAGATCCAGAGCAAGTACTTTTACTAGCCACGGATCAGGGAACAAACAAGACGCCTAAGCACCCGTGCGCTCGGGATTCCCGAGTTCATAAGTTGGGCACAAAGGTAGAGAAGCTTCCTACCGACTTGTGTGACATGATTACTCACAAACGCATGACGGCAGTGTCAGCATGAAATGAGTCCCTCTCGGGGCGTCGTTGTACCCAAGTCATCATCAACTGCTGCTGCGACAAATCAGCAGCACCTGAAGGTCGGCAGTCAGTTTTCCAGCAACTGTAGGAGCCAGCACCTGTCCAAATTCTAGGGGACGACGAGTTTTCTTTTGCCGCCTCTAATTTAACTCAAAAAGTTTCTCCTGGCAAGGGAGAAAAGAAGACAGGCTCTTCCAGCCCGGCCATCTCGACCAGTATTGTAAGGAGACCCTCATCTGGGGGTTCCCATAAACCACAGGGGTGTCTATTTAGGCACTCGATCCAAGAAGAAGCTTCCGGTACCCGAGGGTGCAGCTTCGGCCTCCTTGAGAGTAGATAAAACTGGGGCTAGCAACCCCCTTAATGTATGCGATAACCCGGTGTACCAAGAGCACACACAGGGGGTAGAGATCCCCCAGAACTCTGTAACAGAATCGGATTTCCCTGAGGGCCACACCCTCACCAAGATGATGCGGCTTCCTGCACAGGGGGTAGCACCTCTTCCGAGTCTGACGAAGATGATATTTCGACATTCTTTGACAATTTTTCTTTACAAGGGTACGGCACCGAGAGTACATCTGCCACAATCCCTTCCACCTCTACCTCCGTCAAGACCGTCTTTATGGATGACAATGATCCTGAAGCACCTTCTGACCGACAGCAGCTAGAAGTGCTGGAAGCCATCCTCCTGTCCTTGGTCAAGTCCATAGACGAGATCAAAACCGCCTTGCCAACTCAACCAGCATGAACGCCCGGACAAAGGAGCTTGGGACCCGCAATCAATACGGACTCCAACATGATCGCCCCTCCTTTGGGTGATGATCCCGTAGCACCATCCATTCCTTCAGCTGCTGATGAAGCCAAGGAGGGAAGTTCAGGAGCTTCGGGCAATCTTCAATACCCGAGACTCCTCTCGAGATCTCAGAATACGGCAGCCATATCCCGTTGCATGGAGAGATGCCTTTTCTACCGTGGTATAAGCTATTTTATATCGATTCTTATGATGGAAAGACCTCTGCTAGTCGGTACATGACTTACTTTGCAGTCACAACTGACCACTTGCCGCATAGTGATACCATCCTTACACGACTATTCATCGAAGCATTGAAAGGGATCACGTTCGACTGGTACCGCAACCTTCCCGACAACTACATTCACTCTTTTGATGGCTTCAAGCACATATTCCTGGAGAGATTCTATGAAGTGGGGCATGATGTGACGATATCATCTCTCATGGATGTCATTCAAGGAGAGAGGGAGCTCACAAGGAACTATATCGAGCGGTTCCGCTAAACCGCAATGAGATTGTCCCAAGGCAATCCCGAGAGCTCCTTGATTGAAATCTGCTAGAAGAAGTTGCTTCCTGCAATTAGCCTCTGGATTGGTGACGATCAGTTTAGGGATTGGACAACCTTCATCATGCTACCAACGCAGAGGCAAAATTGAAGAAGGCTCGACAGTTGGGATTATACATCCCAGATGGAGAAGATAAGGGTAAACGTCCTGGGCCCACCTCCAGTAACAGTAACGGTGGTGCCACCACTAACCGGGACAACAAGGGTAAGCAGGCTATGGTCACTGATGCGAATCTGAATCTCGAACAAAAATAGGCGAAAGGTTCATGGCCCAAGATCAACTACTCATATAAAGATAGTCATGTCAAACCTATCTTCGATATTCTCCCACAATGGGGTAGGATCCAGCTCCCTCCACCAAGGCGTGAGCCCCGAGCAGCAGAGATAGAGGATCCAAAATACTGTCACTTCTACCGCTATGTCCATCATGCCACTCATGATTGCTTCCAATTGAAGCGGTACATTCAGAGTCTTATCGACTCAAAAGCTCTATCGATAGACTTTGAAGAGGTTACCGTGGCGGTAAACATGGTGTCTATTCAGTTTGGCAATTTCCCTCCGACAAGCTCTCCAGACGGGATCATACCTATCCCTTGGGCAACGATAAAGGTTACTAATCTTCCACCCGTCCGGAGCTAAACTTATGGGTTGGTACCTCTCACCACGTCGCGGGGAGAGATTATGTGGGTGCATCCAGACTTAGTGCCCAAATTTACCCAGGGGGTGTCATCTCCTACCAATAAGAAGAAGGGCATAAAGTCTAGAGCCTGCCACACAATTTTAGCTGAAGCTCAAGAAGCTGCAGATGTTCTTACCCGGTCTGGAGCACAAGTCCAGCCCGTACCGGATAATCCAGCCGAAGATCCTCAGCCAGCAACATTGTCTGTCACGCCCCGATCCCGGAGGATCAAAACCAGCCATTGGGCGTGATGCCATATAAGTCTAGATCACACTTGTACAAGGCAAAACCATTATAGTTCCCGGTATTTCTCAGAAAATATCGACAACACAGCAAAACCAAGCAGATAAATTGAAGTCACACAAGATATGAAAAAATATATCTCTTTATTTATAATTATAATAGATTACAAGACTTGCAGCGGAATACAGAGTTTACAATTGATTACAAGACTCTTGAATAGCCAACTGAATGTATACACTTGCCCTTTGGGCTACAACTGAATATACCGACTTCTTTATAATGAACTTACAAATATGGCTACAATCTCACTGGTACAACTGAGTTTCCCTGTTCCATACATTATGTCCTGTATAGCAGAAGATATCATCTTGAAAGAAGAGCTTCTCCACACCCATCTGATTCATCGATGCTAAGCACTGATTCACAGGATTTCCCCCAAGCAAACACCTGTAATATTGCCCACAACGTGGGTCAGTACATCATCAATATACTGGCGAGCGGTGCTGGCCCAACTCACCTAAGAAGACAACACTAAGTAATCTTGTTACAGAACATTATTAGCAGTGGTCTTTCTTGTTGCCTTAGGGTCAATTTCATGTTATAGCAGACAAGAAATAAAGCATACAAATCTCATAGCCAATATAATTTAAAGCATACTGTTATCACCCTTTGGTGATTCTTACCTACGGTCGTGTAGCCATCCCTGTACGTTTATAATACTTACTCTGCCTGCACAAGACATTGTTAGAAACAATATCATGATTCAATATAAATATCACCGTTCAGGTAATTCTTACCAACAGCCAACATCCTTTCCTGTATTTGAGTGATAACTTACTATGCCTGCATAAGACATCATTAGCACCGGACCTATCTATATGAAGGTCACTGGCGACACGCCATCTTGGACTGACTTACAGGTATACAGCGCCCTTGCCAGTACAGGTAGCTAGCCCCACTGCAAGTCCTGTATACCGTGCTACTACTTCAGCACTGCTACTACTTCATCATTGGTTTCCCCCAGGACGAACAGTGTTCCATGGCCCAGGAATACCGTTCGAGAAACCACCTTGTCGACAAGTTGTCCATGACCATGTAACTATATGCAACTTATCTAAGAAGAAAACATATAATACATGATAAAGAAAAACTAAGTAATTCAGCCACCATTCTCATTCATATTACCATCTTGCCATCTAGCCATCTTGCCTTGAGCCAATGCTCACATTATCATCTGCCCAATCCAGGGTCTTGGTGTAATCAACATTCTACATCGGCGACAGGATAATAGAATAATGTTACCCAATTCTTTTGCCACATCTTTGATACCATACATCTTTCCAACCAAACTCAATGTACTCACCGCCCAATTCCTGGGACTTAGCATCTGTTTAGCATATATTCATTCGAATGCAAATTAAGCATACTCACTGCCCAGTTCTTGGGTCTCAACATCTGTTTTGCCATCTATTCATTAAGCCAAAGCTCGATATACTCACCGCCCAAGTATTTGGGACTTTGCTTTCACCTGTCATGTAATTTATCGCAACAGCGTACAAGCATACAATGTATTTAGCCACAACAGTTTACGTTCAGGTGATTATTATCTTTTATTATCTTTTCGAATTCCATGCAAGGTGTTATTGAGCAACTCAACAAGAAACATAGCATACTTATCCTTATTTTAAGCATGAAGCTAATGGATCTTTGAAGGGTTCAACACTACTCACAATCATAGGACGATTCCCGCCACGATCGCATAGCCTTCCAAGCGATTCTTCGTATAATCCCAAGTCCAACAAGGCTTCATCGAACCAACCATCCATCATAAGGCATCTTGCGGGTCGGGGTACTACAATATATACCACTCGGAAAAAGTTTCGTCCTCGAAACTCAAAACAGAACTCATCCCCAAAACTTCAACCATCTTTTTCAGAAAACTTCTCAACGATTAACTTGCACCATTTAATATTTCTCCGCAATCTCTCGAATGATTTCAAGTAATGTACCATCTTGATATAGCATCACAATTGATTCAAAATAGTTTACCATCTTTGATCTTTCCTCCAACACTCGTGCAATTCTTAGCACAGATAATCCCCGTGGCTTCGTTTGAATTCAGTATACCACTTAGTTGGAATCATACACATATTTTAGGCGTCCCAGAAATACATGCATTTCAGCCAAGTTCAGTGATAGGGAAGACGAACGAGCTACGGTGTAACTTCCTTTTCCGAACATCAGTAATTCTCTTTGAGCATCTCGTATAATCCCACTTTGTTTATTTAATATTCCAACCAATTAATAAGACAATAGATGTTGCCAATTCCAACTCGATAAATTTTCCACAATCGATCCCAACATTTTCCCAAAGCATTCCGACTTAGATGTATCAAGTATTCCTTTCAAGTTCATTGTCATCCATGCCACCAAAGTTGATAAATCTTATTGCCATATTTTATTTCGATACCCCAATTCTCATCGATCAAATCTTGTACTCATCATCGTTCGTATCCATACACTTTGTTTGCAACTCGTAACTTTTTCGATCATGATCCCTCTTCCAAGTCGTACCATCCGTCAAATTGTACCATTATTCCATTCTAGTGATAATTCTCGATGTACTCCAACATTTTCTTGTATTGATCAAGACAACATATTATCCTCTCGCATAAGCAACTCTTATATCCAACAACATTAATCCCGAGGGTCATTTCTATTCACATTCGCTCTCGTCGATCTCGGCTACATATACTATCCCATTCCGTCACTACACTTATTCTCAATTCTGATCTGATCAATGAAATTATTCCAACTGTTTCAAGGCACTACCATCAATTTTACGCAGCTCAATATTAATCAACCAAATCCAACTAGTTCTAACAATTTCTAGCATTCCAACCAAGGCAACTCAATTTCCGAAACCAACATGATCTGTCATCCCATCCAACATTATAACATCAAATTTTCCCAAATATCCATTCCATTCCGAAGCCTACCTTCCAACACCTCTTACTAATTCTGACTATACTCTCGCAACAACAATAGGGACATCCTACGGATTTCCAACAGTTAACTTAGCATTCTGTCAAGTCTCTATGGTCAGCAAATCTAAGCTAAACCAAACATTCAGCTAACTCATATGAGATGGATAGCTATCAGGGACATACTTATCTCTTATCTTAGAGGCAACCAATTCTCATCATAGGGGCAACTCTATGGTCTGACCAACTTAGGGACATGGGACACCACCCCTAATCTTATGAACTTATTCCCAATACGGACAACTGAAGAACATAGCCAACCAATCTAAAACTTAAGCAACCAACCGACACTCTAGTCAACCAACCGACATTCTAAGCAACCAATCGACAATCTAGGCAACCAACCGACAATCTAGGAAACCAGCCAACAATCTAGGCAACCAGCCGACAATCTAGGCAACCAACCGACAATCTAGGGTCAAGTCTTTCTACCCGTCCTCATACTCGGGCCATACCCAACGAAGTCTCATTCTAGACTTACCCGCAATCAACAAAGTCTATCCAACAATTCTTATGGGGCAATCCGAAGCTATCATATAAAACTTATCAATCGAATATCCAAGCTTTCAATTTCTACTTGCATAGACATAGCATCACTTGTTCAATCCGACTTGTATCCTCATATCGTACTCAATTTGTCTATTCAATCGGGTCAACTATTCCGAGTCATCATCCGACATTGCGATCTCAATAGTTAATCACTTACGATCTCTTCCTACGGTCTTCTTTGCGACATAATCGTTTCCCACATTCTTAGATCATCGATACGGTCTGTACTCTCTTAACCAACAAAATAAGGCAACTACACAATCATATTTCTTCTGAGGCATCAATTATAAATTTCTAGCACCAACACGGTCATCTCTTAGCAATTCACGTTAACCATCAATATTCGTTTTGCATCACCTCCTTGTGATTCCATTAGAAGATTTACTATTCATGCACCGATCCAATCTCTATAGTACCAATCATCTAGCATTCGTATATTGGTCATCTTAATGGATATAACATAACTCATTGGCTAAGTCATAATCCAATAATTCTATATTTCATCCAAACATATTATTCAAGTGACAACATCTTCTACCGACAGGGTCTATTACATATCGCTGTACCTCGATACTTATTTGTATTCCAGCCATTCGACTCTCATAAGGAACATCTACTCTTTCATGCATTAAGGGACAAGTACCCATTCTTTATGCCTCAAAATAGTCAAGGGTCATAGCTTGTTAATTCGGGACACATCAAATTCTCTCCAGCACAAATGCACAACGTGCTAAGATCATCTATTCCTCAAGCCCATCCTCTAACTTTTCGGTCGTTGATGCAACTCTCTCTGCATCTTCTAAATCATTCGCACATCACGATAAGCGTCTAACATCACCATCAATTCTGTCGATATCCTACATGCAATTTCTTATACTCAATTCCAACATGGTTCAATATTTCGGTCCATAGTTGTTCTCGCAAAATCTTTCGATAGCAACACTACACCATCATTACTAAGCCTACAATCCTTTTACCCAACTGATTCAAGTACTCGCCTAAATTTGAAATTCGTTTCCTTTCCAACCAAGGCATTCATTTCATATTCTCAATTCTCTTTTTACCCAACATAATGCTAACCGACAAGGTCTAGCGATGGTTCTCCCGAACACATCAAAATCTCGCAACGGGTCATCCGAACTTAATCATCAAGGGACATGCCAAGCCGTCATGTATCAATCGTAAGCTCAGATACGATTCGATACCACCCAATACCTTATAGGTAAAGCAATCACAAAATCATAAACACATTATGGGTCAAGGGATATCTTATCACGACGATGGTATATGTAATATACCACTCAGAGCTCAAGCCATTCCGACACAATATTTCCTCGCATCAAACCAACGTCCAATACGGACAATCCATCCCGCAGTGGTTATGCTGACCATAAATACCGACTCATGATTGTGTCGATGCCCATTCACTGAAATCCATGCACATTCTGTTCCAACATACCATGCCATCACCCACTGTCGATTACTGCATAACAATCGACTTCAATGAATCCCACACATAAGACATCCAGCATACATCATAAACTTATTATCAAATCGCATCATTGTTATTCTTTTTGGTATCTTTTAGAAATTCAACAAAACACACATATCACAGCCCACATATTTAGACTTATTGTATAGAACACCCAGTGAGAGGTTAGAATGATCAACGGACTTTCAGTCAAGGGAATAACATAGGATAATTTGGAAGCAACACAGAATAATCGTAGCAGCACTATGAGTCATCATAGAGGCAACTTTGATTTCATCGCGGAAGCAACTTTGAATAATCGAGGAAGCAATCTTTGAATCATCGCGGAAGCAGCTTAGAATCATCTTAGTAGCAACATTGATTTGAAGCAAAATCGAATAAGAATCCAAGGACGTAAAGCCGTCCTCTGATACCATTATGTCATGCCCTGATCCCGAAGGATCGAAAACTAGCCACTAGATGTGATGCCGTACAAGTCTAGATTGCACTTGTACAAGACAAAACCATTACAGTTTCTGGTATTTCTCAGAAAATATCGACAACACAGCAAAACCAAGCAGATAAATTAAAGTCACACAAGATATAAAGAAATGTATCTCTTTATTGATAATCATAATGGATTACAAGACTTGCAGCGGAATACAGAGTTTATAATTAATTACAAGACTCTTGAATAGCCAACTGAATGTATACACTTGTCCTTTGGGCTACAACTGAATATACCGACTTTTTTATAATGAACTTGCCAATATGGCTATAATCTCACTGGTACAACTGAGTTCCCCTGTTCCATACATTATGTCCCGTATAGCAGAAGACATCATCTTGAAAGAAGAGCTTCTGTACACCCATATGATTCATCGATGCCAAGCACTGATTCATAGGATTTCCCCCAAGCAAACACCTGTAATATTGCCCACAACGTGGGTCAGTACATCATCAATGTACTGGCGAGCGGTGCTGGCCCAACTCACCTAAGAAGACAACACTAAGTAATCATGTTACAAAACATTATTAACAGTGGTCTATCTTGTTGCCTTAGGGTCAATTTCATGTTATAGCCGACAAGAGGTAAAGCATGCAAATCTCATAGCCAACATAATTTAAAGCATACTGTTATCACCCTTTGGTGATTCTTACCCACGGTCGTGTAGCCATCCCTGTACGTTTATAATACTTACTCTGCCTGCACAAGACATTGTTAGGAACAATATCATGATTCAATATAAATATCACCGTTCAGGTGATTCTTACCAATAGCCAACATCCTTCCCTGTATTTGAGTGATAACTTACTCTGCCTGCATAAGACATCATTAGCACCGGACCTATCTATATGAAGGTCACTGGCGACACGCCATCTTGGACTGACTTACAGGTATACAGCGCCCTTGCCAGTGCAGGTAGCTAGCCCCACTGCAAGTCCTGTATACCGTGCTACTACTTCAGCACTGCTACTACTTCAGCATTGGTTTCCCCCAGGACGAATCGGGTTCCATGTCCCAGGAATACCGTTCGAGAAACCACCTTGTCGATAAGTTGTCCATGACCATGCAACTATATGCAACTTATCTAAGAAGAAAACATATAATGCATGATAAGGAAAAACTAAGTAACTCAGCCACCATTCTCATTCATATTGCCATCTTGCCATATAGCCATCTTGCCTTGAGCCAATGCTCACATTATCATCTGCCCAATCCAGGGTCTTAGTGTAATCAATATTCTACATCGGCGACAGGATAATAGAATATTGTTACCCAATCCTTTTGCCACATCTTTGATACCATATATCTTTCCAACCAAACTCAATGTACTTACCGCCCAATTCCTGGGACTTAGCATCTGTTTAGCATATATTCATTCGAATGTAAATCAAGCATACTCACTGCCCAGTTCTTGGGTCTTAACATCTGTTTTGCCATCTATTCATTGAGCCAAAGCTCGATATACTCACCGCCCAAGTATTTGGGACTTTGCCTTCACATGTCATGTAATTCATCGCAACAGCGTACAAGCATACAATTCATTTAGCCACAACAGTTTACGTTCAGGTGATTATTATCTTTCATTATCTTTCTGAATTCCATGCAAGGTGATATTGAGCAACTCAACAAGAAATATAGCATACTTATCCTTATTTTAAGCGAGAAGCTAAAGGATCTTTGAAGGGTTCAACACTACTCACATTCATAGGACGATTTCCGCCACGATCGCATAGCCTTCCAAGCGATTCTTCGCATAATCCTAAGTCCAACAAGGCTTCATCGAACCAACCATCCATCATAAGGCATCTTGCGGGTCGGGGCACTATATTGCCTCCCTCTGATATTCCAAGGCCATCTCAACCTCCACTGGCGGATAAGTCCAAGACAAGAGAGACCCGCATCGACAGGCCACTCCGCAATAATATACCTCAGGGACTGGAGAGACCCTACATCTTTAACATATTAGCACAATTGGCTAATACGCCAGCTAAGTTGTCACTATATGAGCTCCTAAGGCTCTCCAAAGATCTTCGTGTCGCATTAAGCGAAGCACTCCAGAATGCTGATGCCTACTTAGCTCAGGTCAAGCCACCAGGGGAAGACCCGCCAGCAGATCTACAGGACGACGATAGCACAGATGCAATGCCCAACATCATATTTACTCCACATGACATGTTAATCAAGTCCAATTTTCATGATCGCCCCTTGTTCTACACTGGATACATAGGCGACATTAAGGTGGATCGGATGCATATCGACCCTGGCTCATCAATAAGTATTATCCCGAAAAGCCTACTCCAACTTCTTGGCATCCCTATGCATCGGCTAGCGGCAACCAACACTGTCATTAGCGGTTTTAACTCAGAAAGAAGCTATCCCCTAGGAAAAATCCGATTGAAGTGCCAGATTGGTGACCTGAAGACAGAAGTTACCTGCTACGTCATAGAGGTAGACATACCCTACAATATCCTCTTGGGGCGTCAGTGGATACATGACTATATGATTTTGCCATCCACCCTCTACCAGTATTCAAGTATGTCAATAGACACGGCTTCGTGAGGACCGAATTTGCTGACATCGATCCCTTCAAAGGGGTTGAGTCTTATTATTCTTTGGAGGCTTGTCTATATGAAGAATCCAAGAAGTACGTCACTAACAAACTGGAGACCATCACAGGGCCAAAGGAACCCTTGATAATTCTTCTCCAGACTCGTAAATTAGACAAAGTCGTACCCCTTATCGCAACTTTACATGAAGAGGTGCCTGGTTCTCTCGTTCAAGCTGCGCAGTCGGAACCAATGCTCATCCGACTCCAAAAGTCAAGAGCTCAAGCCCCTCATAGGGCCGATGGTGATCCGATTGCTAAAATACATTCGAAGACAATCGAAAGACACAAAATCACTTGTCGAGCCAATTGTCACCCGTCTTTCCAAGACGAACCGGTAACTAAAAGCCGATCCGACATACTCAAGCAAGCCAATATTTCAAGTTCGATCCTTGGTAGTCAAGTTGCCCAAGACGGCATCCCAACCATTGGGATCATAGGGGGTAGCCGAAAAGGACGTAGAACTCGCCGAATACCTGGTGGCACAGGCGGATGGTACCTCTCCTGATGATGTAATCCCATGGACGGAGTTCCTTATCTCATCAATAAGAGGCTGCCGATAAAAAAAAAGAAAAAAAAAGAAGAGAGAATAAATACTACCTAGAGTGTCGAGTTATGTACATCAGGTACCCCTGAACTTACACTATGTCCCCCTCCAGGGGACTCGCATTACATCTCTACGAGTGACAAGTCTTATATATTGATACCTCTGAACTTTCGCCTTAATGTTTCGACCACCATATATCACGCCCATACCACCCCTATTGGGTTTCGTTTCAAAATCTATTACCCGCACCACCAGTGCGCAGAAGGGTGATAGGTCCACAAAACTTACCCTAATCTATTACCCGCACCACCAGTGCACAGAAGGGTAATAGGTCCATAAAGCTTATCCTAATCTATTACTCGCACTATCAGTGCATAAAAGGGGTAATAGGTCCACAAAATTCTCCAACGGGGAAAAACAACCATGTCCACATTACCTCTGAGTTGTTTTCCTATCCAATCACTAACAAATCACCCAATACATAAAACTTCCACGTTGATAACACCTCTGAGTTATTCTATGTATCCTCCATCTGGCCTACTCCTACCACGTCCTCATTACCTCTGAGTAGGAAGACCATACTTCAGACCTATATTTACCACGTCCTCATTACCTCTGAGTAAATATGTCGGTTTTCTCTCTACTTGTTATCAATACTCGCATCGCCAATACACAAAAATGGTAATAAGTCCCCAAAAATTATCCTAATCTATTACTCTCACCATCGGTATATCAAAGAGTAGTAGGTCCACAAAAATATCTTTCAAATCTATTTGCTCGTATTTTCAAAAATACACCAAAGGGCAATAGGTCCACACAAAAAAAGTTCCCCCTGGGGATATTCTTCATCAAAATTCTATTACAAGCTCCTCAGAGCGGAGTGAATGTATTCGGCTTCAAAAAAAAAAGCAAAGTCCACTACTCATCAGCAACACACAACTTGCTGAGAACACCCTCCAGTTGTGCAGTTGAGTGCTCAATTCTCAGTTTGACTCGGCGTTCAGCTTCGTGGGATAACCTCTCGACGTCCTCCAGATGCGCATGAGCCTACCAATTTTCTTCCAATTTCTTCAGTGCTCCCTCTAAAGTAGCAGAGGCTCGGGTAACTTCATCAGTCTCCTTCCAGATCTTCTCACTCTCCTGACGAGTGGCTTGGAGCTCAGTCCCCAGAGATGTTATCCTAGCTTGGAGCTGGAGGAGCTGCTCATTAGTTTCGGCCATAGCTCGAGTAATGGTCTCCTCACGAGTCAAATAAATCTTTTCCTCCCGGCTCAGCTTATCGTACTTAAGGGACAACTTTCGGAGGTCCTTCTCCAAGGTGGGATTGATCGTCTCTTGAACAACCTTTACCTTTTCTATGGCTAATATAAGAAAAGCACGCTGCTGCTCCTCCATGGCAGACACATCGACTTGCCGCAGTTTCTGTAACTGGATTAGGTACTGATTAGCCTCTGCCAGCTTGTGCTCCAGAAGGACGGCCACCCCTTCTCCACCTGGGAGCATCTTTAACAGGGCAATCTGGTATTGGTTGCAGTGGTGGGCCACGGCAAATGAAGTCCCCCTCCTCAAAACAGCCTCGACCCCCCGTTTCAAGTGACGATAAAAGCTCTCGACTATGTCCTTTGACGATTTGTCCAAATTCTCCAAAGAGGACGGCGTCGAAGGGATAGCACATAAGTCGAAGGCGTCCAGAAAGGAGGCACAATTGAGCTTGATGATCATGTCAAAAGGAAAATAAATTTTGAGCAATGAGACTCTCGCACAGCAGTAATCTTCCCTTTTGCAACCCGAAGAAGCTGAAGACTAGACAGAGCGGCGAGTTCAGTCTCTGTGGAAGAGGAAGCTTCAACCAACCCAACACCCACCGATGTTGGTACAGGAACCACCGCCTCTGTCGTTAGTGGTATAAGGGGCTTTGAACTCAGCTCAGCCGGGTTCCTTTCGATTTGAAGGAGGGGAGGTCCATTTCTTCTCTTCGGCAGGAGGTCTGCCCCGACGTCGTCCGCTATCCCCTCTTCCGCGGCCATATCCACTACCGTTAATAGAGAGGCAGGGCCTGTAGGTCCAGAACAACCAACAATCAGCTTGACTCGAAGGATATGAAGAAGGAGCGAATGAACCTCCTCGTCGGTAAGAATATAACATAGCTTACCGGGGGAGGGTGGAGGAGTCCGCGACTCACTCTGGACAGTCATGATTCTTCCTACTGCCCCCGTAACCCCTCTACAGCAATAGCCGAATCACGTACATCTTTTACTCCAGCCCCGGTCAATCCAAAAGGAGGTAAAGCTGGGCCGATTACGACCAATCGTGACCCTGCAGCCTCGATATTTGACTCTATAAAACTGGCGCCTTCTTCGACCAGGGTACTCATAACTGGAGAAGTCTCGAATGCAGCCCCGGGCTCCAGAGGGTTTGTGTCTTCAAAAGTCTACACGAAAGAAAGAGAGAAACAATAAGATAAAATACCAGAAGTAACATGGTAGTCGATCGAAATAAAACTTACCTCCGGGAGGGCTTCGGTATCACTGCCCTCTTCCGCAAGGTCATAACCTCGATTCTTAAATGCGACCCATTTTTTAGAACGAGGCCAGTTAGCAACAGAGGGTCCGCATTTACTTCGTTTAGGCGAAGGACTCGGCACAGGAGAAGGTAAGCGCGTCACCAGAGTATTCGCAGGAGGCAACAGATCGTCGTACTCATCCTCCTTTCCTGTATCAGTAGAATCAAAATTAGAGATTGCAACGGCCTTCGTCTTCCCTGCCCTGTTCCTCTTTTTGGACCCCTCGTACTTTCCTGTCAGCCTAGTACCGGTTATAAAACTTGTACTCGTATTAAAATTATGGGGAGGCCCATTCACGGAGACGTGGTAGAGAGCTGCCATGTACGAGATGTACACTATATCCCTGGTATCAGGAAGAGAGAAGACGGTCTGGGTACAGACAACACTGTAATAATGCCAGGCCCGAATACCATCTAGGACGCTGCCCTCATAATCTAAGCAGGGACTCGGGTTGTCTAAAAATAGTTGACAATACCCAAATTATCTAGAGTACCGGCTAGGCAAATAAGGTTCTAAGAAGGCAACGTTACGGTTGTGGTACACCAGATGCACAGGACGGATATTCTGCAACCAGCGGAACAACTTCTCGGATAAAATCTGGGGCACGGTACTGCCATTGAGATGAAGATGCCTCATTTCCTTATCAGTAAAAGACAGGACCGACACAAAGAAGGATTAGATGTCCACTCGTATGAGCATAATACTGCATTCGAACATGGTCAAACAGGTCCAAGGCATATCGTGATATTGATAAATGAATGCATCATGAATCGTCGCGTTCCCCTCAGGGCCAGGTCGCATCAGAGAATGGCAGTGCATTAACAGCCACCCCATCAGATAATAATAGGGTAGCTCAATTTGGTGAAAATTCTTTATAACATCATAAGCTATGGTTCTAGCCGAAAAGATTCGAAGACCCCGATGGATGCTGCACACCATGGCTGGGAGTAGAGCTAGCTTGCCTCCGAAAACTAACTTGATAGCAGGGAGGATCAGGTTGCAGCTGATTCTCTCAATCGAATCAGCACCCCCCGAGACCACACAAATCCTCAGCCATATCATCAGACATCCAGCCAAGATAGCTTTATGGGACAAGGGTTGGGTATCTTGATAGAAGTAGCTGAATGTGTCAGACTGGCTTTCGAATCTGTCACCAAAAGCTTTGGTTTTCTTGGCGCTTTGCACCTGAGCATCCACTCCCGCATGAGTCTGGGGTCTCCGAGGGACAACCCGGCCTGAGGCACCAAGGTCAAACAAGTAACTGACCCAGGCCTTGGTATGAGGAAGGGTCCCCTCAGAACTTTCATCCTTCTTCTTTGACATTTGTTGGCAAGTGCTATGATGACATAACACCTCCCGGTAAACGGCAAGGAATTCGGAAAATCGTCGCTCTAATTCCTCAAACTCCTCATTCATAGGAGTATACTCCACATAAACTTCATCCCCCAGGGCAGCTTGGAGACGTCATGCATCTCATGAAGGGCGAGCCCCATCTCCCCAGCAGGTGTATATATAAAAGGTCCCCTTACGATAATTGTACATCTCGAGGAGCGCTATGAACAGCTTTACATTTATAGGAAGGCCATAGCAAGTACCCCTTATGGAATAGTAGAGGCCGAGTCGCTATAAAATATCTCCATAAGTCGACAGGATCCAGAGCGTCAAGTTGACCCATTGAGGGGAACGACACTTCCAATTCTGCAGCGATAGTCTACCCGTGGGATATGATCCTTTACGGACAATTTGGTTTAGGTAGGTGTTGGCCTCAGAGAGTCGATTATTAGGCCTCAAGTCGTTTATAAAACTACCTGGGGCTAGCCCGACGACGGAACAACTGACCGACTCCCTGGTCGCAATCGCTGACCGCACTCGTCTATCATAATGGATGTTGCCTACAAAGATGGCTTGCCGGTCCTGAGTAATGGGGTTCGCCATTCGCCTTTCGATAGGCACCATATTGAAAATTGACATAAAGAAGTGGCGTTCCATCTGAGGAAGATGAATCGGTAGCTCATTGGAAAGAAAATCCCAGTCTTAAAAAGCTCCAGGATGCGAGGATTCGAGACAAGTATAGCATCTCCGAACAAGAAGGAAGGCTTCAAATGAATGCCTCCTAACTTCCCAAAATTCATCATACTGAGTAAGTAAAAAAATGACTGGTTCCTAATCTCCTTTAACCTGTCTTCAGGCTGATTTAGGGTAATCTGAGTTGACACATGTTCGACTATTTGGTCAAATCTCACACCCAATGCAGATTGAGCATATCCTATCAAGAGTTCCCCAGAGGGAGCTAAAGGCAAGTCTACTTCAAAAGATAGAGAAGAAGTAAAATTTAGAAGTTCATCATTTTAAACCTACCCAAAACAAGACCTATGCGGCATGAGACGCAGGCGGTTAAAGTTATACGCTCATACGGCACAGTCTGGGGACACTTAGGCCGATCAAATCAAGAAAGGGTGCTCATGCGGCTCAGTCACGAGTCACTTATGCGGCTCAGTCACAAAGTGTTCATGCAACTCGGTAATAAGGTACTTATGCGACTTAGACTCGAAGCTACGGCTCGAGATATGAAACACCCAGGCAGCTCAGTCAGTAGACCCTTAGACGGCACAACTGTGCAATATTTATGCAGATCAGTTATGAGTCATTTATGCAGCACTTATACGACTCAGCTTATACGGCCCTATCATACATAATATATGTGGTTCAACTGAGATAGGGCACGCATCGACCAAGCTTATAACACATAAAGCAATATAGCATGGGCATGCACATAAAAACATACGACATGGCCATCGTCTTCCCACCATCCTTATCTTTGATGGGAGGGTGCACATCGGAGTGAGTGGAAGAAGAGTCTGCCACTCTCGATGGAGAAGCAAGCCCCTTTTCTATGGCCGCAGTCGACTTAGAAGCTTTAGGAGCCATTGAAAACAGGAAGACGGAGATGAAAGAGAAGAAGGTAAAAAAGAAAATTTTCTCTTCAATAGCACTCCTATTTTATAAAGTGTCCTGAAATGGTGCCGCTTCGATTCTCGAGATCATTAAAGATATTGATAACGTTTGGGAATGTTATCCCTAGTAACCGTCAACTTTATCTCGAAAAAAGAGAACCCAAATCCGAAATTGAATCAAAAGCATTAAATGCAACAGTGACAGCTGGTAGACTCTCTGCGGCTCGAAGCGTCCCTACGACTCAAGATTTGTTCTGTGACTCAGGACCTCCCTGCGGCTCAGTATTTTTCGGCGACTCAAGATCTCTTTGCAGTTCGAAAACAACTTCTTGTAACTTGAAAACTCCCTATGGCTTGACATATTTTCATGCTTCTTATTCAAAGTATTCCAAATTTACAATTCGAAAACTTTGAAGGTGGTCTTATAGAAGCATAAAAAATATGGGGTTCATGCTGATTATAAATTACCGCATAGGTACTTTAGGCCAAACAGATTTGCATGAAGGAAAGATGCATGACTGTTCAAAGACATATGCGGCCCGTCGACAAACAGCTGTATGCGGCCAAAGAAGAGCAGTTTGTAACCTCCGTTATCCGAATTTTGTAATTACTTCGAATTTCTGCATTTCTATTTTCTAATTTTTTTTGTTTATCTTTAAAAATCCTGAGTTTTAATGTTTTCAATCGTGATATGCCAACATTATTGGTTCGTTCTTTGGTTTTAAGAGAAACTATTTTTGCGTCATATGTCGTTCTTGCCTTTTTCTAATTTTCCTTATAAGTTATAAATATTTAATTTTATATACGAGAATAGTTGATTAATATGATTTAAAAATAAATACTAATAATAATAAAATATTTTATCATTCTAGTATCTTTGAAATCGAATTTCATGATAATATATATTTTTCAAAAATTGTAATGTACTATAAATAGTAGCACGTAATTTGGAACGTTGGTTTTACGAAATTATATTATGTGAATCTATGCTAAATAATTTTTGACCATTCCCAGAAATTTTATAGGTTATGATTATTAGGAATAGATATACCTTTATACTTATTTTAAATTCTATGGTTTACGGGAATTTGTAAGTAAAATCATTAGCGAGTATTAGTAACAAAATGTTAGTAGTTAGCATTTGGGTTAGCAGTTAGTAGTTTTCACTAAATTCTTATTTTTCTATTACATTTACATTTTAGGGTTTTCCCCAACCTACCCTATATATAGGCCCTCTTCCCAATGCTACAAGGAACTATTCCCTAGGTATTCATTGCAGCCGCCAACCCATCCTCCATAGATAGATCCCGACACTATTCCTGTCGGCCAACCATCGACCACCTCTAGGCCATTCTTCCCGACTCCGCCACCGTCGTGTCCTCCATTTCCCACCAACACCCTTGTCCGACCACTGACCACTGCCTATCCCGATGACCTGGTCCGGCTCTGGCCACAGCCCCGCCATTTTTGAATCACCTACAACCACCATGGCCCATCGGCCTAGCGCGCCACCACCACCATTCATCATCATCCCGGCCTCCTCCAAGCAAACCACACATCGACACCACCACCATTCACCTTCGACCACAACCACCACACCATCCCAGGCTCAACTATCGCCATCGACACCAAACCACCAGAGAAAGAAATAATAGAAGGGAAGACGAGCTCACCGACTGACGAACGCATCCCCAGCGCTCCCCCACCCCGCGAAGTGGCCAACGTAGTTGTCTGGCACCGACCCCAACGGCACTCCGGCTAGCCCTCCGTGCCCCGCCACCTCGGGCAACCGCGTCAGACTGCGCCGTACCGTTGACCTCGGTCCCAGCTCCTTAGTTGCTGTCATGTTCAGTTCCAGTGTTCGATCTGACCCGTCGACCGGATCCCGAGTTTGCCGCAGCGTCAGATTCGAATCATCCGTCGTCCAGCTCCGACGGACAGCCACGTTCCGGCCAGATCCGAACCCCTCCACCAACAACCCACCAAGTTTCCCCCGCCTGACCGGCGCTGCGCGCGGCCTCTGCTCTACTGGCGCTGCTCCGTGCCGGAACCCCTTCATCCGCCCGACGCCTCTCCTCCACACGTCGCCGGAGCCCATGGCTGAGACCCACTGTGAGCCCCTCCTCCCGGCCTCCTTTCTCTTCCGTTATTGATTTTAGGGATTTAACATTGGGGATCAGAACCCCCCTTTTCATGTTACATATATATATATTACGTATTAATATATATAATTGTATATATATTAGTTTATGTATTAATATATAATAGTATATATATTAGTTTATATATATTGTATAATAATGATAATAATGATGGTATTTATTATTATTTATTATTATTATTTTTATTTTTATTATTAAAAGTATTATTGTAATATTGTTACTAGTATTATTAATATTATTGATTAAATATTAATTTATATTTAGGAAATTTTTTAGTTAAATAGTTATAGTTAATTAGATTTGCTATTAATATAAATATTTAGATACTTATGTGTAATGTATATAATTTGGTCTCATCATTTTCTTTATTAGTATTATTATATTAACGTAATTACTTACTTGAAAATTATATAAAAATATATAATAATAATTCTAAAATATTAATAGTAACTTTTGACCTAAATTATTATCTTAATTATTCATTTATTGATATTTGCCCGAAGAGTAAGTTTTACTAATATAATTATAAATATATTTATACTAGAATGTTTTCCCTTATTATCAACTAATATCAAAATATCTTAATTTTTATAATATCTATTTTTTCTAAATTATTATAATGATTTTTGGATCGTTTTGTATAGTTAATCTTTTTCCTTAAATTTATATTTGACGATTTGAGTTCTAGCACTAGAATGATTTTTCTATATTTTGATGATATAAATGGTTTTCAATAAATGCGTAATTGGTTACGTTCTTCCTTCTAAATTCTTTTATCGCGAATAGTATAGTCGTTTCCCTTTCTCGGCTCAATTATCGTACCAAGTACTAATTTAGACTTTTATATACCAAAATAGGCTGTTGGACTTTTCTGGACTCATTGGGACTGTCCGTGTTGTCATTTGGGACCATCTGTGGAGTATAGCATTGTACCTACCTCGGGTCGACACATTTGTGTCGCGTACGTCGACTCCAACCAAATCAGGCGAGTACATTCTCTGACCGTTTCATACTTGATAGGATTTACATTTACGCTCTAGATTACTTTACTTGATGCTGTCACAATGTTTAACACAGATTGGTACTATATGGATCCCTTTATGAGATGTTATCCCCCTCAGGAGCATCGAGTTACAGTAAGTCATGTGCGTTTCACTTTCATCATGTACTCCGGTGCTTTCACCATTCATGTGCACTCTCGTGATTCATATACTCTCATGTTCACGGAGCCCCCATGTTTACATTCATGTAAATCCATTTATGGGCCCCCATGTGATATCATGTGCAATAATATAACCTATCTGGATCCTTGTGTATTGATTGGGGTACGGGGGAGTATAAATAGTCATATGGACCATTTTTAAAGTAGTGTAGTCATGTGCGACCTTTCATGTTTATTATCAAGCCGTTAACATGTCTAGCTTGTACTCTAAATCACTAGTTCACTGTAGCTCTTTACTTATAGTAGATATTTTATTACAGTCTTCTCTTTTTACTCATGTATATTCTCAGCATTTTATGTATCTTACTCTATTGTATATTTATATATCCTGTCATATTATGAACTGTGTGAGATGTACTATGCTCGCTCCTGTCCTGACTGGACCTGTTGATAAATTTTACAAATAGCTTGGAGGTTACCTGCTAGCCTAGAGGAGACACAGTATAGGTTGGAGTAGATAGCTAGAGTTTTTTTATTTTATTTTTAGTTGTCTCGAGTTGTATTTACTTTATAAATTACTATATTAGAGATTAGAGATGTTTTTTGGATTTGTGGTATCTTAGACTTCTATCTGTTGTATCTCTTGTGGATTCAGTTTTATCTATCTATCTTTTATCGTATTCCACCTTAGATGTGATTGAGACTGTATTCTGCTATGTCACCTCCATTCGGAGTGTATATACTGTACAGGTACCTTATATATTGTTAGATGATTGACCTAGGACAGCGTTCTACCGTCGATACTGCGGCGTAGGCTGGATGTACCCACTTCTCGTACCCTTACTCTAGGGTGCTGGTCGTGACATGTTTTTAGTGGTGGCCCATGCAGGTCGAGTTTATGTAGTGGTATTCGAACTATAGTATCACTACAGCCTGCAGTAGGATTAGGATATATTTTTGAAGGTACTCAATCACGGTTAGGATTCCTTGAGAGATTCCTGGGATGGCCCTTGAGAATCTCATTATAAAATATCTCGAAATTTGATTTTAACGGTTATTATTTTTACCCTTTTATTTGTTAGCTAATGAACTTGATTTTTGGTATCCATTGTTGATTTAAATTTTTGTCAAGATAAAATTATATGGGCAAGGTCATCTCAGTTATGGAATCTAGTCTTCTACAGTCACATTAGCTAGTATGGTGAGGACATATAGTCTGATTTTGGATATATTTCTTGGGTGTAAGAATTTAAGGTTTTCGCAGCCAAGCTAGCGGCATCGCAAAAACTTTAAATACCATAATTCTAGAGGTATGTGCGTTAGTCGAGGACTTTGTGATTATCGTAGCCTTGCTGTAAACCCCCTAAATTTTTACTAATTTTTTTATTTTTGTAATCTTACGTCGCGTACGAGTTCGTGTCATTCGTATTTGTACGTCACGTACGAAATGGTGAAATAGTATACTTTTTTTATTATTATTTATTATTTAAATATTTTAAGAAGTTTTCGTATAGAAAAATAAGTATTTAAGATTTGGTTTATTGCATCACGTTGAGTTTTGTCACACGTTATTTAAAAATGTTATTTTTATTAAAAATATAAGTAGTAATTTTGTTTCAATAAATATATTATTGTAGACGAGTGACACGAAAAAAATTTTGAGTCCACTCAATTTTTTGAAAACCAATTATAATTAGTTTTTAATTTATAAAGATATATTTTGAATATATAAAGTAATTTTCGAAATTTATTTATTGCCATTATTTATTATGTTGAAAAATATATTTTAAAAATGCTGCTTAGTTTAAATAGCAAGCAAAATATTTTGATTAAGTGAGAAAAGATTTTTGATTTATTTATGAATAGCTTAAAGTTTAAAATGGTTTTAAACTAATTTAAATAATTTGAATTTAATTATGATATTATCTAATTGGGGAATTTAAACATCCCAATCTCTATCCAACTGGGAATTCCCACCTCCTATAAAAGGAGAGGTACTCCTCCAGAAATTATTCCACAACCCCGTGCATCGTGTCCGTGTATTCCTTCCCCATCCACTATATTGTTTTCCAGTACAAATACATTTGTCCTGTCCGACATTTTCGGGCACCCTTGTCGTGTCAGACACCCCCGACACGACGTATCCCAAAATTTCTAACCCAAACCCGACATCTACGTCACCACCACCACAGATCCCCGGCCGAACTCCCCGGCCACCGCCACCATCTCCAACATCATCACCGCTACCACTACAACCACCGCCACCGCCACGATGCCGTCATTTCCTGGCCGTCCCAACGCCGCAACCTCCCCATCTTTCCACGACCACTCCAAGTTCGACCCAGCGGCAACACAGAAAATAAAAGAGAAGGGAATCCTAACCCTAAACTCACCTCGCAAACCCTAGCCGCCGCCCCCGCTGAGTCTCCTCCGGCGAACCCCTTCCCCAGCGTCGATCCTCCACGGCATCTCCCTACCGGATCCCAGCACCTCCCAGCGCCGCTAGCATCGCTCCGCCGCCTCTCGGCCGCGTCCTCCGCCAAATCACCGCCGGCGTGAGCGCTAGCTCGACCGCCACAGCGTCCGCCGAGCTCCTCCGGTCCCGCATCTCTAGTCAGTGGCCACCCTAGCGCCAGGATCGGTGAGTCCAGGCCGCCTCCCGTGCGCAGACATCCGCCGCGTCGCGCCACCGCGGCAGACCCCAGATCCGACGCCCCCTCTCCTCTGTGAACGCCGTCGACACGGCTTCCTCCTCCGAAGCCGTGGGCTTCCTCCACCTCCCGCCTGGCACCTCCGTTCGTCGCCGACCCCTTCCTCGGGCTCCCCGCTCCAAACCCGCCGCCGCCTTCACCGGCCACCACCGGCGCCGGAGCGCGCCACTCCCCACCGGTAAAACTCTCTCCTCACTCTTCTCCTCCCTCTCGAAATTTCCACTTCTCCACCCTTTCCTGTTAAAGAGAAACAGTAGTAAAAGAGTATTAATATTATTATTAGTTTATTTATTTTATTATTATTATTATTATTATTATTATCATTATTATTATTATTATTATTATTATTATTGATTGTTGTTATTAAGGATATTTTTTCTTATTAATAGAAACTAGAAATAAATAAGTATAAACATTTACAAATATGTATAAGAAGAGGGTTTATCATTTTTCTAGCATTTAATTTCTTATACAAATTTTTTGACTAAAAATATAAATGTAGCTTCCAGAATTATAAAATAAATTCTAGTATTATTTTTGAATACTTTTCTAGCTAATAAAATATAGTTTTTCTACCAAAATCTATATTTTTTTACGAACTTACAATTTAGGTTAAAAAGGATTTTGGTTTCTGCAAGTAATTATCTAGATATATAATAAAAATGTGGTTTCATAAAAATGGTATATCTATATATATCGATTATTTTCAAGTAGCTATTAAAAGTTATTTTTGGTTAATAAAAGATATTTTCAAGTGGTATGAATATTTTTCTAAAATAAATACCCTTCTCCTCAAATTCCCGCTAGTTGTCACACTTACTTATGACTAAATCATGTTTCCCTATTTTTCCGCAAACTCGAACCATTACACACCGAACATGGCTATTGGACAATCAAAAATTGCCGAATTATTGTACCGCACTCGGCACCACACCAGGCGACTCATCAGGCAAGACACCTTGCCTTTACTGTTTAATTTCTTACTCAATATCATGCATGTTTTTACTTATTCTAGAATATATAAATGGTACTTGCAAATTATTATATTTTAGTTGTATATGGCTTAGAGTTAAGGAACCACCTTGTTTGTGTCGCATTCATTGGCCCGACACTTGTGTATCACGAGTCACGAGTCTCATATAGATCTCGGACGTACGTATCGACTGGCCATCGGTGCGCACATGCCGTGCGTTAGGCAATAACTGCTAAATAGTTATAGTTGTCTAGAAGACTTAGCGGTTATTAGAAATATCGTGGTGTGGATTCAGCACAAGTAGTGCATGGGGAGGGGGGAGACAGTTATTAGGCGCAGGGGCTTTCACACCTTTACTTTTCTCTAGCTGCCATTTGTGACTCAGTCGAGAGCTAGTGGCCGTGCATTTATTTACTTTTCTCTAGATGCCACTAGTGCCTCGGTTGAAACACAAATGTGCCGTGCATTTACTTTCCTCTAGCTACCGTTAGTGACTCACCCAAGAAGCTAGTGGCCGTGCATTTATTTTTCTCTAGACGCCCCTTAGTTCTCGTTCGAGTGCTAATGGGCCGTGCATTTACTTTTCTCTAGACGCCACTAGTGACTTGGTTGAAACGCTAACGTGTCGTGTTTCTAGCTTCGGGAACCCTTGTGTGGAACGTTGTCTTCAAAATACATCTACACCTAGAATGGTTAAGGACCTTTATTTGTTTAGTTATATATACTCTTTTGTTGAGCTTTTATTACACAGTTTATGGCATGATATTATGTGTCTTGTTACGTCCCTCTGAGGACCTGGTTTTTCCCCAGGTGTGTGTTTCGTAATTTCTTGCAGGTGCTCTAGCTAAGGCCATTCCTTCCTTCGTGATGACTGCTTTTGGACTTGTCATTGCTTCGCTCGACCAATCATTTTTTTGTATATTTCTTCTCTATTTAAATTAGTTGGTAGTGGACTTTGTCTCCACCCAATGATTGTATCATAAATATTCAAGTTGATTTCTATATTATTAATTCTTTCATTGTGGATAAGATTTAGTTGTCTTGGATTACTACATTTACAGCTTATGTATACATACGAGGTCCATGTATTTCGTATGTATACAGCTGGCATGTCTACGTACTTGGTCCTACATATTTTGGGACTGGGGCGTTACACTTGCTTACTAGTATGAAGAGGATTTAGAGTACCATGATTTTGGATAGACGTATATGATTATCAAATTGTACCTTAAATACTTTTGAACATGTTTTCTCTACTTTTGTTCGGTCTTTCAGAAAAAAGAATTATTGTTTTGTTTTGTTTCTCATTATTTAACTTAGGAGTAGGAGTAGGAGTAGCTTTAGCTGTTATTATAAACCATTGTGTAACTTCTTGCTATGAATTTCTTTATAATACAATGAATCGATGATTTTTGCTAGACCTTATCTTGGATTTGATATTATAGTTCTGGTTTCAAAATGGTTCCTTCTTTTAAACAGATAAGCAGAACAGATTTTTTTATTATTCTTTTTCTGCCAATATTTTATTACCATCATTCTTTGTCTTATATAATTGTCCAGATTACATCAATCCCCTGTCTCGTATCTAATTCTGTCAGCTGTACTTTGAAACCCTTGAATCTTCATATCATTTTACCTGAGAACTGTTGAGGAAGTGACGTAAATCATCTAGTTCAAAAATGACGTAATTGGTTATCACATGAAGATTTTGTAGGAATCAAAATGTTGGATGTGAAATATGAAAATTTTGAGATGCAGGTATGGTAAGGGGTTTAGAATGGAATCGAGAGATAAATATTATCAATTTAGAAATAATCACAGAAAATTTTGGTTATGAATAATTCCTGGGTGTATTTCAAAAACTAATGAGGATATTCAAGATCAACCTAGTTTTGAGAACTTAGAAAATCTTGGTTATTGTTTCTTGGGAACTTTTACTCTAAGGTTATGTAGAAATTTAGTAGTAGAAAAGAGAATTTAATTGTATTCAATTATTATACAAAATTGAACTAGATATTTTAAGAGGGTGACTAGACACAGAGAGAACACAAGGATTTTAAGTTATAGGAATTATTTTTAGATGATTGGAAAAAAATTATAGAATTCAAAAAGGATAATATTTGAAGGTGAACGTTAAAGAAAATATGAAGGTTGATTTACAAATAAGAATAAATTTTGTATGACATAGTGGTATTAGAGTTGAGTAAATACGAGACTTGATTTAAAACAAGTTCAAGGATTTCATAAACTGGATTTAGAGGTTTCAGATCTAAATTAGGGCGAGGTGAAAGAATTTGGAAATTTGATTAAATGAATAAGTGTTGATTCCTAAATAAGAGGGGTATGCTTCATGAAAAATATTTTAGAAGTTTAGAATTTTGTCTATGGTGATCATGGTAAAGGTTTAGATGACTGAAGGTTATAAAATCTTGGTGGTGGGCATATAAAGGTTGAATTTTCATATCATAACTTGTGAGATAAAGATACGATTGGCAAATTATGACCAGATGAACTTAATAAAATCAGAGACAGATGATTAACTTGACTTCCCTACGAAATCTTGCCTCTTGTTTTTCTATCAATAGAAGGAATTTGACTTATTCCATATATTTGAATCATCCTTTAAAAGTTTTCAATATCATTGAATCCTAGCTGCCTTAATCACGACCAATCAACCTTGATCATCCTTTCTTATCATATTAATATCTTGGGTTCGTACTCAAATAAATCAAATTTAAATCGTGACCTGAATCTCCATCCTTGTATGCTCGTGCTCAGACTTCGATGACCTTGTCCTCCATATTACCCAAATCTTGATTATCCAGAATAGATCAACTTAGATCGTATCACGACTAAAATTTCTTAATATTATTTTGATTGGATTTCAATGTTATTGACATTCGTTCTTTAAATTATGATTTTGATTTTCTTAAGTAGTACCCCTTATCGTACCAATAGTCTTGATCCTTGACCGTCCTCAATTGATTTAAGTTCAATTGTGACCTGGATCTCTATCAATATGTTGCTCGTGCTCAAAATATCGATTTCATTTTTTTGAATCTAGATTCAAATATTGATTAGCCCTATTCTTCATCGTGTCAATATTTTAATTTTGATCGCAATCAAACTTCGATACCAATATCACCTGTGCATAAAACTCTGACTTATTCTTGAAAATGACTAAATTTTGTTCCAATCACAATTAAGCTACATACTATTCTTGATCGTACCAAAAATTAATGTTGGGTTATGCCGAGGCTACTATTATACTATTCATCATATCTAAATACTTTTTGACCAAGGTTAGACAGACTTTATATTCGATCGTGTCGAACTAACAATTTTGATCATGTTCAAATTTTAACACTGGTACCCAAAGTCTTTTCTGACTATGATTTTACTTCCTGATTATATCTGAACTCCTTGTGATTAGTCATGCCTAGATGACCTGGCATGACTAGACAACTTGAATCCCATGATTGTAATTTTAACGATCATAACTATACGTATTACCTTTGCCTCTAAATCATGCCTGAAATTTGGATATTAATCACGACTGTCCGATTTGACTATGAACATGTCATGATAGAAATTGAGCTGATCATATCGGAATAAATTTTCCATCATGCCGATGATCCGATTCTCTAGTCACCGTGCTCAGGTTTCATTTCTATGTCATGACTGAGCTTTAAATTTTGTCGCTCAATCTTAAACCATGCCAACGTGATTCTAGTCATTCCAAGATTCTTAAGCCTTGATTTCACCCGTGACCAGATGGTTTGATCCTTGGTCACTGATCATGCCAAACGTTTCATCATTCCTAGCGATGCCCAATCGCGTTACTTTCGCATTGAACATGCCTATATAACCATGAGTCTAATTTTATTGAGCTTATATCATACATATCATCCAATACTTAGACCTGATTCTGACTAAATCGTAACTGAACGATTTTGATTTTCAAAATCGCGATTTCACGCTTAAATAACTCTAAATTATTCTGAAATTGCCCAAAAATTTGATCCTTGGCCACGACTATATGATTTATTAGTCGTGCCAAACTTTGGACCTTTGTTATGGTTGAATAATTTCCTATTCCTGTTGGAAATTCGATTCTGTAGATACTCTTGTTAACGTTTTGTTCCTAAAATATACACCAGTTTTGGTTTTTCATAGTTGTATCCTAGATAGTGCCAAGTAAACTTTGATCTCTTCCAAATTTTTAAATCACGTTCGAACTCAGATCCTATTTCAGGACCTAGTTAATCCTGCTCGTTAGACTTTCGATCATGACAAAGTCACTAGTCGTGCCTAAGTCAATTTGAAATTTATTTTAAAGATCGTGCCAAGTCATCGTTCTTTAATCATGTCTAAGATATTACATAACTTCCTATCGTATTTAGATTCCCCTATCAACCTTTAAATTTCGAGGACGAAATTTCTTTAAGGAGGGTAGATTTGTAACCTCCGTTATCCAAATTTTGTAATTACTTCGAATTTCTGCATTTCTATTTTCTATTTTTTTGTTTATCTTTAAAAATCCTGAGTTTTAATATTTTCGATCGTGATATGCCAACGTTATTGGTTCGGTCTTTGGTTTTAAGAGAAACTATTTTTGCGTCATATGTCGTTCTTGCCTTTTTCTAATTTTCTTTATAAGTTATAAATATTTAATTTTGTATACAAGAATAGTTGATTAATATGATTTAAAAATAAATAATAATAATAATAATAAAATATTTTATCATTCTAGTATCTTTGAAATCGAATTTCATGATAATATATATTGTTCAAAAATTGTAATGTACTATAAATAGTAGTACATAATTTGGAACGTTGGTTTTACGAAATTATATTATGTGAATCTATGCTTAATAATTTTTGACCTTTACCGAAAATTTTATAGGTTACGATTATTAGGAATAGATATACTTTTATACTTATTTTAAATTCTATGGTTTACAGGAATTTGTAAGTAAAATCATTAGCGAGTATTAGTAAAAAAATGTTAGTGGTTAGCATTTGGGTTAGCAGTTAGTAGTTTTCACTAAATTCTTATTTTTCTATTACATTTACATTTTAGGATTTTCCCCAACCAACCCTATATATAGGCCCTCTTCCTAATGCTACAAGGAACTAATCCCTAGGTATTCATTGCAGCCGCCAACCCATCCTCCATGAATAGATCCCGACACTATTCCAGCCGGCCAACCATCGACCACCTCCAAGGTATTCTTTCCGACTCTGCCACCGTCATATCCTCCATTTCCCACCAACACCCTTGTCCGACCACTGACCACTTCCTATCCCGACGACCTGGTCCGGCTTCGGCCACAGCCCCGCCATTCAGAATCACCTACAACCACCATAGCCCACGGCCTATCGTGCCACCACCACCATTCATCATCATCCCGGCCTCCCCCAAGCAAACCACACATCGACACCACCACCATTCACCATCGACCACAACCACCACACCATCCCAGGCACAACCATCGCCATCAACACCAAACCACCAGAGAAAGAAATAATAGAAGGGAAGACGACATCACCGCCTGACGAACGCGTCCCCAGCGCTCCTTCGCTCTGCAGAGTGGCCAGCGCAGTTGTCTGGCGCCGACCCCAACGGCGCTCCGGCTATCCCTCCGTGCCCCGCCGCCTCGGGCAACCGCGTCAGACTGCGCCGCACCATTGACCTCAGTACCAACTCCTTAGTTGCTGTCACGTTCAGTTTTAGTGTTCGATCTGACCCGTCGACCGGATCCCGAGTTCGTCGCAGTGTCAGATCCGGATCATCCGCCGCCCAGCTCCGACGAACAGCCACGTTCCGGCCAGATCTGAACCCCTCCGCCGGTAACCCACCGAGTTTTCCCCGCCTGACCGGCGCTGCGCGTGGCCTCTGCCCTACTGGCGCTGCTCCGTGCCGGAACCCCTTCATCCGCCCGACGCCTCTCCTCCACGCGTCGCCGGAGCCCATGGCCGAGACTCGCTGTGAGCCCCTCATCCCGGCCTCCTTTCTCTTCCGTTCTTGATTTTAGGGATTTAACTTTGTGGATCAGAACCCCCCCCCCTTTTTATGTTACATATATATATTATGTATTAATATATATAATTGTATATATATTAGTTTATGTATTAATATATATTTGTATATATATTAGTTTATGTATTAATATATAATAGTATATATATTAGTTTTTATATATATTGTATAATAGTGGTAATAATGATGGTATTTATTATTATTTATTATTATTATTATTAAAAAGTATTATTGTAATATTGTTACTAGTATTTATAAATATTATTGATTAATTATTAATTTATATTTAGGAATTTTTTTAGTTAAATAGTTATAGTTAATTAGATTTGCTATTAATATAAATATTTAGATACTTATGTGTAATGTACATAATTTGGTCTCATCATTATCTTTATTAGTATTATTATATTAATGTAATTACTTACTTGAAAAATTATATAAAAATATATAATAATAATTCTAAAATATTAATAGTAAGTTTTGACCTAAATTATTAGCTTAATTATTCATTTATTGATATTTGCCCGAAGAGAAAGTTTTACTAATATAATTATGAATATATTTATACTAGAATGTTTTCCCTTATTATCAACTAATATCAAAATATCTCGATTTTTATAATATCTATTTTTTCTAAATTATTATATACGATTTTTGGATAGTTTTGTATAGTTAATCTTTTTCCCTAAATTTATATTTGATGATTTGAGTTCTAGCACTAGAATGATTTTTCTATATTTTGATGATATAAATGGTTTTCAATAAATGCGTAATTGGTTACCTTCTTCCTTCTAAATTCTTTTACCACGACTAGTATAGTCGTTTCCCTTTCTCGGCTCAATTATCGTACCAAGTACTGATTTTAGACTTTAATATACCAAAATAGGCTGTTGGACTATTCTGGACTCATTGGGATTGTCTGTGTCGTCATTTGGGACCATCTGTGGAGCATAGCATTGTACCTACCTCGTGTCGACACGTTCGTGTCGCGCACGTCGACTCCAACCAAATCAGACGAGTACATTATGTGACCGTTTCATACTTGATAGGATTTACATTTACGCTCTAGATTACTTTACTTGATGCTGTCACGATGTTTAACACGGATTGGTACTATATGGATCCCTTCATGAGATGTTATCCCCCTCGGGAGCATCGGGTTACAGTATGTCATGTGCATTTCACTTTCATTATGTACTCCAGTACTTTCACCATTCATGTGCACTCTCGTGATTCATGCACTCTCATGTTCATGGAGCCCCTATATTTACATTCATGTGCACCCATTTATGGGCCCCCATGTGATATCATGTGCAATAGCATAACCTGTCTGGATTCTTATGTATTGATTGAGGTACGGGAGAGTATAAATAGTCATGTGGACAATTTCTAAAGTAGTATAGTCATGTGCGACCTCTCATGTTTATTATCAAGCCGTTCACATATCTAGCTTGTACTCTAAATCACTAGTTCACTGTAGCTCTTTACTTATAGTAGATATTTCATTACAGTCTTCTCTTTTTAATCATGTATATTCTCAGCGTTTCATGTATCTTACTCTATTGCATATTTATATATCCTGTCATATTATGAACTGCGTGAGATGTACTGTGCTCGCTCCTGTCCTGACTGGACCTGTTGATAAATTTTATATATAGCTTGGAGGTTACCTCCTAGCCTAGAAGCGACACAGTATAGGTTGGAGTAGATAGCTAGAGTTTTTCTTATTTTATTTTTAGTTGTCTCGAGTTGTATTTACTTTATGGATTACTGTATTGGAGATTAGAGATGTTTTCTGGATTTGTGGTATCTTAGACTTCTATCTGTTGTATCTCTTGTGGATTCAGTTTTATCTATCTATCTTTTATCGTATTCCACCTTAGATGTGATTGAGACTGTATTCTGCTATGTCACCTCTATTCGGAGTGTATATACTGTACAGGTACCTTATGTTTTGTTAGATGATTGACCTAGGACAGCGTTCTACAGCCGACACTGCGACGTAGGCTAGACGTACCCACTTCTCATACCCTTACTCTAGGGTGCGGGTCGTGACACGTTTTGATTGATAAAGCAGACAAGTCCTGGCAAAACATAACAGTTCTGACACTTCGACAAGAAAGATAAGACGTGAGACGTCGCCCAAAAAGCAGGGTTCATACGCCTCCATGCGGCCAAAAGAGTGTCATCCAAGCCGCATGAATCTCATGCGGCTCAGCTTATACGGCCCCAAAGTTTCCAAACTTCATACAGCCAAGAGTAACTGTGATCCAGGCCGCATGAGTCTCATACGACCCCATATGATCGAAGACTGGGAAAACCATACGCAACAGGACACGTGGCAATCTTACCAAGTCCTTCACTACCCAGATTTGCTGCAATAAAATCTCAACAGATCGACAGATGGCAACCCAAGAGCGGGTCTTCGCGTGCTAATCAGCCACGTGGCCGCAAGCCGTCTATACGGCTCAAAATACATCCTATTATAAATAGCAGGGTGCCACACCCCTGCAAAGGCTGGCAACCTTCAAGAGAGAAGCAATTTCTTTACGAGCTAGAGACTGCATTAGATAGTCCACGGAGTAAGGCAGAGTTGATAGCACTTTCCCGAGCCTCCACCGTCACCCCAAAATCAAAACTAAACAATTGTACTTAGATTGTTTCCTAGGATTTCTTTCTAGGCTTTCCTTTGTACAAGCGGGTTTGTAATCAATTTCAGTGTTCTGCAATACTTGTCTTTGATTATTTATGGCAAACAGGGCTTCTCGCGTTTTTTCCCCAACTTGGTACCAGTAATAAAACTGGTACTTACATCGAAATTGTGGGGAGGCCCATTCATGGAGACATGGTGGAGGGCCACTATGTACGAGATGCGCCCCGAGCCCCCAGTATCGGGTAGACAGAAGCTGGTTTAGGTAAAGACAGCACTGTAGTAATGCCAGGCACGGATGCCATCCAGGACGCCGTCCTCATGACCCAGGCAAGGACTAGGGTTGTCCAAAAACAACTACTAGTACCCGAATTACCGAGAGTATCGGCTGGGTAGATAAGGTTCCAAGAAGACGACATCGCGGTTGCGGTATACCAGATGTGCAGGGCGGATATTCTGCAACCAACGGAGCATCTTTTCGGATAGGATCTGGGCACGACACCGCCATCAAGATAAAAGTGCCTCATTTCCTCGTCGGTGAAAGGCAGGACCGACACAAAAAAGGAGTAGATGTCCACCCGTGCGAGCGCAGCTCGGCAATCGGGTATGGTTGAACAGGTCCGGGGCATATCATGGTACTGGTAGATGAATGCATCATCGGCCGTCGCGTTCTCCTCGGGGCCAGGCCCCATCACAGAGGGGCAGTGCATTAGCAGCCATCCCATCAGATAGTGGTATTGCAGCTCGATTCAGTTGAAATCCTTGGTAACATCACGAGCTATGGCTTTGGCCGTAAAGAGGCCTCAATAAATATTGTACACCATGGCTGGAAGTAGAGCTAGCTTGCCTCCAAAGACTAGCTTGATAGCAGGGAGGATCAGGCTACGGCTGATTCTCTCAATAGAACCAGAACCCCCCGAGACCACACAGGTCCTCAACCATATCATCAAAAACCCAGCCAGGATGTCCTTATTGGACAAGAGTTGGGTATCCTGATAGAAATAATTGAAGGTGTCGGTCTGGCTTCCGAATCTGTCACCGGAAGCTTTGCTCCTCTTGGTACATTGAACCTGAGCGACCACCTCTTCTTCAGTCTGAGTGCTCCGAGGGGTAACCTGGCCCGAGGCCCCAAGGTTGAACAGATAACTGATCCAAGCCTTGGGTTGGGAAAGGTTTTCTTCAGAGCTGTCATCCCTCTTCTTCGATATTTGCTGATAAGTGCTATGATGACATAGCACTTCCCGATAAACGGCGAGGAACCTAGGGAACCGCTGCTCTAACTCCCCAAACTCCTCATTCATAGGAGTATACACCTCGTAAACTTTGTCTCCCCATGGCAACATAGAGACGTCATGCATCTCGTGGAGAGCGAGCCCTATCTCCCCAGCAAGGGTAAAAAAGGTCCCCGTACGACGGTTGTATATCTCAAAAAGTGCTATGAACAGCCTTGTGTTCACAGAAAGACCGTAGCACGTGCTCCTTATGGTATAGTAGAGGACGAGCTGTTGTAAAGTATCCTGATACACCATCAGAATCCAGGATGTCAAGTTGACCCACGGAGGGGAACGATGCATCCAATTCAGCAGCGACAGTCTACCCGTGGGATGTGATCCTTTGCGAGCAATCTGGTTCAAGAAGGTGTCAGCTTCAGAGAATCGGTTATTCGACCTTAGCTCATTTATGAAACTGTCGGGGGCTAGTTTGACAATAGAATAACTGACTGAATCCTTGATCGTAACCGCCGACCGCACCCGTCTATTATAATGGATATTGCCTATGAAGACTCCCTGCCGGTCCTGAGTTATGGGATCCGTCATTCGCCTCTCGATAGGCACCATATTAAGACCTGATTGGGAGAAATGGCATTCCATCTGAGGAAGGTGAACCGGTATTCCGTTGGAAGTAAAATCCCAGCTCTCAGATAGCTCCAATATGCTTGGGTTCGAGATAGTTAGAGCGTATCCGAATAAGAACGCAGGCTTCAGATGATTGTCCTCTAGTTTCCCAAAATTCATCATGCTGAGTAAGTAGAAGAATGATTGACCCATGATCTCCCTTAACCTGGCCTCAGTTGACCTCGGGTAATCTGAGTCGACACACGTTCGACTATATGGTCAAATCTCACACCCAAAGCAGACTGGGCATACCCTATCAAGAGCTCCCCTGATGGAGCTGTAGGCAAGTTCACTGCAAGGGATAAAGAAGAAATATAGTTAGAAGAAAACAAAGTTCATTCTTCAGCTATGCGGCCTAGTTATGAGGGATGCTCATGCGGCTTAAGAAATACGAGATGCATATAAGGCCTAGTTAGGTGGAGCTTATGCGGTTTAGTTATGTGACGTGCATACGGCTCAGTCATGAGGAGCTTATGCGGTTCAGTTATGAGATGTGAATGCGGCTCAGTCATGAGGCACTTACGCGGTTCAGTTATATAATGCTCATGTAGATCGATCAATGAGGCATCCATGCGGTTCAGTTATGTAACGCTCATGCGACTATGTCATGAGGCATCCATACGGTTCAATGACACTTATGCGGCACAGTCCATGCGGCCCCATCACACAGAATGCATACGGTCCAGTGAAATAGGATACGTACCGATTATGCCAAAGTATAGAGGAGATACATGACAATCCTGCGGATAAAGCATACGATATGGCCATTCAAATTCAAGTCGTCATTCTCCCACCGTCCTTACCCTTAATGGGTGGTTGCACGTCGAGATAAATGGGAGGAGAGTCCACAGCTCTCGACGGAGAGGTGGGTCCCTTCCCTTTGGCCGCAGCGCCGATCGATTTAGAAGCTTTTGGAGCCATGGATGACTGAAACATAAAGGACGACGAAGATGATAAAGACGAAAGTGAAGAAGTTGAAAGAGGAAATTATCTTTCCACCGTATGAACCATATTTATAGGTCTCCAAAAGAGTGTAAACCGATAGACGCCACTTCGATTCTCATGTCCATTAAAAGATAATAATGACCCTTGGTATTCTATCCTTTATAACCAAAAAGGCAACCCCAAATCTAAAACCGAATCAAAGTATTCAATGCAGCAGTGACAGGTGGACAGCCCCGATGGGATCTCCCTGCGGCTCAAAATTTTTCTGCGGCACGAAGTCTCCCTGCGGCTCAAAATTTCCCTGCGGCATGAAGTCCCCTGCGGTTCGAATTTTTCCTGCGGCTCAAAATCTTCCCTTGGCTCAAAGCCTCCCTGCGGCTTGACATATCTCCATGCATCTTATTCAAAGTATTCCAAATTTGCTATTTGAAAACTTTGAAGGGGGTCTTATAGAAGCATGAAAAATATAGGGTTCATACGAATCACATTTACAAAGCTAACCGCATGAGTACTTTGGGCAAAGTTGGTCCGCAGAAGGAAGAGTCACATGACAGACTCAGCATGCCCCTGCGGCCCATCTTCACTGTCTCTGATTATATTAAAAAGCGACCAAACTGATTTGGGCCGCAGAAGGAAGAGCTACTTATGCGGCCAAGCTAATCAACCGTAGAAGCCCCTCTGACAAAGCTGACAAACTTTGATAAAGCTGACAACTCTGTCAAAATTGACAACTCAGACACATCCTGACAAAAAAAAAGACAAGACGTGACCTTTCAAAAAAGGCAAAAAAGTATTATGTCAACTGACGTAGGGCCCACGTGTCTGAGAGTTCATGCGGTCCGAGGCATGGTCCGCAGGGGTGTCATATGGCCAAGAGAACTGGGACCTGAGCCGCATGAGCCTAATACGGCTCAGAATGCATGATCTATGCGGCCCAAAAGTCTCCAAACTTTATGCAGCTAACAGGGACTGCAAACTGAGCCTTATAAGCATTATGTGGCCCAGAATGCAGGATCTATGCTGCCCAAAAGACTCTAAGCTTTATGCGGAATGGTGGTACTGCTGGTCGGACACGTGGCTAAGGGAGACTGCGACCTGAGCCGCATGAAGTCTTATGCGACCCAGCATGACCAAGCACTAAAAGACCTATGCGGCCCAAAATAACCCAAGCAGATTGATTCTATTCTGTGATAGGGCACGTGGCAAGTTGACCATGTCCCAACCTCCCAGATTTGCTCCAACAAAGAAATCTCAACAAACCACCAGTTGGCAGCCAAAGAGAGAGTCTTTGTGTGCTGTTGCAGCCACATGGCCACGTGGCCATCTATGCGGCACAAAATATCCTTCATCTCAAAATCACTATAAATAGCAGGGTACCACACCCATGGAAAAAGCTAGCAATTTTTTCAAGAGCAAAGACAGTGTCTGATAGTCCAAGGAGTAAGGCAGAGTTCCTATACTTCTCCCGAGCCTCCACCGTCACCCTCCAGAATCAAAACAAATTATACTTCGATTGTTTTCTAGGATTTCTTTCTAGGCTCTTTATTGTACTTTCAAAGTTTGCAATCAATATATAGTTCCTCTGTAGTTCTTGTGTTGATAATTAATGGGAAACATGATACACTTATGTCTTAGCCTTCCCTCGCATGGCTAATACACTAGTCGAGGCACACGACCATACTATCCGTGCCATGATTTCTTGTCATCTTGTACTCCAAAACTTAACCATGACTAAGGCCTTATTTAATAATAATTAATTAAATTAAATATTTATAAATTCTAAAAATTGCATTTTAATTCAATAAACAATAATAGAAAATATTTTCAAAATTACGGGCTCAGCGCATCACCCTGACAAAGCCTTTTGCGTCAGCTAGTTATAACGTTAGAGCATCATCCAGACAGAGCCCTACGGCTAAGTCATGCGCGTCGGCTAGTCATGACGTTAGCGCATCATTTAGACAAAACCTCATTGCTAAGTCATGCGCATCCACAAGTGGTGAGTATTTAGCGCATCTCTCTGACCTAGCTTTGCTGTTAGGCCAATGCGCCTAAATAATGAGTTTGGTCTGCACGTATCCTTTGATGGTTACCCATCCACGCAATCGATCGCGCATAAGTGTTACCATGTTCGAAGAAAGAGCCATGGTCGTCAACAATAGCGCCTCACCTATAATTTCTTTGAGGATGTCAGGATGCATTGTGTCGACGATGAACAGATCTGTCAAATCCTCAGAAGTATGGGCCTTGGCCTTGTCCTTTTCCTTAGCAACATCGGTCGACTTGGGAGCCATGGCAGCAATGAGGTAGAGGAAGAAGAAGTGGATGAAAAGTTTCTCTTCGGAGTTCAAAAAATGGCAAGAGTAAACTCTCTCTCTCTCTCTCTCTCTCTCTCTCTCTCTCTCCAACCCAATGCCTATTTATAAGTCACGGCTTCACGTATTTAGATGAGAAACGAAACGAACAGTCGTCGCTTCAGATCAAGCCAAAATTTATTGTCCTTATACCGAAATTGATTTGACAACCTGTCAAAATAAGGGTCCTATGCCAAGCAGTCATATGCTAAAAGCTAAAGAACAGATAGCAACTCTAGAGGGGATGAATAGAGTTTATAGCGATAATAGCCAATTAAAAATTAAACTCTTTCACAAGTGAAAATAATCAGAGTAAATTCAGAAATAAATAAGGAGCAAGAAAGCATACGTAAACACAGCCGATTTTAACCTGGTTTCCCTCGTGGAGGACAAGTCCAGGCCTGAGAATTCTAGCTCAGGATTAAATCCACTATTTGTGAAATAGTTGTTACACCTCGTGCTTTTTCTTCTGAAGAGCACGTCAACTTCTTATAAAGATCGCAGTGGCGATGCTTGGAATTTTCCAAGCGACTTCTTGAACTCTTGCACAAACTCCTAACTAAAAAATGTTGAGCACTTGAGGCTTAGGGAGCTTGTGGCTAGTAGATGAAGAAGGGTATGGCTTGTATTGAGCTTTAGAGAGAAGAGAAGAGAAGATTGGATGAATAAAAATAAGAGAATTCATGGCCTATTTATAGGATATCAGGTATGCAGAATTCGGCCAGAATTCTGGTTGGATTATTCAAAAATTTGGCCGTTGGACAACTTGTAACCAGCCAACCCTAAAAATTAGGGTACTGAATTTTAGGAGACAGAGTTCGGCCCGAACTCTGTGTGGAGGCAGAGTTCGGCCCGAACTCTGTCTCCAGAGCACATAATGGGTCAATGGTCCAATGGGCTTTGTTTTGGTTCGTGTGGAGCTTTTAGATTTTGGGTATGGGTATAGGTTAAGTCTCAGATGCTCAGCACAGCTCAGTTTACATAAGTCTAGACTTAATAAAATTATAAAATACAGACTCAAAATAACTTGTATTACAAATCCGAGCTGTCGTCTGACTTGTACTAGATGTAGTCTTCATGTATCGTATTGAATTATCACAAGTATCATTTAGTCAATTCTATCAATATTTGGTTGACTGTGATTTTTGTGTCAACAATCTCCCCCCATATTGATAATTGACAAAATGATAGTTGTATATTCAATATTCATGCCTGGACACATTTATATAGACATGGCATAGCTCCCCCGTAATCAATGCCGAGCTAGCAATAGCTCCCCCATAAACATTGCTTTGAATCATGTTGGCCTGATAAGAATATTCTCCCCAAAGCACAGATACAGATACAAAAAAATATAGAATATACAAGAATCTCTCCCCCTTTTGGCATTTAGCAATTAACCATAAACAATAAGAACTAGCAAGCACACCAAAAGATAATAGAAGAAACTGCATGGAAACTGATAAAACTACGGAATGTCTTAAGAGTCACACAAAATAATAAGTCTAATACATCCAAAGTGCATAACAGCAACGATAACTAAAAATCCAAAATGCATAAGACATAAACTATGATCCTCAGTAGCAGCAGCAAGTAGAAGTCCATATCCATCATCGAGCTCGTGAAGGCCCAGCGTCGTCTGATGGATCAGTGAAGGAACGACGAGGGTCCACGAAGGCCGCATCCAGATCCAAGTAGCGAATAACCCAAGGGTCATCGATACGATATCTCTCACGACCAGGGTCCCGCTCCATAGGAATAGGCATGGAAGGATGGCGAGACATGGAGTACCGAATATCGTGCAGCGAGTTGCTGATGGCACTCATCTGCAGGGTGGTCCGGTAATCCAGCTGAGTCCAACGATCATCCTCTAAGGTGAAGCGATCGCGGAGCATAGTCTGAAGAGACTCGAGAGTGGCAGGAGGAGGAGGAGGATCCTGTCCAAGAGAAGGTGCATCTGGCTCATCATCAGAATGCTCAGACACGACTGGTGAGCCAACTGCTGCCTAAAGTCTCTGTGCCTTAGAGAGGAAGGCAGGGATAGGTAAGAACTGACACTCATCAAGAGGTATGCGAAAAGCACGAAATACCATAGGAAGATACAAAGCATAAACCAAGGATCTTGGTTTCTTCCTAGAATTAATCATCCAGTCCATCATGGTACGTAGAAGATTAAATGGTACATAAAAGTGGAGGTAATATAAGGCCGAGATTTCAAAGTAGGTGACTTCATCGGTGGATCCCGCTTTGGGTAGATTAGTGTTAAAGATAATCCGATGAAGTTCATAAAAATAGGGATTGAGATACTTGGCCAAAAGCTTACAAGGACGTGTGTTAGGGGTACATAAGTCGTCCTTGAAGCTTTCAAGTGAAGACCCATCGGGAAATTAAAACAATCGAGCTTCAACAAGCTTTTCCCATGAGTTTGGCTCTTGGAGTACAAGGTGTTCGGCCAAATCGAAATCATCAAAAGATATGTCAATACTCGCAACCCGTGAGAAAATATGTGTATCATCATGAGTTAGGTTGTAGTAAAACATTTGAATAGCATTACGATATATGACCAAGTTGGTTGTGACAAGTTCGTCAAAGCAAAGATCATGAAAAAGTGCATCATATAGAGAGAAAATAGTAAAATTGATAGGGTGACCTACAAACACCGGACGTGTCCGAAAGTCACTAAACCAGTCATTTGACACGTCGAATGATACAAATATTTGGTCGTCAAATGTGTTTGGGTCAAGTGGACGAGGCGGGTTGAACAACGGATGGATAGGTGGTTGTTGTTCAATGGGCGGTTCACCACGAGGAGGAGCATTCGAAGAGGATGCTCCCTCTGTTCGAAGTCTCTTCCCATAATTGAACAATCGTGGAGCCATAAAAAATAATAAAGACAATAGAGAAATTTGAGATGGAGAGGAGTGTTGAGATATACCTCAATGTGATGAAGAACAATGAAGGAGAATGATGAAGGAGGCCTTTTCCTTGAGTTTGGGGAAGAGATGAGCTCTAGGTAGGAAGAACTAGGGTTAGGGTTTTGAGAAAAAGTGTTTGGAGAAGTGGAAAAGGTGGCAATGGAGGAGAAGGGAGAGGAGAGCCCGAAAATATGTGAAGGGTTCCAATTGGTCGAAACAAATATGGACCATTGGATCCATTTTTGATCAGCGGCTGAGGCTGTACCCGGTTTTGGAACAGCCAGACCGAATTCGGCCCGAACTCTGGTTAGGGCAGAGTTCGGCCCGAATTTTGGATTCTATTGACAGAACAGAAATCAGGCTGTGAAGAAAAATGGTCAAGTGTGAGAGACCAAAGAAAAAGTAAAAGTGAGTACATATACAAGAAAGACTCAAGTGGAGAATGACAGAAAGTTAACTCTGAAACAAAGTAAAGTTTGGAAAATTTTTATTTCAGCATGTGATAAATAAAAATGAACCATGTAATAAACAAAGAATTATGTCATAATTCAATATTTTGAAGCTGTCATGGGTTAGCTGCAGGGGCCGGATCCTAGCTAGCGGTAGTCCTGAGGACTAGTGCACCGTGTCGCTTAGGCTTTTACGCCTTATTGTCAGAATGACCTTTTCGGCTTGTACCCATAGTAATTTTATCTTAAAAGAATCAAGACATACTCGATATTTAAGCAGGTTTATTTTAATTAATAACAGCTTCATCCAAAATTCCAAGTTCACGACATAGAAAATTGAAGCGCTCTTCGAATAATGGTTTTGTGAAGAAATCTGCTAGCTGATGATCAGTGTCAATAAATTCTAAGTTAATAGTGCCATTTTGCTGATGATCACGCAAAAAGTGGTGACGTATTTTAATGTGCTTCGTACGTGAGTGACAAATGGGGTTCTTAGTGAGATTTATAGCACTAGTGTTGTCACAAAAGATTGGAATATGAATAAAAGATAAGTTGTAGTCTTCAAGGGTTTGCTTCATCCACAAAATTTGTGCACAACAATGCCCAGCTGCGATGTATTCAGCTTCCATTGTGGATAGTGCGACAGAATTCTGCTTCTTGCTAAACCAAGAGACTAAAGCCTTTTCTAATAAATGACACGTACCGCTCATACTTTTACGGTCGACCTTGCATACAGCGAAATCAGCATCAGAGTAACCGATGAGGTCAAATGATGTTGACTTAGGATACCATAGGCCCACTGTAACCGTACCCTTAAGGTATCGAAAGATATGCTTAACAGCAGTCATGTGTGATTCCTTAGGATTTGCTTGATATTTAGCACACAGGAAAACGCTAAACATAATATCAGGGCGACTAGCAGTTAAATAGAGTAGACTGCCTATCATACCTCGATACTTACGTTGATCCACGGGTTTGCCGCTTTCATCTGGTTCTAGTTTAGTTGTAGTAGCCTGAAGTGCTGATTGGTTTGACGTTGTCAAGGTCGAATTTCTTCAGCATGTCCTTTGTATACTTCGACTGACAGATGAAAGTTCCATTTGACATTTGTTTGACTTGCAGTCCAAGAAAGTAGTTGAGTTCCCCATCATGCTCATCTCAAACTCGGTCTGCATGCACTTGGCAAAATCTTGGCAGAGGATTTCATCAGTAGAACCAAATATAATATCATCTACGTATATTTGGACTAAGAGAATAGTGTCTTTCAAAGATTTTATGAAAAGTGTGGTGTCAATTTTCCCTTTTGAAAAACCTTTCTCAAGTAAGAAATTGCTTAGCCTTTCATACCAAGCTCTAGGGGCTTGTTTAAGGCCATATAGCGCTTTCTTCAGCTTGAAAACATGGTCGGGAAATTTGTGATTTTCAAAGCCAGGGGGTTGTTTTACATAAACTTCCTCCTTAATAAATCTATTCAAGAAAGCACTTTTAACATCCATTTGAAATAATTTGAAATTTTAAAAATTTGCAAATGCACAAAGCATCCGAATGGATTCCAATCTAGCAACAGGAGCATACGTCTCATCGTAGTCGATACCTTTCTCTTGGTTTTATCCTTGGAATACTAGACGAGCTTTGTTGCGTGTAACTGAACCATCTTCATTTACTTTGTTTCTATAAACCCATTTAGTACCAATAATCGAGTGATTAGCCGGTCTAGGAACGAGTTCCCATACTTGGCTTCTCTCGAATTGGTTGAGTTCCTCTTGCATAGCAGAAATCCAGAATTCATCATTAAAAGCTTCTAAAATATTTTTCGGCTCAATTTGTGAAATAAAGGCAGTGCTAGCAATAGAGTCTCTTAATGATGGTATAGTAGTTACTCCACGTGAAACCTCACCTATTACCAAATTTTCTGGATGTGATGGCTTGAAAGAGAATTTCTTTGGCAAGCCCTCCAGAGAATTGGTTTCGGTTGTGGTATTCATTGGAGTAGAAGTTGATGGCTCAACATCATCATCAAGAGTAGCTGCTGTACTGTTATCTTCATCAAAAGTCATATTTGTAGACTCTTCCATAATTAATGAGCGTTTGTTAAACACTCTATATCCCTTGCTCTTGGCAGCATAGCCAAGGAAAATACCATCGTCAGCTTTGGCATCAAATTTGCCTAAGTTGTCTTTGGTGTTAAGGATAAAACATCTACAACCAAAAACTCTAAAATAAGAAACATTTGGGGTTCTCCCAAACCAAAGCTCATAGGGTGTTTTCTTCGTAATAGGACGAATAAGCACCCTATTTAAAATATGGCAGGCTGTACTAACAGCTTCAGCCCAAAAGTATTTCGGAAGTGAAAACTTATTCAACATGACTCTAGCCATATCGCCAAGAGTCCTATTCTTCCCCTCTACAACACCATTTTGTTGAGAAGTTTTTGGACAAGAAAACTCATGATCAAAACCATTAGAATCACAAAACTTTTCAAAATCTGTATTTTCGAATTCGCCTCCATGATCACTTCAGATTCGAGTAATCATGTAGCCTTTTTCGTTTTGAACTTTCTTAGCAAAAATCTTGAAAACCGAAATAGCATCACTTTTATTTGTAAGAAAGAAAACCCGTGTAAATCTAGAAAAATTATCAACAATGACAAAAATATAGAGTTTTCCACCAAGACTGGCTACTCTACTAAGGCCAAATAAATCCATATGAAGTAATTGCAAGGGTCTAGTAGTGCTTACAGAGTTTATGGAATGAAATGAGGCCTTGGTTGCCTTATTCAATTCACATTCGACACATACCGTATCCTTTTTGAATGTGATATCGGGCAAGCCTCTGACTAGCTTCTTAGTCGAAAGCCTGGATATAGTATCCATGTTGGCATGACCAAGACGCTGGTGCCATAGTAATCTTTTATCCTTATGAGCATATAGGCATCTACCTGCATTGTTAGTATCTCTAGACAAATAGAAAATATAAATATTATCCTCTCTTGTGCCTTCAAAAGCGATGTCTCCTGTTGACCTGTCATAAATAAAGTATTTATTTTGTCCAAAGTTAATGTCATATCCATGGTCAGCAAGATGACTAATACTGAGCAGGTTATGCTTTAACTCGATCACTAGGCAGACATCCTTTATCACGGGAGAGGGAGGATGACCAATAATACCATTACCTATAATATACCCTTCTAGGTTGTTACCGAAGGATACGTATCCTTCTCTCTTCATCGATAGTGATACGAAAAGATTTGTGTCTCCCGTCATATGCCGCGAGCATCCACTATCGAGAATCCACTTACTCTTAGTTGAAGAGGGAAGGTCCACCTACATCAAGAGTAGATGTGACCTTTGGTACCCATGTTCTTGAGGGTCCTGAAAAGTTAGTTTTCGGAAACCATGCATATATCTTTCTATCTACTAATCTTCTAATTTCACATTATGGTGAAATGTGTCCATGTAATCCACAATAAGTACATGTAGCATTCCTATTTATGTTAGGAGCATGCTGATGATGTCTATAAATAGAGTGATGAGGAGTAGCATGATTGTATGTAGTGTTAGCATGGTGATGATGACTATATAGAGTGATGTGGAGTGGCATGGTGATATTGTCTATATGGAATAGCATGGTGATGATGTCTATATGTAGAGTGATGGTGATTTTATTTTTGTGCAATATAGTGATGATTGTATCTATGTGTAGCATGATGATTCTGTGACATATAAGAATTATTTCTACGTGCATGTGGTTTGTGTGCTTTGTGAAGATGTGTGTATATGTATGCATGATTACGTGTTGCAGGTGGATGACGTGGTTGACTAGTATAAGTAGTGTCATGCTTTGTATGTGTCTCATGTGATTGGGTTTGAGGTTGAGCAACCTATTTTCCTAATTTAGTCTCTAATTTCTTGGAGACAGCCTGCAATTCAGTAACCTTAGCATTCAAACCACATATCTTAGTAATAGAAATCTTGTGTCTAGTCTTTTCTTCAGCAAGCTCCGTGTTGAGTGCTATGATTTCTTGTGTTTGTTGTTCAATGCGTGCTTCGGCATCATGTAGGCTTATTTTAAGCTTAGATACCTCATTTGTGACTTCCGTGGGTGAAGTGTCTCTAATGTTATTAAGCAATAAGGAAAGTCTTTGAATTTCGACTTCATGACTTTTAATCTTTTCCTTGGCATGTTTGTATTTACCAATGACCTTTTTGTGATCATCAAGTAAATCGGTGAAAGCATCGCCAAGTTCATCAAAAGTGGAGTCATCAAGTGTTTTGTTTGATACCTTGTCGGACGTTGCCATTAGGCACACATTTGCAGTGTCTTGAGGAGAGTCATTTTCTACCTCGGGGTCACTTGTCTCGCTTTCATGCCAAATGCTTGTGTTGGCATATTACTTTGAGGAGGCCTTATTGTATGGTTTCTTATAACGATTGCTTTTCTTTAAGAATGGACAGTCTTTTCGGACATGCCCAGTCTTCTTGCAACCGTAGCAGGTTGGCTCTTCTTCGTAATCTTCTTGTGGTTCCTTCTTTCTTCGGTCGAAGCGAAGAAATTTCTTGAAATTGAAGACAAGGAGAGCTTGATCATCACCTTCTGAGTTGTCGTCATCCGTCTCTTCGGGGTCAACCCTTCGTCGGTGAGCTTTGAGGGCGATCTCCTGAGACTTAGGAGCAGGCTCTTCGAAGTCTTTGAGGTCAAGCTCATGAGTCATCAGCTTTTCCATCAAAGTCTCCATGGACATGGTTGTGAGATCATTTCCTTCTATGATGGCTGTCACCTTAGGGTTCCAAATATTTGGTTGCCCCCTAAGTAGCTTGCGAATCTTCTCATGATTTGTATATTATTTGCCGAGCGAAGATAGGGGATTGATGATGTCAAGGAATCTTGTAAACATTTGCGTGATCGTCTCATTTGGCTTCATCTTGAAAGCCTCATATTCTTGAGTGAGATGGCTTATCTTCGATTCCTTGACTTGGGTGGTTCCTTCATGCGTCACTTCTAGAAGTCTCCATACTTCGTGAGAGGTGGTGCGTGTTGAGACCCTGTTGAACTCATTCCTGTCTATAGCAAAGAATAAAGCATTAATAGCTCTTGCGTCTAGACTTGCATGTTTCTTCTCCTCGTCAGAATATTTGTCATGTGGTTTCTCAACGATATCACCATTGACAACTATCCTGGCTGGCTTTTTGTAACCATCAGTGACGATGGTCCACAGGTCGAAGTCTAGCGACTTGAGATAAAAGCTCATCCTTGTTTTCCAATAGGTGTAGTTAGTTCCATCAAATAGGGGAGGCCTATGGGTGGACTGCCCTTCACCGTGATTGGAAATCATGGATTGTGTGGTTGCCATGGATCAGCTCTAGGATGTTAGTCCTTATGAGAGAACAGAGCTCTGATTCCAATTGAAGAACAGATGGCAACTCTAGAGGGGGGTGAATAGAGTTTATAGCGATAATAGCTAATTAAAAATTAAACTCTTTCACAAGTAAAAATAATCAGAGTAAATGCGGAAATAAATAAGAAGCAAGAAAGCATACGCAAACACAGTCGATTTTAACCTGATTTCCCTCGTGGAGGACTAGTCCAGGCCTGAGAACTCTAGCTCAGGATTAAATCCACTATTTGTGAAATAGTAGTTACACCCCGTGCCTTTTCTTCAGAAGAGCACGTCAACTTCTTACAAAGATCGCAGTGGCGATGCTTGGAATTTTCCAAGCGACTTCTTGAACTTTTGCACAAACTCCTAACTGAAAAATGCTGAGCACTTGAGGCTTAGGAAGCTTGTGGCTAGTAGATGAAGAAGGGTATGGCTTGTATTGAGCTTTAGAGAGAAGAGAAGAGAAGATTGGATGAATGAAAATGAGAGAATTCATGGCCTATTTATAAGATATCAGGTAGGCAGAATTCGGCTAGAATTCTGGTTGGATCATTCAAAAATTTGGCCGTTGGACAACTTGCAACCAGCCAACCCTAAAAATTAGGGTGCTGATTTTTAAGAGACAGAGTTCGGCCCGAACTCTGTGTGGAGGCAGAGTTCGGCCCCAACTCTGTCTCTAGAGCACAGAATGGGTCAATGGTCCAATGGGCTTAGTTTTGGTTTGTGTGGAGCTTTTGGATTTTGGGCATGGGTATAGGTTAAGTCTCAGATGCTTAGCACAGCTCAGTTTACATAAGTCTAACTCAATAAAATTGTAAAATACAGACTCAAAATAACTTGTATTACAAATCCGAACTGTCGTCTGACTTGTACTAGATGTAGTCTTCATGTGTCGTATTGAATTATCACAAGTATCATTTAGTCAATTCTATCAATATTTGGTTGACTGTGATTTTGTGTCAACTAAAGCGTCCATACACCATTATTCTTGATCAAAGTATTTCAAAACTCGTTCAAGTTTTAGAACTTTAAAGGGGTCTTGTAGAAGCATGAAAAACATAAAATAAATACGCCCTACAAACTCTACATGTTCTAACTCATGCACTACATATATCATTCGCCCGGGGATCATCCTCCTAGATCGAAAGGTGCCAAAAGCTACCGTTATACCTACGGAAACATACGCCTAGGTGTTTCTTCAATGGGAAGAATATTTAGTACCCTACTGACAAGCATGTCATATGTCAGCTCGAGTATGATGCAGCGTACACCTCGAATCCTGTGCGGATGGCGGCAACACAGAAATCGAAGAGCCACTCTCTTACAAAGCCATACACCCAGTACTACAGTAGCACTTAGCGTAGGGTAACATAGGTGTAGCTAAGCCATTTTCACTAAAGACAAGAATGCTTCGAAGTTTGGGCTGACAGCATACGTCAGTGCTTACATCGGCATAATCATTACTCATTTGTCGGTTACAGCTGTACTATGACACGTGGTTTCACCTAACCAGCTCTATCATGTGCTGCTGCAACTATGCACCTAGACCTGCTATGCGCCACTAAAAGCCACATGCCTAGTCTATCTCATACACTGACTCCTGCCAGCACATCAAATCTTTTTGTTCCAACAGAACGAGATCTTCGAGTCATCAGCACGCGCCACGTGTCAAATGATTCCGTCATGCCTATGACGGGTATCAACGGCCTAAGATCTCAACAACCACTGTATCCTAATCATATCCTAATCATAGGCCATGTGGCAGTCTGCTGCACTATATACACATAGTTGCAACTACATTCTAATCAGAAATACCACGTGGCAGCAAAACTCATGCATGCAGTGCTCCTATGCACCAAAAGCCATGCATGTATGGATGGATTTTTCCAGCTTACTATAAATAGAAGAAGACTTCCTTCATTTCAACCCTTCCAATATTCAGAGGGTTTGACCAAACTTCAGAGAGCCGAACTACCGTCTACCTTGCCGCTGAGCAAAAGACTTACATTTTTCTCTCGTCTCGTTGTCAGATCGTCAGCGGAGTAAAGGAACCACAACAACATTCGATCTCCATCGCCATGCTTCTCCAGAAACAAATTGCACTCAGAGATCCTGTTTAGGATCATTTGTACTTTTTCTCATTTGTTAAACTCCAAAGTTTGTTCAACTTCGTTCTATGGCAAACAGTGGACCCATGCACATTGCTTTCAAATCTGCATAAAATGGGTCTGCCTTCCATGTCTGCTCATGACTTAAGTATTGGGTGTTCCCATGTACATGAAATAGTCTAGCGAGTGTAAATATTGTTAACAAGCTATGCGTAGACTCAATCTATGCACATAATAAGGGTTTGGAGACCAACCTTCCTTCAAATGATTTGCGTGACATGATTTATTGCAATCATATATGGAGGGAAGCTTCTTTTACCATAACAGTGTCCATTCATGGATACCGTTGTAAAAAGGTTATCATTAACTATTGTTGCTCTAAAATAATTGATGTCTCAGCAAAGCAGTTCATATTCTAGAGGCTGCAAACAACCATACAGAATTAATAATATTTTGGATGGCAAATTCCTGATGATGAAGACGAGTTACCTTTTGCTTTAATTTACACAATATCAACATGAAAATGTGCTCCAGCTTCTTCCTCTTCTTTGTCTAGAGGTGGTTAGCAAGCCACTTCACCAGAAGAAGTCTACCAAAAGACTCATTCAAAGTGCAACCTTCTTCCAGAGATGATGTACCACAAACTGGGGGTAGTACTTCCCTAGTTCTCGAACATGATCGTGCTCTGCCAGTAGTTATGGATAGTAATCCTATCTTTGATGATAGCACGTCACAACCTGAGGACTGTGTACTTAAGGACTCTGAAGACAGTGTGTCTAATGCACCAAGTGGTAGTATACCTCAGAGACAGCCAAACAGAAGTACTGATTCCATTGAGGCTTGTCTGCATACTTCTCCATCCGACAGTCCACATACGTCTTATGCTTATGCAACCGGCAATGAAGAAGGAAGCAACAGTAATCGACAGCTGTTAGATGCCCTTGAAAATGTGATGCAGGGGATGAATACAATGATGCAGCAGCTACAACAAGTGACGATGACCATGCAGTCAACCATGGTCTCACCTCAATCCGTACATGCAGCTCAAATTGTACATGACGCAGTTGGATCATCTTCAAATCTGACTCATTCTTCGATTGTTGGGATGTTCATGTGTCAGTGATGCGGCAAGCACAACCAACCATCACTCAACTGACTACTTTGCAATAAATAGTAGACCATAGGCTGGAGGTATCCCAGCTATATCATTCGGAGTGGGACAATATTATTTGTCCTCCAAAGTACAAACCATAATCCCTGATCCCCTACGAGGGACCAGGGTCATCTCGGCAGAACTTGACGTATTTCTATTCCCAGATGATGCATATACTAAGAGATTACGTGCTATGGTCCAAGCTCTTCATCGACACTTTGAAGGAGGTGGCCTTTGATTGGTTTTGCAGTCTACCCAATGACTGCATTAAAGTTTTAAGGACTTGAAAATATTATTATTTGCTAGGTTCTATGAAGGAGAAGCTGATGTCTCCATGTCAACATTGATTTCAACTAAACAAAAAGATAAGGAACTATTAGGTGACTTTATCGAGTGCTTCAGGAGACTGGCTTAGAAGTTACATTCTGGGACTCCTCAGCCGGTGCTTATTGATACTTACGAAAATAATTTTATGCCTATTGTTAGATTATGTTTAGGATCCAATAATTTAGTTGAATGGCCAACCTTCATAGCAGTTGTTGACAAGGCAGAAAAACTGGTGGAGGATCTATATCTGACTGGGTTTAAAACACCGATGACAAGGGCAAATAGCAACAGAATAAAAATACTTCTGGCCAACAATAAAGGGAATGAGCCTTTTACTTTTGACATTACCAAAGCGACTTTGCTGCCAAAGCAAAAGGCTCCTGCTGCTCAGAAGCCTTAATCCCCAGTACTCCTTGAAGAAGAACAGGGGGTAGATATCTTCCACGATCTAATAAAGAGCAACAAATTAAAATTGCCAAATCCTAGGAGGCCAGACGAGGTGGAAAGGATCTACAATCCAAAGTGCTACCTCTATCACCAGTATGTGAATTATCCTACTCAGGATTGCTATATATTGAAAGGTAAAATTTTACAAATGCTTAACTCTAAAGTAATTATGATGCACACTGATGAGAAATAGGTTACAACAAATCTATTTTCTCTATAGTTTAGGGATTTTCCTTCCCTAGAGGTTCAAGATGGTGTTGTGCCAATACCGAAGGCCACAATAAACGTTGTCAACCTTCCACCGGCCCATGATCAAGTAACAAGGCTAGTTCCACTCACTTCCTAGTATTGTGAGATCATGTGGGTTCATCCTGACCTCCTTTAGGATTTGAATTCAAAATTTACCCTTATGCTTTGAAGTCTCAGCAGAAGAAGAAGAAGAAGGACAAGCTGTGCAACATGGCCTTTGAAGCTCTAACTGGAGAAACTAGATCCAAAAAACCATATTTATGGATCTATGATCAAGAACATGAAGACACTCCTCCTACTGCTGCCCATGTCTCTACTCCGTCGACTGTTCTAGTAGTACCTGAAGTAGGTCCGTCGAGGTCAACAACGGTGGACAAAACAAAAACAGAAAAGTTAGGTTTTATAAATCCTTGAAAAAGCAAGCAACTCAAGGGCTTGACAAGTCTTATAACTTTGATATATTGGCACAGCTTGTCAATACTCAAGATCAATTGTCTATCTTCAGCTACTTCATCTCTCCAAAGAGACACGGGACGCTTCGAGTAAGTCATTGCAACATGTCGAATCATACCTGTCCCATATTACAGGTCCAATTGAAGAACCTACAACTTGCCCCCATTGCCACAAAGTGACGTACAAGATTCCTATTATTACCTTCTACCAGGAGGATATATTATTAAAGAACAAGCAGTATGACAGGCCTTTGTACTATACTGTGTATATTGGGACCGTCAAAGTGGATCATGTTTCTAATTCCAAGTTAAATTGGAAATGATTGATACATTCCAAATAAACGTTCGTGTCCATATTACCTTTATATTATACATTGGAATTAACTCCCTTGAGAGGTTCCTTGATTTGCTACATCCATATTACCTCTGAGCAAAACACATCAAGTGTGCTATTGCAGTAGGTAGTCAGTCCACTCATAATTTCCCTAGTAAAATTATAATTTTCTTACTTATTGTATGTCACACACCAGTTCTATTATACGTAGGACTAGGAATAGGTAGCATGTCAGCTGTATGTATTCAAAAAATACTCTAATATATGGAATCCTCGAATACGTATATAAGTTGTAGTATCATCTAATGAGCATGATAATGAACAGTCTCAAGTAACTCTATATCTCATCCACAGAAGCAAATAAAAGAAATAGTCCAATAATAAAATAAATAGTCGAACGATAAAATAGCTAAGTTGAGACAAATTCACTACCAAACAACTATAGAAAGAGTTTCAGATAAACTGGAGTCCTACCCCCTAAAATAAATAAAGTAAAATAAAAATGTAGCAATAAAACATGTCCATCTAGAATAAAAATTATTGAAACTTAGAAGGCAAAATCTCCTCAACTGCAAAAGTATAATCTGGTGATGAACCATACTCCTGTGGATAATCCTGCTTATCTATACCTGAAGAGATCACCAGGTCCTCAGAGGAACGTAACAAGATACATATAATATGCGATAATAAACTGATAAATGCAACACGACTCCTAACCATACTACGTGATAATGTAGTCTAAGAACAAACCTAAAATTCATGGGCTCTCTGGCTATAAACAGGATTGGCATAGTCCCCTCTTGAGCACCAGGGGTGTAACGTGCATAACGTCATCAACGTCAGAGGTCATCTGTAAACACAAGGTTGTCAACCCACATCTCCGGGGGAGCGTACGGTCACAGAAAGGAAATTTGCATAGTAGCCCGTATGCTAAGGAATTGTGCTCCCTACCCCATGCCTAATGATGTTGTATCCATAACACTATAAACCTGTAATAACTGCTATATCTACTAATCATGCAAATTTTATTTGCAGCTATATCCTATCCGTCACACGTTCCATAAGTATAGTGGCCAACTGACTACGCAAGTCTGTGTTCTACATGAGACTCACAACTCATAGAAACATGTTTCATGGCCAAAGGAGATATACTAATATCTCACAATAATGGGGTGGTTTACTAAAACTAAGTCAACATGTATAAAATAAAGAAAAGCAACATAAACAACTAACTTAGTCGCTTGCACCCAAGTATGACTTGGAAGCACAATTTAATATAAAATAAATAAACAAGTAAATAAATAAAAGAAATAAACTTGCTAAAATAATAGTAAATATCGGCAAGGTATACTTTTCTTGAGGTGGTATAAAAATTTGACAACGTCTAGTAAGCAAACTCGTTAAGCCAAAGAAGCAACAAAAGTAGAACTTCCACAAATATCTGTGGCGATGAAATAGACATCACCAATGTTTTGCACAATAAGAGAAATGGCTAAGATAGACTACCCATAAGTCTAATTCTTGACTCAAGGGCAAAATGGTAATTTCAGGTGAAATGGTGTCCGTCGTTGGACCTACTTTACAGCGAAAAGCATTCCAAATCTAATGGTCTCTAAAGTCCACTATATGTCAACAAGTTTAGTTTCTCGATTCGAACTCAACATTATGTCCAATTTTGGATTATGGTGACCCGTGCATAAAATCGCCCGTTGAATCAAATCGGGGGACCCATAAAACGGCAATTCAGTCAACTATCTCAGAATTGGAGCAAACTTGACTCACAGGAATAATAAATTGTATGAGTCCAATGGCACAAGTTTTGTCACGTTATGACGAGCGTGGACAAAATAATTGGTTGATTTACAAAATCACCGATAGATTTGTCGTGCACACACAACAAATTCGAGTTTTGTCAAATTCCACACGTGCACGAAGTCCATAAGTACCTTTCGATGCAACTGGTTCACGACTAAGTCATCCAGTTTGTCGGGATAGATCGTATCGGGTAGTTTTTTATTTTTAAAACTATTTTTTGGTCGTTTTAAAACCAATTTAAAACATCGCATAATCTACTAGAATAAAAACTAAAAATAGGGTTTTGTAGTCGTATAATTTGTGTACAACTCTATTCAATTAATCTTGCAAATAGCTCACTGGTTCGAAAGAATTTTGTCTTCCAAGTTGTGGTTTTGGGACTATTTCTAAGTCCATAATATCAAGGTTTCACTACTAAAATCTGTCAAATCAGCGATGCCGCAAGACGTCGCTAATTTCAATTAGCGATGTATTTAGCGACGTTTGGACGTTGTCGCGATTAACCTAGTCGCTAAACAACACAACGTTGCAATACGTCGCTATTGTGACGACACTTAGCGACGCATACGCGTCGCTAATTCAGCGACTACCAACGACGTAAAACGACTGCAGGTACCGATGTCACCTAGCGACGTTGAGCGACTTTTACATGTATCGATGCTGACCTAGCTTGAGAGCCAAATGGCGACGTTCTGTGATGTTTTTACGTCGCTATAGTACCGACATATAGCGACGTTTAGCGACGTCGTATGTAGCGACGTTTAGTGACGATCAGCGACAGTGTTCATCACAGTTAGCAACATTTCGATACTTATTTAGCGACGTTAACGTTCGTCGCGGCACGTCGCTGAACGTCGCTAAATGTCGCTAATTTTGAAAAAAAAATACAGCATTTGCAGCATCCCCTACAGCATTTGCAGCAGATACACAAAGTATCAAACAACACAGATACACAATCACGAACACAAATGCGTATCAAACAGCGATGGTGTGTATCACGAACACAAAGTACCAAACAGCAACGGTGTGTATCACGAACACAGTATCAAACAACACAGATACACACAATCATGAACACGTTTGAAACACAATCTCATCAATCAACACAGATATATGAAAAATTGTAACAACAATGTCAAACATAATGCTCCACATAAGAATAATGTATGTATAACCACATAAAAGACCCAACAATGGGCCATCACATAATAATATATATATATATGTCGACTATGGATGATCAGGAGGAGCATCACCGCTTCTGGAAAGAAGGTAAGCATACTGCTCCGGTGTAAGAACCACCAACGACGATGAAGGAGGAGGCAATGCAACCGCTGAAGAAGGAGGCAGTATAACCGCTGGAAAAGGAGGCAGTATAATCGCTGGATATAGGTGCGTCCGCGTCTCGTCTAGGGCTAGCAGTCTGGCGCTGCATTGCTCCGTGCAAGCCGCTATCCTAGTAACAGTGTCGTGAATGGACTCCTGCGTCCCCTGTACGTGCCTCACGGTACGCTCGAGCTCGTCAAAGCGTGCGATGACCGACGCAGCGTCCCCTTGCGCCTGAGACCCTGGCTGCTCAGAAATCCTCCTCAGCATATCGTCGCACAGCTCAGCAATATGGCGGGCAATGGTACCCTCGACTCGGGACGACTCGGCCTGTGACGGCTATGAATGCGTACTGGCAGAGGGAGCCCTGGATGCCTGCGTCGCAATAAATGTGCCATAGGACCCCGAACCGTAGTACGTACCCCTCTGAAGACCACCAACAGCAGAGGGCTGTGATGTACTTACCCCTCCCTCTGCCGGTGCACTAGCACTCGCACGCTCATGCAGCCTAACAAACTCGTCCTAGAAATTATTGTGCATCTCTATAAATCAGTACTTACCTAAATTATCCTAATAAATGTCTAAAGTATTTAATTATTATTAAATATATAGTTATCTGTATATTCTTCAAGTTGTGTTAAAAATTAACGAAATCTAAATTAGTACTTACATAGCTCTGAGTAGCCCGGTCGTCGATGAGCTTCCCGTCCTTCCGATGGGTGGCCAGGAAGACGGTCACCATGTTTGCGTCCTCACCCCTCTGTACCTGCGTGTTTGTTTTATTTTATTCTTTAGTAAAATAGAAAGTTATATACTCCTACTATCAATAAAATCTTATATATTGTAATAAATTACATACTAGACGACGAAAATGCTCCGTCATAGGAATCGATCCACCATACCACTTTTCGGCCCTCGTCCTAGCCGCCTTCGCCTTCTCCAACCGCTCTCTGTTCCGGGGCTCCTCAAATCGAGCCCTCATCGTGGTCCACAGGTTAGGTGTGATCCAACCAGCAATCGGCTTTTTGGAGCGCTGACGAGCTTTATGATCGTCAATTGCATCACGGATCAACTTGGCGGCGACGGCAGGAAACTGCCTCCCAATCTGCTCGGCCCGATGTGGTGGATAAAAATAAGTCCCCTACAAGAATTACAAATTAAAATAATAAGTTCTAAAAAATGCTTAAAATTATATTAATCATACTAAATTAACTATCTTTAGTTACCTTGAAGTGGGCAAACCAGAATGCCTTCCTCTCTTCCGAGGCATCCGAGTAGTAGATCCACGGACCCCCATTGTTGGACCTTAGAAAGGAGGCCAACGCTCTATGTACCGACGAGGGACGATATCTGTATACAACGATAACCGACGTATTAATGAATATATATAGATATACAGACATGCATAATATATATATATATATATATATATATATATATATATATATATATATATATATATATTCATTTAACTTACTTCGTAGGACCGTCGGCAGTGCGCATGGAGGGTCGCTCTGGTATGGATCTGCCCGGGCGGGAGTAGGGACTACCTCCTCTACCTGCTCCCCACCCGCCATGCTGCTGTCAGCGGTAGGAAGGCTAGGGGAAGGAGTATGATCAGCAAGCCTGGAACTGCTCGTCGCAGGTGTACTGCCACCCGGACCTGCGACCGTATGGTACAATGGAGTGCTCGGGTCAAACGATGGTCCGGATCCATCCTCTGGTAACGGATCTCTCTATCCACCTAAGGACACGGCTCGTCCTGACCTATCTCCGCGTCATCCTGACGTGCCTCCGCGTCGTCCTGCCATGCTGATAATAACATATGATTGAAAATATAAACAAATACAATGACAGTTTAGAAATATCTGTATATATTGGAGTTCATAATTTAAGTTTTAAAAAATTTAAATACTAATAGAAATGATCATAGTTCATAATTTAAGATTACAGAAATATGAATACATCAAAATTACAGTTTCTTAATCATCCTCGGAAAAGTCATCTTCTTCGTTTACCTCCTCCTCCTCCTCCTATCCTCTTCCTCTTCCTCCTCATCGTCACTAGCATCTCCTTCGTCTTCCCCTTCGGATACTTGTACGTCTTCTACACAAGTAGATATTGAATGGGGAACTTCTGCTGAGTCGACATCAATTGTATTTGGTACAAGAGGCAGCTCGTCCTCCTGATAAGCCACTTCGTCGACGTCGTATGTATTTCTGGCTTTAGTCTTGCATACTGCCCACCAGTCGTACCTCTTTGTTCCCTGTCTAGGATATATTATAAAATATACGAGTTAAGCTTGACTTGCTAGGATAAATGGTTTGTATCCTTGGTATCGACGACGGTAGTTAATATCCACAAGACCATGCTTGTCAATTTTCTATCCTTGATCTTGTATGGGATCGAACCAATCAACTTTGAACAACACGATCTTGGCAGGCTCTATGCCATAGTTGTACGTCAATTCCACGATCTCCCGTAAGATGCCATAGAAATCATTGCCTGGAGTGACATCTTTGTAGTTTCTAGATTTGATACACAAGCAACTATTTTTTATGGAATCAAGATCCAGGAAGCTATCTCTGATGAGAGCATTTGTTGACTTGAACTTAAACCCATTCACACAATAACTTGGCCATATTTTGACGGCATAAATTGGTCCCATGGCAAGAGTTCTAATAGATTCATTCTCAAGGATGACATCCAGACGATCGGCCTAAACACGAGAAAATACAAAATTAAGTTCAATGTTAAGTTATTTTTTGTGCAGTTGTGAATGGAGGAAGATTTAACTTGAACTTAAATCCATTCACACAATAACTTGGCCATATTTTGACGGCATAAATTGGTCCCTTGGCAAGAGTTCTAATAGATTCATTCTCAAGGATGACATCCGGATGATCGACCTAAACACGAGAAAATACAAAATTAAGTTCAATGTTAAGTTATTTCTTGTGCAGTCGTGAATAGAGGAAGATTCTAACTAGCTTCTTACGTACATATGCAGTCAACCATGACGGAAAATGAAGTCTCATTTCTTCTTCTACTTCTTCATCTGCAATGTATGGTCTACTTGACCTCACCTCATCATTAAATTTGCTGAAGACCAATAAATATCGGGATATACTCGTTAAATTATAATAACGTAATCAACAAATAGATGACTTGAACGTTGAAGATACCACTCTAGCTTTTCCACTTCATCCTCCTCGCAGTTGAGTAATATATATAACTGGGCAGCCTTTAGTTCCTCATCATTCAAATATCTCTTTTTCAGTTTTCCAGAAGGCTTTCCAAGAGCATTGAAGACTTTCAATAATGCATCATTATATTCTATATCTCCATCATTTTTCCTCGGAGCTCTTGTTCTATTTGTAGCAATATGAGGCTTGAAATACATTGAACAAAAGTTTGTAATCTCCTCAAGGAGATAGGCTTCACAAATAGAACCCTCGACCCGTGCCTTCTTTTTTACCTTCCTCTTCAGGTGGTTTAGATGGCGCTCGAACGGGTACATCTACCGATAACCGATGGGCCCACCAACACGTGCCTCATATGAAAGATGAATTGGCAAATGCTCCATAGAGTCGAAGAATCTAGGAGGAAACACCCTCTCAAGCTTACAAAATGTTACTGCAATGTCCTTCTCCTTCTTTTTAAGCCGATCGACGAGCAACTTAGTAGAACAAAGATCTCTGAAGAATATGCTAAGCTCTGTCAGTGGATCCCAAACGACCTGAGGTAAGAATTCCCAAAATGCAATTGGGATTAACCTCTCCATAAAAATGTGACAGTCGTGGCTCTTCATACCTTGTAGTTTGTTCTCCTTTAGGTCAACACATCTTCTCAAATTCGATACGTATCCGTCTAGAAATTTTAGGCCCTGGATCCACCTACAAAGTTTACCTTTGTCCTCCTTATCCAGTGAGAAAATGGCCCTGGGCTGCTTATACTTTCCACTGCCTTCCTTTATCAAATGCAACTCTGAACGTCTGCATATTTCTTCTAAGTCCAACCTAGCATTGGGATTGTCTTTCGTCTTCCCCTTTATGTCCATCACAGTATTTATTATATTGTCAAATACATTCTTCTCGATATGCATGACATCCAGATTATGTCTGAGCAGATGGTCACTCCAATATGGTAGGTCCCAGAATATACTCCTCTTCGTCCAGTTGTGAGTGCAGCCAAATCCATCACACTTGTACCCCGCTATAGGCTCTTCAATAGCACTTAACAATTCTTTAACTTCCCCCCATATCGTGTCTCCGGACCACCGTGGCGGTGGACTGGACTTCTCTACCACGCCAGCACAAAAAGCATTCTTGCTCCTCCTGTACGGATGATCCTTTGGCAGGAACTGTCGATGACAATCAAAAAAGCACGGTTTTCCTTTGTGTTTCAAACGGAAAGCCTTAGTACAATCCATGCAATACGGACATACGAGACGACCATGGGTGCTCCAACCCGATAACATTCCATAGGCCGGGAAATCATTGATGGTCCACATTAGTGCGGCCCTCATCTGAAAGTTCTGATTCTGAAAACATCATATGTGGTTGCACCTACTTCCCACAACTGATTCAGCTCATCTACCAAGGGCTGTAAGTACACATCGATGTTCCTCTTCGGGTTCTTCGAACCTGGAATAATAACAGTTAGGAACATGTAAGGAGTCTTCATACACATCCAAGGCGGCAAGTTGTACGGAGTAATAATCACAGGCCAACAAGAATATTGTGAGCCCGAAAGTCCAAATGGGGTAAAACCGTCGGAGAAAAGTCCCAATCTGACATTACGCGGCTCCGAAGCAAAATCGGGATACACTCGATTAAAGTGCTTCCATGCTTCCCCATCGGATGGATGATCCAGTACTCCATCTATTTGTTCCCGCTTGTGCCAACTCATATTATCAGCTGTCTCTTTTGCCATAAACAACCTCTGCAACCGCGACGTCAAAGAAAAATAGTGCATCGAATCTGTTGGCTTGCGTGCACCAGAAGTCTTTGTTGTACTAGTTTTCTTGAAGCAATCGGTACCACAAAATCTGCAGGCGTCTTCATCCTTGTCATCCTTATAGTACAACATGCATCCGTTGCGACATGCATCAATTTTTTCATACCCCATCCAGAGCGATCTCACCATTCTCTTGGATCGGCAGAAGTCTTTAGGTAACTTGCCACCCTCCGGCAATATATCTTTAATTAACTCCAAGATTCGGTTGTAGCATTCTTGAGACATGTTAAAATCTGATTTTATGCTCAACAATCTTGTAATAACCTCCAACGGTGAATGGTCATCACAACCAGGATATAAAGGAGTCCTTGCATTCTCCAGCAACTCCATGAACTTTGCATCATCGGCATTCGGTGCCTCCTCAGCTGTATATTGATTATTCGGATCGAAACTAGGCCCCACAGCATCGAAAACCATGTTCGTCCACCCTTGGTCGTAATTAGCATGCTCGTGGACATCTACATAAGACTCCACATAAGGCTCCGGCTCGAAGGCTAAAGGCACAAGTTCTCTGTGTGCGGTCCACTGATAATAATTTGACATGAAACCCCTCGAATACAAATGATATGTCACATCCACTTTCGAATGATATTTCAAGTTGTGACATCTCACACATGGACACTTAATTTTTGTACGGTCCATGTACTGAGGGAACGCCTTGGCAAACTGCAGGAACTGTTGCACACCCTGTATAAATTCATCCTGCATACTGCACATGTCATCAGGATGACGATTGTACATCCATAAACGGTTCCGAAGATAGTAATTCATATCCATTTTAAGATAATTCTACAAAGATTGACACAGATAATAATTCATCAGGATGACGATTGTATATCCACAAACGGTTCCGCAGATAGTAATTCATATCCATTTTAAGATAATTACTGCAGAAAGTGAAGACCGACATGAACTGACGTACGAAAGTGACGATTGTACGACCACAAGTTTTATGTTCTTCAACGATATATTTCACATGTATAATTGCCAAGTGTGGGGACGAATGGCCAGAACACAACCCAAAATTCTTTCTAGCATACATTACTTTGAATCATCTATGTTCTGTACATATGGTGTAGTATATGTTCTTATCGAATCTAGTATCTGAAAGATGTAATAGAATCAAGATGAACCCACATAATGTAATACTAAGACATGATGTAGTGATAGGTTGTCGTATTATCATTGCCGAGTGATGGGGGTCAGAGGACAGTAAACTTTATCTACGGCTACATAGTTTCTGCCTCGCCAGTCGAATGGCTGCAGGGACTATGTCCTGATCACGATGTCGTACTGTAGATTAATGCAAATTCCTTATAGCAAATGTCGTACATAGATTTCTGTCTCGCCAGTCGAATGGCAGATAAAAATGTTATATTCGATTTTTTTGTCAAGTGTGAGAACGGATGGCTCAGAACACAACCCAAAATTCATTCTAGCATACATTAGTGTGAATCATCTATGTTCTGTACATATGGTGTAGTATATGTTCTTATCGAGTATAGTATCTGAAGGATGTAACAGAATCAATAAGATAAACACACAAAATGTAATACTAAGACATTATCTACTACTAAAAGATGTAGTGATAGGTTGTCGTATCATCATTGCCGATGGATGGGGGTCGAAGGACAGTCAACTTTATCTACGGCTACATAGTTTCTGTCTCGCCAGTCGAATGGCTGCAGGGACTATGTCCTGATCACGATGTCGTACCGTAGATTAATGCAAATTCCTTATAGCAAATATCGTACATAGATTTCTGTCTCGCCAGTCGAATGGCAGATAAAAAGGTTATATTCGATTTTTTGTCAAGTGTGAGAACGGATAGCTCATAACACAACCCAAAATTCATTCTAGCATAAATTAGTATGAATCATCTATGTTCTGTACATATGGTGTAGTATATGTTCTTATCGAATATAGTATCTGAAGGATGTAACAGAATCAATAAGATGAACACACAAAATGTAATACTAAGATATTATCTACTACTAAAAGATGTAGTGATAGGTTGTCGTATCATCATTGCCAAGGGATGGGGGTCGGAGGACAGTCAACTTTATATATGGCTACATAGTTTCTGTCTCGCCAGTTGAATGGTTGCAGGGACTATGTCCTGATCGTCGTACCGTAGATTAATGTAAATTCCTTATAGCAAATATCGTACATAGATTTTTGTCTCGCCAGTCGAATGGCAGATAAAAAGGTTATATTCGATTTTTTTTCAAGTGTGAGAACGGATAGCTCAGAACACAACCCAAAATTTATTCTAGCATACATTAGTGTGAATCATCTATGTTTTGTACATATGGTGTAGTATATATGTAGTGCCCCGCTCCGCGAAGGCACTAGATAGACAGAAAGATTGGATTGTTGGCTCTGCAACAGAAGACGATTGATTTGGTGAGTGGACGAAGTCTCATTTGCTGATTCGCTTACGCCTAATAAGAATCTGAGTTTTTGATTGAAAGCTATTTGTTAATAACAAGATAGTAAATCATTGAGTATGCTTTAAGGGAATCCACATATTGCCATGCCAAGAACAAGAAAAGAGATAACATGTATGCTAAGAGAATTTGTTACCTGCTAATAAAAAACAAATTGATGCTTGTATGCTAAAGTAGAGATGATGCCTTTAATCACAGAACTGTTGCCATGCTTAATAAGAACAGCAAAGAGAATGCTCAATTGTCCATAACAGAGTAGAGTTCCTGCTTGTTGCTACTTGCTTAAATAAAGATTGTTCATTGTCCCTTGATTGTTGTTGTAAAATGACAGAGATGTATAGAGATGGCACATTGTGCAAAAGAGATGATATGTCTTGTCCGTATAGAGAAAAGAGTAGAGCTACTGGCTCGATTACATGAAAAAGAAGAGATGAATATGTTTGCAAGTTGCTTGATTGATGCATGATTGTTTATATGATAGTTGTATTTGCATTGGTCTAGACGGCTTGTGCACAAGTGGTAGTCTCTCGACGATTCTGGAGGCACACGGAGTCGATCGGCCTAGGAGAGAACAAGACACCTGGGGCTAGAAGTCCCCGCAGTAAGAGGGGGTGTCAGTCTATTAGTAGTTGGGCAAGAAGTTCCGACTGCTAATATGGGTATTGCCCATGGACCATAAGAGTTATTGTCATGCTGCATATTGATAAGAGTCAAAAGATGTTTTGCTAAGAGTTAACAATGCAGAGACGAACAGGGAACAATATTGGTTTATAATGTTTATGCTAATCCTTGTCTTGTGCAGGGACAAACGGTCGGCTATGGTAAGAATCACTGAAAAGTGATACACATGTATTGCTTGAGTTTGCTATATGAATTGCTTGAAAAGATTAATTTGTTACCAAGAAGTTTTATGTTCCACTAAAGAAAAGATGTAATATCATGCTTGTAATCTGACCCTTAGAATGTCTTGAATAAAAGAAAAGATTGCTAAAGCTGTTGTCACAAATGAAATGCTCGTGAAACACGCTGCGCACTGAACAAATGAATAAGTCATCTTGCTCGAATTAAATAGTCCTTTGTATGCTTTAAACGAAATAAAATGTTGGCTTTTCAAAGATATTTTTTGAAAGAGATGTAAACTGACTCTGTATGCATGAAATGTACATAGGTAAAAAGAAGCAAGATCACATCACAAGAAATATTTTCTCACTAAATGAACAGTGATCGTTTCAGACAAATGTAGCTCTTTGTTCACAATTACCAGTATGCTGATATACTGATCCACCATCAGTCTGCATGCAGGTGCACTATGCATCGAGAAGGATAGTCCGAAGCGATAGCCCGAGCCTCATTCTCAGGAGCCAAAAATCAGAAGAGATGCCAAGAGATGACATCGGTTGCAAGAGTTGGTTTTGTATATAAAGGGATGTAATGTATAGGAACGGGATCATTGTAATCTGTAAAGTCTTAAGAGAATGTAACATTGTATCAGAGAGAATCGAGCGCTTGTAATATGTTCAAATGAAATCAATATAGAGAATTGTTTCTTGTTACCATTGTGTTCAATGCTTGTATTCTGAATTATGTCCGCTGCTGCTTCAATTATCTGTGATACGTTCCGCTGCGTATTGCCAACCTTGTCTACCTTGTCTTATTACAGGTCTTGGCCTTGTACAAGCACAACTTAGGCTTGTACGGCATCATGCCTTAGCGAGGACGATCAATCTCTCAGAGTTCGAAGCGAGGACAAAAGGACTCTGCGGGATTGGGGCGTGACAATATGTTCTTATCGAATATAGTATCTGAAGGATGTAACAGAATCAATAAGATGAACACACAAAATGTAATACTAAGATATTATCTACTACTAAAAGACGTAGTGATAGGTTGTCGTATCATTATTGCCGAGGGATGGGGTCGAAGGACAGTCAACTTTATCTACGGCTACATAGTTTCTGCCTCACCAGTCGAATGGCTGCAGGGACTATGTCCTGATCACGATGTCGTACCATAGATTAATGCAAAGTCCTTATAGCAAATGTCGTACATAGATTTCTACCTCGCCAGTCGAATGGCTGTAGGGACAGTGTCTGACTTGGTGTATCTCACCATTTTCCCAAAATACCTGACATTCAAACTCAGAAAACATTTGCTAACTGATATCACTGTTCAGTTAAGCCTATTCTCAGGTTAATCCTTATTCCAATATCATTTCCCAATAGGAATTTATCTAAGTCCATATCAATAGACAAATTTCCTTTGGGTAACATGAACTGGCCAAGCCATCTTACCTAGGGTAACATGATACTGCTACCAATGTTGATAACTAATACTGAAATCTTAACCACTGACATCTTGAAACCTATATGAACACACTTATATAAGTGCATACATATTAAATTATATATAATCAGATATAACAACCCAAAAACCCGAACTTTGAACCAAAACATAGGCCAAGTGCCATATCCAATTACTGCCTAGTATATTCACTCACTAACCCTTCAACCCATATCTTAGTTTAAATTCTAAAATCAAAACCCAGTTTTCAGTTCTCCATATTCCATTTAATCACAGTTTGTATATTAATATTCGAATTCAAAAATACTTTTAAACATTGAATCTCATAATCAAATTTAAACCCAAAATCGAAATATCAATTTGAATTTACAGTGTCAGGACTGATTTTAATGTATCAGTGAAAAGAATTCGAAAACCCCAAATCCGAACTGGAAAACCAATAAAAACACAAATCAGTTGTACAGAAGTGTCACCCCCACATGTGTACGTGTCAGGGGGTTGATTTGTGTCCACACAAGTGGACACGAAGTGTCCAACTTTACGAGAACACACACATCAAATTCGAATTCTAAACTGGAAAGCGGGGACAGGGGAGAGTGTGTGTGTGTGTGAGAGAGAGAGAAAGAGAGATGGGGGAGCTACCTGAGGAGGAGGAGGAAGAGGAGGCCGGAGGAGGGAGATCGTTGGAGGAGCGCCGCGGAGGAGGAGGCCGGATGAGGGAAATCGCCGGAGGAGCGCCGCGGAGGAGGAGCGCACGAGAAATTGGGGGGAAATTTTGTGAATGATCGAAAAGGAAACCCTCGTAGCCTATATGAAACATTTAGCGACGTCCGAAAAGGATGTTGCTAAACGTCGCTGATATTTAATAAACGACGATGCCGCTTAAATTGCGTCGCTATATCAGCGACGTGTACCGACGAATTTGCGATGCAGGTTCCCATTTAACAAATTGTAGTCGCTAATAGTCGTTGTTGGCGACCAACAGCGACGTCTTAGTTAAACGTCGCTAAACCCCCAAAAATTAGCGACGTTCTACCTTGGAGTCGCTAAATACGTCACTGATATGACTTATTTTGGTAGTTTTTTTTATTATTTTTGAACGCGATTTTCGTCCCATACCATGTGAAATAAACCAAATTATTTGAATAGAATTGTAGGGGGTTGGGTTGGAAACACAATGAACAATCAGTACATAATACGGTCGAAGGTGCACGAAGAAACGTCACTACGAAGTGGGCTTCGCAACGCTGCTGTGGCTTTGCTACTCGGGTGTGCATGTTGCTATCATGGGTGGTGTCGACGGTCAATGACGGTCCATGTAACGCTCCAGTCCCAAAATACTTAAGACTAGGTACGTATCCATGCCAGCTGCATACATACAAAGTATACTCCAATATATGGAAACCTCGTATGAATACATAAGCTGTAAAATACAGTAAATCCAGAATAACTAAATCTCATCCACTAGATAAATAAATGATATAAGAGCAACTTTGAATTTGTTATGTATACAATCGTTGGGCGGAGACAAAGTCCACTACCAACTATCTCAAATAAAATGTACAAGAAGTGATCGATAAAATAACGAGACGAACCAAGCGCAATCGTCTTCGAAAGAATGGAGAAGATCACGGCCTTGGCTAGAACACCTGCAAATTCACAGAAGCACATACCTGGAGAGATAACCAGGTCCTCAGAGGGACGTAACATGACACATAATATCATGCCATATAAACTAAATAAATATTGCTCAAATAAATAAGGGATGCCTGCAATAGGGTACCTAACCGTACTATAGTGAATGCAATAAGAACAAACCTTTGACGCATGGGCCGGATCAGGAATATAAGGAATCAGGACCGCATCTCCCACTGGAGATAACCGGCAATCAAGACCGTACCTTCCACTGGAGATAACCGGCTATCAGGACCGTACCTCCTATTGGAGATAACCGGCAATCAGGGTAGTGCATATATGACCCATACATTAAGGAACTGTTCTTTCCACCCAATGTCAACTCATAACTGCTAAGTATTCTAGCATGCAATTCTAATAGCAGTTATTTCCTAACGCATGGCTTATACGTACTGGTGGCCAGCCAATCACGCATGTCCGAGTCCTATATGTGACTCACAACAACGTGAAATAAATGTGTCAAGGCCTATGAATGCAACACACAAGGTGGTCCCTTAAATCTAGGTTTAATGTGTAAGAAAAATAATACATAGCAGAAAATATAAATGAACAGTAAGTTCTAACAGGTTATGTCATGTATCACAGTTTATTTTGCATAAAGAAAATAAATAATGCATGAAACATGAGCTAAAATAAATAAACAGCAAATGGCAAGGTGTCTTACCTGAGGTCCTTGCTGGTGAAATCAATAATCCCGTTGGGTATAGAATAGTCACAGGGCTACGCAAGTTGAACTCAGACGATGTGACAAACTTCTAAAAAAAAAATATTCTGAATTATTTTTAGAAAAAATATATGATGTGTATTTTTCTGTCAGTATTTCGAAACTTCAAACGGATCGTGATTCTGATTCCTGGTTCTCCCAGAATCTCAAAATCACTAAAACGTGTTAGATTTCGGACCACTGACACTCCACAAATTTCCAAAAAATTAAGTTCCAAATTTATGAAAATAAAATTTACATTCAAAAAATATACCTCAATACAATTCCAACAAAAAAATTGGAGGTCAAAAGGAGTCCGGAGTTGGGAGTTATGGTCATTCGAAGTTGCTACAACCTTTGAAAATTGAGGCTGAATTTATGACGAAAAAAAGAGAGAAATTTTGACAGGATGGTTTGAAAGATGATTTGTGGTGAAAATAATATGGAGGAGTACCTACCTATTTATAGGATGTGGGAATTCCAATAAGAATTAGGATTCCTTTAAACCCAATTTAGATATTTCCTAATTTAATTTAAAAGCAATCAAATCCAAATCCAAATCCAAATCCAAATCTAATTTAAATCAAATCAAATTCTCTTAGTTTAAAATCAAATCAATTAAATCCAATTTAAATCTATTTAAATTTTTAGCTCAAAATCAAATAGGATAAATAAATTTTGAAAATTTAACTATTTAAATAAATCCAAAAATCAAATCAAGATTTAAATGGCCACCATAACTTCCAAATATATTTTTCAAAATATCAATAATAATAATTTCAAAAATAATAAATATTTTTAAATATATTTTTAAATAATAAAATATTTATTAATAAATCTCAAAAATTACATTTTTATTTAAAATAGACTAATAAATAATTACGAAATTTATGTATGCACGAATAATGCATACATGATTATGCTTTTCCTATTATACAATAAAATATTATTTATGATTAATAACTGCTAAAAATAAAAAGGCTTTTTATAGCAAGAATAATAATTATATAATATTTTGAAAGTGTATAATAAAATAGAAAAAATATTTTTCTAAAATATGTACGCTCGCACATATTCGCACTTGACGAGCAACCACGAAAAATAAAATTTCGTGCGCGACGTACAATACGACTATGCGACGTACAATACAAAATTTTTAAATCAGTACCAAATTTAATATATATATATAAATAGTAAAAATTTAGGTGTTTTACATCCTACCCAACTTAAAAGAATTTCGTCCTCGAAATTAAGAATTATGAGGGGGTGAGAAGGCACAACGGTAGATAGGAGGGTTTAAGGAAGTTTATATGGTCGTAGTCTAGGTTGAGGGTATGATTAAGAGACGATTGTAATAACTCTTAAATTTAAGTGATTAGAAAGTCAAGATTGTAAATTTAGTGTCGAAGAAAAGGTCGAGTAGTTCAAGACAAAGATATGGTTACATTGGGTGGTAATGGTCATGGTGCTAGGACAGTTAGAGAATTTTTAGTATGACGCTTTCGTCCTTCTAAAATAGGTGAAGGCGAACGCAATATAGAGTTCGAAGGAGGCGTTATCGAATACAAATACATGGTTCAAAGGCGACCGAATAATTCAAAAGGAGTTGTCAAGGCAGTCGCGGATGGGACTCTAGAGGACAAGTTTAGTTATGTCCCCATCCACGTAGAACGATAGATAAAAGCGAACCAAAGTGCACTCGGTTGATCCGACCATTATGCACCGGTTCTGATTAGATAATATGTTAGTGGGTGCACCCAATAAAATATGTCATGATCAAGCTTGATAACGAAATAAGCTTGCAAAACTGAAGCTACGTTAGCAGCGCGAGATAGTCAAAATATGAGCAAGGGAGGTACTGATGAAGGAAATTTTAAATAGTCCCAGATATTTAAGATCAAGGCTCGCCCGAAGTTCGGGCCTATCCAGTTGTCTTGGTTGACTAGCTAAGTTAGGGTCCTCTGAACTTATAGGCTAAGCAAACTTATCCACATGGGTCACAAGGACAAAGGCTTTGTTGGGCCGTGAGGTATTCTACCCAACTTACAAGAGTTAAACTAATAGTATCATGGGGCAGTGGTCAAGCAATCAAGATAAAGTACAAATTTAAACATTTAAGGAATTTAGTAGAACACAATCACATATCGGATCGAAAGAATTGAGTTGAGGTTGAATCCCTATCAGTAGTCGAAAATATATCACTATCATGGTAAAGATTATAGTTTGGCCATTTTGACCATAAAGTCATATTAAGAAATAGAGTACAAGGAGATGGGTTTTGGTGGGATATGATATGTCTACAGGAAGGTGGACTTGTCTAGGTCTTACATATGAAATTTGTTGGAAGGAAAAGTGTAGTGTTGTACTCCAAATATACAAGTCACGGTAGGGGACGCCAGAAGATCAAAAATAGAAAGTGGGAGTTCACGAGGTGATAATTAATGCACAAAATAAAGAAGATCAAGTTAAAGCGTGAAATAAAATTAATTAAAGAATCCAGTAAAAATAATTTAGGAACACAATTTCGGAGAGAAGATAGTCTCATAGATGAATACAGTTAAGGAACCATTAACTCATTATTCAAATTGCAAATGGGTTAGAAGGTCGTAATTAAAAGATCTAGAATTGAAGGAAGGTCGAGTAAGTCGATGTGAAAATACAGTCACATAGCTGGGTAGATGACTAACAACACTTGTGTATATACTACTATCATGGTCATGAGTGACATGGCAATTAGTGTGGAATACTTCTAACTCATTAGGGCTACCTTTGTGGCCTATCATTAATATTTTAACTCAAGTTTCCTCCAAAAGTTTTTAAAAAAAAAAAAAACTTTCAAAAATATACCATCAAAATTTGTATTTACTCCAAGCCGTTCAAATTTATCATAAAAAATTTAAATCACTCTCATAAATCTCAAAGCAAAATTTTATCACGTTACTACTAACCTTTTCCAAAATTAACGTTTAAATTCAACTATTTAACTCAAGAGTTCATAATTTACGAATCCATAAAAATTTCACAATCAATCAAAAATTTAACACTCTAAAATTTTCAAATAATTTATAATAAAACTCTTAGCATATTAAAGGCAATCTCAAAAAAATTAAGCTCTATGCTCTCATCAATTTTAACTTCTATTTATGCTATGTTATTCCAACAAACTCACAACTTTTAAATGGTAACTTCCTTTAATCAATCAAAATAACTTTCCATCACATCCTTCGAAATTCTTCAAAAAAATTAATATTAGCAATCCCACATTAAACTAAAATTTCAAATAAACTTATCAGTCAAAATCTATTTTTTTTTACCAAAAATCTAAATAGATTTGTAAATCCTCAATCAAAGGACACAATTTAAAATAAAGAAAAATTCTCAAAAATTGTTTTCATAACTTTCAAATATTTTAAACCAAAATTTACCGTCATTACTTCCCCTTAAAATTTAAAATTTTATAAACACGAAAACTGCAAGTTGTACAACTCCGTTTAAATAATTCCTACGACCATTTTTAAAAGCTAAGATCATTTTCAAACCAAATCTATAACTGTTCAAGGTGCATAACTATAATACAATAAATCATGAACATTAAAACTTGAAAATCAAATAAATTTTATATTTGTTCAAAGATGTATATCTATCACCCAAACTCATAAATATCACAACTCGAAAAGCAAATCAATTTTATACTTGTGCAAGGATGTATAACTATAATCCAATAAATCATAAATATCAAATCTTTGAAAATCAATCAATTTCTTAAACCAAGTATGAAATTCTATAAATCCTCTGGTGTTTACTATTTAGAAATCTCAAGGTTAAAACTTTCCGTGGTAATATCCTACTTTACAAATTACTAATCATTAAATCACACTAAAAGAAACCCTTTAACTCAATTAGAGTCTTAAATGTATTCCAATTGCCAATATAACCATTCTAGCCATGTGTTTGACCTATGAGCATATACTAGTGTAGTCATCTTCCTAGTTGACACTAAGCACGAAAATAAGAATCAACGGTAGAAAGGAATCAAGCAAGATACAATTCAAGGAAGTCGAACGAGAGTTCAGAATTTGAAGCCAAGGGAAGAGGTCAAGTTGTATGGATGAGATTCCTATAATTCTAATCCTATGTTGCAGGTTCACATCGGTACAGTAACGTAACCAAAGTGACAAACTCGACCTGCATGGGCTACCACAAAAATATGTAACGTCCCAGTCCCAAAATACTTAGGACTAGGTACGTATCCATGCCAGCTGCATACATACGAAGTATACTCCAATATATGGAAACCTCGTATGAATACATAAGCTGTAAAATGCAGTAAATCCAGAATAACTAAATCTCATCCACTAGATAAATAAATGATATAAGAGCAACTTTGAATTTGTTATGTATACAATCGTTGGGCGGAGACAAAGTCCACTACCAACTATCTCAAATAAAATGTACAAGAAGTGATCGATAAAATAACGAGACGAACCAAGCGCAATCGTCTTCGAAAGAATGGAGAAGATCACGGCCTTGGCTAGAACACCTGCAAAGTCACAGAAGCACACACCTGGAGAGATAACCAGGTCCTCAGAGGGACGTAACAAGACACATAATATTATGCCATATAAACTTAATAAATATTGCTCAAATAAATAAGGGATGCCTGCAATAGGGTACCTAACCGTACTATAGTGAATGCAATAAGAACAAACCTTTGACGCATGGGCCGGATCAGGAATATCAGGAATCAGGACCGTATCTCCCATTGGAGATAACCGGCAATCAGGACCGTACCTCCCACTGGAGATAACCGGCTATCAGGACCGTACCTCCCATTGGAGATAGCCGGCAATCAGGGTAGTGCATATATGACCCATACATTAAGGAACTGTTCTTCCCACCCAATGTCAACTCATAACTGCTAAGTCTTCTAGCATGCAATTCTAATAGCAGTTATTTCCTAACGTACGGCTTATACATACTGGTGGCCAGCCAATCACGCATGTCCGAGTCCTATATGTGACTCACAACAATGTAAAATAAATGTGTCGAGGCCTATGAATGCAACACAAGGTGGTCCCTTAAATCTAGGTTTAATATGTAAGAAAAATAATACATAGCAGGAAATATAAAAGAACAGTAAGTTCTAACAGGTTATGCCATGTATCACAGTTTATTTTGCATAAAAAAAATAAATAATGCATAAAATATGAGCTAAAATAAATAAACAGCAAATGGCAAGGTGTCTTGCCTGAGGTCCTTGCTGGTGAAACCGATAATCTCGTTGGGTACAGAATAGTCACAGGGCTACACAAGATGAACTCAGACGATGTGACAAACTTCTAAAATAAAAACCAAAAATAAAATATTCTTAAAAAAATTTAGGAAAAATATATGATGTGTATTTTTTTGTCAGTATTCTGAAACTTCAAACGGATCGTGATTCTGATTCCTAGTTCTCCCAGAATCTCAAAAGGAGTCCGGAGTTGGGAGTTATGGTCATTCAAAGTTGCTACAACCTTTGAAAATTGAGGCTGAATTTATGACGAAAAAAAGAGAGAAATTTTGACAAGGATGGTTTGAAAGATGATTTGTGGTGAAAATAATATGGAGGAGTACCTGCCTATTTATAGGATGTGGAAATTCCAATAAGAATTAGGATTCCTTTAAACCCAATTTAGATATTTCCTAATTTAATTTAAAAGCAATTAAATCCAAATCCAAATCTAATTTAAATCAAATCAAATTCTCTTAGTTTAAAATCAAATCAATTAAATCCAATTTAAATCTATTTAAATTTTTAGCTCAAAATCAAATGGGATAAATAAATTTCGAATATTTAACTATTTAAATAAATCCAAAAATCAAATCAAGATTTAAATGGCCACCATAACTTCCAAATATATTTTTCAAAATACCAATAATAATAATTTCGAAAATAATAAATATTTTTAAATATCTTTTTAAATAATAAAATATTTATTAATAAATCTCAAAAATTATATTTTTATTTAAAATAGACTAATAAATAATTATGAAATATATGTATGCACGAATAATGCATACATGATTATGCTTTTTCTAGTATACAATAAAATATTATTTATGATTAATAACTGCTAAAAATAAAAAGGCTTTTTATAGCAAGAATAATAATTATATAATATTTTGAAAGTGTATAATAAAATAGAAAAAATGTTTTTCTAAAATATGTACGCTCGCACATATTCGCACTTGACGAGCAACTACGAAAAATAAAATTTCGTGCGCGACGTACAATACGAGTATGCGACGTACAATACAAAAATTTTAAATCAGTATCAAATTTAATATATATAAAAAAATAGTAAAAATTTAGGGATTTTACAGTCCACGTCGGCACGTGGGGGCCGGCGAGGTCGAGAAGGGTTTCGCGGAGATGTGGGGTTGGTTTTGAGAGGTGTTTGGCTTTGAGGGATCGATAAAAATCAATTTCTTGAGCATATATAATAAGAGAAAGTTTTGAATTAACCGAATTAGAATCCTAATCAAAAAAATTATGGGCTAGATCATGATAAGGATTTGATTTTGATTTAGAAATTTAAACAAAAAAAATTTCAAAGAAGACAAGCTCTCAAATAACTCGTTGCTTACCATCGGGTGAACATGGGTTTGGTATCTCACAAGGTTTTAAAAGTCTCGTGAGTTAATGAGTTTATTTTATATATATATATATATATATATATATATATATATATATATATATATATATATATATATATATATATATATATATATATTCCCTATAAATCCATAGAAAAAAAATCTTAAAAATATGTTAAATAAAATATTATAAAATTTCTAAAAATATTAATTATTATAACAATAAGGTTAATTTTAATAACTATTTTATACATAACATTTATTAACTCGATAAAATCATGCAATAAAATTCTAATCAATTTATAGTAGAAACTATAATTTAATTTACACTATTTTTAGAAAACATAAAAAAAAAATCCACTAAATTTAGGGGGTTTACATTGTCCATACCCAGTGTAAGTACGCCATGGACAATAAGTCCAATTATAACCTTCGATAGTTGATCCACATATAATCCACATGAAGTACGATAGTTTGTCACGTCCATATTACCTCTGAGCAAAAATATCAAGTATGCTATTATGTCCATGTACCTCTAATGGCATCTCTTGTTTTCAACTTACTATATGTACTTAGTGTAAGTACGCAGTAGGTAGTAAGTCCACTCATAATTCCCCTAGTGAAATTACAACTTTCTTATTGTTTAGGTACGTCATGGATAGTAAGTCTTGCAGTCGTAGTAAGTTGTATGAGCTAGACCCTCTAGCACACTCAAATATGTCTCTCTTGTAATCACCAGGCTTGTGATAGGTCTTTTCTACTGAATCTCCTAATAGTTCAAGTGTCAATAACAGGTTTAACCTCCTCTGATAAGTAACTGGTGTGTAAGCAGATAAAGGGTCATGGCGTTCTATGTGTGGCAGGAACAGTGTCAGGTTATTCAGTCTGAAAGCCCAATCTTTCTTATCCTTTTTTGTCCTAGAGGTCTCAGATGCAGCTACGGTCAGCGCATCACCAAATAGGAAAGCTGATTTCTTAAACTCTTGACTACCTTCTAGTGCCAAGAGTTTTTCGCTTTCAATATTTGCCCCAAGAAAGTCCCATACTGTTCAGTGATGATGGTCTGTCTAATAGCAGGTTGATCCTTGTTTATCTGAATATCAAGATTAGCTACTATGTCAGAATAATTGGAGCTTATTGGGCCCTTTAGAGCATCCAAAATAGTCTCACCAAATGCGTTCGTGGAAACTTAACGACAAAGTAAACAAGTTAGAAAGACTTTATCAAAATTTGACTTGTATTTTCGAGAAGAAAAGAACCTCCATTCTCATAAATACTCAGATGCAGAAGAAATCTATGTGCTCGTAGGTAATGTGCACAAAATCATTGCCCAAGCACAAGTTGACTTATGCTTGAAGAAAAAAGTTGCAGACTGGCGCATAAGCATGTTAGCCCAATAATTGTTTCATATATTTGAATATGGCTAATTGATTAAGTTTAACATAATGATGTCACTAATATTCATATAATCACTATCATTTGCTACTTAAACTTAGCATTGTCCTAATGCTTATCAAATTTATCATACTGCTATACTTCTTTGTTTGTCTAACATGTACTTGCAGACAAGCAGTAAGCATGAACAAACCGGGACATATGCAATGAAGAATTAATGAAGGACGAAAGACGACGTTATACAAAAAGATTTCTCTAAACCGTCCAACAACCTTTCCGGGGCCTCGAACTCGGAGGTTCCGCTATCTGATCAGTGAAAAGGGGTCGAGGGGCCAGCAATCTCCCCCCCCCCCCCCCCTCCCCCCCCCCCCCCTCCCCCCTTCTCCCGGGGGGTTCGGGGGCGAAGCCCCCGGAAGGTATTTAGATTTCCAGATATGTTTTTCTTTGGACGACTATTGTCAAGGAAAAAGGATATTATGGTACAAAGGAAGAAGACGAGTCAGCCATGCCTGCAAGCTTCATTTGGACCTCCATATGCAGATGGGGTTTATCTTTCTTATGTCGTCCAGGACTTATGTACATCAAGTTGCACTTAGTACAAGAAGTCCACTCGACCAAACAAGTCTACTCAAACAAAAGCCTAAAACCCATTCACAAAAGCCCCACCCAAACCCAACAAACACATTCCAAATCGGCCAAAAACCATACCTAATCTGTCCATTGAACTCGGATCGAGTTTTGGCCGAACTCGCACCGAACTTGGTCTTGGAATTTCTAGAAGACATAGATAGTTGTGCAATCCGAGATATTGTGGCCTCCAACGTTCGAAATTTTTTTAAATATACACCCAAATTCTGGCAAAACTCTGTCCACAAAATATCTATAAATAGGCATAGATTTTCATGTTCTTACTCACTCACCTACAAACACTACAAGAAAAAAGGTCATTCTTGACGATTATTCCCCGTCAAGGAAAGGTTATGTTGACGATTGTGGATCCGTCAACTAGGCCATAGTCAAGAAAAGTTTGTACTTTTCTTGACGGTTGCTGGATTCATTTTTCTTGATGGTTTTAAACCGTCAACTAAAAAAATTTCCTTGACCATCTTTAGCCGTCAAGGAAACATATGAACAAAACCGTCAAGGTAAACATGAACTTTTCTTGACTCTGGCCTAGATGATGGGCAATGACCGTCAAGAAAATCCTTTCTTGACGTTAAAAAACCATCAAGAAATAATATTTTGTAGAAAAATTCAGATATTTCTTGACGTTTTATAACACCATCAATGCTTTTGTTTGCAAGTTACCAAACAAATATAATATCAATATAATCTAGAACATCGCAAACAACAAAGAACTATCTATAATACACAATTTTATATTAACAAATATACGTTTGTACACCACAAACATCCAACCACATCCAAATAACCAAAATAAATAGTTTTTCTACAACATCTTAAACATCCAAAACATATTCATACAAGTAAACAAAAATACATCTGAACCCGGAGCACATCCCATCTATCACAGTCTTTTCCATGTAGGTCCTGAGAGAACAAGAGAAATAGATTTAATCAGTATGTGTTTTTGTACAAACTGATATCAACTATATCAAAGAACAAGTTTAGCATATATATCAACTATATTAAGTTGAAATTGAGACATAAGTTGAATGAATTAGCTTCCAATAACTTTAAGAACTACAAGTTCTGCTTGTTCAGAATCCTGAAAACATAAAGCATGTCAAACAAAATATGCATCATCATCACTAGAGGACCTACAGCTTAAATCTTGATATCAAATGTTGAATAGCTTGAATACTAAAATATACTACTATGAATGAATAAATAAATGTATATTTGCTGAATACACAGTGCAAAACAAAATCTACTTCATCAGTTGTAACAACTAGGAATAATTAAATACCAACTAAACACAACATGGAAAACAAGGTGTGACTGCGGAACTATAGGTAATATGCATGATTAAACTCACATGGATGAACACCAGCATCGGAATGCAAGAAAATGTGTTGAGCCATATATAAGCAACAACCATCATGAGGCCCTCGCTAGTAGACACACAAAGATATTCAGAACAGAGTACATCTACAAGTTGAACTTAGTCCTGCAGCCCAACCAAGAAATAGAAGACAAAGTTGAGGAAATGGAAATAAGGAACAAGAAAGGAATGCTGGAGAGCAGGTACCCAAGTAAAAAAAAAAAACTACTGCTCCAGAGTGTTGGTTTGATTCCTCATGGTAGAAACTGGCATGAGATATAAATGTCTTTTAGACTAAAAGGAAAACCAAGATGAAGAGTGAAAACTTTGAATCAACAAAAAAGTGCAGGGAAAATATCAGTTTTTGATTATAATACTTGGGTAATAATTTCAGGATAATAAACAATGGAAAGATAAATACATGTGATCCTTTGAACTCCTCTTCGCACACATCACCAGATGTGATGGTGATAATATTCTCATGCAGCTAGTTTTTTTATGTTATCATCCCATATGGCAGTAAATAGAATTGCAGAAATACATGTGCCAAGACCAAGACTTCAATCTATTGTAAAGAGTAAATTTTGATGCCACTTAATACTTCGAACTATCATCATTCATAATAGTATTAGTATTATACTATGTTTTAAAGAAGAAATCATCAGAATGGTGATTTAGGTCTTTGGCTGCCCAACGTGGCCTTATCCTCCATTCATTAGTTGCTTATATATGGCTCAATACATTTTTGCAGTCTTTTCTCCTCTGTAGTGACAAGTTGTTGCAGGAACTAGTTGTAAAAATGCTTATGCTCCAGAGTAGAGTGTCTAATTGGTTATTCATGTCATGTACAAGAATTTGGATTCACACCCTCAAGTTGTATGTGGCTTTGGCTTGAAAAAAATTAAGGGAAACAAAAGAATATGGATCGTAAAATGTAGACGGTTTCACAACAAGAAGTATCCTGGCAACGTTCAAGTAAAATGTATAAACTTTGCCAAGAACAAATAATAGCACATACCACCCAAATAAAGAAACCTGAACAATTAGATAAATCAAATAGTAAAATAAGTTCACATCACTTTGTATCAAGATACTCTAAATTACAAGGCCCTAACAGTAAAAAAAAATAGAAAGCATATCATATCTTTGTAAAAATAGAAGGTCAGTGATGCATGTAAACAAGAGTGCAAGTCTTACATTTCCTTCTCCAACTGTTTCCTAATGAACTCCTTTGAGTGTGCTGTCACCTTATCAGTTTTGTACAATGGGGATTTTCTTTGTTGTCAGAACATCATATAGATACCTACCATACAGAAAAATTTATATTGGTTGGATATTATTGAAACTTGACAAAAAAAACAAGATTGGAGAGGAGCAATAAAATCAATGGAGAAGATAATACAACAACATGCAAGCAATCAAACCAATGGAGAAGATGTTAGTGCCGGGGTACAATTTTTCCGATGGAAAAATGAAATATCGTAACAATTGTACAAACAATCGTTATTACGTAACACTTCACAGAAGGTACGTAAGAGAAATTTCAACTAGTGCTACACTTCACAGGAGGTGCATAGAACGTAACACTTCACAGAAGGTACGTAAGAGAAATTCCACAAGTGCTACCCTTCACAGAAGGTGCACAGAACGTAACACTTCACAGAAGGTACGTAAGAGAAATTCAATTAGTGCTACACTTCACAGAAGGTGCGCTAATAGAATTCAGATAATATCAACGCAAACATTTCACCGAAGGTGCGCTAATAGAATACTGATAAAACCAACAAAGAAGGTGACAGGCGAAAGGTGGAAAAACTCCTGCTGGGGTGAATGATCACCGTTGCTCAAAGCTTTATTCGCCCCACACGAATAGCTTCCAGGAACCAGCAAGTTCGTCGGAGAACTTGGAACACTCTGCTCTTCTGACTCCTCGGATGAACTCGAACTCCTGTGCAAAACGCAACGCTGGTACAATACCTCTCTTCTCTCTCACAGCCTCTAAGCACTTGTAAATTTTCTGTCTACTACTTGTGTATAAGATCTAACCTGTGAGAGAGAAGGAGGAGGCCTTATATAAGCCCCAGCAACAACTGTTCGGTTAGCACAATGTTAGGAACGTGGTTGTAACCACCCCGAACATGGAGCAACCGCTCAGAACATGTGAAGACACGTTCTGCTGCAAGTTGTGCCACTCTCGTAACCAGCATAATTTGCACTTTACGCTCACAGCCCCTTTACGTACCCTACGCACTCTACGCACACTGCGTACGCTGCGCACACTGCGCGCACTGGGCTGCGTACTGGGCTGCGTAACTGGACCAGCGTAACTGGGCTCGCGTAACGGGCCGCGTAACGTGGTCACGCAAGTGGCTCGCGCAACGAGCGCAACTTAAGCGCACTATGCGCCTAGCGACGATGCTGTCGTGCTAAGTGCAAAGTGCGCCAACAAAATGCCACATTACGCCTCATGAGCCCTTGAGTCCGAGCCCGAGTCCGAGCCCTAGCCCGAGCCCGAGCCCGAGTCCGAGTCCGAGTCCGAGTCCGAGTCCGAGTCCGAGTCGCTACTCCTATGGAAATAAATTTCCCAAGAGCAAAAAGCATGAATGCTTTTATTGTTAATTTTAGCCTTTTTTTCCCATTAGAAAAATAACCCCACATGGCAAACCCATGTGCACCTCCACACCACATGTGCATCCCAAATAATAGCAAAGCTAATATATAGAGATACAAACTCTTTGGCCTATCCGATGTGGGACTAAACTTTCTAAAGAAAAGGCCAAAACTCCAACAATCCCCCACATATCTCTATATATGGGTATAAGTGTTCCCCACAGTAACTGTCCATCATGCATTAGGAGAGATGTCATTGACGACTTGAATCTTTCTGCATGGGTCAAAAATCAGACTATAATACAAGAATGGACTAAGCCTTGAATTCTGCATCATAGCTAAAATTCTTTCCACTCACATAATGTAGTTACATGTGCTTCTGGCTACACATTAAAGGTCCTGTGCCAGCCTGGTTTCAGTGTATAATTTTGGGCGTCTACAAGTTTACCCTCAAAAGACGGCCTGATATCTCTGTCCATACACTATAGGTGAGTTCATTATAAAGAGACATGGCATGAAGCGCTTTGCGCTTCCCTTGCGGTGCTACGCCGCTATGACATGGCTTAAAGCCGAGGCCTTACCCCGTACCGGAAACCTCATCGTAGTGTCATACTACAGTAGCATGAGGCAACCGCCTCTTTGTAGTGCCAAACTACCCAGCATGAAGCCTTAGGCTCCCTTGCGGTGTTACGCCGCAACGACATGGCTTGCAAGGCCGAGGCTTTATCCCTAACCGGGTACCTCATCGTGGTGCCGTGCCACTGTAACATGAGGAACTCCTCCTCTTTGTAGTGCTGACTACACCCCTCTTCATTTTAACATACAACATTAGGCTAACTGCCTATTTGCGGTGCTACGCCGCTGTGACTTGGCCTGCTAAGCCGAGGCTTTATCCTATTCCTGGGCAGCACCCCACATATAGGAACCTCATTGTGGAGTCACCCCACTGTAGCATGGAGTTTCACTCCTTGTAGTGCTGCTCTACCGTGCTTCCTGTAAAGCACACGAGGCATTTACTCTGCCTGAGAACTCATTAAGGCAATTAAGCCAACCTTCCCACAGGAACCGTTTTCCGCCGAAAACAATAGTAGACAACAGTGGTTATAGGTCCGTAACCTCTCCATACCCAATAGAACATGTACCCACCGTTCCTGATATTCTTTCGATTAGTGGTCCTCCCTTGAACCAAAAGCTAGATGCCTAGTAGATAAATCTTTGAACTAATAGCATAAAACTTTATGGTAGGAATACAATAATACAATATCAGAATGCCTTCAAGCCCATTTTACAAGCTGTGTCATCGACCAGCTGGCACTTGAGGCCCTTGGTGAACGGATCCGCCAGGTTCTCCTGACTCCGAACATCAATTACTGCAATTACACTTCTCTTAATAAGATCGTGTACTGCCCTGTGCTTTAACCGCACAGTCCTTTTCTTTCCGTTGAAAAGGTCATTTGATGCCACCCGCCGCAGTCGCCTGGTTGTCGCAGTATATCGGTATCGCCGGTATTTGCGCCCCAACCATTGGAAGATCATACATGAGCTCCCGAAGCCGTTCTGCTTCCTCGGCTGCGGTATCAAGTGCAAAGAACTCAGATTCCATGGATGACCGCGAGAGCATAGTCTGCTTCTTCGATTTCCACGATATAGCAGCTCCACCCATTGTGAAAATATATCCACCTGTGGACCTCTCGCTCTCCAAATCTGAGCACCAGCTGGCATCACTGAAGCCTTCCACTACCTGCGGATCTCCGCTGTAGTATAGTGCATATGTCTGAGTCTTCTTAAGATATCTCATAACCCGTTTCACAGCTTTCCAGTGTTCAGCACCTGGGTTGCTCGTGAAACGACTCAGCATTCCCACGGCGAAAGCTATGTCAGACCTTGTGGCAGTAGTAGCATACATTAAACTTCCGATTACGCTTGCATACTCCAGCTGCCTGACGCTTTTTCCTAAATTAGGCTTCAGCTTCAGATCACACATGTACGGCGTATCGATCCCTGGAAGATTCCGATACCCATAACGAGTGATCATTTTCTCAATATAATGAGACTGTGACAGCGCTAGCCCAGTGTCTGTCCGAATGATCTTGATCCCTAAGATCACATCAGCTTCCCCCAAGTCCTTCATACTGAACTTGCTTGAGATGAATTTTTTTGTCTCCGTGACACAGCTAATATCCGTACCTAGGATAAGCATGTCGTCCACGTACAGACAAACGATCACACCTCTTCCATCAGCGAACTTCGTGTAAACACACTTGTCCGTATCGCTGACCATGTAGCCATTTGACCTTATAACTTTGTTAAATTTCTCATGCCACATCTTGGGAGCCTGTTTAAGACCGTACAAGGATTTCACCAACTTGCAGACTTTGTCTTCAAGATCCCTGATGACAAATCCCTTTGGCTGTTGCATGTAAATCTCTTCGGTCAGCTCGCCATTTAGGAAAGCCGTATTCATATCCATCTGATGTATCACCATCTTATGTATTGCTGCGAGAGCAATCAACATTCTGATGGTGGTCATTCGGACAACTGGAGCATACGTGTCAAAATAGTCAATCCCCTGCTTCTGAGAAAACCCCTTGGCTACCAACCTAGCCTTGAACTTGTCAATAGTTCCGTCTGCTTTCATCTTCTTCTTGAAGATCCATTTGCATCCGATGGGTTTCGCTCCTTCAGGAAGATCAACCAACACCCAAGTGTTATTTGAGGTGATGGAATCAATTTCATTGTCAATTGCCTCCTTCCAGAAAACCGCGTCTCTGGTCTTCATCGCCTCATCATAGGTAAGCGGATCTGCTTCCACATGATAGGTGACAAAGTCGCTTCCGAAGTCCTTCGGCCTCCTCACACGCTTAGCTGACGGCTCAGCTTGTTCTGGTTCAATTGTTGTTTCAACAACATCTTCTTGGACCACATCTTCATTGAAGACTTCAGTTTGCTGCGCACCCTCATTGTTCTCCGGTATATCTGCAAGAACAATATTCTTGTGCCTAGCAAATTTGTCTTCAAAATATTCTGCGTCGCGAGATTTAATGATATGATTTGACTCAATATCAAGAAATCTCCGAGCATCACTCTTCTCGGCATACCCCAAGAAGATTGTCTTTGTAGTCCTTGTCCCGAGCTTCTGAATCTTCAGATCTGGAAGCTTGACATATGCCAGACACCCCCACACTCGAATGACATTCAAGTTAGGTCTGACATTGAACCAGAGTTCATGAGGAGTAACGTCTGAAGTTGCATGAGGCACTCTATTTAGAATAAAAGTGGCCGTCAACGCAGCTTCACCCCGGTAGCACTTAGGAAGGCCAGCAGTCAACAACATTGAGTTAATCATTTCTGTTAACGTTCTGTTCTTCCTCTCTGCTACTCCGTTTGATTGAGGAGAGTACGGAGCCGTAGTCTCATTGACAATTCCATGTTCTTTGCAGAACGATGCGAATTCATGAGACATGTATTCTCCACCTCGATCACTTCTTATTCTTTTGAGTTGTTGTCCAGTCTGTCGCTCAGCTTCGGCTCTGAACTCCTTGAACTTCTCTAATGCTTCGTCTTTAGCCTTTAGCAAATAGACGAACGCAAACTTGGAGAAGTCATCGATAAAGGTTATAAAATACTTCATTCCGGCCTTTGTAGAGAACTGTTTGAAGTCACAGATATCTGAGTGTACTAACTCCAGAAGATCTGTACTTCGATTAACCCGAGGAAAGGGTTTCCTTGTGATCTTAGTTTGAGCACAAACTTCACATTTCTCTACCTTACCCCCACACTTGGAGATAAGCCCTAGACTAGACATTCTGTTAATTCGTTTAGAATGAACATGTCCTAGCCTATTATGCCACAACTCATAAGTATAAGCAGAATGAGTGATTGTATTAACAACATTGAACTGATTTACAAGCTGAATCTTGAACATTCCTTCGGTATAAAAAGTTTTTCCGAAATATGTTCCCTTGATAGACATCACCATCTGGTCAGCATTGATGTCCATCCTGAGGCCTGCGTTGCAGAATAGGCCTCCTGAGATCAGGTTCTTGGCGATAGCAGGTATGTGCTTCACGCCTTGAAGCGTCAGAGACTTCCCCGAAGTCAGCTTCAACACCACCGTCCTGATCCCGAGCACTTCAGCTTGTGCCTGGTTCGCCACCATAACCACATCAGAAGTAGGGGTGTAGGTGGTGAACCACTCCTTGCTGGAGCAAACATGGCAGGTAGCTCCAGTGTCTACCCACCAGTCAGCATCAGTTCCTACCGCATCAACCTGCGCAATCATAGCAACAACATCAGTGATCATAGATACCTTACTAGGTTCTCCTTGCTCCGATTGCTTGGTTTTTGCTTTGCACTCATTCTTAAAGTGGCCCTTCTTGCCACACTTGAAGCAAGGCATTTGAGACTTTGGCTTCTTTTTCTTGATAGAAGTTCCCTTGACTTTCAGATTGTCATGGTCCTTCTTCTTGTTGTGGGAAGCCGCCTGCTTTTCCCTTGGTTCCTTGGTACCATATTGGCGTTAGCCAATTGCTTGGACAATGCGTCCACCTTCAGTTGAGCCCGCATCTGGTCCTCAACATAAATTTCCTGCAGGAGATCTTCAAGGGTGATCTCCAGCTTCTTCCTATGCATGTTTGCATAGAACTTGCTCCACCCAGCGGGGAGCTTTGAGACAATCCCTCCAACAACAAACTTGTCGGGGAGGGGCATTGCCTCGTCTTCCAACTTCTGTCGCAGTTTCAGGAACTCCTTCACCTGCGGCAGCATAGACTTTTCGTCCTCAAAGAACCACTTGTGATATTTTTCAACCACAAAGATTTTACTGCGGTTCTTGTCTTCTTCGTAGAGTTTTTCTAGAGACTCCCATATGTCTCTAGCAATATTCTTTTTAGAATATGATTCTGCAAGGGAATCTTCCATAGCATTCAGGATAAGCAGCCTGCAAATACTATTTTTCCTTCTCCATTTTGCTTGCAGTTTAGTAGCCGCGGTGATTGCGGCAGCAGATCCAACATCTGGAACAGTAGGTTCTTCCTCCAGAAGCACGTGATCTATGTCTTTAAGTTGAAGGGTTAGATATACCTTCCTCTTCCAGACTTGGTAATGTTCTCCATCAAACTTTTCTAACTTGCAAAAGTCAGAATTGAAGAAACATTAACGTTTTCCATCAAAGCAATAAAGCTTTGAGATTGTTAGTGCCGGGGTACAATTTTTCCGATGGAAATCTGAAATATCGTAACAATTGTACAAACAATCGTTATTATGTAACACTTCACAGAAGGTACGTAAGAGAAATTTCAACTAGTGCTACACTTCACAGAAGGTGAATAGAACGTAACACTTCACAGAACGTACGTAAGAGAAATTCCACAAGTGCTACCCTTCACAGAAGGTGCACAGAACGTAACACTTCACAGAAGGTACGTAAGAGAAATTCAATTAGTGCTACACTTCACAGAAGGTGCGCTAATAGAATTCAGATAATATCAACGCAAACACTTCACCGAAGGTGCGCTAATAGAATACTGATAAAACCAACAAAGAAGGTGACAGGCGAAAGGTGGAAAAACTCGTGCTGGGGTGAATGATCACCGTTGCTCAAAGCTTTATTCGCCCCACACGAATAGCTTCCAGGAACCAGCAAGTTCGTCGGAGAACTTGGAATACTCTGCTCTTCTGACTCCTCGGATGAACTCGAACTCCTGTGCAAAACGCAACGCTGGTACAATACCTTTCTTCTCTCTCACAGCCTCTAAGCACTTGTAAACTTTCTGTCTACTACTTGTGTATAAGATCTAACCTGTGAGAGAGAAGGAGGAGGCCTTATATAAGCCCCAGCAACAACTGCCCGGTTAGCACAATGTTAGGGACGTGGTTGTAACCACCTCGAACATGGAGCAACCGCTCAGAACATGTGAAGACACGTTCTGCTGCAAGTTGTGCCACTCTCGTAACCAGCGTAATTTGCACTTTACGCTCACAGCCCCTTTACGCACCCTACGCACTCTACGCACACTGCGTACGCTGCGCACACTGCGCGCACTGGACTGCGTAACTAGGCCAGCGTAACTGGGCTCGCGTAACGTGGTCGTTCAAGTGGCTCGCGCAACGAGCGCAACTTAAGCGCACTATGCGCCTAGCGACGATGCTGACGTGCTAAGTGCAAAGTGCACCAACAAAACGCCACATTACGCCTCATGAGCCCGAGTCCGAGCCCGAGCCCGAGCCCGAGCCCGAGCCCGAGTCCGAGTCCGAGTCCGAGTCCGAGTCCGAGTCCGAGTCCGAGTCGCTAAGCCCCTTCGGGGCTTAGCGACTATGAAAATAAATTTCCCAGGAGCAAAAAGCAATGCTTTAATTGTTAATTTTAGCCTTTTTTTTTTCCCATTAGAAAAATAACCCCACATGGCAAACCCATGTGCACCTCCACACCACATGTGCATCCCAAATAATAGCAAAGCTAATATATAGAGATACAAACTCTTTGGCCTATCCGATGTGGGACTAAACTTTCTAAAGAAAAGGCCAAAACTCCAACAGAAGATACCTTTAAATGGGCAAAATATAGCTTTTTTTTCTTATCAGCTTCAACTCTTTGAGAAAATTGAGTGCAACAATCAGACCAATGAAGAATATACAACAGTATCACTAAAAAGAGGCATATATAGTTAGATGGCTCATATAGTTCTGTATACATCAATGGAGATGCAATGTACTCATACCTTATAATCATCATCCAGTTTCTTAAATAAAGTTTAGTAACATTACAATAAATTCAACAAATAAATTAATTAAGTCATACCATGCTTAGTCACAAATCATGACAAATGAAGAGATCACAAATTACAAATGAAGAGATTGCAAGCCACCAAGACAACAAGGAAACAAGACTATATGTGTTCTCATCACAAGCACTATATAGAGAGACAATATTTGTTCTTATCATAAAGTGACAAGACAACAATAAAAACTTGGCCAAATTACAAATACAGAAACGACAAACCACCAAGGTAGCAAGGCAGTATCTATTGTTATCAGAAACATTAAATAGAGAGTCTTATAATAAATCAGCTAGCAATCAAACCAACAATACAAAATTACCACTGAAAACACAACCCCCACCCTCCTATGAAGGGAAGGAAGTAATGAAATCACTTTCAATAATGGTTTTGGTCTCTTTGGAGCATAGACACTGATAACCCTTTTCTGACATGAGTGCCGAGAAAGTATCATGTCCGATACGTGTTGGCAGATCAAGCATGGATGTGGTCCTATGGAAGAGTATTCATACAACCTATTTTCTAGGCCAATATACACATATAAATCACAACCAAAGACCACATGAAAGAAAATATACAAGATAATTAACATCACATGGTATGAATAGGTACTTTAACGAATTTTATATAATTGTAGCATAAAATATAGAGCACTTATTATTTATCTTGTTAGAGTTGTACTTCATACCAGTAATGGAATGTACTTTGTCTAAACTGAGAAATTTGGATCATAGTTGGCCAGAGCCAAGGGAACAACAAGTGCTTTCTAAAACAAAAAAAGTACCTATCTGCAAGTTTATTGGACCATATCTATGTAAAGCAATTTTTGTAGACATAATATTGCAGCAAAAGAAACAAATCATGCTTTACAGGATGCCTGTATGACTCGATAAATTTGGTCTAAACCAAGGGAACTAGGGGTACAAAACTAAGAGAAGTGACATATCTAGAGACCACTCAAGATTTAAATTATGTGTATATGTGTATGCTTCAGAAGAAGCAACAAACGTTTATGTGAATATGTGTATGCAAGCCTTCTAGCAAGAGATTTATGCAATATGCAACGTCTGCTCGAGGTCTTGTAGATAAAACAGCCGAAAAATAACTGCATCAAAGTATTATTGTAAGCAAAGTCTAACTAGAACAGTAAGGCGCAAAAGAGAACAAAAAGTAATAGCCCACATCACCAAAGACTACTGAAACACAAAAGCATTCACCACAACTTAAAAAAGAGGACAAGGATAGGGATGAAATGACTCACAGCGTATATGTTTCTTGCCAGCAGTTTGATATGGTTGGTGGCCTTGACAATTGCAACATCTAGTTCCAGGAAAAGTTAAAATAGTATAAAAAGAATGTACAACAAAACCAATTTAGAAATCAATAATCACCAACAAAATGTTGCAGCAAAAACAATTACCTTGTAGTCAATATTAACTTTTGCAAAACTGACAGTTGTGGTGTCTTTTAGTGCACGAAAAGAGCTTCTCTCAAGCTTTGTTGGGTAGTGTCGCTTCCCACCATCCTGGTTTTTAAAAATAAGGAAACAATAAAACTATATTTCAGACAGAAGTTCAATAAAAATGAATTCAAAGAGAAAACTATACAATATAAACGTAATCTCTTAGGTAACGAAATATATTTGTAGAAAAATTCAATCAAAGCATCAAACTTTGGTAAAATTTGAATGACAAAACAATCAATAGGCTTGGGGGGAGGCCCATGTATAAGTCTCCATGAAGCTTCGTCCCCGCCCATTAAAAATCTATGAATCTCCTCTAGTTTGGAGCTGCATGTTGATAGCCTGTCTTCACCATTGTTTTATAGACTAAAATATATTCCAGAAAAATAAAGTTATCCAGTTTACGATATTTTACCAGAAAAATATTTTTCCAAATTATTAGACAACCACTTGTAGTATAAGTTTATTTCTGACCTTGCTGAATTATTTGGTTCCTCCCTCCCTCCATCCTCCCTATTGTAATCACAACCTAAAGCTAAATAACTATGTTTTTTATCACAAAGTGTTAGTTGACATGACCTCTAATTTTGCTCAATATTCACTTCGCATTACTTTCCAAACTCCCTTTATTCCATAATATGCTTATTGTTTCATAAAACATATATAATATTTACAATGAGCCCTTTTTTGTTGCGTCCATGGAAGCACCACTCACGTGCATGTACCATGAATGAATGAATGAAGTAAGATCACTAGGAATGGGCATCTAAAAATCCCGTAATAATAGTTTTAGATTTGGCCATAAGACTACTTGGATATGAGGCATATAAAGTTTTATTAGCAATTAGTCAAGAAGAAGCCAAAAGTGGACAATGCTCAAGAAAGGTCCACAGGTTACCAAATTTACTGAAGTGAGGGTAGATGTTAACCACACAACAAGTATTGAACACTAAAAAGATACAGTAAAAGTGGATTATTTGATACCAGTTAAAAGATAATTGCCAAGCAACTAAAATTATATATATTACTTAATAGCAGCGAGAAATTATCAACAATAATTGGTTAGATTGGTCCAAGTCATTAATTAAAAAATAAGTAAATTGCAAAAAGTTAATATCTTCCTTAGCCAATGCACAATAATGAAAAAAAAGGATCAAAGTTCCATTGCAGGAAAACAAATAGAGGGATAAAAGCTAAATTGTACTAGTGGGTTTGAATCAAATGTTAGTTAATCCAAAAACTAACTTGTGAAATTCACACCACGGGGAGGATTAAGTTGGTTGTCCAACTACTTCTCCTAGCTTTTTGCACACTATTGTATGTACTAATCCAGATATATCTGCAGCTATACTAGCCATAGAAGCCACAGCTTGTAACATTGTATTATACAAAAAAACAATTTACTGATAACTGAAAGTTCCTCAAAATTTTGACAAGTTCATTTTATGATTCAGAAAGTTATTAATTGGTAATTCTTTAACAAAACATGTGGACCTTCACCGACAAGCAACAGGACAATAGAAGGAGGACATGAAGTTAAATAAAACAATGATTTAAAAAAAATAAGGTGCTCTACATAAAAAAAAACTAATCATAACAGCCATATATCATAAAGAATGGTGTCCAAAGAGACTTATGCAACCACAAAACTTTTCACTATATATTATGCCACATAGGTTTTTTAGATAAGTAAGTAGCACTTCATTTAAGAGGAATCACATTTGAAGAGTAAGTTAATTATATATGGATTGTAGAGTAAGGCAATTACATATGGATTGAAGAGTAAGGTAATTGTATCTGGATTAAAGAGTAAGACAATGGTACTTGGATAAAAAAAAATATCATTCAGATAAAGGAAAAATTGTATATGGATTAAAGAGTAAGACAATTAGATGGAACTCATGTCTTCTAAGATTTTAATCATTAATCATAAATTTCATGTAGCACTAGAACCATTTACTAGTGTATCTTTACTTAAGTGGCAACCCAAGTGTTCATTCAGTTCATCCATGTTCGGCTAAAATGACTTTAATTTACCATAATGTGCAGGAATAACGCCTCATAAAACCTAACCGCAGATTTAGAAGGATATTGCATTCTCTAGGAGTGCTCAGGTTTGTGAGAATTCCAATAAACACAACATGTCAACTATCTTAAATCAAGCCTGTTGATACAATGTATCCTCATGCATAGCTCAATAATGAAATAACAGAGGTCAAAACATTATCCAGAAAAGAAAAAAAATCCTTTAAGTTTCCAGCATGACATATTTTTTTCTTTTCTTTATTCTTAATGGGCAACATTGATTTTTATTTTTGATCAATTAAAATTAGCACGTTCTTACTCAGTCTACTCCAAAGTAACTAATGATAATTAAATGAAAATTTTCTTTATAAAGATTAAATTGATGGCAATAAAATTACAAAGATCATATATGTGATGTGCAAAAACAGGACCCAATAATTCCTAGTGTTCTTACCTGTGCTTTTTCCGCCCAAGCCCAAAATAAGAGGCCAATGTTGCCATTTGCAAAGTGACATCATATAAATTAAGCACATATACATCTACTGAATTGATATACTCCTCCAATTCTAGCTGCTCGAGTATGGGCATCCCGCTATCAGCTTCCTCAACGTGCCACAGTCGACGTAGAAGCGGTGGAGGTGCAGCTTCTTCAGCCGGCCGAGGCACACGGATGGGAGGGCTTGCGCCTATGCAGGGGACCGTTGAGCTCCTCGAGGGTCCCGCAAGTAAAGACGTAGCCGGGGAACCCCATAGGATCGTCGACATCCTCTTCGACCTCGATGCCGAGCTCCAGCATCTTGACGTTGTGGCTCGCCACATGCTGCGCCCACGTCCAAGTGGCCGGATCTGTCGGTCCAAGTGATGCCATTGTCGACCAAACTCTGGACTCTGATGGATCTAGGGTTAGGGTTTTGGGATTGAGAAAGGATATATATGAGAGAGAAACAAGGAGTAAGAGGAAGAAGAGAAGGGAGATGGAGAGGATGAAGAGGAACTTGTTGGTTTGGGCTCTCCTTTTCCATCGACAACAGCCTAGTGGATGATATAGAGGGAGAAACAGAGAGGAAAGAAAATGATCGAAAAATAAATAAAATGGGATTGAAGGTCCACTGTCAACATCGATGTACAATAAAAAAATTCAAAAAAATTATCAAAATGGCAGCTGAAAAAACTGCGTCATGTTTGAAGGGATACTAGATATCGTAGAATAGTATTTTTCTTCGTGTTCTTTCATCATATGGCAAGGACCATATATATAGGGATAAGGGGCAACCCAAGGGTCATGAGTTACATGATACTAAGGGTCATGCGTAACTCATGACATAATGGTGAATAGTAAGGGTTTCACAACACTCCCCCTTATTCATCCATTTTCTTGGATCCACTTATAAAATACTTCAGGATTCAATAAGCTAATGGGGTGAATACTGCTGGATCCAGAGTAAACTTGGTTTGCCTCGTTAAAACCTTGGCTGTGGAAAACCCAGTGGGAAAAACCATCAGTCCTAAGGAAAAAGAGTACAATCCTATAGTTTTACTCCCCCTGATCTATACAAGCTTCAGGCTTGCAGGTCTTTTAGTTGCCTCATCCCTATTCCTCTTACAAGCTTTACAAAAGTACATCGTGGCAGTGTTTTGGTAAACAAATCTGCTAAGTTATTACAAGATTGAATTTGTTGTATTTTGACTTGTTCCTTCTCTTGAAGGTCGTGCGTTCAGAAGAATTTGGGGGATATGTGCTTCGTCTTGTCATTCTTTATGTATCCTTTCTGAAGTTGAGCTACGCATGCTGCATTATCTTCAAAAAGGGTAGTAGGCTCAAGTTCACCAGTCTTCAGGCCAGTAGATGCCAAAATGTGCTGAATGACGGAGCGAAGCCAAACACACTCCTTGCTTGTTTCATGGATTGCCAGGAGTTCAGAATGGTTGGATGAGATAGCCACACTGGTCTGTTTGACGGACCTCCAGGAGATAGCCGTACCACCGAAAGTAAACACAAATCCAGTTTGTGATTTCTCTGTGTGGGGATCTGATCTATAACCTGCATCTAAATAACCAAGTAAAGTGGAAGACCCACTATTCGGGTAATATAGTCCTAGGTCTATAGACCCTTGGAGGTAGCGCAGAAGATGCTTCACTCCATTTCAGTGGCGCTTTGTGGGCGCTGCACTGTATCTGGCTAATAAGTTAACTGAAAACGCTATATCAGGATGCGTACAGTTAGCTATATAGAGTAGTGCCCCAATGGCACTTAGGTAAGGTACTTCAGGACCTAATGATTCCTCCCCCTCTTCCAGTGGACGGAAAGTGTCCTTCTTTACGTCCAATGATCGAACGACCATTGGTGTACTAAGGGGATGGCATTTATCCATGTGGAATTGTTTAAGTAATCTTCGTGTATATGTAGATTGGTGTAACAGGATACCACCCTTTAGGTGTTCGATCTGTAAGCCAAGACAATACTTTGTTTTTCCTAGGTCTTTCATTTCAAAAGTTGTCTTAAGGCTTTCAGATATCTCAGTGGTCTCTGCAGGAGATCCAATGAGATTTAAGTCGTCTACATAAACGGCCACTATAACAAATCTTGTTCCCGATCTTTTTATAAAGATACACGGGCATACTTTATCAATAGTAAATCCTTGCGTAGCAAGAAACTCACTTAGTCTGTTATACCACATTTTTCCTGATTGTTTAAGACCGTATAATGATCTTTGTAACCTTACAGAATAGGTGTCCCGAGGTCTATCTGTTTTCTCTGGTGAAATTTTATATCCTTCAAGGAGTTTCATATAGATATCTTTATCTATATTGCCATAAAGATATGCAGTCACAATGTCCATGAGCTGCATTTCTAGGCTTTTCAGAGAAGAGAGGCTGATCAGGAATCTGAAGGTATTCCCATCCATGACCGGAGAATATGTTTCTTCATAATCTATTCCCGGTTTCTGGGAGAAACCTTGTGCTACAAGGCGTGCTTTGTAGCGCACAACTATGTTGTGTTCATTTCTTTTTCTTGTGAAGATCCATTTATATCCTACAGGTTTTACACCTTCAGGTGTTTAGACTACTGGTCCAAAGACTTCGCGTTTCAAGAGTGAGTCCAGCTCTACTCCTATTGCTTCGTTCCACTTTGGCCAATCGCCTCTGCGTTTACATTCCGCTAGAGACCGTGGATCGATGTCATCGTCATTTTCAGTGACGTGAACGGTAATATTGAACGTAAAATCGTCGTCGACGACTATGCTTTTTCTGTTCAGCACCTCTCCAGTACGTACATAATTTAATAATATTTTTTCTGTTTGTTCCTCTTCAGGGGAAACTAGGAGGGGAGAGGTAGCTGATCTGAGCTCAGCATCCTGTGTTGGGATCTTCTTAATTTCTCCAGGGTTTTTTTTCTTTCACGAGGGACGTTGTCTCTCGAACCTGGTGGGCGTCCTCTTTTTAATTGAGGTATTGCCATATCTGCTGCCGGCGGATTGCATCCATCTTTGGGGATGTCAATCCGAGCTGGCGTGTTGGCAGCAGGGACGTGTGATCTGACAATCTTCTGGTTGTCAGTAAATGTATTCGGAAGTAGATGTACAGTGTTCTAAAGATGTAATATCTTCAGGATCTCATCTTCACATTGACTTGTACGCGGATCAAAATGAGACAAAGTTTTTGTGTCCCAAGAAATTGTCTTAGAAGCTTCTAGCTTCTTAGGCTGTGTGCCCAGTTTAGGAAATAATCCTTCATCAAACTCACAGTGATCAAGACGTGCTTTAAATACGTCACCCGTCAGGGGTTCTAGGTATCTAATTATAGAGGGTGAGTCAAACCCAACATAGATACCTAATCGACGTTGTGGACCCATTTGGTCCTCTGTGGGGGAGCAATGGGGACGTAAACAGCACAACCAAAAACTCTCAAATGGGAGATATTTGGAGGTAAACCATAAGCGAGCTACATCGGTGATAGAATATGACCTCCAGAAGGCCGTATTCTAATAAGTGATGCGACATGCAATATAGCATGGCCCCAAGCTTCCACAGTCAACTGTGGCTGCATCAACAATGGACGAGCAATCCATTGTAATCTCTTAATAAGAGATTTTGCTAACCCATTCTGGGTGTGAACATGAGCTGCAGGATGTTCAACTTTGATGCCAGTTGCTTGGCAATAGTCTTGAAAAACCTGTGAAGTAAATTCACCCGCATTATCAAGTCTTAATTTTTTGATATGGTTATCGGAGAAATGAGCCTGCAACTTAATTATTTGTGCCAATAGCTTAGAAAAAGCTAAGTTGCGGGTGGACAAAAGGCACACATAAGACCATTTAGTAGATGCATCGATAAGTACCATAAAGTACCTAAATGGACCACTTGCGGGGTGTATAGGTCCGCAAATGTCTCCATGAATTCTCTCTAAGAAGCTAGGAGACTCTAGTCCCACTTTCAAAAGGGATGGTCTCGTTATAATTTTGCCTTGAAAACACGGTAGACACGAGTAATCATACTTCTGAAGAATCTTCAAGTTCTGCAGGTTGTGTCCAATGGATTGGCTTATGATTCGTTTCATCATAGCTGATCCTGGGTGACCCAATCTATTATGCCAAAGTTTAAATTTTGGCGATGAATGACACTTCTGGTGCACAATCATGTTAGCTTCTATTGATTGAATATGAGTATGATAGAGACCCGACGGGGGTCCCTTGAATCGTTCTAAGATAGTTTTTGAACCATCTTTTAGACGAGTAACATACAGATATTCTGCCTCATTTATTTCATTTGTTTCTAAGTGATATCTGTTTAAACGAATGTCCTTGAAACTTATGAGGTTCCTATTTGATTTAGGAGAGAATAGTGCATCTTTTATTATTAGTCTTGTTTTATTTGGGAGCAATATAATTGCTTCACCAGATCCTTCTATTATGTTTGATAGTCCTGATATCATAATAACGGGACCGTCATAATCATATAAGCTATAAAAATAGCTTTTTTCTCGAAGGATTGTGTGCGTCGAGGGGCTGTCCACAAGGCATTCACACTTCATCTATAGATCAATGAAAAAAAAACAACAACAAACAATCGTAATTAAAACAACAGTTTTGAAATACAATTTTTTTTTAAAAAAATTCTCTTATATCGATCGACGGAACGATATAGAGAGGTCAATAAGTTGCTTACAAAAATTTATAATTTATAATAAAAGAGAAGCATAATATGAAAATGCGGCAACAAGTTTTTAAAAGCATGAAATAAGATAGTGGCTCTAGTCGAGTAGGTCGTCGTTCTCGAAGTCTTCCGCCGAGAACTGAGTAGACGGCTGATTTTCTACCAGCTTTGTTTGAACTTGAGACTTCTGGCTTACTTGATACAGATCTTGTAGATGTCGCGGGGTGCGACAGTTTCTGGACCAATGTCCAGTCATGCCACATTTGTGGCATTTGTTCTCCCAATTTTTCTTGGGAATGGACTTCAGTTCGGTGGTCGCCTTCCACTTCTTCTTTGCCCCACTTTTGCTGCTCTGGGGATGAAAGTTGTTCTGGGGTGGACTTCTGGCCGGCCTCTTATGGGCATTTCCCATGTTAGATTTGTCCTTATTTTTTTTCTGCTTCTTGGAAGAAAAATGAGCTTCTGGGAGAGAAGCTGAGCCAGCCTCTGGTCGGATCGACTAGGGAAAAAGGAAGGATGACGTCGAGATCTGGACGTCGATTCTCCTTGCTTCAGCAATAGTGCTGATAACGTGTTTGAAGGGATACTAGATATCGTAGAATAATATTTTTCTTCTTGTTCTTTCATCATATGGCAAGGGCCATATATACAGGGATAAGGGGCAACCCAAGGGTCATGAGTTACATGATCCTAAGGGTCATGTGTAACTCATAACATAATGGTGAATATTAAGGGTTTCACAATACGCCAATTTTTTTTCACATATGTTAGTTAACGGTTATTACCGAACCGTTACTAAATAGAAGGATGTTACTTGACGGGTTCTCTAAAACCGTCAACTATTATGCTACAAAATTGCTAAATTGACATAAACTTATCATTTCTTGACGTAAGGCTAAAACCGTCAAGATAACCATTTTCTTGACGATTTTTCATGACCGTCGAGAAATAAATCGTCAAGAAACGTTATTTTTCCTGTAGTAAAACCAATCCTCTATCCTATACTAAGAAAGATCCTGAGCTACACCCTCCCATCTCCAAGATCAACTCTCCTCCTTCTAGTTCTAAATGCGATCTCGGTTTAGGAGTTGGTTCGAGTTGTAAAAACTTGTTTTATAAAAGCTTATCTCTCATGTTCTGAAGTCGACGAGTCCTTGAGATCAAAGCTCGTGGTTGTGAAGTCGTTGTGCTCTTCGAATCAATGCCATACTTTGGATTCAAATCTTGTGCTTAGAGTTCTCGGACCTAGACTAGTCCTCTCAGAAGAAAGCCATGATAAAAATCTTGGTGTTTGAGTTTGCTTCTCTTTACTCTACTGGTTTACATACTTGTCCTATACACACACATTTTATTCTGTTTGTTACACTTTGTCTTCACTTAGAATAATTTTTAATTTGATAGATATCTCTGCTGCACTCTATTCACACCCCCTACAGTTGCCTAACTGTCCTACAATTGGTATCACAGTAGGTTCTATTTTTATCGGTGTTACCTATCTTACCAATTGTTCATTCTATTGGTATCAGAGCACGGTTTCTTATTACCGAACTAACATCCCTAGAGTTATAGCAACTATCGGATCTATCCACACCTACAATGGTAAAGGACAGTCAATAAATTGGCTATCGGTATTTGGTGGTACCAACTACACATACTGGAAGACACGTATGAGCTTCTACCTGAAGTCTCTTAATTTTAAAATATGGTCTATTATAGTAGATGGTTGTTTGCCATTAAAATTGTTTTGATTGAAATCTTAATACAAACAGAACAGTGATACAATATAGGACTTAGATGTAGTCCTAGGAGTACACTTTTGTTTAAGCTGGGTCCTTAGTGCCAATGGAGCGAGTGGTAATGCGTTGACTCCGTTGACCGACTGACGGCGGTTATCGGTTCTCTGAAGGTGTTAATTACTCTGGGTGCTGGAGCTTGCTGAGAGGAGGAAGACGTTGAGTGTCTAGAACTGCCTCTCCGGTGATTCTCTGTTGTGGATTCTCTGTGAGTCTTATGTTCTGAGTATCTCTGTCTGTGTGTGAAGGAGATGATCCTTCTATTTATAGTTTTGCAGGCTGGCTGCTCATGCGCGCATGTAGGATGCGCCGGTGTGGGAACGCCACGTGGAGGTTGCTGATGGAGGCGCATGGATGCTGCGCCCTGATCGAGGGGAAGAACTCTTCATACTGCTGTTGTGAGCCGGCACGTAGCAGGGAGAAGATCTTTCCGTTGCTGAAATCTTGGATGAGTTGAGTCAAAAGACATGTGTCGTCGACTCATGGTTCGAAGATCTCGGATTTGATGGAGAGACGTGATCTGGCGAGCTGCGCCTTGGATTGGGCGCAGGAGGAGGCTGCGGCTCATAACTTTTAGGAGTTACAAACCATTTGGGGCGCATGGCTTTTGAGGCGCATGCAGGCGACTTTCTTTCTGTCTTTCGGGATCAGAGAGCAGTCTGAGGCGCATGGCTTTTGAGGCGCATGCTGATTTGGACGCATGGCCGTAGAGGCGCATGCGGGTAGCCACGTGGCAGTAGCCGTCGGAATAGAGTCATGATGAAGCTGACGTTGCCGACGCTTCGTTTTCTGAATAAAGCTGTCAACTGTTCAGACTTTGGGAGGCGTGCTGCCAACTCTGTCAGTTCAGCATTTAATGTTGGTAACGTTCGATGGACAGCTGAGTGGGCGCGTCGGTTGGCGTTCCACTCGGTATGGAGATGTGTGGGGGCGTACCCTCTATAATGCGCCGAGTACTGTAGGGCGCGTCTGTGTGATGCGCCTGATGCCGAAGGACGCGTCCGTGTGATGCGCTGTCTGGCTGGCGCATCGGACATGTCTTTTAATGATGCGGCTGTCTCGCTCTTCGAGTGCTATAAATAGCCGTTTGGCTGAATTCGAGGCGTCCGGTTCATCCATTTAATGTAAATTCATTGCACGAAATTCGGAGGGCCATCCACTTGGCGCGTGGGTTTGATCTGCCCGGCCTATAAATAGTGGCATGGAGAGAAGATTTGCTTCTCATTCCCTCACGTACTTCCAATATGAACTTGAACATACGGGTACATTCTGCTGACGAAGTGCTCCCGAGGGTGAAGATGAGACGCTGCGTTGTCTTTGATGCACTTGAAGGTGACTGTTACTGTAACACCCAGTTTTCTGGAATTGGGGTATTTTTGAAAATTTATTATTTTTATTATTTATTAGTGGTATTTTAGTCATGGTATGATTTTCTGGTGATTTTAGTTAGGTTAAACCAATTCCTAAGTCATGACTTGTGACTTTGTGATTTTACTAATAAACTCTAGTGTAAACCCTAGCTATTTCTTAACCTAGAGACTAACCATGATCATGTGAGCTTAGCCATAGGCTTAGAACATCAAATTAGGACTTTTTGGCCTAAAGGGTATTTTGGTAATTTTCTAGGATTTATTTGGAATTATTTGAAATTATGTGTTTTTATTATTAATTAATTATTGATTAGTGTTATGTTAGTCCCTAAGCTAGTTTAGCCTAATCTAGGGGTTAGTCACTAACCTAGAAAACTAAGTGTAGATATTTACTTTATGTGTAAATATCTAGGTTGATAAATATCTAGATATTTAACTTTCTAGGATATTTTAGAAACCTAGAATATCTAACCCTAGTCAAAGCCTTAGAGACTAAGTTTTGCAAGGTGGAAGGGGACCCTATAGCCTACCCCTACCCCCCCATGGCAGCCAAGAACACCCCCCCTATATATGTACACCCCTTCACAAAAAGGTCCCATTTTCATTTACTTGGAACCTTGATTTTCCCTCAACTTCAACCTTCCATAACTTAGCCATTTTAGCACCAAATCACCTCTAGTTTTCTCCATTAGGTCACCTACAATCTAAGGAAGCCTAGGGAAGTGTGCTACTCAAGTTTCACCAAGGAAGGACAAGTTGAGGTTAGATGATACACACCCTCATTTAGTGAAATTCAAGACTTTGTGCACCAAGAGGTAATTATTCCTAAACCTTGTTAATATAGTGTTTTCTCTTCATATTTGCATGCATCTAGGTACTAGGGAACTGTAGGATTAGTTTGGTGAAAATTAGGATTTGTTTGGTGTCGTGTCGGACACGTATCCTAATTTAATTTCATTGTATTTTAGTGTTTTTTTAGCTCACTGTCACGTTGATATTAACTCACTGTTTTCCAAATCTTTTTGAACCAAAACCTAGGCTAGCTAACCCTAAACCTAACCCTAAAACACTGAGCACAAATTGGGTTGTGTCGTGTCCAAAATCTGGACACGAAGCTCTCAGTTTCACACACTGGACACAGTGCACAGTACACTGAAAATATGCCCTGCTACCACTGTGTCAGTTCTCACTGTACAGACCACTAGGACACGCCAAATTTGGCATGGACACGGGGGCAATGTCTGCGAACATGCCCCCAAAATCTCACGGCTTCTCGTGTCGTGTCGAGTGAGAAATCTCACTCACACTGGACACGCACTGCACGTGCACACACGTACAGACACCAACATTCGAGCGTGTCGTGTCGCACGGACACGCCACGTGGACACCTCGTGGTGACACGAGTGTGTAGCCCTATACGTGGGCTACACGTGGGCATGACCACGAGGCCCCACGTGGCCCGTGTCGTGTCCACGAGGCGTGTGCATCCCTGTACGACGCAGTGTAAACCGTGCGTATCAGTCGAGTTTTCTCGACTGATACGGGTCTCGTGTCGACCCTGTGAGACACGTGGACACCGTACAGGATACCTAAACCCTAGACCAACCCTAGGCGAACCTACCCACACGTGCACGAGACTTCTAGACACCTGTGTCGTGTCCACGAGACATATGAACTCGTGCACGATACAGTGCATTCTAGTGCACTGTAATTTACCCGGTTTTGTATTTCGACCTGTGGACACGTCGTGTCGTGTCGTGGTGTAGTGTCAGGCTCCCTAGACACTAGAGGACACCTAGGGACACTGTTACCAACCCTTGGTTGGGGACCATAGTCGAGTTTAGGGGTTAGTTTTGGGATTACCCCAACTGTTCAGTAATGAACAGTTATCTTGTATTTTCCAGATTTTTAAAACCAATTTCAAACTGATTTTGATATATATATATATATGTATATTTGGGTATTTATACATTGTATATGTAAGTATATATGTAGATAAGTGTGTATGTGAAATTTGAGGGTAATTGGATATGTATATATGTAGTTACGTATATATGTACATATGTATGTGTGTGTGTGTGGTTCTGATTTTAACAGAACCCCCCCCCCCCTGTGTCAGTCCCTTAACCCCCTTCCCTGTGTCCTGTCCACCCACTCTCTCTCTCATTCACTCTCTCTCTCATTCACTCTCTCTCTCTCTCTCTAATATTTTCTCTCTATATATGTTATATGTATACATGTATATATATGGTATGTTGTACATAGTGAGATAATTATATATATATATATAGATATATATGTTATGTGGGTATATATATATAGTATTATATATATGGGTTAGATATTGATATATATATATGAGGGTTATATATATAGATAGGGTATGTTATATAATTGGAGGTAAATGGTTATATAGATGTGTATGGATATTATATATATATATATATATATATATATATATATATATATATATATATATATATATATATATATAGATAGATTATGGTATTATATATATATATATATAGTTGACTATATATTAGATATATATATGTATATAGACTTGATGTCTTAGTCTATGGTCTAAAGTTACTAGCCTATGGCCCATGGTTAGTGAGTTAGAGTTGACCATTAGGACTAGTAGACCTAGGTTGACTAGCAAGTTGACCCTTGTTGACCAAAGTCAACTATAGGTCAACTTTGACCTAGAATTGACTAGGATTAACCTAGAATGACTAGTTTAAACTAGTTTGACCATGTTTGACCTAATCACCTTGTTGACTAGTCTTTGTTTGACTTAATTACCTGACTGACTAGTCTTTGTTTGACCAATACCTTAGTTGGTCTAAGTTTGACTTAGACTTGACCCAGATTGATCATGTTGACTAGTATTTGACTAGTTTGATTAGAGTGTTGACCAGGAGTTGACTTTAACCTAGATTTGACTAACCTTGACTTGTTTGACCTTGTTTGACTCTATTTGACTTAGTTTGATTTCCTGTGACCTAGTATGATTTGATTTGACTTAGTTTGACTGTAGAGTTGACCAAGTTTGACTTTGACCTAGATTGGCTTAGAATTCATATAGATTGCATTGTAGATTTTATTTACCTTCATTATAGACATATCATAACTGTATTACTCTATTTTAGGACATTGTGACCCTGGTACAGACATCTGATATTACACTACTCTTTCCAGAGTGTCAGGCGAGTACATTCTCTGATAGTTCTTTCATTACTTGTCATTTACTGTATTTCAGTTCTAGATAGCTATATATGATTCTCTGTACAAACACGATTGGTATTGTTGGATCCATTACATGCGACACTCATTTATTTATGTCTGGCCTCTATATCTGGAATCACTACTGGCATCACCCTACTGGAATCATTTCTGGAATCATTGGCTGGACTCATACTGGTTGTAGTATTGGATTATGGATTCATTTGTGGGCGGGGAAATACTTGAGTAGACATGTGAACATACCTAAAATCTGGAACCACCTCCCTTGGAACTATTCTGGAATGCTAGCCATCCCACACTTGGCCGAGTGTGCGATGTGCCTGATTACCCCTAGCCGTTTACATGTTGATCTCAGTATTTTAAAACACACAGTTAGAGTATAGTCTGGACTTACCCTGGAATCATGGATCACTTCTGGACTCATTTTACTGGACTCATCTTGTACTGGAATCATCTAGTATTGGATTATATGGACTAGACTCACACTGGGATTACCTTTTATACTGTCTGGACTTATACCATGTTATTCTAGTTCAGCTAGTTTACTACAGTCTTCTTTGCCATGATTTCTTCTCTTGTTAGTTACTTTACTTTCCTTGTACCCTCACTGTTTCTCTACATCTTTACCTGTATAAAACTGCCATGCTCATCTGTATAACTGTCTAAAAACTGCTTTATAGTCTTTGTCATTTACTTGGGATTTCTAGATGAGATGTGCTCGTTCCTGTCCTGATTGGACCTGTTGAAAATATTACAGATGATACCCCTGACGACACATGCCCTTCTTACCATGGACCTGGCGAGGGATTAGCTACCTTTGGCTCCGACTCTCAGGAGTGATTCAGGAGATTAGCTAGTAGACTTACTTAGCTTTCATGTTTTGAGCTTGTTGTATTAAACTTGAGATATTGAGTTGTATTAGAGTTTTGTTTGAGATCATGTTGTTATTATTTTAGTAGTTTAAATTTCTGTTGTTGTTAGTTGGTATCTAGATTTCTGTGTTATCTTATCGTGCTTAGATTGTGATTGAGTATATCATATCTTTTACTTGTCTTCCTCTCGGAGTTGAGATCTTGGCAAGTACATTATATACACTGCATGAGATTAGTTAGCAACCTAGGACAGCGTTCTACCGCCGACACTGCGGCGTAGGCTGGACGTACCCACTTCTCGTGCCCCTATACAGGGTGCGGGTCGTGACACGTTTTTAGTGGTGGCCCATGCAGGTCTCGAGTTTATGTAGTGGTATTCAAACTAGAGTATCACTACAGCCTGTGATAGGATTTGATAATAGGCTTAGAGAGAGGATACTCGATCACAACTAGGAAATTTCCAGGGATTTGAATCTACTGACTTTTGTTCAAATCTGTATAATCTATTTTCGCATTATCCTTGATACTGTCATCCTTGTACCGTTATTGACTTCCTTATTGATCTGTCTTCAGGATGGTGGAGACTAGGTCACATCGCTCTGTGCCGGCAGATTCTGAGAGGTCTGCCGATTCTCGTCCAGTACAGCCTACAGCTGGGACTGTACCACTCCTTACGTCTGCTCACGTAGGAGTATCTACTTTTGGTAGTCCTCCTCCACCTATTCCGAGGACTATCCCAGCTACCCCAGACATGCCTCCCCCACAGTTTCGTCAGCCTCAGTTTCAGCAGCACCAGCAGCACCAGCAGTACCAGCAGGAGTACCAGCAGCAGATGCCATCTGGACTTGTGGATGCTGTACAGATGTTTACATATTTCCAGCAGTTCCTAGAGTCGCAGCAGACCCAGCAGCAGCGTCAGACGACAGCATTTACCAGAGGCATTGAGGATGTCCATCAGCTGGCTACAGCGACGATAGAGAGGCTGGCAGCCCAGCCGCAGGCAGGAGCAGGACAGCAGCAGAGGATTCCGGGCATCCAGGAGTTCAAGAAGATGCACCCCAGGGACTTCTTGGGTACTGAGGGGATACTTTATGCGGATGACTGGATAGAGCACATCGAGGAGATCTTTCGACTGGCGGAGATACCAGCCGGACTCCAGGTAGAGGCAGCAGCCAGCCAGATGCGGGATCTTGCCCGTACCTGGTATCAGACGGATCCGAGAGTAGGTACTCCAGGGCAGGCATGGAGAGCTTTCAAGGAGCTCTTCAAGGGGAAGTTTTTCCCAGATCAGGCAGTCGGCGCCTTGGAGACACAGTTCGAGAACCTGGTTCAGGGGAACCAGACTGTAGAGGAGTACGCCGGTGAGTTTTGCCGGTTGAGCAGATTCGTAGAGGGCCTTAGCGAGACAGCGAAGGCGAGGAGGTTCAGAAAGGGCTTGGTCAAGGAAGTCAAGTCCTTGACCAAGAGTGAGAGGAGTGCCACCTTCGAGGACATTCTGGCAGGAGCGATGGCAGCTGAGGATGATCTTGAGCTGAAGCTCAAGAGGGGCCGTGATACCCAGGGAGCAGGCAGCAGTGGAGGTCAGGCCAAGAGGCCTCACATTCAGCAGACACCTGTTAGAGTTCAACATCAGCCTCGAGGACAGGATCAGAGGATACAGAGTTGTGGGTATTGCAAGAAGGTAGGGCATATTTGGGAGTCTTGTAGGAGGAGGCTGAAGGTTTGTCTATTTTGTGGGTCTGATGCCCACAAGATGATAGATTGTCCAGTTGCACCTCCTTATGAGGGTGCTAGGCCACCTGTAGCTCAGCACCAGAGGGGTGGAGCTTTTGCGATGACGGTCGAGGAGACCGACGCTGCAGGTGACGGGTTAGCAGGTTTGTCTTTCCTGTCCTTCTTTTCCCATCTTGTTGTGTGATTCCATTAGTACCTGTCAGGATATGCTTGTGATATGCTAGATAGCATAGTTACCCCTTTTGAGACTGTAGAATCAAGACCAGTAGGTCTATGATTGCATGTTATCTTTTGACCTTGATTGACTGGGGGTGTGACCTAGGAGGAGTACGACCATCTTAATTTCGAGGACGAAATTCTTCTAAGGTGGGTAGACTTGTAACACCCAGTTTTCTGGAATTGGGGTATTTTTGAAAATTTATTATTTTTATTATTTATTAGTGGTATTTTAGTCATGGTATGATTTTCTGGTGATTTTAGTTAGGTTAAACCAATTCCTAAGTCATGACTTGTGACTTTGTGATTTTACTAATAAACTCTAGTGTAAACCCTAGCTATTCCTTAACCTAGAGACTAACCATGATCATGTGAGCTTAGCCATAGGCTTAGAACATCAAATTAGGGCTTTTTGGCCTAAAGGGTATTTTGGTAATTTTCTAGGATTTATTTGGAATTATTTGAAATTATGTGTTTTTATTATTAATTAATTATTGATTAGTGTTATGTTAGTCCCTAAGCTAGTTTAGCCTAATCTAGGGGTTAGTCACTAACCTAGAAGACTAAGTGTAGATATTTACTTTATGTGTAAATATCTAGGTTGATAAATATCTAGATATTTAACTTTCTAGGATATTTTAGAAACCTAGAATATCTAACCCTAGTCAAAGCCTTAGAGACTAAGTTTTGCAAGGTGGAAGGGGACCCTATAGCCTACCCCTACCCCCCCATGGCAGCCAAGAACACCCCCCCTATATATGTACACCCCTTCACAAAAAGGTCCCATTTTCATTTACTTGGAACCTTGATTTTCCCTCAACTTCAACCTTCCATAACTTAGCCATTTTAGCACCAAATCACCTCTAGTTTTCTCCATTAGGTCACCTACAATCTAAGGAAGCCTAGGGAAGTGTGCTACTCAAGTTTCACCAAGGAAGGACAAGTTGAGGTTAGAGGATACACACCCTCATTTAGTAAAATTCAAGACTTTGTGCACCAAGAGGTAATTATTCCTAAACCTTGTTAATATAGTGTTTTCTCTTCATATTTGCATGCATCTAGGTACTAGGGAACTGTAGGATTAGTTTGGTGAAAATTAGGATTTGTTTGGTGTCGTGTCGGACACGTGTCCTAATTTAATTTCATTGTATTTTAGTGTTTTTTTAGCTCACTGTCACGTTGATATTAACTCACTGTTTTCCAAATCTTTTGAACCAAAACCTAGGCTAGCTAACCCTAAACCTAACCCTAAAACACTGAGCACAAATTGGGTTGTGTCGTGTCCAAAATCTGGACACGAAGCTCTCAGTTTCACACACTGGACACAGTGCACAGTACACTGAAAATATGCCCTGCTACCACTGTGTCAGTTCTCACTGTACAGACCACTAGGACACGCCAAATTTGGCATGGACACGGGGGCAATGTCTGCGAACATGCCCCCAAAATCTCACGGCTTCTCGTGTCGTGTCGAGTGAGAAATCTCACTCACACTGGACACGCACTGCACGTGCACACACGCACAGACACCAACATTCGAGCGTATCGTGTCGCACGGACACGCCACGTGGACACCTCGTGGTGACACGAGTGTGTAGCCCTATACGTGGGCTACACGTGGGCATGACCACGAGGCCCCACGTGGCCCGTGTCGTGTCCACGAGGCGTGTGCATCCCTGCACGACGCAGTGTAAACCGTGCGTATCAGTCGAGTTTTCTCGACTGATACGGGTCTCGTGTCGACCCTGTGAGACACGTGGACACCGTGCAGGATACCTAAACCCTAGACCAACCCTAGGCAAACCTACCCACACGTGCACGAGACTTCTAGACACCTGTGTCGTGTCCACGAGACATATGAACTCGTGCACGATACAGTGCATTCTAGTGCACTGTAATTTACCCGGTTTTGTATTTCGACCTGTGGACACGTCGTATCGTGTCGTGGTGTAGTGTCAGGCTCCCTAGACACTAGAGGACACCTAGGGACACTGTTACCAACCCTTGGTTGGGGACCATAGTCGAGTTTAGGGGTTAGTTTTGGGATTACCCCAACTGTTCAGTAATGAACAGTTATCTTGTATTTTCCAGATTTTCAAAACCAATTTCAAACTGATTTTGATATATATATATATGTATATTTGGGTATTTATACATTGTATATGTAAGTATATATGTAGATAAGTGTGTATGTGAAATTTGAGGGTAATTGGATATGTATATATGTAGTTACGTATATATGTACATATGTATGTGTGTGTGTGTGGTTCTGATTTTAACAGAACCCCCCCCCCCCCTGTGTCAGTCCCTTAACCCCCTTCCCTGTGTCCTGTCCACCCACTCTCTCTCTCATTCACTCTCTCTCTCATTCACTCTCTCTCTCTCTCTCTAATATTTTCTCTCTATATATGTTATATGTATACATGTATATATATGGTATGTTGTACATAGTGAGATAATTATATATATATATATATAGATATATATGTTATGTGGGTATATATATATAGTATTATATATATGGGTTAGATATTGATATATATATATGAGGGTTATATATATAGATAGGGTATGTTATATAATTGGAGGTAAATGGTTATATAGATGTGTATGGATATTATATATATATATATATATATATATATATATATATATATATATATATATTAGATAGATTATGGTATTATATATATATATATAGTTGACTATATATTAGATATATATATGTATATAGACTTGATGTCTTAGTCTATGGTCTAAAGTTACTAGCCTATGGCCCATGGTTAGTGAGTTAGAGTTGACCATTAGGACTAGTAGACCTAGGTTGACTAGCAAGTTGACCCTTGTTGACCAAAGTCAACTATAGGTCAACTTTGACCTAGAATTGACTAGGATTAACCTAGAATGACTAGTTTAAACTAGTTTGACCATGTTTGACCTAATCACCTTGTTGACTAGTCTTTGTTTGACTTAATTACCTGACTGACTAGTCTTTGTTTGACCAATACCTTAGTTGGTCTAAGTTTGACTTAGACTTGACCCAGATTGATCATGTTGACTAGTATTTGACTAGTTTGATTAGAGTGTTGACCAGGAGTTGACTTTAACCTAGATTTGACTAACCTTGACTTGTTTGACCTTGTTTGACTCTATTTGACTTAGTTTGATTTCCTGTGACCTAGTATGATTTGATTTGACTTAGTTTGACTGTAGAGTTGACCAAGTTTGACTTTGACCTAGATTGGCTTAGAATTCATATAGATTGCATTGTAGATTTCATTTACCTTCATTATAGACATATCATAACTGTATTACTCTATTTTAGGACATTGTGACCCTGGTACAGACATCTGATATTACACTACTCTTTCCAGAGTGTCAGGCGAGTACATTCTCTGATAGTTCTTTCATTACTTGTCATTTACTGTATTTCAGTTCTAGATAGCTATATATGATTCTCTGTACAAACACGATTGGTATTGTTGGATCCATTACATGCGACACTCATTTATTATGTCTGGCCTCTATATCTGGAATCACTACTGGCATCACCCTACTGGAATCATTTCTGGAATCATTGGCTGGACTCATACTGGTTGTAGTGTTGGATTATGGATTCATTTGTGGGCGGGGAAATACTTGAGTAGACATGTGAACATACCTAAAATCTGGAACCACCTCCCTTGGAACTATTCTGGAATGCTAGCCATCCCACACTTGGCCGAGTGTGCGATGTGCCTGATTACCCCTAGCCGTTTACATGTTGATCTCAGTATTTTAAAACACACAGTTAGAGTATAGTCTGGACTTACCCTGGAATTATGGATCACTTCTGGACTCATTTTACTGGACTCATCTTGTACTGGAATCATCTAGTATTGGATTATATGGACTAGACTCACACTGGGATTACCTTTTATACTGTCTGGACTTATACCATGTTATTCTAGTTCAGCTAGTTTACTACAGTCTTCTTTGCCATGATTTCTTCTCTTGTTAGTTACTTTACTTTCCTTGTACCCTCACTGTTTCTCTACATCTTTACCTGTATAAAACTGCCATGCTCATCTGTATAACTGTCTAAAAACTGCTTTATAGTCTTTGTCATTTACTTGGGATTTCTAGATGAGATGTGCTCGTTCCTGTCCTGATTGGACCTGTTGAAAATATTACAGATGATACCCCTGACGACACATGCCCTTCTTACCATGGACCTGGCGAGGGATTAGCTACCTTTGGCTCCGACTCTCAGGAGTGATTCAGGAGATTAGCTAGTAGACTTACTTAGCTTTCATGTTTTGAGCTTGTTGTATTAAACTTGAGATATTGAGTTGTATTAGAGTTTTGTTTGAGATCATGTTGTTATTATTTTAGTAGTTTAAATTTCTGTTGTTGTTAGTTGGTATCTAGATTTCTGTGTTATCTTATCGTGCTTAGATTGTGATTGAGTATATCATATCTTTTACTTGTCTTCCTCTCGGAGTTGAGATCTTGGCAAGTACATTATATACACTGCATGAGATTAGTTAGCAACCTAGGACAGCGTTCTACCGCCGACACTGCGGCGTAGGCTGGACGTACCCACTTCTCGTGCCCCTATACAGGGTGCGGGTCGTGACACGTTTTAGTGGTGGCCCATGCAGGTCTCGAGTTTATGTAGTGGTATTCAAACTAGAGTATCACTACAGCCTGTGATAGGATTTGATAATAGGCTTAGAGAGAGGATACTCGATCACAACTAGGAAATTTCCAGGGATTTGAATCTACTGACTTTTGTTCAAATCTGTATAATCTATTTTCGCATTATCCTTGATACTGTCATCCTTGTACCGTTATTGACTTCCTTATTGATCTGTCTTCAGGATGGTGGAGACTAGGTCACATCGCTCTGTGCCGGCAGATTCTGAGAGGTCTGCCGATTCTCGTCCAGTACAGCCTACAGCTGGGACTGTACCACTCCTTACGTCTGCTCACGTAGGAGTATCTACTTTTGGTAGTCCTCCTCCACCTATTCCGAGGACTATCCCAGCTACCCCAGACATGCCTCCCCCACAGTTTCGTCAGCCTCAGTTTCAGCAGCACCAGCAGCACCAGCAGTACCAGCAGGAGTACCAGCAGCAGATGCCATCTGGACTTGTGGATGCTGTACAATTTACATATTTCCAGCATTCCTAGAGTCGCAGCAGACCCAGCGCAGCGTCAGACGACAGCATTTACCAGAGGCATTGAGGATGTCCATCAGCTGGCTACAGCGACGATAGAGAGGCTGGCAGCCCAGCCGCAGCAGGAGCAGGACAGCAGCAGAGGATTCCGGCATCCAGGAGTTCAAGAAGATGCACCCCAGGGACTTCTTGGGTACTGAGGGGATACTTTATGCGATGACTGGATAGAGCACATCGAGGAGATCTTTCGACTGCGGATACCAGCCGGACTCCAGGTAGAGGCAGGCAGCCGCCAGATGCGGGATCTTGCCCGTACCTGGTATCAGACGGATCCGAGAGTAGGTACTCCAGGGCAGGCATGGAGAGCTTTCAAGGAGCTCTTCAAGGGGAAGTTTTTCCAGATCAGGCAGTCGGCGCCTTGGAGACACAGTTCGAGAACCTGGTTCAGGGGAACCAGACTGTAGAGGAGTACGCCGGTGAGTTTTGCCGGTTGAGCAGATTCGTAGAGGGCCTTAGCGAGACAGCGAAGGCGAGGAGGTTCAGAAAGGGCTGGTCAAGGAAGTCAAGTCCTTGACCAAGAGTGAGAGGAGTGCCACCTTCGAGGACATTCTGGCAGGAGCGATGGCAGCTGAGATGATCTTGAGCTGAAGCTCAAGAGGGGCCGTGATACCCAGGAGCAGGCAGCATGGAGGTCAGGCCAAGAGCCTCACATTCAGCAGACACCTGTTAGAGTTCAGCATCAGCCTCGAGGACAGGATCAGAGGATACAGTTGTGGGTATTGCAAGAAGGTAGGGCATATTTGGGAGTCTTGTAGGAGGAGGCTGAAGGTTTGTCTATTTTGTGGGTCTGATGCCCACAAGATGATGATTGTCCGTTGCAACCTCCTTATGAGGGTGCAGGCCACCTGTAGCTCAGCACCAAGGGGTGGAGCTTTTGCGATGACGGTCGAGGAGACCGACGCTGCAGGTGACGGGTTAGCAGGTTTGTCTTTCCTGTCCTTCTTTTCCCATCTTGTTGTGTGATTCCATTAGTACCTGTCAGGATATGCTTGTGATATGCTAGATAGCATAGTTACCCCTTTTGAGACTGTAGAATCAAGACCAGTAGGTCTATGATTGCATGTTATCTTTTGACCTTGATTGACTGGGGGTGTGACCTAGGAGGAGTACGACCATCTTAATTTCGAGGACGAAATTCTTCTAAGGTGGGTAGACTTGTAACACCCAGTTTTCTGGAATTGGGGTATTTTTGAAAATTATTATTTTTATTATTTATTAGTGGTATTTTAGTCATGGTATGATTTTCTGGTGATTTTAGTTAGGTTAAACCAATTCCTAAGTCATGACTTGTGACTTTGTGATTTTACTAATAAACTCTAGTGTAAACCCTAGCTATTCCTTAACCTAGAGACTAACCATGATCATGTGAGCTTAGCCATAGGCTTAGAACATCAAATTAGGGCTTTTTGGCCTAAAGGGTATTTTGGTAATTTTCTAGGATTTATTTGGAATTATTTGAAATTATGTGTTTTATTATTAATTAATTATTGATTAGTGTTATGTTAGTCCCTAAGCTAGTTTAGCCTAATCTAGGGGTTAGTCACTAACCTAGAAGACTAAGTGTAGATATTTACTTTATGTGTAAATATCTAGGTTGATAAATATCTAGATATTTAACTTTCTAGGATATTTTAGAAACCTAGAATATCTAACCCTAGTCAAAGCCTTAGAGACTAAGTTTTGCAAGGTGGAAGGGGACCCTATAGCCTACCCCTACCCCCCCATGGCAGCCAAGAACACCCCCCCTATATATGTACACCCCTTCACAAAAAGGTCCCATTTTCATTTACTTGGAACCTTGATTTTCCCTCAACTTCAACCTTCCATAACTTAGCCATTTTAGCACCAAATCACCTCTAGTTTTCTCCATTAGGTCACCTACAATCTAAGGAAGCCTAGGGAAGTGTGCTACTCAAGTTTCACCAAGGAAGGACAAGTTGAGGTTAGAGGATACACACCCTCATTTAGTAAATTCAAGACTTTGTGCACCAAGAGGTAATTATTCCTAAACCTTGTTAATATAGTGTTTTCTCTTCATATTTGCATGCATCTAGGTACTAGGGAACTGTAGGATTAGTTTGGTGAAAATTAGGATTTGTTTGGTGTCGTGTCGGACACGTGTCCTAATTTAATTTCATTGTATTTTAGTGTTTTTTAGCTCACTGTCACGTTGATATTAACTCACTGTTTTCCAATCTTTTTGAACCAAAACCTAGGCTAGCTAACCCTAAACCTAACCCTAAAACACTGAGCACAAATTGGGTTGTGTCGTGTCCAAAATCTGGACACGAAGCTCTCAGTTTCACACACTGGACACAGTGCACAGTACACTGAAAATATGCCCTGCTACCACTGTGTCAGTTCTCACTGTACAGACCACTAGGACACGCCAAATTTGGCATGGACACGGGGGGCAATGTCTGCGAACATGCCCCCAAAATCTCACGGCTTCTCGTGTCGTGTCGAGTGAGAAATCTCACTCACACTGGACACGCACTGCACGTGCACACACGCACAGACACCAACATTCGAGCGTATCGTGTCGCACGGACACGCCACGTGGACACCTCGTGGTGACACGAGTGTGTAGCCCTATACGTGGGCTACACGTGGGCATGACCACGAGGCCCCACGTGGCCCGTGTCGTGTCCACGAGGCGTGTGCATCCCTGCACGACGCAGTGTAAACCGTGCGTATCAGTCGAGTTTTCTCGACTGATACGGGTCTCGTGTCGACCCTGTGAGACACGTGGACACCGTGCAGGATACCTAAACCCTAGACCAACCCTAGGCAAACCTACCCACACGTGCACGAGACTTCTAGACACCTGTGTCGTGTCCACGAGACATATGAACTCGTGCACGATACAGTGCATTCTAGTGCACTGTAATTTACCCCGGTTTTGTATTTCGACCTGTGGACACGTCGTATCGTGTCGTGGTGTAGTGTCAGGCTCCCTAGACACTAGAGGACACCTAGGGACACTGTTACCAACCCTTGGTTGGGGACCATAGTCGAGTTTAGGGGTTAGTTTTGGGATTACCCCAACTGTTCAGTAATGAACAGTTATCTTGTATTTTCCAGATTTTCAAAACCAATTTCAAACTGATTTTGATATATATATATATATGTATATTGGGTATTTATACATTGTATATGTAAGTATATATGTAGATAAGTGTGTATGTGAAATTTGAGGGTAATTGGATATGTATATATGTAGTTACGTATATATGTACATATGTATGTGTGTGTGTGTGGTTCTGATTTTAACAGAACCCCCCCCCCCCTGTGTCAGTCCCTTAACCCCCTTCCCTGTGTCCTGTCCACCCACTCTCTCTCTCATTCACTCTCTCTCTCATTCACTCTCTCTCTCTCTCTCTAATATTTTCTCTCTATATATGTTATATGTATACATGTATATATATGGTATGTTGTACATAGTGAGATAATTATATATATATATATATAGATATATATGTTATGTGGGTATATATATATAGTATTATATATATGGGTTAGATAATTGATATATATATATGAGGGTTATATATATAGATAGGGTATGTTATATAATTGGAGGTAAATGGTTATATAGATGTGTATGGATATTATATATATATATATATATATATATATATATATATATATATATATATATATAGATAGATTATGGTATTATATATATATATATATAGTTGACTATATATTAGATATATATATGTATATAGACTTGATGTCTTAGTCTATGGTCTAAAGTTACTAGCCTATGGCCCATGGTTAGTGAGTTAGAGTTGACCATTAGGACTAGTAGACCTAGGTTGACTAGCAAGTTGACCCTTGTTGACCAAAGTCAACTATAGGTCAACTTTGACCTAGAATTGACTAGGATTAACCTAGAATGACTAGTTTAAACTAGTTTGACCATGTTGACCTAATCACCTTGTTGACTAGTCTTTGTTTGACTTAATTACCTGACTGACTAGTCTTTGTTTGACCAATACCTTAGTTGGTCTAAGTTTGACTTAGACTTGACCCAGATTGATCATGTTGACTAGTATTTGACTAGTTTGATTAGAGTGTTGACCAGGAGTTGACTTTAACCTAGATTTGACTAACCTTGACTTGTTTGACCTTGTTTGACTCTATTTGACTTAGTTTGATTTCCTGTGACCTAGTATGATTTGATTTGACTTAGTTTGACTGTAGAGTTGACCAAGTTTGACTTTGACCTAGATTGGCTTAGAATTCATATAGATTGCATTGTAGATTTCATTTACCTTCATTATAGACATATCATAACTGTATTACTCTATTTAGGACATTGTGACCCTGGTACAGACATCTGATATTACACTACTCTTTCCAGAGTGTCAGGCGAGTACATTCTCTGATAGTTCTTTCATTACTTGTCATTTACTGTATTTCAGTTCTAGATAGCTATATATGATTCTCTGTACAAACACGATTGGTATTGTTGGATCCATTACATGCGACACTCATTTATTTATGTCTGGCCTCTATATCTGGAATCACTACTGGCATCACCCTACTGGAATCATTTCTGGAATCATTGGCTGGACTCATACTGGTTGTAGTGTTGGATTATGGATTCATTTGTGGGCGGGGAAATACTTGAGTAGACATGTGAACATACCTAAAATCTGGAACCACCTCCCTTGGAACTATTCTGGAATGCTAGCCATCCCACACTTGGCCGAGTGTGCGATGTGCCTGATTACCCCTAGCCGTTTACATGTTGATCTCAGTATTTTAAAACACACAGTTAGAGTATAGTCTGGACTTACCCTGGAATTATGGATCACTTCTGGACTCATTTTACTGGACTCATCTTGTACTGGAATCATCTAGTATTGGATTATATGGACTAGACTCACACTGGGATTACCTTTTATACTGTCTGGACTTATACCATGTTATTCTAGTTCAGCTAGTTTACTACAGTCTTCTTTGCCATGATTTCTTCTCTTGTTAGTTACTTTACTTTCCTTGTACCCTCACTGTTTCTCTACATCTTTACCTGTATAAAACTGCCATGCTCATCTGTATAACTGTCTAAAAACTGCTTTATAGTCTTTGTCATTTACTTGGGATTTCTAGATGAGATGTGCTCGTTCCTGTCCTGATTGGACCTGTTGAAAATATTACAGATGATACCCCTGACGACACATGCCCTTCTTACCATGGACCTGGCGAGGGATTAGCTACCTTTGGCTCCGACTCTCAGGAGTGATTCAGGAGATTAGCTAGTAGACTTACTTAGCTTTCATGTTTTGAGCTTGTTGTATTAAACTTGAGATATTGAGTTGTATTAGAGTTTTGTTTGAGATCATGTTGTTATTATTTTAGTAGTTTAAATTTCTGTTGTTGTTAGTTGGTATCTAGATTTCTGTGTTATCTTATCGTGCTTAGATTGTGATTGAGTATATCATATCTTTTACTTGTCTTCCTCTCGGAGTTGAGATCTTGGCAAGTACATTATATACACTGCATGAGATTAGTTAGCAACCTAGGACAGCGTTCTACCGCCGACACTGCGGCGTAGGCTGGACGTACCCACTTCTCGTGCCCCTATACAGGGTGCGGGTCGTGACACGTTTTTAGTGGTGGCCCATGCAGGTCTCGAGTTTATGTAGTGGTATTCAAACTAGAGTATCACTACAGCCTGTGATAGGATTTGATAATAGGCTTAGAGAGAGGATACTCGATCACAACTAGGAAATTTCCAGGGATTTGAATCTACTGACTTTTGTTCAAATCTGTATAATCTATTTTCGCATTATCCTTGATACTGTCATCCTTGTACCGTTATTGACTTCCTTATTGATCTGTCTTCAGGATGGTGGAGACTAGGTCACATCGCTCTGTGCCGGCAGATTCTGAGAGGTCTGCCGATTCTCGTCCAGTACAGCCTACAGCTGGGACTGTACCACTCCTTACGTCTGCTCACGTAGGAGTATCTACTTTTGGTAGTCCTCCTCCACCTATTCCGAGGACTATCCCAGCTACCCCAGACATGCCTCCCCCACAGTTTCGTCAGCCTCAGTTTCAGCAGCACCAGCAGCACCAGCAGTACCAGCAGGAGTACCAGCAGCAGATGCCATCTGGACTTGTGGATGCTGTACAGATGTTTACATATTTCCAGCAGTTCCTAGAGTCGCAGCAGACCCAGCAGCAGCGTCAGACGACAGCATTTACCAGAGGCATTGAGGATGTCCATCAGCTGGCTACAGCGACGATAGAGAGGCTGGCAGCCCAGCCGCAGGCAGGAGCAGGACAGCAGCAGAGGATTCCGGGCATCCAGGAGTTCAAGAAGATGCACCCCAGGGACTTCTTGGGTACTGAGGGGATACTTTATGCGGATGACTGGATAGAGCACATCGAGGAGATCTTTCGACTGGCGGAGATACCAGCCGGACTCCAGGTAGAGGCAGCAGCCAGCCAGATGCGGGATCTTGCCCGTACCTGGTATCAGACGGATCCGAGAGTAGGTACTCCAGGGCAGGCATGGAGAGCTTTCAAGGAGCTCTTCAAGGGGAAGTTTTTCCCAGATCAGGCAGTCGGCGCCTTGGAGACACAGTTCGAGAACCTGGTTCAGGGGAACCAGACTGTAGAGGAGTACGCCGGTGAGTTTTGCCGGTTGAGCAGATTCGTAGAGGGCCTTAGCGAGACAGCGAAGGCGAGGAGGTTCAGAAAGGGCTTGGTCAAGGAAGTCAAGTCCTTGACCAAGAGTGAGAGGAGTGCCACCTTCGAGGACATTCTGGCAGGAGCGATGGCAGCTGAGGATGATCTTGAGCTGAAGCTCAAGAGGGGCCGTGATACCCAGGGAGCAGGCAGCAGTGGAGGTCAGGCCAAGAGGCCTCACATTCAGCAGACACCTGTTAGAGTTCAGCATCAGCCTCGAGGACAGGATCAGAGGATACAGAGTTGTGGGTATTGCAAGAAGGTAGGGCATATTTGGGAGTCTTGTAGGAGGAGGCTGAAGGTTTGTCTATTTTGTGGGTCTGATGCCCACAAGATGATAGATTGTCCAGTTGCACCTCCTTATGAGGGTGCTAGGCCACCTGTAGCTCAGCACCAGAGGGGTGGAGCTTTTGCGATGACGGTCGAGGAGACCGACGCTGCAGGTGACGGGTTAGCAGGTTTGTCTTTCCTGTCCTTCTTTTCCCATCTTGTTGTGTGATTCCATTAGTACCTGTCAGGATATGCTTGTGATATGCTAGATAGCATAGTTACCCCTTTTGAGACTGTAGAATCAAGACCAGTAGGTCTATGATTGCATGTTATCTTTTGACCTTGATTGACTGGGGGTGTGACCTAGGAGGAGTACGACCATCTTAATTTCGAGGACGAAATTCTTCTAAGGTGGGTAGACTTGTAACACCCAGTTTTCTGGAATTGGGGTATTTTTGAAAATTTATTATTTTTATTATTTATTAGTGGTATTTTAGTCATGGTATGATTTTCTGGTGATTTTAGTTAGGTTAAACCAATTCCTAAGTCATGACTTGTGACTTTGTGATTTTACTAATAAACTCTAGTGTAAACCCTAGCTATTCCTTAACCTAGAGACTAACCATGATCATGTGAGCTTAGCCATAGGCTTAGAACATCAAATTAGGGCTTTTTGGCCTAAAGGGTATTTTGGTAATTTTCTAGGATTTATTTGGAATTATTTGAAATTATGTGTTTTTATTATTAATTAATTATTGATTAGTGTTATGTTAGTCCCTAAGCTAGTTTAGCCTAATCTAGGGGTTAGTCACTAACCTAGAAGACTAAGTGTAGATATTTACTTTATGTGTAAATATCTAGGTTGATAAATATCTAGATATTTAACTTTCTAGGATATTTTAGAAACCTAGAATATCTAACCCTAGTCAAAGCCTTAGAGACTAAGTTTTGCAAGGTGGAAGGGGACCCTATAGCCTACCCCTACCCCCCCATGGCAGCCAAGAACACCCCCCCCTATATATGTACACCCCTTCACAAAAAGGTCCCATTTTCATTTACTTGGAACCTTGATTTTCCCTCAACTTCAACCTTCCATAACTTAGCCATTTTAGCACCAAATCACCTCTAGTTTTCTCCATTAGGTCACCTACAATCTAAGGAAGCCTAGGGAAGTGTGCTACTCAAGTTTCACCAAGGAAGGACAAGTTGAGGTTAGAGGATACACACCCTCATTTAGTGAAATTCAAGACTTTGTGCACCAAGAGGTAATTATTCCTAAACCTTGTTAATATAGTGTTTTCTCTTCATATTTGCATGCATCTAGGTACTAGGGAACTGTAGGATTAGTTTGGTGAAAATTAGGATTTGTTTGGTGTCGTGTCGGACACGTGTCCTAATTTAATTTCATTGTATTTTAGTGTTTTTTTAGCTCACTGTCACGTTGATATTAACTCACTGTTTTCCAAATCTTTTTGAACCAAAACCTAGGCTAGCTAACCCTAAACCTAACCCTAAAACACTGAGCACAAATTGGGTTGTGTCGTGTCCAAAATCTGGACACGAAGCTCTCAGTTTCACACACTGGACACAGTGCACAGTACACTGAAAATATGCCCTGCTACCACTGTGTCAGTTCTCACTGTACATACCACTAGGACACGCCAAATTTGGCATGGACACGGGGGCAATGTCTGCGAACATGCCCCCAAAATCTCACGGCTTCTCGTGTCGTGTCGAGTGAGAAATCTCACTCACACTGGACACGCACTGCACGTGCACACACGCACAGACACCAACATTCGAGCGTATCGTGTCGCACGGACACGCCACGTGGACACCTCGTGGTGACACGAGTGTGTAGCCCTATACGTGGGCTACACGTGGGCATGACCACGAGGCCCCACGTGGCCCGTGTCGTGTCCACGAGGCGTGTGCATCCCTGCACGACGCAGTGTAAACCGTGCGTATCAGTCGAGTTTTCTCGACTGATACGGGTCTCGTGTCGACCCTGTGAGACACGTGGACACCGTGCAGGATACCTAAACCCTAGACCAACCCTAGGCGAACCTACCCACACGTGCACGAGACTTCTAGACACCTGTGTCGTGTCCACGAGACATATGAACTCGTGCACGATACAGTGCATTCTAGTGCACTGTAATTTACCCGGTTTTGTATTTCGACCTGTGGACACGTCGTGTCGTGTCGTGGTGTAGTGTCAGGCTCCCTAGACACTAGAGGACACCTAGGGACACTGTTACCAACCCTTGGTTGGGGACCATAGTCGAGTTTAGGGGTTAGTTTTGGGATTACCCCAACTGTTCAGTAATGAACAGTTATCTTGTATTTTCCAGATTTTCAAAACCAATTTCAAACTGATTTTGATATATATATATATATGTATATTTGGGTATTTATACATTGTATATGTAAGTATATATGTAGATAAGTGTGTATGTGAAATTTGAGGGTAATTGGATATGTATATATGTAGTTACGTATATATGTACATATGTATGTGTGTGTGTGTGGTTCTGATTTTAACAGAACCCCCCCCTGTGTCAGTCCCTTAACCCCCTTCCCTGTGTCCTGTCCACCCACTCTCTCTCTCATTCACTCTCTCTCTCATTCACTCTCTCTCTCTCTCTCTAATATTTTCTCTCTATATATGTTATATGTATACATGTATATATATGGTATGTTGTACATAGTGAGATAATTATATATATATATATAGATATATATGTTATGTGGGTATATATATATAGTATATATATATGGGTTAGATATTGATATATATATATGAGGGTTATATATATAGATAGGGTATGTTATATAATTGGAGGTAAATGGTTATATAGATGTGTATGGATATTATATATATATATATATATATATATATATATATATATATATATATATATATATATATATATATATATATATATATATATATATATATATATAGATAGATTATGGTATTATATATATATATATATAGTTGACTATATATTAGATATATATATGTATATAGACTTGATGTCTTAGTCTATGGTCTAAAGTTACTAGCCTATGGCCCATGGTTAGTGAGTTAGAGTTGACCATTAGGACTAGTAGACCTAGGTTGACTAGCAAGTTGACCCTTGTTGACCAAAGTCAACTATAGGTCAACTTTGACCTAGAATTGACTAGGATTAACCTAGAATGACTAGTTTAAACTAGTTTGACCATGTTTGACCTAATCACCTTGTTGACTAGTCTTTGTTTGACTTAATTACCTGACTGACTAGTCTTTGTTTGACCAATACCTTAGTTGGTCTAAGTTTGACTTAGACTTGACCCAGATTGATCATGTTGACTAGTATTTGACTAGTTTGATTAGAGTGTTGACCAGGAGTTGACTTTAACCTAGATTTGACTAACCTTGACTTGTTTGACCTTGTTTGACTCTATTTGACTTAGTTTGATTTCCTGTGACCTAGTATGATTTGATTTGACTTAGTTTGACTGTAGAGTTGACCAAGTTTGACTTTGACCTAGATTGGCTTAGAATTCATATAGATTGCATTGTAGATTTCATTTACCTTCATTATAGACATATCATAACTGTATTACTCTATTTTAGGACATTGTGACCCTGGTACAGACATCTGATATTACACTACTCTTTCCAGAGTGTCAGGCGAGTACATTCTCTGATAGTTCTTTCATTACTTGTCATTTACTGTATTTCAGTTCTAGATAGCTATATATGATTCTCTGTACAAACACGATTGGTATTGTTGGATCCATTACATGCGACACTCATTTATTTATGTCTGGCCTCTATATCTGGAATCACTACTGGCATCACCCTACTGGAATCATTTCTGGAATCATTGGCTGGACTCATACTGGTTGTAGTGTTGGATTATGGATTCATTTGTGGGCGGGGAAATACTTGAGTAGACATGTGAACATACCTAAAATCTGGAACCACCTCCCTTGGAACTATTCTGGAATGCTAGCCATCCCACACTTGGCCGAGTGTGCGATGTGCCTGATTACCCCTAGCCGTTTACATGTTGATCTCAGTATTTTAAAACACACAGTTAGAGTATAGTCTGGACTTACCCTGGAATCATGGATCACTTCTGGACTCATTTTACTGGACTCATCTTGTACTGGAATCATCTAGTATTGGATTATATGGACTAGACTCACACTGGGATTACCTTTTATACTGTCTGGACTTATACCATGTTATTCTAGTTCAGCTAGTTTACTACAGTCTTCTTTGCCATGATTTCTTCTCTTGTTAGTTACTTTACTTTCCTTGTACCCTCACTGTTTCTCTACATCTTTACCTGTATAAAACTGCCATGCTCATCTGTATAACTGTCTAAAAACTGCTTTATAGTCTTTGTCATTTACTTGGGATTTCTAGATGAGATGTGCTCGTTCCTGTCCTGATTGGACCTGTTGAAAATATTACAGATGATACCCCTGACGACACATGCCCTTCTTACCATGGACCTGGCGAGGGATTAGCTACCTTTGGCTCCGACTCTTAGGAGTGATTCAGGAGATTAGCTAGTAGACTTACTTAGCTTTCATGTTTTGAGCTTGTTGTATTAAACTTGAGATATTGAGTTGTATTAGAGTTTTGTTTGAGATCATGTTGTTATTATTTTAGTAGTTTAAATTTCTGTTGTTGTTAGTTGGTATCTAGATTTCTGTGTTATCTTATCGTGCTTAGATTGTGATTGAGTATATCATATCTTTTACTTGTCTTCCTCTCGGAGTTGAGATCTTGGCAAGTACATTATATACACTGCATGAGATTAGTTAGCAACCTAGGACAGCATTCTACCGCCGACACTGCGGCGTAGGCTGGACGTACCCACTTCTCGTGCCCCTATACAGGGTGCGGGTCGTGACAGTTACATCCAAAAGACGGGGTCGAGGGCTTCTGAGGCAGGCGGAAGGTGCCTGTTGCATCCAAAGATAGGGATGCTCGAGCCTCGTCTCCGTTATTCCGGAAGTGCCGTAGATCGAAATGGCGGTGCAAGGCTCTTTCTTCCTGCAAAGTGGGGTTTCCCCACTTTGATCGTGTCGAAAGCTGCTCCTTTAGCCGTGGTTTCGATCACGGTCTTCCTTCGGCTTTGGAGGCTCTTTCGAAGCCTCCCCTGGCCACAGTATTTGCGGTGCTCTTCTCTTCCTTGGTTCCAGCCAGAGGGTTAAATGCTTTGTGTCGAAGCATTTATCGGGCGAGCCTGGTTGGAAGAGCGGCACATAACTGGGCTCTGCTCGGCCAGGTGAGCCTGGCTGGAAGAATTTGGCTGAAGGGATGCACATAACTGAGCTGCTGGAGAGATGATGGGATGAGCCTGGATGGAGGCGCATGATATCTGCTGCACCTTACTGGTGGCGCATAGTGATGCTGCGCCTATCTAGAGACGCATGGTGGCCGCTGCCCTTATCTGAAGGCGCATGATGGCCGCTGGCTGTAGTCTTAGGCTCTTTCCTTTATAGAAATTCTCCTTTGTACAGCCTTTTCTAGACATGTAATAGACTTTTATATATAAATAAAAAGTCCTTCTTCAAATGTCTATAGTTATTGACTTTGCTGTGAAGTTCTTCGTCTGAGTTCTAGCGTATGTAGTGTCTGGCGCATGGGCTTTCTGGTTGTGAAATTCCATGCTTCTACAAGACCCCCTTCAAAGTTTTCAAAACTTTTGAATAAGTTTTGGAATACTTTGAAATAAGAAGCATGGAGGTCAGGGCGCATGATTTCTGGGCGCATGCTTGTTCGGGCGCATGCTCTTCTCAGTTAATGATGATGGTGCCTCGGTAACCGAAAAGATTAATGATGATCTTTTGGTTTTATTTGCTGCTATCCTTGCACAGAACCCGAGGCGACGGCTGAGATCACACGTCATCTATTCACGCTGCGACCATGCCCTATAAATAGGTAAGAGTCGGAGAGAGAAAGAGTTCTTCTTTTCTGTGCCTCTGCTTCTTTAGAGTTTCTTCTTAAAAAATCCTAACTTCTCCTTCTTCGAGAGAATGGCTCCCAAGACTCCTCGCGGCGCTGCCGGCAAGGGGAAGGAGAAAGCGAAGGAGCCCGCGGAAGTTACGGCGGCTATCGTTCCTCGTCGGCCTGTCGAAGTTCGGCCGGAGGTGGTTGGTAAGTCTCATTGTCCGTACGCCAACGCACATAGGCCTTGAGTCTTTAATGATGTGCCGCGGTCTTTGCCCGCCGACGCGCATGGGTTTAAACCCTGGTGATGCGCTGAGGCTATACTGCTGACGCGCATGGGTTCAAACCCTGATGATGCGCCGAGGCTATACTGCTGACGTGCATGGGTTTAAACCCTGGTGATGCGCCGCAGTTTTCTCCTTTAGACACATTTGTGTGTTCTCTTCTGACTTTTTTCTGATTTTTTACTAGTGTCGATGGCAATCCCGCCTTTGAGTGAAGTTTTCTTGGAGGCTGCCTTCAACCAAATGGGAGTAGAGCATAACGAGGAAGTGATAAACCCTGCTCAAGATGCTCTTATGCTGGATCAGCCTCCTGAGAGAATGACCCTAATCCGTGAACAGCAGTATTGGTTCCACAAACGGATGATGGAGCGCGGAGTCATTAAACCCTCCACATCTGATAAAGTGACCTTCCTGAAGCCTGAGTACCTGTTTGGAGACCGTCTCACTTCTACTGATTTGTCAGTACTGAAGGTCAAGGAGGACTGGTTCTTTACTGCGAATGGAGTGCATATGACTGTTAAGCAACTTGAACGTCAGTGGCCTTTGACGTCCTTCTGTCGCCTTGTTTCCCAGAGAAGAATGTCTTGGGAGCTTACCCCTTCTCAGGGGGGAGCGATGACTGGTGTCATCCAAATTGATTCTACTTCCGACCAAAGGGATGCTTTGACCGTTGTACGGTCTGGGTCTTCTTACACTTGGCGGACTTTACATCCTGGGAGCCTCTTCAGTGATGTACCCATTGATATGTTTGCTTATAGTGCTTCGACTTTTACACATCGTATGTTTTTGATGGAACGTTCCTACCCGACAGGAGAGTTTCGGGTGGAGGGTTGGTGCCATTACGTCTCCAAATGGGATAAACTGACGCTCTGGATCTTGTCGCGGTTTCAGACTGAGCTCCGAGAGATCGGGTTGACTGCCGCGATCCGTGCTACCCAGGCAGGTGTTGATCTTAATAGGCACATGTTCCTCGCACTCCTGGAGATGTTTGATATCCATACCGGGACCTTCTTTACCCCGGTGGGGGAATTAGGGTTCGCACTTCATGAGATGTACGAGGTGTCAAAACTCCCTTGGGGGTCGGAACCCTATGAAGAGTACTTTCCCACCAACGAGGAACTTCAAATCCTGGGGGACAGGGCTGAGGAGATGACGGCCGTCTTCAAGGAAGTGGCGAGTCATCATTACTATATGCAGAGACGGGATAGGAACGGGACGCAGCCTCATGTGACCGCTTGGAGAGATCATGTCTTTAGACAAGACAAGGAGGATCCCTCACAATTTTCCACTCCACCGGCGCTCTCTCGTAGCGAAGTGTTGTCCGAAATGAGCAGGTTAGGGGAGAAAAATCCCCGAGGAAATGAGGACCAGCAGTCAGATGCACGCTCCTACAGCTGCTTCTGGCATCTTGCTTATCGGATGTCACCCAAGGCGGTGTTGGCATCCTACCTGATGATATGGCTCCGGGATTGCGTATTTGCGGGCGGATCCGGTGCCGTAGAGAGGGTAACCCGAAACTTAATCCTGCCAGCCGTGAAGCTGGTTTTCGGTCGGCGTTTGGCTCTTCTTCCCGCAATGGTATGTAACCTGCAGCGAGGTTTGAGAGAGTTTGCTGGAAATGTGATTCATGACAGAGGCCGAAACAATAACTTCCCGCGCGCCGAACTGCCGTTTCACTATTTGATGGGATGGCTGATTCTGCATCATCCCAGTGTGATGAGCCCAGGCTCGGAAGGAGATTATAAGGCTGGAGATGCATTCCTTCGTCGTTTCCATCGGAGGAGCTGGTCGCATACTGGTGTCCCGGTTTGTAGAAAGGTTTTATCCCGTCTTCAGGGTTGGGAGATCACCAAAGTTGGTCCCATCTATTTGGGTTTTGAGGCCAACGAGGATTTACGGGACCTGGGCGAAGGTACTACCACTCTGCCTCAATGGGGATTCCGTTGGTTGCAAAATATCCGGCCGTCCTATCTGGTGTACCGGAACCGGAATCAGTGCTACCTGGAACCGTACTTGCCGAGCCGTTTTGCGCGGCAATTTGGTTATGCTCAGATGATGTTGGATAACCCCAGTAATACCTTGGGGTATGTTGGAAGTTTGTTGGACGGTGCACGAGCTTGGCATTACTATAATGCCGGATGTACCGGAGCTCGTTTTACGTTGCCCGTCCCCGATCCGCGGCCGCCCATTCTTTACTCGGCCGCCAAATTTTACTGTGTTATGGCTGTCCCGCCCTCCGGATATGACAGGGAGACCAGCCTTATCGCAGGCACCCAGTTAGCAGCGACTGGGGATACGCCAGGGAAGGCTCGGCCGCATCGTCCGTCAGGGGTGGGTCAACGGAGTGCCCCCTCCGCATCACAAGCAGAACCCTCGGGCGATCGACCGAAACGATGTGCAGATACAGGGGCTGAATCTCTTGTGTCGAAGAAGCAGAAGAAGGCATCGTTACCGACGGTGTCATCGAATTCGGCGTCCGAAGAGGTAAGGACATCCTACTAAATCTGATTTTGGTTCCGCCACTTACGAGATCCCATCTTCTTTTGTAGGAGCCGCTAAAAGAAAACCTCGTACTCCAAAGTCGGGTGGGAATAGGCGAGAAGAGATGGCGAGCTCGTCTGGAGTGCGTATCCCGCCGACAATGATGTCTCTCATGGAGGAAGATCCGGAGGATACTGTTATCGTGGAGGTTCCGATCAGGAGGGAACCTGAGGGTGCAGCAGCTTCCGAGGTGGCGAAGGCCACAGCGGAGGCTTCACATATCGAAGGTTTAGCAAGTGCGCAGCTTCCTGGTGATGAAGAGGAATGGAGTTCATCATCTTCCGATGACACCGCTCCGGAGCTGCAGGAGTCTGTTGCGGGGGCAGCAGAAGCAGTGGGGATAGAGGAGAGGGTTGATTCCCCGCCTGGTCATGATGAAGGGAGGTCGGCTGAATCATTGCCGAATCCTTCCTTGGCTTCAACCATGGACATAGAGATGGCTACCGATCAGGCGGTAGCGACAGATTCTGTCCCTGTAGAGGGACTTGAGAAGAATGAGATTCTTCTCCCGGTCTTGTCTCCTGGGGCTGGCCAGGAGATAAATGTTGACCTCCCCGTTTTGCCGGGAGAGGTGGCTGATGCTGATAGAATGTCGGGGGAAGAGGTAGCTGTTGACGTCGGTGATTTCTCCGGGCTTGAGAAGGGTAAGGGTGTGGAACCCTCTGTTGCTCCTTCTACTTGGGGTACTATCACGATGCATGCGCCGGCTCCTTCTGTTCCTTCGGCTCCTCGGGCTAGCAGTCTGGGCCCTGTTGATGAAGAGCCTATTGCTGCCGAGATTCAAACCTCTCAGATCGAGGTCGGCGGATCTTCCTCCGGTCCGCAAACTGTAGTAGCTCCCTCAACTCCTGCTATGACGCCGCAGGTGCTGGCGGAAGCCGACGGGTATGTGAAATTCCTCGTCGAGGGAGTGTACAAAATGTTGGAGAAAGGTGTATCTGCAGTGGTAGATGCCAAGGGAAGCTTTGCGGCGGCAAAAGCTTTGGCAATGCCTTGTATCGAGCTGATCCGCATTCACCAGGGCCATGACCATATGGCCGAAATTCTGGAGGTTTCGGTGATGGAGCTGGACGAGCGGCTCGCGTGCAGCGCATCCAACGAAATGACCTCTCGGTCTTGATAGATACAGAGATAGGAAAGTCGATGGCTGAGATCGAGGCTTCCTATCGAGCCGAGGTGAGCAGTTGGGAGCAAGAAGTGGCTGGGACTGAGGCTGCGGTGGAGCAGCTGTCTCAATCTATGAAGAAGACGACGGAGAAGCGGGCTGCGGTGGATGCTAACATCGCAGAGGTTGATGCTCAGATGCGCCGTCTTGAAGACCAGCGGGCCCAACTTCAACTAGAGGCTGAGCATGTCCTGGCTGAACACGTGGCATTCAAGCAGGAGGAAACGACTCTTACTCAGCGGACCCTTGCTTTGGCTCAGCAGCGACGACAGCTTGATGAGAAGTATGAGAGTAAAACTTCCACTGAGGCTGTCGGGTTAATGCGTCAAGAAGCCGAGCTGCGAGTCCAGACGACTGTGGAAACTCGTACTGCCGACCTGAGACGTCGAGTCAGAGAACTCTCATCCCACCCTGGGGAGGATCGGGGATTGTAGCTTCTCTTCTTTTTTTTTATGTGTTTTTGCAACTCTTGCTGGGGAAATAGCGTATTTCTGTACTCCTTTTTAAAAAATAAAGAAATACACTATCTCTTTGATGTGTTCATTTTTGATTTCATGAACTTGATGATTTATGTGGACCTATTATCTTTTGCGCACCTTGGTTTTAGGTACAGATAATAAGTATAAAGGAACCAACCTGTTTGCTCAGAGGTAATGGGGACATGGCAATCATTAGGTTCAAATGATAGAATCTTCCTACTCAGAGGTGTTTATGGACATGGTAGGAATGATCCTGGGGGATACGCTGAACAACTCAGAGGTAATGTGGACGTGGAAGTTCTGCGATTAATGTACGACAACGTAGGAGTTGTTTGTACGGGATGTTTACTCAGAGGTAATGTGGACGTGGTAAACATGAAGGATAGCGTAAGCTCACGAAGTGTAAGGTTCTGCTTTGTAGGATGTAGAGAGACAACTCAGAGGTAATGTGGACGTGGTTATCTTTCTACGGAAGGATGCCACGGAACAGCTGGGTTCCGGAAGCGATTGATTTTGTGAAAAGAGGTTGTTTGGGGAAATACATGTCTTGGAGGATGTCAAGAGTAGTACTTCTTTAGGAACTTGCCGTTGATGGGCATCATGAACAAGTCCCCATTGGGTTTGGCGAGCCGGTAAGCACCGTTTGAGTATACCGTCTTAATGATGAAGGGTCCTTCCCATTTGGGCTCGAACTTCCCTGGTGTCTTGTGAGTTAACACCATTGGCCTTCTGACTGCTAAAACCAAGTCGCCAACTTGGAAAGTTCTTTGCTTGACCTTCTTGTTGAAAGCCTGTGATATACGGGCTTGGTAAAGTTCGATGCGTTGTTGAGCTAGGAGACGCTTTTCGTCAAGTGCCTCCAATTCCCGCAGACGACGACGTTGATTGTCTTCTTCTGTGAGATCGTTTGTGATTGCCATGCGGAGCGAAGGTATCTGTATCTCGAGAGGCAGTACTGCTTCGCTCCCGTAGACCAGGGAGAATGGAGTGTTGCCTGTTGGGGTCCGTACCGTTGTGCGGTAGGCCCAAAGGCATTCGCCAAGCTTTTCGTCCCAGTCACGTTTGTTGGATGACACGACTTTTTTTGAGTAGCCTGACGATAGTTTTGTTGAACGCCTCGGCCAATCCGTTTGCTGCCGGATTGTAGGCGGTTGAGGCCACGTTTTGAATGCGATTCTTGTCACAGAACCTGCTAAAAATGTGGCTGATAAACTGAGGACCATTGTCATGGATGATTCGCCGGGGTACCCCAAAACGGTAAATGACATGGTGTTTGATAAAGCTGACCACCCTGGAGCTTTTTACTTCTGCTAGTGGGACTGCTTCCGCCCATTTGGAGAAGTAATCGGTGATGGCCAGGATGAAGCGGTGTCCTCTCGATGAAGGAGGGGTGATTGGCCCTACAATGTCCATGCCCCAGGCTTCGAATGGCCAGGAGGCGACTGTAGGATGTAGAGGTTCAGATGGTGTATGTATGAAGTCTGCATGAAGTTGGCATGCATGGTACTTCTTAGCATATTCCACTGCGTCGGCAACCATGGTTGGCCAGTAGTAGCCCATACGTCGCAGTCGATCTTGCAACTTAGGCCCTGGTTGGTGAGCACCGCAAGTTCCGTCATGAGCTTCTCGAAGAGCTTCGGCCGCTTCTTCGTTAGACAGGCATCGAAGGAGAAGCCCGTCGAAGGAGCGTCGGTACAGCATTTTAGTGGCTGTATCGTAGTAGAATCGAAGAGAGCGTCTCCTGACTGAGACGGCTTCCTTCGGGTCTTCTGGAAGGATTCCGTAGACAGCAAAGTCGATGAACGGGAACCTCCAGTCTCGGACATTAAACCCAGTATTTGTCGGCATGGCGTGAGCCATTTGCAAACATAGGTTGTTTCTGGGACAAATCAAGTCTCGGCCAGTTACCGTGACATAGTGTTGAGTCCCAAGGGGCGCGGCCAATGAGGCTGCGAGGCCAGCTAGAGCGTCAGCCTCCAAGTTTTGTAGGCGGGGTACATGTTCGATGAAGAACCCAGTGAAGGTTGAAATGATGTTCAATGCAACTTCATGGTAAGGGATCAAATCTTCATGGCGAACCTCGTATTGCCCCCGAATCTGGTTTACGACGAGTTTCGAGTCGCCGTAGGCTTCCAGATGATCCACCCCCAGCTGTTGTGCTAGCTGGAGTCCCATGACGAGTGCATTGTACTCAGCAACATTGTTGGAGCACGGCTTCGAAAGGGAGTATGCGCGCTGGATGACCAGCTGATCGGGGGAGACTAGACTACCCCCACTCCTGCGATGATTTGGCCATTGGGCCCATTCTTGAAGCGCCATCGAAGAACTCCGCCAACGTACGGCTTCCTTCATGACGTTTGATTCTTGGACTTCATCCGGGATGTCTTATAGATTTTGAAGATTCTGGGATGGTGGGTGCAGCTAAAAAGTC